>CAJFCW020000002.1:2444913-3667370 GCA_904066225.2 Bursaphelenchus okinawaensis | reverse complement strand
GCAAAAAAATGGGTTTAAATGCGCAAAAAACTAATTAAAACGTGCATAACACGGTCTAAAAGACATAAAAAAGGGCCCAATACAAAACGACAGATAGCCATGAATAGACAACAGACATTCCAGGAGTTTTGCCACTTTTTAACAAACTCATTACTACAAAACAAAAGCCATAGTTAAGTCGCAAAAAAGTTAATCTGCTCTCTTACAGCTGCAAATTTTAATCTCACGTAAGAAATTTATGGCCAAAAAACTTATAGATTTAATGTAGCAGCTGACGTGAAATTTAAAAAAAAATCTGTTTCAAAAACGTTAAAAAACTTTTTTTTTTAATTTGGTAAAAAAAACTAGTGACAATCCTAGTTAGATGAGGAGGAAAAGTCAGAAGTAAGCAAAGGAAGAAAAACAGCTAAAATTTAATATAAAGAGTAAAAATATGACAATAGGACAAATTAAAAAACAAAATAGGTTTAGAATAAAAAAGAATATCAAAAGATAATATATAAGTTAAGGATAATAAGCGGATCTAATAAAATGTGATTAAACAAATCGAACAGTGGTATAAACATCCGTTTTTTAAAACAAAGCCGTATACATTATGAAGAGCAAAAATTGCTAAAAAGGCCATACGAAAAATGACTTTAAAAATTTGTTTATGACGTTCAATTTTTTAAAAATTTTTTGTTCAAAATCAACAAAAAAATTTTTTTAAAAATTTTTTTATAGAAAAGTTATTATCCTAGCCTAGATTTTACCGCTTTATTTCCGTTGTTCCTTTCCAGCCCTACTGCTAAAAAATATACACTTCCTTAGTTTACAATTACTATTAAATGCTCAAATTATATAATAAGTATGCCCTCTCTCAAAGCAAATTTTTGAGTTAGGAAGCACAGAATTAATTGAACCAACCTTATAGTAATATTAAAAATATACAGCGTTTTAACCTATACGGTAGCAACTTCATATTATATAAAAAAAACTAACCATTTAAAAACTAAAATTTTGTAACCTCTTCCCTTTTCATTGATTAGAAACTCCGAAAACCCTGAGGCTCTGTAATCAAAAAAAGACTGTTGTGAACTTGCCCAAGAGTTTTTTTTTGTTTAATCTGACGCTTAACTGGAAATGAGGACAGTCGTTTTCTATCACAAAAGAATCATTTACACAACGGATTACAAAACCAAAACTTGACATTGTCAACAGAGATAGTACTGGCTTGTAAACAAAAAGTTTGATGGGTATCGGTGACGAAAATGCAAAAAATAGTATGATACTGCTACAAGGCAGATTAAAAATTTGTATTAAATTGTATAAAAAATAATGAGCTAAGTCTTGTAGTTGATATAGGGTCCAGTAGCGCATTACTTTTTATGCAACTTAATATTTTTAGATTTTCATACTTATTTTTCGCAAAATTAAAAAAAAAATAATTTTTAAATTCAAAAATTTTAATTTTTACGCAAAAAAAAACAGACTAAAACACTTCGGTTTACTCTATGCCACCTACATTCACCACAACATTCCTAAACCAAAAAAACTTTCAAAACCTTATCAACCCACCATAAAAACAGCAGCCATCGCGGCCATCAAGCACATCAACATCAACATGACCACAGCGAACGGATTCCCATTAGTGTGGTTCTGAATCATGGCTACGGTATCATTCATCGTGAGTTTTAGGCTAATAGGCGAGGCCAAATGACATGCACTTCCGTAGTGTTTGCGCGGACACCTGAACAGCGGAGTTAATCTTTTCGAAATTCAGGACAAAAAACATAGAACCCGAGGCCAAAAGGTCGGTTTTCACGTTTTACTGTTTGTTACATTAGGAAAAGACGTGTGAGTAATTGTTTAACAAAATTTTTAAGAATTTTTTTTTGTATTTTTTCATAAAATTTTTATTTGGTTCCCCTTCCCCTGCGAATTTTTTGCTAAAAATTGAAGAGTTATGATCTTAACTTAAATTCAAGGTTAAATAGAGTAATAGCTTTAGCCTTAACATACTAAAGAAAAATTTTTAAAAGTTAGAAAAATTCTATAGGAGACCAAGTTCAGAATTTTTTTTCGGTTGTGAAAGAGGAAGCAATAAAAAATATAATTTTGACTATTCATATGACGTAAAATTGCCAAAACCAAAAACAAATCTTAACCCAGACATCATTTTTCTTAAAAACATGTTCAACGTAACATGCAAACACATGTCACGTCCTAAATAAAAGCGTAAATCAAAACGGCCATAGCATTTTATTGGCTTTTGACTTTAAAAATTGCCATATTGATATTAAGAAAATTTTTTTAGACTGTTTAAAAGGAAGATTTTTTAGCTTTAAATGGCCTAAAACAAAAAGAATCAAACTTTTAGATTAAGCCTTAATATAAACTTTAGTATAGCCCTAAGCATTAACTTAAACCTATTTTTTAGAACTCCAAACTTCCTTGCTATAACACAAAGCTTTCCGCCTTTAAACGCCGTTCCAAAATCAAAGACCCAACGTGAAGTCATCAATTAAAACCGGCCATATTTAGTTAATCGATTAATTTTTCTTTTCAAAACTCGACCATTCCTTTTTCCAAGTCAAAAACGCCGTCTAGCCCTTTTTCTATGCCGTCTGGTCCTTTTTTATGCCGTCCAGCCCTTTTCGGGCCGAGAACATTCCCCTTTTTAAACAAAAAAATTCCGTGAAGCCGTTTTTTTCGAAGCCAAAAGCAAAAATAAAAAACAGAAAAGAGCCATGCCGAGTTTGTTTTTGAACGAACCTGCATTTCAAAGTCCCGTGGCCAACGTCGAACAGCTTTTGATCGGCCGAACTGCTAAAGGTCAGGTTGTAGAGATCACACGAGTCTAGTTGGATATCGGCGTTGGCTGGTATTAACGTTGATAGGGCAGGGTTTTCTGATAACAGTTCTGGATGTATTGAGGCGTTAAGTAAGGACCCTAAAAATTTTTAAATTTTAAAAATTTTTATGATAAATTGCTATTTTAAAACGTATTTTAAAGATCTTTACTTTGTCATAACCTAATTTACATTTATTTTTTATATCAGCTATCCGTTTCCTTTTCCTAACTCTAGTCTTGGCTTTAGCTTTAACTGCAGCTTAAACTTGAACTTAAACTTGAGCTTGAACTGAAGCTGAAGTCAGAGCTAGAGCCTGAGCTTGAGCTGGAGCCTGAACCTTTGCCTTATCTTTAGCCTTTAGCCATATTTTTAGAAGTAGAATTACCCTAAACTTACACTACCTCTAACCTAGCTCCACTCTACCCTTTCCTTTATCGTAAATGTAATATTGTAGCTTTGCTTTCGTTCTAGTTCTAACGTGCCCTTATCCCGCTATTATCAATCCTTGCCGTAAGCCAATCAACGCTGCCTACTGTACCCACACCCGCACACCTTTCCGTTTTAGCCCAACCTTACCTGACGAATCGACAGCAATCCAATCTGTAGGGTCTAGCGTGTTTGTCATGTCGATTTCTGAAGTTCCATTTCCTCCGGGCCCGTAATCAATAAATGGAACACCCCCATAACAACATAATATTAACAAATGTTTGAGATTTTCCATTCTGAAATTGATAAATTTAAAAAATTTAGTACTGTAAAGAAAAATTATTAAAATTTAGATTATGGTAGCGATAAAGAATGGCAAGCACAAAGGAAATCAACACGGTCAAAAAAAATTTAAAAAAAAATCAAAATAATCAAACTTATGCCATTTTTATAAGCTTTAACAAAAATTGTTTTTGAACCGCTTCCAAATCTTTCCTTGCAAAAACTTTCTTTCCAGAATCAATTACAATTGGGCGCAAAGTTGTAGTGCTAAATATAGTCAAGTCTTTTTTGGTGGGATTAAGCGTTAAGGGAGGGCGTGATAATCTCTTCCAAATTATTTTAATTAGAATTTTAAATGCAAATGCTTGGAGAAAATTGAGTGGAAGAAATTACAATTCGGAGAAAAACGAGTATCACGCGAATATTATTACAATTGGTACAAAACGTCGCTATAATAAGACTTGGACATGCTTTTAAACAGGAAAAACAAAAAACAATCAAAATAAACCTAAAAGAATAAAATCAAAATAAAATTAAAAGTAAAATTATAAGAGAATAAAGTGTAATTCTGTTTCTAATTACTACTGTACTTTCCGTGGCTTCTAAGTCAGTCCTAGCTCTAGTCCTACTGTAGCCAAGCCCTACAATGATTTTGCTGTAGACCTATTATTAAACCGTTCTTTCCCATCCCATTTCCCTTAATATAGCCTTACCTTGCTCTTCTCAAAGCATCAATAACACTGCTTTAACTTTAATCTTTTCTAACCTTGCCCTACCCACATACTCAAAAAATATTTACATACAAAGTAAGATACGTGACCAAACAAATTTCCAAAAAACTTCCTCATAACCTTTGAATTTCCAGACGACGTAGTAAAACAAGGTTCAAATGTAAAGTTGTGGTAGAAAGTAGGTCCATAAATAACAGAGTTCTACGTAAGAGCCGGCACTAATCACGCCATAAACAATTATTTGTATTTGTTATTCAGTTTGAGGTAAAGGATTGTAGTTTGGCTACAAAAATGGGGCTTGGACAAGTAGATCTCGGGTTTTTTTTTGGCATTATTTCAAAAAAAATTTTAAATAAAAAAAATTGTCAAAATTTCGAAAATTTTTTTTTTTATCACCTCCCCCCCCCCTCCATTATAATAAATAAAAATTGCACTCTTCCCCTCCTCTCTACCCTGTCCGCACAAAAAAACTTATCTTGTCTTTCTTCTCTCATAAAAAAATTTTGCCATGCCCTCCTCTCCTTACCGAAAAAAATCTCTTTCCCTTCCTCCCCCCCCCCTTCCAGCTTAAAATAAACAAATTCTATAAACTTTTTGAACAAAAAACCCCAAAAAACCTCCAAAAACATAGAGAAACAATATTTGCCAATTCGGAAACAAATCCTTATAAATCGACTGATTCGATCCGTTGATAAAAGGAGAAGAATGCTCGTTCCTCTTCGCCGTCCTCAAATTCCCCAAGGCGATTTACAAACGTGTGAAAGAAGAACCTGAAGTCTTTTTTACCGCCGGAATCTTCCGCCTATTTTTTTGCGGGTTTGCAAAACAATTTTGAGCTGTTGAGTTAAACCTCAAAAGTTCAAGTTGTGGGAGGATAAACAGGAGTTCAGGTTTTGAAATTTAAAATTAAAAAAAAACATTTTTTGAGAGTTCTGTCAAAAAAATTGAAAATTTTACTTTTTTGGGCCATTATACAACATTAGGTTGTTCACTTAATCCTGCGCCCCTCTTAAAACAAGTTTGAAGAGGGGGGGGAGGGGATTAGGGGGCGCATAATTATTTGAACAACCTAATATGTATTTATTTCGGAGATTTAAAAACTGTTCGTTATACATCAATGTCGTTATACAGAAGTCCAACTGTAGATTACAAAAAATCATATACCACCCCTATGATTTAAACTATGCCTTAAACTCTTCCTTAACACATTCTCCTTTGCACCGTCTTCTCCATAAAACATTTCCGTCCAAAACGCCCAAAATCCCCTCGCTCATGCTTAAAACAACAATTGGAACCTTCCCCCACGCCCGTTCTGACCCAATATTAACATCCTCTTACGGCATTAGCGCCGGTCTTCAAATAGTAATAAGGCTCGGAATAGAAAAACACAAAATGCAATCAAAATATTATTCTGCCCGAGGCCGGGTCTTATTTATTGTTCCAAGGTGTGTAAAATGTACATAACGTCATTTTAAAAGCTGTATTTAGACTTTGTACTACGTCGAGAGGGAGTATTTAAAAGTGGCAAGGGTTTAGAGATTTGGAATTTTTTTAAATTTAAAAAAAATTTTTTTAAGTAACAACCGTCATAAAAAATGAAAAAGCTGTTTTGAGCCATTATAAACTTTACTGTAATTTTTAAAATTATATTTTTTAAAACTTCAAACTTAAAAAAAAAATTTTTTTTGATTTTTAAAATTTTAATCATAACTTATTTCAAATTTCAATTTTTTTAAATAATAATAACTATCAAGATATGAACAGTCACCTTTATCACTACCTAATTTACACGTCAAAGTTAAAGCGTCTTATCCATAAAAACATCGAAGGAACATGCCGTATGCCGGAGAAAAAATTTAACTTCTACTTTAGGACAACATAAAATAGCAATAAAGTAAATAAAAAGAGTAAAGCGCTTTGTATTGGTATATAAAAAAGAATGAACTATAGTAAAAACGTAACATTTGAGTTTAAACGTGATATATTGAGTGTAATTACAGTAAAGCATAGTTTATCAAAAATTACAAAAAAATTTTAATCTACCGAGAAAAAAAAACTACCGTTCCGTACCGTTCCGTACCGTACCGTACCGTACCGTACCGAACCGTACCCTACCCTACTCTTCTACCCTACCTTACACTACCCTACCCTATCCTACCCTACCCTATCCTACCCTACCGTACCCTACCCTACCCTACACCACCCTACCCTACCCTACCCTACTCTACCCTACCCTACCCTACCCTACTCTACCCTACCCTACCCTACCCTACCCTACCCTACCCTACCCTACCCCACCCTACCCTATCCTACCCTACCCTACTCTACCCCGTCCTTCTGACACCAAAATCTGGCAGAAAAACGGCTAGCCGGAAATTAAGCCCTCCGGTCATCTGCCATTCACCGGTTTTAAAACGCAAAACTTTTGCTCCGGTTTTGATGCATAAACAATGTGGCCTTCTTCTCCATTTTTGAAGAAAAAACTGCCTCGCCCCAAAAACACAATCTTCATTCACCTCACCTGAATGGTCCTGAAGTGACCCTAATTACTCGTCCAACCCAATCAGACCCCAAAACGGCCAAAAAACAACAACCACAATGGCTGTGTGGGGCCAGAAAACAGTTCTGAAGTGGCATGGCGGTAATTTTTGAAGTCATACTAGGGCGGGGTAAAATGATTGTAAGGTAAGATACAACAATGATTAATTGTATGAATGGGCAAAGTAAAAAAAATAATTTTGACACGGAGCCGGTAGAAAATATTTTAATTCCGAGGAAGGGGGGGGAAGAGGAAGGTAAGAAGAAAGGTAAAAAACCCCCAAAAACCAGTTTGTGTTGGCTATAACAAGATTCACCTTCTACAACATAATTTTCTCCCATTTTCTATTTGAGGACCTCACCAAACTACAGTACCCGCTCTTTAGCCTTCGCCCAACCCCAAGTCCATGCCATCCAAAAACATTAATGCAGTGCCCACTTTGGACCCCTGAAGATTGTAGCTACAAGCGCGGAACAAAAGACAATAGTCTCGATTAGAAATAAGTGCTTCGAACGGAGGCACGTCCTTTTTTGGAAGCGTACCGTGCAGCCTCCAAGGAATTGGGCGAAGAAGGGCCAGAAGAATGAAAGTGTATCTCTGACATTAGACTAATAGACTCTTGTTTTTCGAGTTTATGACCCGAGGGCCCTTCAACAATGCCATTTTGGTGAAATGGGCTAAAGGTTGTTATAGTAGCCAAAGATCGAGGAATCAATCTATGGCTAAACGGTTTTTTTTTCATTTTCAAAAAGAAATTTTTCTAAAAATCAATTTTAAATTAAAAAACCTACCCCGCTTACAAAATTTTTTTTTAAAATCCCCCCCCCCCATTTTTTTTCAAAAAAAGTATCCCGCCTTAAAAATTTTTTTTTGCAAAACCGCCCCTCTTTTAAACAACTACCCCTATTTTTCACTACCTAGACCCCTTGAAAACCATTTTTACCAAACCCAAATAATATTACAAGTTGAAATTTTGCCATACCCACATAAAATTACAATTTGCAAGACCCGCCTTTCCAAAGCCTAACTTAATCCCGCGATATTACACATGTTACAGCGGTGACGGTTTGATTGTCCATCACGTTTCCTCAATGTCCACCCCTCCTTTTCTTGGGGTTGTTTTTTGGCGGTACACAAACATTGGTCGGAAACGTGGATTGACTGGCACCTGAGTCGCGCGCGTTCCTTCAGTCCGACCGACTAACCCCGAGAACACCTTTAAATAACTTTACATTACTTTTCAGGGCCCACATCACTTGAAAACGAGCTCAAAGATCAAAAAGTTATAGAACTTTCTAACTAAATTAACATTGTATGACTATTAGCTAAGTTAATATAAAGGGTACCTTTACTTTTAGACCAAAATAATGTATTTACTCCTACTTTTAAAGTAAATTATTTTACTTCCTTCTACTTTTAAACTAAAATACTGTGTTCATCTTCAATTTCAAACCAAAAAAAACAATACTTTCCCCGTACTTTTTGACCAAAAAATCAATCACTCTAAATCATAAGACTACGCAAGGTAAAGGGTAAACTATGCCCACTTGTCGGCCGCCTAGCACATTTTTAGCACTCATTTTTTAGTCAACGTTCCTGTAACCGAATACTGGTGGGGAAGACCGGTGCACGGCGAAAAGAATGTCCGATAAGGCTTTACTAACAAAATTTATGAGATTGAATAAGGAACAAACACTAAAGCTGTCTTTGTTTATTAATGCCTAGATGAATTTGTATTGCGACGATGTTTGGGGTAGGTGGTTCCACCAAGAAAAGACTGGTACAAAGGTTCTATTATTCTGCTTAAAAACATTACTACAGTAGTACACAAAGTAGCATAATGGTAAGACGCTACTTTTTGTACTACTGTGGCTCACCGTAACAAACTAGTACCAGACTTAATACCAAAATAGTAAAATGACAAATAAATGGCACTGAAACCATAAAATGACGCCATCAATTGCATTATAATCATAGAATGACACCTTGAAATTGCACCGTAAAAGTAAAATGCTTAAACTACCTCAACAATATAACACTAAAACTAAAGATTTATGTAACAATCTACTGTGGTGTCTGGTACACCTTGGGGTTTCTGCCGAGCTTCTTCACAATATCTGAAGTGTATCTCTCCGGTTGTACGATAGTTTCGTCTACAGTGCAACCACGAACAGTTTGTGGTTCGGTGTTGACGAATAAGTCAGAGTAGAGAGCTTCTACTGGAAGTTCTGGGTCAGTGATAGATTGTTTCACAGCTTCGTCAACAGCTACACGGACATCTTTTTCGATTTTCTAAAAGAACAATATGTTAATATAAACCTAACCATGCCAACTATACGCTCTATATTAAAAATATTATCCAACCTAATGACAAACATCATATATTTACCAACTGAATCAAAAATATAGCTCCAATTACCTACTATAATATGCAAATATACCCAAACATCATATATTATACTGCCTTTTGTAAAGCATTTTCCATAACAAAACCTTACCTTCAACTCCTCATCATTAGCGAGACCAGCAGTCACAATCTTATCTTTGAATCCAGCAATAGCGTCACGATGTTTACGGACTTCTTGAACTTCTTCACGAGAACGATAACTTGTGCCTGGATCAGACATGGAGTGACCTACATATCTGTAGGTAGCCAACTCCAACACCAAAGGTCCTTTACCAGCAATACAATGTTCGCGAGCAAAGTGAATGGCTTCTCTCACGGTGAGAACGTCCATACCGTCAACCCAGATTCCTAAAAGATAATAAGTCATAACTTCATGTACATTGAGTCAATACTCAAAAATTTTAGAGATAAAATCCCTACCTGGAACAAAGTCGCCTCTAGTGTAGTAGTCAGTACTAGCAGCGCCTCTTGACGATGATGTTCCCATAGCAAATCCGTTGTTTTCGCAGATGAAGATACATGGCAACTTCCACAATTGAGCCATGTTTACGGTTTCAAAGAATTGACCTTGGTTAGCAGCTCCATCACCGTACAAAGCGTACGATACGTTCCGTTGATTACGGTACTTTTGAGCAAAAGCTATGCCAGCTCCGAGTGGGATTTGAGCTCCAACGATACCATTACCACCGTAAAAGTTGCGTTCGTACATGTGCATTGAGCCTCCCTTGCCGTATACGTTTCCAGATATGCGACCTGTAATGAAGAACTTATAATCATTATACTATAAAGGGCACAACATTGTGTAAATGTCAGTTTTTTGTAAATCAAAGCTAATTTACGATGTAAAAGATTATTATTATCACTTTAAAGCAGCAGTTTTAAGTAAACAAGCAAAAAACTATAATAATGTCAAAATAAATAAACTTTTTTAAACCAAATCAGCCCTCAACATACCAGTCAATTCAGACAAAACCTCAGCGATAGTAGACCCCATGAGGTAAGTCCATCCGTGGCATCTGTACGATGTAATCAGAGCATCCTCATGATGTTTCGCCGCAGTAATACCCACAGCGACGGCTTCCTGACCAGTGTACAAATGACAGAAACCGCGAACCTTCTTGTCCTTGTAGAGGTTCGAAGCGGCGGTTTCCATTCTTCTCAATACCAACATTTCCTTGTAGTAGTCCAAGGCCTCTTCTCTAGTCAAGACAGTTTCATTGCTCGGTCCGTAGTCCAGTTTATGAAGCTTGTAAGGCCGGGTTTGGAAGGTCACTTCGCTCACAGTAGAGGAGAAGCGAATAGACAAAGGCTGAAAATGTAAAATAACGTTATTTATGAAAAACAGCTTAAAAAATTACTAAAAAACATTTATTTTATAAAATTTCAAACACAGCATAAAAGTTTAAAAAAATTTAGCTTTTAAAATAAATTTTCTATTATAATACTTTTCTTTCTATTATAATACGTGCTGCAATCGACATAGAAACTTACACTGAGCCCTTTAGACACCCTGAGAATAGGATTCAAGAACGACATCCTGTACCTAAAATAATATAGTTTAAAATTTTTGAATATCCTTATAAAAATGAGCTTTAACATTGTCAATATAAAAAACAAAGCCCAATTCAGGCTTTTCGGCCGAAATGCTTTTTTTCTAACTCAACCAAACGAAAAGCCACAATATATCGCAGTAAAATTAAAATTTTCAGTCCAAAACATTCAAAACGCTTGCCAAAAAAGATAAATTACAACTTATAACCAATAAACTTCTATAAAACAATTATCGGATATCCGTTCGTTTCAAGATGAACCCAATTCACAAAATAAGAGGTTTATTGTCGTAATACCAGTATTAATTTAATTAATAAATTAAACACAAGTTATTATCCTGTACACAAAATAACACCGCAGTACTCTGTTGGATCAAGAGTAATAAAAAAGAGGAAAACGTTGAGTTTTCGTATAACTAAATTTACAGCAGAAATATATTTTACAAATGTTATCGACAGTTTTAATTGTTGACTTTAACGCTTTGATTTCTTCTCCTTGATCCAGGCTTGGATTCGTTGTTTAAGGTCCGTATCTAAAATAAGGAAAATTTAGATAAAGTTCCATTTTAGTATAATTATTGCACCAAAAATTGCAATTTTATCTATAAAGACAATAAAACTTTCATATTTACACAAAAATCATTTTTCGATTTAAACCTTCACTCCCTACAAACAATACACTCTTCGTTAACATAACGTAACGTACCTTCCACCAACTCCTCCTCAGTAAGTGCTTGTCTTGTGAATGGGTCGTTTTTGGTGCTAAGTAAATGCCGTACAATAATTTTTCTGTCCATGACGTGACCTGAAGGTAGTTTTACTGGATCGTGCATCAACGTGTCCATCACAGGGTCCTTGAACTCTTCCGGACAATCCCCAAAATCTTCTTCTTCCTGGAGCTTTTCCTTGTAAATCCTGGCCGCTTTCTCCAACAAGTTCTTGAATCGTTCACATTCGTACTGGGAAACAGCTTTGATTCTGTTCAAGCGCTGAAGGATGGCTTCGAATGCTTCTGGAGTGTAAGAACGCTAAAACATTTGTCATTACAATTTATATTTTAAAAAAAATACACTGAAAAGTAGAATAATAATTAAATGGTAAATATATTATAATAGAAAAACATTAAAAATAGAAAAAAAATAAAATAATAAGCAAACACTTACCTCATCATGAGCCAGACATTCAGCAAATCTCTCAGAATCCAAATTCAAATAGATTTTGATCAGTTGGTGCAACGTCTTTCTCGGTTCCCAATAGAAACGTTTTTGGGGTTCTTTGACCTTCAACTCTGTGCATTTGGGTCCACATAGTTGAATCATGTTGTAGTTCAACATAGATGACATTCTTTCACCCAAAGTGTGTTCATAAAAGGTTTCTGGAGCCGCGTTTGACAGATAATCGAGCATTTCCATAGTTTCATTGCCGAGAACCATCCACGATCGCACTGATCTTGTAGCTTCGCTCAAGACACCCAACTTCTGTTGACGTTCATCATCTGACAACGCTGCGAATCTAGCTTCATCTTCCATTAGAACTTCAACCTCGTGCACCTTCCTCAATCCTCCGAGAGATTCGTCCAACAAGAAAGTACCATCGTTGATAATCATGTTGATGAAACGTACAAAGTCAGGAGAGCATTTCTTTGCGTATTCAGTCATTTTGCCTCTGTAAGTAATGTCTTCCCAAAGCTCTCTGAAGATCACTTGAATTGATCGTCTGATGTTGAACTTGTCGTAGAACTCAGAACTGGCACCAGTCGATTCGACGTCTGAATAGAACTTAACCAGGCGTGGGTACAAGTTCTCCATAGCGTATGGGTGATGTGTAGCGCTTCTGAAGAGTCCCATAACACTTGGATTGTATGATGGGCAAATCAGGAAGAACACATCAATGATTTTGGCAGTCAAGAAGGGATTGTTGAAGTACTGAGAGTTGCACATTAAAATCATCAAGCTTTGTACCATTTCAGTTTGGATCTTCTTGGCCAATTCCGAGTTTGTCCTAAAGTTTAGGTAATAAATATTAATCTTATAACTTTATAAAAATGACCTGTTATTTTTTTACAAGACTGCTCTTTCTTAAAACTTCACGTAGCGTTGACAAATCGCGCAAAAAACAGTTGGTATATCCCACTTACTTCAACAAAAAGATGCCCAGATCGAGCACAGATTCCAGCATGAACTCAGGCATCATTCCAAATAGTCTTGGCGCTTCTGGTGGCACTTCTGTCATCATGAATCCTTCTGGACAGATCAGCTTGATCAAGAACTGCATTTGTTTCTTCGCGTAATCCATACATCTGTCCATGAAGCCAGCGTCAGTCAATTGGCACTCCAATGAAGCCAATGTAATGCTAGCTTTCTGAAAATTAAAAAATATATATCTAAATTGTCATATAGCACCAAAATTTCAAAACCCGAAAAAAGTCATGGCTAAACTAAACATAAGCTCTCGTTTACCAAAATCTATCCAAATCAAATACTAACTTAAAATGATGCCTTATATACCTACTAAACTGCCTGAAAACCTACTTCCATTTTCATACCCTAATTCTGGATCAATTTCACTTTACATCGCTACTAAATGACCTTATTTATCTACTTCCTTTTATCTATTCCAATCAAAACAATAACTTGCAAAACTGTGCCCCATCGTACCTTATATAGCTCTTGCAAGTGTGTCAATCTCATTTTAATTCGGCCTTGTAACACTGCTGCTCCGGGCATGCTTGAGGTTTGAGCAATCTTCTCCTCCAGGTCTTTGATTGCATTTTTGAGTTCTCCACAAGTTTGTTTCATGTGTTTAAAAGACTCGATTGATGCGTTTAGTCCCAATCTCATGCACTGCATAGTCAAGAAGAAGCACTCCGTCGAGAATTTGACATCATCACTGGTGAAAGTAAGCGATTCCACAAATTCTTCGACTTCTTTTTGGTTAAATTTAAATCGTGTTTCTTCTTTAAGGTCAAAACGACAGTTTGGGTGAAAGATGTATTGAGGATTGACCTTTTCCAATGTGACCTTCTCACACAAGAACAACATAACACCCAGAAAGTTGAGCATCACTCCATCATCCACGTTCTTTTGAGCACTTGATTGAATCATAGTCTTGCCTGAATTGGTCGACAAGAATCGACCAATGTAGGCCAGAGCTGGTTCTCTGGTTGTGGAGTTGACAAGAAGCACATGAATTATTGTTTGAAGTTCTCGCTGAAATTTTACGGTCAAAAAATCGTTAAAAATTCAGAAAAACCTTGTATAAAACCTTGAATTTTGCAGTTTCTTCAAAAGTTTAGTTCATTTAACATAATTAAAACTTTAAAATCGAAATTCTTTTGAAAAAAATCATATAAGCACAAGACTTACTCTAACAGCAGCAATTTTCATTTGATATCTCATATAATACATAAATCTAGATTCAGCATGAATTGACACGTTTGCCAGAGGTTCCATTCCACTCATGCTTACAGAATCCTAAAACAATATACAAGATTTAAAAAAATACAACGCCGAAGCAGTGTCAAATAATATAGGTAATGCCCCCCAGTACCCCAACAAACATTGCAACTTTTTATTTAAGATGAATAGTCCTCCCTCCGACAATATAAAACAAAAACTTACAATTTCTGTTCAAAAAATCCATTATAACCCAAAACTCTCAACTTACATCCAAATCCACATTGATTGGCGTAACACAAAAGTCGATGAATGCTCCGAGATATGTTAAGCGACAAAACTGTCTACCAGTCAATTTGCCATCGAGGTTGAAGTCTGGTCGAGAACATAACAATTCACAAATTGGTCGTTTTGCTCCGACTTTCGTTGAGAGTAGTACACTTAGCACCGTGTATGGCGCTTGGATAATCTGATCTGAATCCATTATGGCAACCGTGCTGGCACATACATACAATATATCCAAAATTGGATTGAAAACCTAAAAATTTTAAAATTAGTGCTTTTAAATGTTAAGTTTTAGTTTTTTGTTGTTTAGAAATATGATCGCACAGACAAACTAAAGTGTTATAAATTTTTAAATTTTTTTAACCAAACAGTACCAAAATATAACCTATGTAATTTATGACAATATAAATTTTCTCTTATTGTTTTAAAACCCACCGTTTTGACACATTCACCCGTCTCATCCTCATTTACACAAAACACTTGCAGATTAAGTAGGAAGTTCTGCGGAAGGTCCTGAATCAACGCCAAACCCAAAGCAGCAGCTGTCATCTTAACATCGTTACCTTGAACCGAATATCCTCGAAACTCTTGCACGTAATTGTAATACAATCGCTGCTGTAACTGCTTCAGAAGCTTCTCCGACCCTTCATCAATGTCATTTCTGACTAACTCTCGTTGAATATTGTTAAATACCCGAATTACGTACTTGACCAAAAAACCGGCGTGTATATTATTTACAATGTCAAAGGTTTCGAGCCCGTAAAGTTGTCCATATGAAGGTTGTTGAGGTTCGCGCCATTCCATATGTAAGTTGGCAAAACATTCCGTGACAATCTCGTCCAAAAATACTACCAAATCGTCTAAATATTTAAATATAGCATAGAACACAAAGTATAACATAGTGTAATATCTAAAAATACAAAAAAATAAATAAAAAAGACCTACCCAAATTAACCAAATACTCAGTGTTGATTGAATCCACTTGATTCCTCAATTTGCGCAAAACCTCTAGATTCGTTGTCATTTCAGCAGCAATGTCATTACCAACTTCAACAGCAATACCCAGAGTTTTAGCGAGGAGTAAAGCCAATCTTCCTGTCGAATTAATCTGCTCATCAACATCAAACTGACTCAAAGCTTCCTTTACAAACTTGGCCGACATTTCTTGGCTCATATTTGGCAGACACTTGCCTGAAGAAGTGTCCATGGGTTCTTCTCCAGGCATCTAAAACAAAATAAAGTTACTATAAGATTTTTTTATCATTAAGTGTAAACTACAAGTATAAATTAAAGATACAACTTAACAAAAGATTGACAAAGCAACAAGTTTTCAATTAAATAACCAAATCACTTCTTTTTTGAAACCAAACAGTAGCAAAAGTCTTAAACGCTATGGCCATGCCCTCTTAAAAACAAAACTAAATAATGCAATTGATGATGGCCAAATTTAAAATCATAAAGATGATCACAAGCTCGTTAAACGCATCTTGTGATCAACGGTAAAGTGCGAAAAGCCAAAGGTTACCTAACGATTTGTCTCCAAAAACAAAAAAATGTGATATTCTCTGTCCAAGCACAAGAAAAACGTCTTGAATTTGTCCACGAGGACAGAAAATTATATATTTTTGACTGACAAAACAGTCTACAATATCGATCATCTGAATTGACACTTCGTTGTAATTTTTCGGCGCTGCTGAAAGCGAAACTCGGGCGCTAGCTGAAATTTGCGTATAAGATGTCGCTAAAAAGTGTTTTTCCTTTCTGTTGGTTTACTTTTTCCTTCAACACTTTGAGACATATTTTGTCGTGTAATGATGTAGTTTTTACTGTTAATGATTTGAATATTAACTCTTTATTATTATAGTTATATTTGGTTGACAATTTTAGCTTTTATTCACTTGTTATTTATAGTTAACACTGTAATGAAGTAATTGATGTTAGACGCAAAAGTCTTGTGTAGTTTATCGAAAATTTTAATTGCTACTGTTATCTATGTTATAGTTAACGATACTATAAATTTTTTGTTGGCGTTTTCACAATATTTTTTGGTAATTGTATTGTTTTAGAGGTCATCATGGGAGCGGGAGAAGATGGACCTCTTAAACCAGTTTACAACCAAATGAGACCACCATGGATTGGTCATTGGACTGGCAGAGATTAGTAAGTGGTTTTTTTAATTTAAATTTTTTTTCAATTTCAAAAAGTTAAAAGAAAGTTTTTTTTATAAAAATTGTTACAAGAGTTTTTTCTAGCTTAAATATTGGATTTTTTGATTACGTTGGTGCTTACTGTTGTAATCCAACTTATGAAATTTTAGCAAAGGCCGTCTTGACTGGTGGAATGAGTTGGGATTTCAAGTCGATGCTGAAATGAGCCGCAAATTCGTTCCTGCTCACTATCCTATCAAAGAGAGAAATCAAGCTTGGTAATAACCGTTTCTTTGTTTTCAATTTAGATTATTTCCAAACAAAGGTTTTAACTAAAAATGGAAACTGCTATAGGTATGATCCAAAAGTTCCGGATGGACAATCCAATGTTAACGTTACAGGACAAGATTCGTTTTACCACGGTAATCGAACCAAAAAAGGAGATGAAGCCATGAATCAGTTTGAATATCAAGACTATTTGATGAAGAACTCGGTTCAATACAAAAACATTGCTTCCAAATACAACCTGAGCAAGGAGCATCCGGGTATTGATGTGTCGCCAGACTTGAATTCGCTAAGTTACACTCCTAAAGAGTATCTTGGATTTGAAGGCGCTATTACTTGGCCGTCGGCTAAGATGACTTGGGGGCCAAGATTCCACGACAAGCCTATGAATGAGGGTTGTTTTGAGAAGGGTGGAGCTTTGGCCAAGTATGCAGCGATGGGAAGTAAGTTGTTTTAGTTGATTTTGAGGTTTAGCTAATGCTATGAGTGATGAAAACTGAAAAAAATGATTAAAAAGATCTAATTACAAAACTTATTTTTTCAGCTTTTATCTACTCGTCTATGTTGTGGCGAAAGACCGAGGACAAACGCTGGAACAGAATCAGGTTTGGGGAGGTTTTCAAAGTGTATGCTAAGAGCCTGCCATTACCTCTGACCTTGTCGTTTGGCTATGGAGTGGCCATTTGTACTGCAGCGACGCTTCGTAACAAGGACGATGTTTGGAACCCGTTCTATGCTTCTTTGTTCACTGGTATTACTCTGGCTACTATCAGTGAGTTTTTAGTTTTTGTTATCATTTTAGGTATAAGAAGGACTTTTTTTTTTACTTTTGAGTACAAAAGTCTTAGAAAACAACGTACTTTTAAGCATGAAAACCTACATGTTTAACGAAAACTCTTATTTTTGCTATTTAGAAGGCAATATGTTCACGTCGGCGATGTTCACTGGCAGTATCATGCTTATCGGCCAAATATGGCACTACCAGCGCGTCACTCAATACGGTATCTCTACTCCCGTGGAGAACCAAAAGCTGGGAGGCTTCTGGGGTACCGGACCAAGAATGTACGAGACTCGTCACTTTGGAAACATCAAGATTGGAGACGAATGCTACTGATTCTATAGGGCGAACACACATTAGAATTAAACTTTATGATATTGTGTTGGGGGTTTTATTTATTTGGTGCATGGATACTCGTTTAATCGAGGTATTACTTGGTTTAGTTTGCGATATTATATATATTGTTTTGAAGGATAAACATAAAGTGTTGTTTCTCGTTTCTTAGGTTACAACAATGTTTTTTGTTTAAAACAGGAAGGGTTGTAGTAATTTACAACTGTCTCTTTTAAAGGTATTTTGTCTGATTTTTGGTAATATTTCGTTTAACATTCATTTCTTTTACTTTTTTTTAAAAGAAGCTTATTAATTTAGTGTCATTTTGGCGATGGTTGACGGAATTTCAGAAAAGGAACATCGTTTTCCTTTTTGTATTGTATGGACACCTCTACCTATTATCTCGTAAGTTTATTATTTTTAAATTATCAGTTGAAAATACGAAAAAATTTTGTTTCATGCCTTAAATTTAAATGTTTGTTAAAAGTATTATTTTTCCTCGAACATACGATAGATTACGTTTTTCAATTTGGTAATTATTAATCAAGCGGTTTTAGATGGTTTATCCCGATCATTGGACACATGGGTATTGCCAATTCAAGAGGGATCATCAGAGACTTTGCTGGTAGTTACTATGTGGCTGAAGATGACATGGGTTTTGGTTGGCCAACCTGTTATTTGCAGTTGGATCCATCCAAAGTGGAAGGTGGAGTAACGGCTTTTGACAACGCTGTGAGAGATGCTTCGGATGAATACAAGAATCACATGGTAAACCTTTTATTTTTTTTTAGTTTTTTTTGATTTCAGGTACAATATTCGACTTAAAAAGTTAAGAAAACGAGTTTGGAAGAATGAAATTTTGAAGACTAGTTATTTTTTAAATGTTTTATTATTTCTAGAAGCTAATTTAAGATGTTTCTATGTCATTTTAAACCTTCTTCCCATTAAAAAATATTTTGTAAACATAAACAGTGCTGTTTTTAGCACAACATTTGCTGTGACAACTGTCACTCTCACACTGCTTTGGCTTTGGACTTGATGAACTACGATGGAAAGGCGAACTACAACATGGTCAAGTTATGCTTTTGGGTACTCTTTAAAGGCACTCGGCTTGGGTAAGATTTAGATTCGATGCTTTGACTCTTTATGTACCATTTGATTTTTCACCAATTTCATTAGGGATTTGAAAACAAATTGTATCTATTTCTTAGATTTTTAACGTAAAAAGACTATTTTAAATATTTCAGAGTATCTGGATGGCTAAAGCAATTCCTCCCAAGTTTGATGATTTTGGCGTTTGTTGGCATTTTGTTTGGCGGATTGCTGTAAGAAGTTCTTTATTGGCTACTTACTAGTATTTGTTACAGTTTGGCTAACAATCAGTGAACTGATGTTTTCTTGAATGAAGAGCTGTTTTATGGTTAATGTTGATCCAACGTTTAGTAATCTATGGATGAATATCTCAACAATGTTATAATCTTTTTCCAATACTCTTGGCTGTACATACATTTGAACTAACGTTATTGCATTCACTTATATGAAAATTCATTTTTTAATAAGTTTAGGTGTTGTTCTTGGATATGTTTTATGATTATTTGTATACGAATATGATTTATAATATTCTCATACGAATATGCCATCTTTTGTACGGTTTTTGTTATACGGGTAATAAAAATATTTGTTTTTGAAATTGATTGCTACATTTATTGATGTCATTGCTCATTGATATACTTTTCTCTTTACCATTACTTGTTTATGACTGCCATTATTTTTAATAATTTTTTATTTTATCGATAATTTTTATAAAACTTATAATGTTAACGCATTTTAGATGGTACGATTGTCAGCGGAGTTGATTCAAGACGCTTATCAGTATGTGAATGCGGTGAAACAACGTGAGCTGAACCTTCGTGACCTTCAGATTCCGGCAATCGAGAACTTGGGCGCGACAAGGAATCAGTACGATGTGATAGACCTGACAGACAACAACATTAGGAAGCTAGAGAACTTTCCGTTCTTGAAGAGATTAGAATGTTTGTTGCTGCATAACAACAGAATTCAGTAAGATTTTAGTTTTTTTGAGTAAAAAATTAATTTTATTTAAATTTTTGAAGGTTTTAGATTAAAACAAGGATTTTTTAAAATTTTAGTATTTTTTCACCTTTCTTTTTATATTTTTATTGCTTTGCTTTTCAGACACATTCAGAAAGACCTCCATGAAAAGCTACCGAACCTAAACACTCTTGCTTTGACCAACAACAATCTGGCCGAGCTTGGTGATATTGAACCTCTGGCGAAATGCAAAAAACTCGAGTATTTGGTGTTGATGGGAAACCCATTAACTCACAAACCTCACTACAGATCGTACATTATCTATAAGCTGCGGACAGTGCGAGTGTTGGACTTTAAAAGAGTCAAGCTGGCTGTAAGTTTTTATTTGAATATGTTGCTTTGATGTAGCTGATAAAAATATCATTTTTTCATTTCTGGGTGTTAAAAATTGTTTTTTCTTAATGTTTTTAAAAAATAATACACCAGTTGATTTGAAGCCGTATAACTTGAAAGAACAATAATATTATTCGTTTTAAGGAACGAGAAGCCGCATTGAAGCTGTTCAAAGGAACCGAAGGCAAAAAGCTGCGAGAACAACTGGTCAAAAAGACTCAACCGCTTCCAAATGAAACAGAAGCCCTCAGAACGCAGCCAGTCCAGACTAGAAACGATGAGGATCAAGAGAAGATTAGACAGGCCATCAGAAATGCGAAGACCTTGCCTGAAGTTGAGCATCTCCAGAGCATGCTGCAACAGGGCAAGATTCCTGATCCTAATCAGTGAGTTTTAAAGCTTAAGGCATTTGTGTGAGCGATATGATATTATGTGTAATACAAATACAGTGGAACAATTGTATTTTCTTATTTATTGGGTACTTCTTGATGTTGTTTTAGGTATTTATTGAAGGCACTTGATATATTATATTAAGTAATTACTTACTGTTTTAGATTCGGCCAAGAAAACAATGAAAACAACCCAATCCAAATGACAGAAGACGATGATGAAGAAGAAGAGATGGAAACAGAAGAAGAGCTTCAAAATGGAATGGAAACCGAAGAAGTCTCGGTACAATAAACTCGGATTGGGTCACTTTTTGTTATTTATTTTTTATTAATATCGAATGATCTACATTGTTGAACATCTCTTAATTATTTTCATGTCTTCGTACTATAGTTTTTTAAAGTTTTGTGGTATTAAACGATGTTACTTTGAAAAGGTGTTTTGGATTGGATAAATTTTTGGTTTTTACATATCTTGTTGTACTGAAGTTAAATTTATTTTTTAAGGTTTTACATTATAATGCTGGTTATGAGCTATGCTTCTTAAAGGTAAATATGTTCTTTATATTTAGCTTACACCTATAAAGAAAAATAAAAAAAAAGTTTTTACGTATTTATTATAGCATTTATGATACTTTATCTTGCCTGAACTAGAAATTTAGGTTATTTTAGAAGGAGGAAATTTGGCTAATCTTGTAGTTTTATGCTTCTTATTGGGCTAATATTCAGTTAGGAAAAAAGCTTCTGATTAGTCAAAAATGGATGAGAAAAATGTAAAAACAATGCAACATTTACATATTAGAGGTCATTTAAAAGGAATGTGTACAAATGCTCAAAACTTCTTTGAGCTCTTCTCCCACCTTTTTTTCCAAGGGAATTACACCAAACGTCCCTCGGTATTTAGGCCAATATAGGTTAAAAGAGCGTACAAAATGGCAGTAAAAACTATATAAGAATATTATATGTACTGTAAGTCGCTAGCCGAGACCATTTAGCAGTTTCTGAAAATAGTTTTCCTGGTAACTTTGTGCGCTTTTTCATCCTATATGTCTCGTTTTATAAGCCAAGGGACAAGTGGTACAATTCCCTAATAAAGATTAAACAATCATCTTCTAACTTATACCTATGCATTTAGACCTATTATTTATGCTTTTAAATTCATTATTAATTTAAGGTTTTAATTCACTATCATCTCTTACCAACTTCTGGATAGTAATTTATTTGTCTAAAAAGGAAAACTTGGAAGGAAGCACAAAACCAAAAATAGAAAAATATTAAAGGAAAACACATAGGAACAAGATACGATAACATAGAAGTATTCTACATGTCATTGTTTTCATTTTTTGAGAACTATTTGATAAGATAAACTGGAATTTTTTTAAATATTTGGAAAGGGAAAGGAAAAACCGGTAATCGACTTCGAGTGTGAAAAAAATATTTGTTTAGGACTACTGTAACATTGGTATAATAATCGGGGCGGGGGGAAGACGGGGTTATACGGAAGGGGATGGATTAGATTTGGCTTGTATTTTTGATTTTTAGTCAGAATTTTTGAAAATTTAAAACTTTGAACTTGAAGATTACAAAATTCTATAAATTTATCGACCAAAACAGCTGATTTTACCTAAAATACAAGCCAAACCATTAAAATACATATAGACCAAGAGCCATAAAGCTCTTTGAGATGCTTTCGGAGACTCGGAAACACCATATATACAAAATAGGTACCAGAGAGTAGTATTTTAAGATACGAATTTGATTTTGAATTAACGTACGATTCTTTCGTATCTTGAGATACAAAATAATTGTACCATTAATTGTACGTTAATACAGAATTAAACTTCGTCTCCTTTCGGTCGTATATTAAGCACGATTTAATTGCTACTTAAAATATTAAAGTACGACTCTTTGGTACGTTGAGATCAAGCTACAACATGTATACATTGAAGGTAAATACGACGAATAAGAGATTTACTGCCAAAACGAATGAGATTACTACGAAAAGATCACAAATGTTTGTATATGAAGAGATTATACGCCTTGTTTAAGTGTAATACATAAAGTTTAACTTTGATAGGGTACGAAGACAGTATAATGTAGTACTGTTATAGTACCGGCATATTATAAGTTAGTACTATATTTTAGAGTAAAATTAAGTACAGAAGTAGTATTGTTCCAGTGCTACGAATATAGTACTGTCATTGTACTTATCGTAGTACTATCTCAGTACTAGGAGTATAGCACTGTCACGACAGTTAAACTAAACAAACTTCAATATTACAATTAAGGTAATACGACAATGTATACATATTCTTGTGTTTAGACGCGGTAGGTGCGTGATACACTTTGTGTTAGAGTACCATCATCGTCCCATTCCAAGCCCTTCGAGGCGGCGTGGGGTAGGGCAGGCGAGGTCTCTTCCTCCTCTTCTTCACTCATCTCGTCTTCATCGTGGTAGCTAAAACATGTATATATATATGTATAAGCTGGTACTATAAGATGGTACACATTTTTTTAATTCATATTTTCGAATTTTTGAAATTTTCAATTTTTAAAAAATTCAAATTTATTTTTTTTTCATTTGAATTTGAAAAAATATTCAATTTGTTTCAAGAACAGCCAAGTACGGTGCATTTCTTAAAACGTGCTTGAGCAATTTAAGGACTAAAGATGGATTTGCGTCATTAAAACAAAAAGTCACACAAGGAAGTTACAATCCGTGTGAGAACGAAGAATCAAATCTGCTTTAGGGCAAAAGTTAAAGCTAGGATTACCAGCGACGTCAAGCGATTACGGTAGGTCTGGAGACGGATTTGTTAAAGGGATCCATTAGGATAAAGTAGGGTAAGGTAGGTTCGATTAAGGTAAAGTAAGGTGGAGTGGGATAGAGTAGGGTAGGGCAGGGAATAGTACGGTAAGTTAGAATAGGGCAGGGTAGGGTAGAAAAAAGTAAGGTAGAGTAGGGAATGATAGGGTAAGGTAGGGTACCGTAGGGCAGGACAGTGTAGTAGAAGATAATATACCGCATGGAATTGATAAAAAAAGTTTAAATCGAAATTTTTAGATATTAAATTCAAATTTAAAATAGCCATCGTAAGCATAATGCAGCCAATATTACCTTTCACCATCGTCCGAGCTCTCGTCTTCTTCTTCCGAGTAAACTTCTTGTTCTTGTTTCTCAACATCTTCTAATGGGTTCACGGTGATGTTCATGCCTCCATCATCCCATTCCATGCCTTCTTGCATCTGAAAATAATTTTTTAATATTTTGGTCCATTCATGAAATTTTTTTAAAATTTTTATTTTTTTTTCAATCTGACACATTTAAAAAAATCTTACCGTAGCCATTTTCCTCTGGCGTCTTCGTGGCCTTGGGATTGGAGTATCGCGCATCTTCAGCACTCCCACCACCAACAATACCAACAAGAAGCCGACACAGATCACGACAACGATCGCGACCGCTCCTCCAGCCACCGCGCCTTGTCCCATTTCGTAGCCGTGATGCGACAACAGGGCTTTGGGCCGAGGCAGGTCCATCTCGAGGATGTTTTGAAGGCGGTTGGCGCCGAGCTGGTCAAACGCCGAGGGCTCGAATTGTTTACCGAACTCGCGAATATCTTGTGCTTCGGTGTTTTTGGTCAAGATGCGGGCTTCCGCGTCCAGGTCGTCGACTTTGTTTTCGTCCGAGATGTACATCTACAAAGGCATGCATAATTTTTTGAGGTTTGGGTAAGGGGTTGGTCAAATAGGGGAATATAAAGTAAGAAAATAACCTCATTTTAATATAAAAACTGAACTTTAGGTATTAAAATTGTCTAAAATATCAAATTTCAGTTTTTTTTTCAAGATTTAAAGTATAATTTTAAGTATCAAAATCAGCTTCAAAGCCAAAAAACTCACGGTAACAAAGAATTTGTTGCTCAACAGCTTGCCCTTGTCCATGGCGCACTGCACGGTGTACATTCTCTTGTTGTAGGCCTCGGGTCTGGTGTTGAAGTAGTGGATCTTGCTTAATACCTCTCTGTAGCCGCTGATCGACTCTTCTCCCTTCAACAAGATGCCTTCTGAATCGTGTTCGAAGTCAATGTTCAAAGAAGCGATCAAGGCGGCCGGTGAGGAGAAGTACTCCAGGTCCATGTCGCGCGACGGCTTCAGATGAACTTTGCACCAGTCGATCTTGTGCTGAGAAGTCACATCCACATCCTTGTCGCCGTTGTTCTTGACCACCGTGATTTGAACGTCTGGGACCATAACTGTGCCCAATTTGAGGGATTTGCGGTCAGTGTTGATCAGGTTTTGGCCGGAGATGGATAAGATCGGGGCTTGTTCGTTCTTGACTTGAATGCTGGTCTCGAACGTGCCTAGATCACGTTTCTCTCCATTGGTACACTTGGCAGAGGACTTGATAGTCAAACGACGTTTGCCTGGCAGAGTGGGGTCAGAGTTGATGTACTCGACCTTCTGTAACAACAAAGACAAGTCTTCCAAGGTGTTGGAGGTCAAGGTGAGGCGGGTTTGTTGTTCAGCGAAGGCAGCGGTTTCTCCTGGGACCAGTTCATCGACCGCTTCGAAGCGGAGACGTTCCTTAGGTTGATGGAGACATTGAACTGCCATTTCGCTTTCAACTTTGCCTGGGAGGAGGTATACTGAGGTCAGATGGCCCTTGAAGAATTGGACCATTTGCTCAGTACGTCCGTGCCAGCAGGCTCCTACGACCATCTTGGTCTTCTGAAAAGGTTTATATTATATTAGGTTCAGAAAGGTTAAAAATAGTTTGAAAAATTAAAAAAGAATTTCGTATACTATATTGTAGTAGGTTAAAATGATGTTTATAGGTTAAAAATTTGTAAAAAGTCTAAAAGAATTGTTTTAAATTATATTGTAGTAGGCTAAAATAATATTTCAAGCCAAAAAGTTAACAAAAGGTTTCAAAATTTCACGTTTTATCAATTTTTTCTACCATCCTTTATATAATTCAATACCCAAATCCAAGAAAACCAATCTTACCAGCCACTTAGTCTCGTGCAACGGCCAGTCGTCCAAGATTTCCGGGTTCCTTTCGGTGTTCTCGTACTTGTTTCCATCGACCATTAGTACCACGTTGTCCAAGTCGTGGAACAAAATGGCGTACGAATGCCATTCATCGTCGCAAACCTCTGGCAATGCCCATCTCCATTCGGCAGCGCGGAAGTTTTGTGATGCATGTTCGGCTTCTCTTCTCAACAACATCTCCAACTTGCAGTGGCGGATGTAGACGGCGAAGTGGTGGCGGTTCAGGTCTGGAAATTTTATGTTAAAGTTTATATTGACGTAGGTGAAAATGGTAAGGAAAAGTTAAAAAATGGGTGAGTTACAATATAAAACCCAAGATATTTAAACATACGATAATGAAAATTTTAATAAAACTCACGATCATTATCAGTTTCACACAGAATGTTCTGTTTGACTTGTTGCTCAGCCTTGTTTCCTCTGGCGTGCTTCATGGAGAAGGTCAGAGAGAACTTTTGTGGCACGATTTCCTTGACGGTAGATGGTGGCACAACAACTGATGTTGTCTTACCATCAAACACATACTTCTGTTGTTCCAATTGACTCGGTGTCAATGAGCTCACATCCTCATCCTCCTCATCGTCATCTTCTTCTGATTCCTCGACCTTGGTGTCTTTGTCCAAATTCTCATCTGAATCTAACAACAACTCCTTGGCTTTACCGTCCTTTCCTAACACAACTGATCTGGTGTTATCACCTCGAGGTAACAGCTCCAAAGTCTCCAGGTTCATGCCACACTTCTTGGTCGAAGCCAGATCGTGTTCAGAAGGACGTTCTATGGCTAGCTGAAGCTGACTTTCGGCCGACTTCACGGTACACGTTTGTTCGGTGGGGCAAGAGATGACTTCAGCGTTAGGCAGGATCTTTCTGGTGCCAGTGCCTGGAGTGTATTCGATTCCAGAAGCCGCCAAACCACGAAGACCTTCTTGACATGGTCGACGGACATTGATGGTAACTAGAGCACTCTTTGATCGTTGCATTCCACAGTCATAAGCTACGATGGTCAGAATGTGGGATTCAGAATCCGATCGGTTCAAAGGCTTCACGTTGCTGATCACTCCTTGATCATCAATATGGAATGGGAATCCCTCCAAAGCGTTCGTGATCTCGTATCTACAGATCTTGCCATAGGGATGACCACAGTCTTTGTCAGTCGTAGTCAATTTGGCAATGTTCTTGGCCACCTGACCTTCGACAACATCGAACGCATACCATGGAGCGTCGAATTCTGGAGCATGGTTGTTGGTGTCTTTTACCGTAACCTTGAGGCTTGCTCTGCAAGAATTGTGTAAATTAGTTGTTTTTGTTATTTCATGGATTTGCAGTGTAATGTAAACACAAAGTACTACTATGCACAGTATAATGACAAGTGTAAGAAGAAGGGAAACGTTTTGGTAGTGCAGGGTAAGGCTGGATAGTATAGAGTAGAGTAGAGTAAGGCAAGGCAAGGCAAGGCAAGGCAAGGCAAGGCAAGGCAAGGCAAATTTTAAAATTAAAATTATTTTTACAAAAAAAAATTGAAATTTCAAAATGACTCACGGTTCAGATCGTGCCATATCGTCGTTACATCCTACAGCCGTGATGTCCAAGTTGAACTCACTGTGAGAACAGTCCAACGTGAAGTTCTCCTTGACTTTGATGACGGCGCTGCCAGTGTTTTTGTCCACAATCTCGGCAAAGAATGGGATTTCGGTTTCGGAGTCAGATGTCAATTCATATTTACATACTGGTCCTGAAATTTTAAATTTTTCAGTTGTAGTTAGGCTTTTAAAGCTTTATGATACTACTGTAAACTACAATAAACAATTTTGTTTTTACATGTGATTAATTGTATTATAGTTGATTTCAACATAACTACAATTGTTATTTTCTTAATAAAAAGTAAAATGTATTACCGACGACCACTTATATCGTATACAATTTTAAAAATTGTAGTTTTATAGCATAACAACTCACATAAACAGGTTACAGTAAGATTTCTACATATTTTTTTTTGTTTCAAAGCAAGATAATCCAAATATATATGTAACTTCGAGCAAGAAAATTACAGTAATCATAAAATTAAAAAAAATGTTACACTAAAATTGTAAGACAAAAAAAGTAGAAAAGTTACAGTATCTCTATCAAAAAGTATACAAATTACACTACCTCTATTCCAAAACTAAAAATATACAGTAAACCCAACAAAGTTAAATATAAATATACAGTAACAAGTCTTAACTTCCGAGTGAATGATTCTACAAGATTTCTACTGTACTTTATAATCAGCTAATATTTAGCTTATTATAACATGAAAAAATAAACTTACCACTCTCGGGGAAAATGGAAATGTGCGGAGAAACGGCGACAACGTGTTCATCTTCACGCAGACTTCCCAGGATCTCATCAGCACCGTTCAGTTGCAAGATTGGCACTGAAATTTTAAAATTTAATTTTGTTTTTAATTTAATTTTTTTTTAAATTTAAATTTTTTAAATTTTAAGTATTTTATATTTTATCACTGTGAAAGTTTAAGAAGCTTTAAACAATCGATTGAAAGTCTCGTATTTTACCTAAATCAACACTTTTTTAAAAAATATTTTTGAAATTAAAAATTTTTTTAAATTTAATTTTTAAAACTTCAAATTTCAAAAACCATGTAAACTATTTTTGCATTTGCAAATACGAGTACATGGTAATGCCATTCAAGTGGATACTTTAAATTTGTTCCCACTGAACGTCATTCCGCTTCTTAGAACAACATAAATGGCACGTAGTTCAGAAAAAACTAATCTTATTATGGGAAGGAACAATTATATTATCATTGATACACTTGGTTCATCAAAAATCTGAATTATCTTTTTATTCACCCCCCCCCCGCCGCCTTGGCATCTTTTTAATCTACCCCCTTATCATCTTCTCTACACATGCTATGTCTTTAAAAAGGCAAGGACTAGTACAATAAGAGCCTTATCAAGCTGATTCTGTAAAGGTCTCATGCACTTTTAGCATTACTTTTATTAGAATTAACTAAGAAAGTACAAGACTAATGTTGGAATTTCTTTCACAGTACTAAATTAAGTTAATTAGGAGCTTTTGTGTTTTCGTTTGGCTTTAACAGTACTATATTTGCTTAAAAATGGCAATAATAGGGCTGATTAAATAATTTTTTTTAAATTAAAAAAAATTATTAGTTCTAGCGTTAACTTTAGCTCTAGCCTTAGCCTTAACACTAGAATTTTTTATCAATTTTTTTAAAAGTCTTTTCTTCCCCTACCATTACTAGAAAGAATCCTTCTAATCTTAAAATTCCCTCTACCCCACTTTCTACTCTCCAATACCCCCGCCTAGCCTTGATTGTCATTTATTTTTCATACTAATATTTTTCCAAGAACACCATTATTAGCACAATGTGTGTTCCGAGTTAATAGTTGGCCAAGAAGTACAAACATTATTGTAAAAAGAGATAATCGGCGTGATGGTTCACGTCATAACAAGTTAGTGGTATCCGCTTAGTGAGGTGTGCAAGAAAACAAAACTTTCGTAAAACAGACACTATTTCATGGATAATATTGAGCAGAACTTTGGTCAACATATCGCAAACAATTTTTTTTTATTTTTCAAAATCTTAAAAAATTTAAATTTTTTGTAAATTTTACAGAAAAATATTTAAAAAAAGTCATTTTTTTATACCTAAAAAGCTATTCTATGAACACTTGGGCCAATAACATAAACCTTCATCAACTTTCAAATTAAAAAATAGTTATTCTATAAACTTTCGAATCAAAATTATAGCTATTCAATAGACTTTTAGGCAAAGAAATGGCCATTCCATAAACTTTTGAACCAATAGATATCCATTTTATACAAATTAAAACCATAAAGTTCCAGTTCTATGTACTTTTTGACCAACATATCCATACCACCCAAACCCCAGCCCTTACCTCGATGATGATGCTTGTGATGACCGGCTAGGGCCGTGCCCAGGAACAGGCACACCGCCACGAACACACGCATACGTATCACAATTACTGTTATTCGGGTTCCGCAAGTCTTCTGAAACGGCAAAAAATTTAATTTGGGAGGCAAATTGATGGACAGCTGCGGTCGACAGGTCCACGGCGATGGACCACGCTCATCGCTGGTATTATTTCGAATAATGCGGTTAAGATTCGAGAAAAAAAAAAGTTTTTTTTTGGTTTTAAATAAAAAAAAATGTTTTTTTAAATTAAAACAGAAAATTAAAAAATACAGTACAACAGTACAACAGTACAATAGGAACATATAAAAATAGAAAAATAAAAAGTCATAAAAATCAAAAAAAAAAATATATATTTTATTCTTTTTAATTTACCCCGCCCAAGTTTCAATTTACATAAAAATTATTGAACTACGATACTTTCTACATTTCATAGCCAAGTACTACATAGTATTAACACCCTTAAAACCTCCAGTATCACTACTGAAGCTAAAACACCCTTTAAAATAAAAATATTGTACATCAACAACCATCAACCCCACCCTGAATGCCACCTCAGCATGTCACTCGAGGAAAACATGGCCAATTCAAAGTTGTAATTAATTGAAGCCCGGAGGGGCTTGGGTAATCAATACCCGAAAAGTTGTGTGTGCCCTGAGGGCGAAGAAGTTGGGTGGTGGGACACGGCCGTCCGCCTGCCGAACGCCTCGTCCAGACTGCGAATTAGATGAGATTTTAATACGAGAGTGCGAGATGGCGAAGGAGTCAAAAACAGCCAAGTGCTCTCGGATTAACGTGCCCGCCGGAGGTGTTGCGCCGTGAGCACACCGGCGTTGCCCCGGGCAACACGCCCGAGAAAAGGAGGGGGGGTAGGAAAAGAAAAAACCGACACCTCATGCATTTCCAAGCACCGCCGTACTCACGGCCCACTGCGTCGGCCGAGAACGTTGGGGTCTTGTTTAAGAACGTTCGGGTCTTGTTCACACCTGCCGCACAATAACTTTGGCTGGTGTTTATGAAGCGAGACCGCGATGTAAGGTAGGGCTCATAATGCGAGAATACAATTTAAGACCAGGGTTATCACAGCGAGAGCACGATGTAAACGAGCGAACGAACGGTGAGAATGAGTGAGAGAACGATGTGAATAAATAAAAGAACGGTGTAAATGAACAAGTGAACGATGAAAAGAAGAGTGGTAAAGGTGTAAAGCAGAGAAGTTATGAAAAGAAAAAATATAAAGTAAATAAGAAACGGAGATATAACAAAATATTGTAACAAACAATGGCAACTCCTTATCTTATACTACGAATCATATCTATGTCAGAAAAAAGTTAGTATGAATATGTAAAAATGCTTAAAACAGTCAACATATAAACCTAAAAACTCTCTAACCAGATCATATAAGTACACGACAATACCATGCTCAAGTAGTATAACTACACAATATTACTATGGCCAATTGGTATAAGTATACAATAATAACAAACAGTATGACTTACTAGCACAAGTATGAAATATTAACAAACAGTATGACCAACTATAAGTATACTGTACAATAATACTCAAAATTATAGTAAAAAAGTACAGTGCCATACCAAAACAAAGATCTGTAACATGCTCGTGAGAAACTTGATATAGTACTAGGCATGTGGTTATTACCCAAAATATTACGTACCATAATAATAGAATGTAAATACAAAAAATAAGAATAGTCAACGTAAAAAAACGCTACAAATAGAAGGAACTAAAACCACTATTACAACAAAAACTTGCATAAAGTAATGTGTAGTCAACAGCAAGATCTCTATGTTACTAACTATGTTTTGACTTGACTTTTATGCTTAGTAAGCCAAGATCTAAAGCTTGACTACATACTCACACATAGCCTAGTATATACTGATGTAAAACCACATGCCAAACATACAAATGTTAACACAAGACTAACTTGTTTATCAGTAAATTGCCGCTAGTGATATTTTTTAAACTACAACAAGTTAGAAAGATTCTCGAACACACTGGCACGTACTAAACCAAAGTTTAGCAAAAATAATAAGATGTAATTATAAATTCTGTTATTGTAAACATGCAATTGTGTGAAATATGTTGTAAAACCGAGCTGAACGTACCAATTAGCCCGATACTGTAAGTTCAGGTTTAAAATGGAATACACATAAAAACTAAAACAGACTATATTTTATATAATTATACATGTGAATGTGTTAGTACGGTTTGTAGAGTACTAGCATGCTTAAGTTATTTGACACGAAAGATTGTCGTGACCATATAATTGCCATTTTAATCTTAACAGTAAAGTGCAAACAGTTCTAGCCTTGCTCCGTGTTGTGTTAAATTAAATTTTAATTTCATTTTCAATTAAAAAAACAAAAAAATGTGATTAATATTCAAATTTAAACCTAGTTTTTCAAATTACTTTAATATATGTTACTTAAAATAAGTTTTTTTGCTGGAAAAAGTTTAAGAAATGTCAAGTAAACATTCTTTTTATTTGTCCAAACATCGAGACCGACTTCAGAATAAGTAATGTAACCTAAAACGCAACGTCTGCTTCTTTATGTACAACGTTATGCTAAACAAAACTTTTTTTACCCTTTCTACCCCACCTCACTCCCTGCTTTACACCTGCCACTTGCCTACCTACCCTTAGCTTAAGCCTACCCGCTGTGTACTAAGCCTTTCTACCTGCAGGCAAAAGAGCACCTTCTCAGTCCCCCATTTACTCCCCTCTTAAAAAACCAGTACCACGCCCCCGCCTTCAATCAAAACATTAGAAATGTTTGATAAAGCCCAAAACCTTACCAAACATCCCTAATTCCGAGTATAATATCGAGGAAGAGAGTTACATAGCCTGGGTTTTGATGTCACTGACCGTGGAAAAGGGATGCTCTTCTGATGCTCGCTTCTTTTGAGTAAAACCGAGCCGTCTAGTTAGAACGAGCACAACAAAAAACACGCAGCGTGACTAACAAGAATCCGCTTCTTTTTTGTTTTTGAGTATTTTCTTGTAATGACTTTGTGTTATTAGGGGGTTAGGGCAGCTGCGACAAGTTTAAAGTAATAAAAATATCAACTTGATAGCCTAAAATACAACAAACCGGCTAGCCCTATTGCAGATTCCTATCCCAGAGAGCCCTAGCTCAGAGCTCTAGACCTGAGCTCTAGACCAGAGCCCTAGCCTTAGCCTGAATTCCTATATAAATATTCAGTAGCTCAATATTTTTTATACAATTTAATAAACACTTGTCTTGCAAATACAGCCATAATAACGTTTTAAAATCAAGTAAGATGAAAACCAGCAACTAAATTAACAATAGCCCATTCACTTTTCATAAGACCTTAATGGCGGGATTAGTAATCGTTGGCCCAACCTTTAGGCGAACACTTTTAATCCCAACCAAAACACATTCGAACGTGGGCCGTGGGATTAGTGTAATCTTCGCGTACTGTACGACATTTCACAGAAAACGGTTACTATACCGCACGGTATTCTTCATTGACGTACAGTAACACAGAACAGAGGTTTTAGAGATGAGACAACAATCTTTATGATAAACGGTTTTGAGAGATTAAAAAACGATTTTGTTGATTAAAACTGATAAAATAAGATTGGAAACTGTTAATTTGTTAAAAGTTTAAAAATTAAGCTTCTTTAACACTCTATATTAAAAAATTTAAAAAATAGACTTTTTAAATTCATATGTTTCCATAACAAAGACCTATATCAATATCAATATCCCTCGTCAAGTCAAAATAAGTCCGAGTTAAGATAGCTGTAAAGCACCAAATACGGAAGTCATCTACTCGAAAGCAGTCAAGTGCATATGGCAAAACAGACAGATAAAATTTGGCGATAGAAAAACGTGCTGTAAAAGGTCAACTTCGTACTACTAGGCTTATATTATACGTCGCTATGTTATTAACTTAATACATACAAGCAAGTTTTGACATAGGTCAAAGTGTAATAAGGAACTTGATTTTGTTAAGAAGGGGTAAGAATGTAAAATAAAGTAAAGTATGGAAAAGTAAATCAAAGGAAGGCAATGTAGAGCTGAGTGATTAAAATGGAGCGTTGTAAACATATGCCTTGCCTTGCCTTGCCTTGCCTTGCCTTGCCTTGCCTTGCCTTGCCTTGCCTTGCCTTGCCTTGCCTTGCCTTGCCTTGATTTTCTCTGTTCTGTCCAACCTGCCCCGCCTTGTTTTACCCTGCGCGTAACTGGCCTTCTCTTCCCTGCTCTGCATTGATCTACCTAGCTCTTCCCTGCAACGCCTTCTCCGACTCTGCCCCGCCCAAAATAGAAATAAAAACTTAAAAAACCACACCATCTATAATATTATACTTCCATTTTTACTTTGTTTTCCTATAATTTCAAACAATTTCAAAAACTCGAAAATATGAAAAACACCGTCTAACCACCACCTATGTATAACCTATTTCACAAATGTCACAAAATAAAAGTTGGGGACCTGCGGTACATAATTACAAATGCAATACTTCCGGCATTTTGGGCCCGAGTTATACAAGGGACATTCTACACGGGTCGTGACGTGCCGTTCCGCGACCACAAAACTCAATATTAATAACAAAGAAAGATTGGCGACGTAAACACATTACCATAAATATTACACCACGGCTCGGCATGAATCCCTAATTAATATTGGGGATAATGGTAGAAGATTTAACGTGATGCACGGTATAAAAAAGAGAACGATGAATAAAATTTTGAAAATAAGGGAAAGTATAGTGTGGCATTTTCGAAAATATATATACTATAAATAGATTTCAATTTAAATTTTAATAACATTTAAAAAAGGCAATGATAAAGTAAAATTTTGAAATAGAACTCTTACAGGTATTTACTGTAACATAGAGATGAAACCGTACATAGAAACAGTAAAAATATGCATTTATGGCTGCATGGCAACAATAAAAGACTGTAAAGACTTACGATAATATCAAAAATCGAAAGTTTGAAAAGCTTAACAAACATTCTTTATATGAAGCACTAGAAGCTAAGCCTCTTAAACCTAAAATAACACGTTTTTCTGTTCTATCCTACCTGTAAAAACATTTCTTGAAAAAGGACGTAAGGCTAACGTGATTTAATCTGTTGATATCTACAAAAACAAGAATAAAATCGTACTTCCCCCCCCCCCTAAATCAAAATTTTGGTCTTCAGTACGTACACTACCTTGATAAGCCTTTAAAGTTTTCAATCCGGAAATCCTTTGAGCGTTTTAAACCCAAACCTGATCCTGATACTCTCGGCACGTTAACAGATGATAAGTAAGAAGAGTGATTAAGAAATAGCAATTTAAGTAATTTGAAATTTCAAAATTCAATTAACAGATTGCGTGTAGCCTTTAGTTTCATGTACTTAAGTGGGTCATAACGCATATTTAATCCTACAAAATTTGGTTTCAAAAAATAAATTTAAAAAAAAATGAAAAAACAAACACCGGTTTAAAACAAGGTAAAATACGAAAAAGATAACAATTTCAATTTTTGTCTGAAGAGAGAGTATATATGTGCTCTATCTTGCCTCGTTTTGCACTGCCCTGAGGTGAGAAAGTATAATAAAGCAAAAACATAAAAATCAACAGGGGACCCTTTCACAAATTACAAAAAATCAAGATTTCAACACCGACTTCTTTACAAAAAATAAAGGAAAACCTTCCTTGTCGCTTTTCATATTGGTAAAACACAAAAAAACCAAAATCCACCCCCTCAAATCACAAAATCTGAAGAAAACAACAAGTTTTTATGCCAGAACCCCCCAAAACCTCCCGTTCCCAGCTGACCAGCCACACAAAAAACCTTCCCCAACCGAAGCCAGTCATTAAAAAGTTGTGAAATCGTCGAAGAATCGCGCAATTCAGCAAGAACATCTGTTAAGTTAATCAATTTCCGAATCGGGCGCCCTCTTTAACCTTGCACTGTAATTTTTTTTTCATTTTGAAGCTTCTTTTTGTGAAAACAAAAAGAAAAAAAAACGTTCGGTCCACTTAAAGGCTAGACCAACTACTTAAATGGCACTAATGGGGCGCCAAGTTGTTTTACATTTGTTATAATAAGATTTTGTGTGTGAGGAGAATCTTAAGGATTTGTTGAACATTAAGAATTGTAGAAGGCAGGGAAAGACGGTGAAGAAGAAATGAATAAAATAAGGAAAAGCTGAGCGAATAAGGTGGATCATAGTGGATATATGTTTGCACTCTCTTTAAAAATGAGTAAGGTATGTTAAAGCTGAGTGAATAAGGTAGATGATATACCTACCTTGTCCTGCCAAATCAATAAAATTGGTAAGTTTCGTTCGCCCGCTCTACCCTACCTATACCAATTCCCCCACCCCGTCACTGGTAGAAATTATTAAAGTAACATAATAAGTAATAGTGGGTTATTTACGTGAATAAAAACATGTTTAATATGCATATATCATACTTTTAAAGCAATAATTAATAAGTTAGTATTAAGTGCCGACATAAAGAACCCGCCATTTTTTACAGGAAATTGGAGGAAAAGTATGACCTGTTCTTTATGTCGGCACCTAATAAAAAGATAAAGAAAAAATGGTTTTGGCAAATGGAATAGTACAAAAACTTACTTACAATGTCTATATAACTCCACGAAAGCCTTCTTTGTTTAAAAAATGCAAAAATTATACTAAAAATTGTAACAAAATTAAAAAATGGTGTTTTTATTTAGCTAAAAACTCAAATTTTATACAAAAATTAGTTTTAATTGTCTGTTTAGCCTATTGTCTCTTAAAATACCATTCCATTTTTTATTTAAAACCATTTTTTATGAGTCATAAACATTTAAAAATGCCAGCTTAATCAAATTTTATTTTTAAAGATATCAAAAATTATATTTTTTGGCAGAAAAATAGTTTATACGCTTGCCTAGTTCGGTACTTATCTATAATATGAATGTACTTTTACATATCCAAACCTTCTTGTACTATACACAATTTAAACACCAATAACTAACCTCTATTCATACCTTATTTATGCTTTACATAAAAACTTAAACTTTTTTGTACCTTACACATAGATTTACACCTTATTTATACTTTACATATAGCAACATATGACCGTGAGAACCTTCAAAAATACTAACACACTACCGCTGAAACCACTTCCAAAAAACCAGGAACATACGACCATTTAAACCTCCAAAAACAGTTACATACCACCCTTCAAACACCCCACAAACAGTGGCAAACAAAGCCGACAAAACAAAACAGCCAACTTTTAATGACTACTACAACACTCGAATGTTCAGCGTTCATGATTAGCCCTCGACGGTTGTCGAGGATTTCGCTGGGACCCTCTTAAAGTGAGGACAAAAAATTTATTGAAGAATTTAAAATGGGTCGATTGGGGGCGAGCACACACACACACGTCGCCTTAGGGCCCAAAAACAGGGCGCGGGGCCGCCAAAGTCTGGCCGAGAAGCGAAAGGGCGCGAAGGCCCCCCTTAGGGCAGATGCCGGAAACACACACTGTCATTTTATCGATTATTCCCCCCCTTTTCATTCCACCCCTCCCGTTTTTTAGCCCAAACTTGGTGCTTAGTTTGCGGAATGAAAAGAAGCGAAAGCAAATTAGACGGCCTGAGGGCATGCAGAGAGCGGCCAGGAAGCGGATTAGGCAGAGTGGGGATAGGGAAGGAATTGGTGGAAAGTGGAAACGAAATAGAGATAAAATTGGTGGAAGAGTGGGTAGATAGAAAGATTTTTAAAAGATAGGTTAGAATGATGATATAATATGGAATAAAATTAAAATCTAAGATAGAGAAGATACTTGTAATTAGTACAGAGTAAGTTTAAAAAAGAATGTTTAGAACACAAAAAGTAGAATGGTTTGGTTAATATTAGTAAAGCTTAAAATTAAGATAAAGATAGTATCATACTTATTATGATAATCTATTTTTTCGGTATTGTTAAGGCCCAGTTAGACCTGAAAAACGGTTTACTAGGCTTAGTCCCTTTACAAGTCTAAGCACAACCGACAATCATGTACAATACATGTGAGTTTATGACCAGAAAAGAAAAAAACACAAATTTTTATAATAAACAAGAAGTATAATAAAGACAAACGAAAGAATGTTAAGCATATAGTAAAGTATAAAAACCCTCCAGGAAGTAAAATACCAAATAAAACAAAAAAAGTGAAAAAAGGTAAAAAAAACAAGCCGTCTGAAGGTATGTAAAAGTAGATGACTTTATGCTACACAGAATATACTCAACATGGTATTTGTCACTACTTTTTGAAGGTTTCTTAACTACAGCAAAACTATTGTATAACAAACTTTTATACAACAAAACTCTTCAAATCTCCGGCTAACGCATCACAGCGCATTTAAAACTCCTGTATACTAATACTCCTTCGAAACAAAGCGTATTCAAATTTTCTTAACTTCCCAAGCCTATGTCAGTCTATGCTCCTATTCAATGCACGCTCTGACTTTTCAAAGATATAGCTGATTATCATTCAATATTACGAAAAAATACATAAAATTAACCTTGTGTTAGCAAACATCATAGACGAGTGCTTGAAAAACAGAGTCCTCTCGTGCTATTTCATTTGCATACCTCGACGATAATCGGGAAGCACTTGTTCGTTAGGGCCAAACACAATCATAACTGGCAATGTGTGGGCAATGACGTGAGGAAAAATACATATACTAGTGGGGTAAAACAATGTGAACATAGAGGGCTTTGATTTTAAGAACAATAAGACGCTTGTATAATATAACAAACTTTTATACAACAAAAATCATGTATAACGAACAAACTTTCACATTCTCAGCCAACGCTTGACTGTGCAAGCTATCACTATAACAAGGAATTCCAAGAAACCCTACCTATAAGTCCTATACTAACACAAAATTCCGAGTAAAGTTGTCCACAACAAACTATGTGCTATACAAAAGTGTCACATACAAAAACAATATGCTTATGATGAAGAATGCGAATTTATTACTCCAGATGACAATAATATTTTGGCCAAAACACAATAAACATCAATCACCAGCCGCCAATACCACATAAAATTTGATACCGACAAAAAAGTGAGCTGTTTTTGGGGATTACAACCTCAATTGTAATATTGTTTTGGCTGTAAAATCTCGAGAGTAATATGTTCGGGAGTAAAAAACGATAGTACTGCCTTTACAATTTGAAATTTATATTGTTTTTCTAATAGTATAAGACTTCAATTTTGATGTTTTTTGTATTAGAAAATTAGAATATCATGATAATATTATCTTTAAGGCCTTTAAAAATTTCAATTTCAGTTTTTGCTATAAAATCCACTAAATTAACGATGAAAGTGCCAGACCTGCCCCGCTCTCATTGACTTCAAACTTTTTGTATAGAAAGATCATGTAAATATAAGACCTTCAGCAAAATACTAAGCCGCGCTTTTCAATCAGCCTCGAGGAAATCGAGTTCACAAACTTACAATTTGAATTTTCCGTCCAATTGGCATTGTGTTTCAAGCTTATAACTTGGTCATTTTTTGAATTTTTAATCATTTTTCTTTGTTATACTAGTATAATATCTTTAAATAAACCTACATTTTTGAATTTGTAAGTGTAGCTTGGCTGGAAAGGCGAAAAAAGCGCTTGAAACACAATGCTAAATTTGTCAAATTGGCGAATAACTCAAGTATTTAAATTTTGAAGTTCAAAAGCGCAGGCCAAAATTTTTTATAAGTACTATTCTTTATGAATACAAAGATCTCATTTTAAAATTTTGAGCTGATTTTGAATGGGGCAGGTAGGGTAGTTTCCTTATTAATTTTTTCAAAAAAAGTAAAAATAACTCCTAAGGTCTGCCAAAACAAATATTACTGTTTGCCCAATTTAAAAGTACTTCTTTTTGTGCAAATTAATTTACCGTTCCGAATTGAGACTAATTGTTTAATCAACCCTTTCCGAAAACAATTTACTTTCCAAAAAATAACTAACACTACAAGAATTTACTTTGGTATTCTACTAACACAACAAAGTATGGAAAGCAATATTTAAGCAAAAACTAGACAAAAAATAATCTATAAACCCTTAAAATCATTTCAAATAGTATTTTAAAGCCATTTGATCTTAAACAACATTTTCGTGGTGGGACCAAATCTAAAATTCAGAGTAGTGAAAGTGAAAAAATGGTTTCATTTGAACTCAAAATACCGTTTTCGTGGTAAGACCCAGCTTGCAAATCAGGTAGTAAAAGTATATGCAAAAATACCCTTAGTCATATGCATATTTTGACTAATTAGGTGTCATAACAACACAGTAACGCAGAACTAGCTTATTAAAATTACAGTAAAACAACAGCACCTCATTAAAATTTGTACAAGAAAAAGTTACACTTTTGAATGTAAACATACCCTTACCATATAAAGCCAATCACATTACGCTAATTCTGTTTACTCGTGTAACTTTTCCTCGGGTATGTCAAAACAATCGTTGCAAACAAAATTACTTCCAAAGATTAGCATATCACATTTCCCAGAACAACTTTATTTTCCGCGGTTTACGTATCATAACAACAAAGTTTTACACTATAATACATCAACGATCTTTAGTATAATATATTACTGGAACAAAACTTCAAAATTGTCAATAGATAAGGCTGGTATTATAAGTTATCAGAACAAGGCGCAAAGACGAAGAAAAAGTGGTAGATTTAATATTGAGCCGACTAGGCCCAGACCGATCTTGGCTTGAAGCAGAACAAAAAAACTTGAAACGAGCTGGACTGAGCCAGCACATACATATAGCCTAGGACCAAACCGAGACCGCCACAGCCCTTAAGTGTGAGAAACAGGCCGGTCTTGAGCTAAAGTGAAAACGATCCGGACGAAAGTTTACCCTGCTCGCTAGCGCCAAGCCTAAATTTTGTTTGTCCGGACCTGCTGGATAAAAAGTTAAAAAAGATAATTTACCGACAAAACACTGTCTAAACGTTAGGTCATAGGCCAGGGCGGAGTCTCAATGGCTAGCTCGGCTCGTTTTCATTCCTATCAACCCCTTACTAGCCTAGAGAAGAGACAGTACTCACTAGATACTCTAAAAACAATTTTTTTTCAAAAAACTTAAATGAAAAAAAATTTTTCGTTTATTTTCTACTGAAAAACTTTAACAAAGCAAATTGTAAACTCCAGTTACTTTTTGAAAAATATAATTGTTAAAATTTAAAAAAGTCATTTTTTAGCACCCTACCTAAATAATGCAATTTGTATATCGGCAGTTCACTGTATGTTATTTAAAATCATAAACTACCCTTTTCAAGCTCAAAAACTTAAAAACTAACCCTTCTTCGAAGTAAGGAAGAAAACGAGCCACTTGGCACTCTATTATAAATAATTTTCGTACACTTTCATCTAATTGACCACTATGAAATGCGCCAAAAACAAGCCTAGCTAAGTTACTTGAATATAAATTTGGCCAATTTGAAAAATAAAGTTTTTTTACAATGAAGATATGAATACAAAGGTTTTTTTAATAATAAATATAAAGCTTTCCGAAAACTTTAATCTCAGGTGCCCAAATTTGAAAATCAGTATTAGATAGACGATAAAAGTACATACTAATTATTGAAAAAGCATAATTGACATGTGATTGATTACATAAACCTATAAAAATTTTAAAAAATTAAAAATAAAAATGAATACATCACACCTATAATAGAAAAAATAAAAAACTACTAACAAGGAAAGTACCCTACCTGCCCCGCTCTGATTGACTTCAAACTTTTTATAAATAAAGATAATGTAAATATAAGACCTTCAGCAAAGTACTAAATTGCGTTTTCCAGGAAATCTCGAGTAAATCGAGATCAAAAAATTCCGTTTTGAATATTCCGCCAAATTGGCATTGTGTTTCAAGCTTGTAACTTTGTCATTTTTTAACTTTTAATAATTTTTCTTTGATATATTGGTAGAAAAACTTTAAATGAACCTACCTTTTTAAATTTGTAAGCGAATCTTGTCTGGAAAGCCCAAAAAAGTGCTTGAAACACAATGCCAAATTTTCCATATTGGCGGGAAACTTAAAGAATTTAAATTTAAAACTCAAAAGCGCAAGCTAAAATTTTTTATGGGTACTATTGGTGGTACAAAGAATTCATATAAAAATTTTGAGCTGATTCTGAGCGGGGCAGGTAGGGTGCTTTCTTTGCCAATTCAACATCTTTGGGTACCTTTCACTCTTGATCGTTTTGTGCCGCGCTCAATTTTTAAACTTGTCTTGTTGCTTTTGCTTATCGCCTTCTTCTTCAGCTTCATATAAAAAAGAAAAAAACTATTTGCAGTTTTTTAGTTAAATTTTTTTATTTTTGGCGACAACTATTCGTTTTAAAAATGCGACGAATGGTCAGCGCGGTTTGATTGTCAAAGTTTCTCCTGCAGAAGGATGTTGGCGGAGATGTAAAGTGTGGTAATTACTGCCTTTCGTTGACTGACATTTTAACTTTAATTTAATTGCGGTTTTTGGCATGTTACTAGTAAACAAACAACCGTCTTTTCGCTGGCAATTTACTGTTTGATTAAGTTGAGGAGTTTCCACTTATAACTCCTAATTTTGTCTTTATAAGAGTAGGCATTAGGCTAGAACCAGAGTCCGACTAATAAGCTTCATAAGCTTTTAAATGCTGGAAGTTGACGTTGAGTTTTAAGAAACATATATTATTGATAGAAAAGGGCGATATTTTATTCGGTTTAACCTCAGAATTGATTTGTTTAATGAATCAAGATTGGTCTCTGGTAAGCTGGTTACTTTGCTTAGGAGATGGAAGGTGATCGACCTCCCTTGCTCTGACTGGCTTTAAACTTTTTATATAGAAAAATCATGTAAATATAAGATCTATGCAAACTGCTAATTTGATCTTTATAGGAAAACTTGAAAAAATCGAGATAAAAAACGTTTCAAGTTTTCCGCCAAATTGGCATTGTGTTTCAAGCTTATAACTTTGTTATTTTTTGACTTTTAATCATTTTTCTGTGATATACTAGTAGAAAATTTTTTAAATGAACCTACATTTTTTAAATTGTAAGCGTAGCTTGTCTGCAAAGTCGGAAAAAAACGCTTGAAACACAATGCCAAATTTGCCAAATTGGCAGGTAATTCAAAAATATACTTAAATTTTTAAATTTAAAAACGCGAGCTAATTGCAAAATAATTTCTGGATACTACCGGTGGTGCAAAAAATTCATATGAAAATTTAGAGCTGGTTCTGTGCAGAGCAGGTCGGGTACGTTCACTGTAAGTAGGTGAATATGGCTTATGAAGAAGATTTACAAAAATTCGTACAACGTGTCTAAACTTGCTAGGCCTGTGCTGGCTGTACTGGGCTATTTTTTTAAATTTAATATTACAATGCTCAGTTTATTATAACTATCTGTCTACCACAAATTATACTTTGGTCCACCTTTTGTAACCTTAGTGCTCACTTGAACCTTGACGTTTTGTGAACAGAGCCACCTATCCTTTTGGCCTTAAAATGTGAACGTTTTTGCTTTCATTTCGAGCGGGTTTTTTTCTGAAGCGGATAGAATCGATTATGGTTCTGCCTGAGGGAATCGAGTGCGAAAAATGCAAATCTGAAAAGTCGCGGTCCCGGAAATTAAGGGGACCTTCAGGTTTTGTTCTACTGTTTAGTTTTGGCTTGTTGTGTTTGGTTTTTGATTTTTATTTTGACTTTGTTGATACAGTAAGGCTGATTCGTATTGGCAAGTATAGTAGTAGGTGAATAGTATAAAAAGTGTAAAAGTTTTTTTTTGTTAAGAAAAGCTTTTTAAGCTTAAGAGTTTGGCTGTTTTTAAAATCGGGCAGGTCATTTGTACTTTTGAATACATAGAGAAAACGACCGGTAAAGTTTTGTAACAGAACTTGTGGCGCACCTTGTAGAAAGATGGCGGGCAACGTATGTAGGGTAGGGTTAATTAATATATTGATTTTGAAGATTTTTTAAAAAGACATGTTAAAACTATAAAAGTACACCGCCTATTATTTATTGAACCTTTCTCTTCTAGGGCATCATTACATTTGTAGTAATTTTGTTGTTGTTCTGTCTCAAAACCAATATTAATTCCGCGTAACCTTATATTTGTATTAATCCAGGGCTTCAATATCCGAAAAAACAGCTTCAGACACGTTATGTATATTTGCATTTTAGCGAAAATATTATAGTATTATAGTACTTTATTAAAATTTTATGTTTTTTATTTGTTCTATCTAGTCTTACAAAGGCAATACAAGGCAAGATAGGGCTGAGCTCTGGACTAGAGTTGGACTAAAGCTTGTGGGCTAAGGCACCCGGGCTAGGGCTCTCGGGCTAGGGCTTTCGGGCTAAGGCTTTCGGGCTAGGGTTTTCGGGCTAGGGTTTTCGGGCTAGGGCCTTTGAGCTATGGCTCTCGGGCAAGGGCTCTCAAGCTATAGCGCTCGGGCTAGGACCTTCGAGCTAGGACTCTCGGGCTAGGGCTCTGGGTTAGGGCTCTGGGCTAAGGCTCTCGGGCTAGAGCTAGCTTAATAACATAAAAATTTGTGTTTTACTATTTCAAAATGAAACTTTTGGTGTTAGTCATCGGATTGTCTTTTGGCAGGTCCTAATGTTGTTCACAATTTATGCCCTGAGGCCGGAACCCATTAAAAGTCTTTTTCAAACTTCCGGCTTTGTTTAATTGTCGGCTTCATCACGTGGAACCGACCATTTCTTATATTATACTAGAGGCGTTATTGTTACTTTTAATATTTTCGAGCTATAGTTCGTAGTTGGGGAGGTAACTTACTTTATGCATGTTTTCAAAACTAAAAACATATATCTACATACAAAGCTCAGTACAACATTATACTATAAACAGTACTATAATTGACCTTTTAGTACAATACTCAACACGTCAATGAAATATTATAATTCTTGTTGATGTAGTAACTGGGTCAAAAGTTAATTCCTATCATACTGAAGGAGCAGTGAATCGTCTTACTTAATTCGAACCTAATTAACTTTTCGCGTTAATTCGAATGGTTTTTAGGCTGAATTTTTTTCGTTTATTTGCACAGTTTCTGGACGGCATTATGTGTTAATAGGGGGGTTGTGTCTTGTGACCGTTTTAATGACTATTCCGCAAGTTTTGGTAGGGTAAAAAGGTATAGTTTTGTAAAATTTGAGGTATAATAAGTGTGGGTAATTTAACAATTTATCAGTTGGCGAAGGCTCTAATTGTGAATGTTTTAGACTCTACCCTACCTTACCTTCCTATACACTACCTTACCTTATTATATATATTCTACCCTAACCTATCTTAGATTCGGTTCAACAAATTTTTTTTGTAATTTCACAACTTTTGTTTAAAAAAAATTTTTCTTTTTACCCCTCCCCGTAATACAAAATTACCCAGCTAGCACGCTTCAACAAGCTAATGTAATGCTTATTCTCATACACTACTTGTTTACAACTTTATCTGATACTATCCATGTAAGCCATAAAGAAAGCCATAAATAAGCATTGTTTTTACATATTCTTACGTAGTAAACATTTTAATATTATATTTAATTACTTATAGCCATAACGTTTGCTTCTTTGAATAACAAACATTACTTGCTGGTAATTAAGTCTTTACTTTTGACTTTTAAAGTATTTTTAGTTGTTTATGACCCTCTTTTTACATTACACTTCCCAAATATTAATAAGATAAGGCAAGATACGGGGAGGTAAATTTAACTTAGAAAAAATAAAAAAAAATTTTATTTCAAAATTGACTTTGTTCATTTTTAACTATAATACCTATTTTGATTTCATCTAATTCAATTTTTGAGCAAATACTTATGTGTAGAACTTACAGGATAATATCTATATATTAGTTAGAACTTACAAGATTTTTGCTCAATTTTTTGAACTATGGCAAAGGTTTAGAGTTAAATATATAAGTCTTATCGACTAGATAACTTGCCTTTAGGCCGAAACATTTGCAAAGCTTGTAAACTCACTAAAACTTTTAAAAAGTCCTGGAAATTGTGTGAAAATCAAAAGAGCTCGTTTTTCAAAACATTTGGATTAAGTTTCAAAGAGATTTATTGCTGATCAGCCTTAGGGTTTTGGAAAAGAAAACTAACTAAAATTATAAAAAAGGTTAGGGAGGTTTTTTAAATAAATTCAAATTTTTACGGTTTTTTTAAAATATGACAAGGCAAGGCAAGGCTTAAAACTATGTAGTTATGGAAAAGCAAACAATGGAAAGACTTTCCAGTTGTTTTCCTCCGGGTCTTATTGGGAAATACCGTCATGTTGTTGTTCATGAACAAAAAGACAAACCTAGTTAACGAGCTGATTAGGCTGGGAGATGAGTTTTGTCGGCGGTTTAGCTGGGACGGTAATTGACAATTTGCATGTTTTGACATTTTGATGGTAAATAATTGGCATTTTTGACAATGTCTGGTATCATCATAAATGGCACGTCGATTTGGAATTGTTGTTGGTTTGAAAGCAATATTGTTATAGGGGTCTAGGCATATATTGTATATAGTTTGTTGACATATATTAGTGTTTAACGGCATTTATTAACTTTTGTATTGTTTTTTTTATAAAAAATATGTTTTTTCAATATTTTACACAGACAAAGATGTGAGTTTTTGCACTATAACAGAGTAAACGTGATAACTAATTGATTAACACATAACGTGATTTTAGTTTAGTTAACATTTGATTTGCTTTTTTAGTTTTTTTCCTTGTTTAACAATTGTTTTCATTGCTAAAATGTACGTTTTTTGTAAAATACGCAGCTGAATAGTTTTTTTTTAAATTAGTAAAATTTTGCTAATATAACCTTCCTTATCTTCTGCTTTTATGTATAGTAAAGCGACGATGACAATAGAAAAAGTAATCTTATAGTCAATAGGCAATTAAAATTTGCATGCCAATAACAATTGGTTCAAATAAAAAATTGTAAAATACGTTGCGTTACCATATAGTTTTTAAAAAATATACAACATTTACTGTTTATTTTGTCTTTAACTTTTTTTTACTGTAGAGTTAAAGTTATTTACTATTATACTTTTAACTATACTCACGAGAGTTTTTAACAGAATGCCATTTTATTTTTATTTACTGCGCAATTGCTATTTCGCTAAAATAGAGAATTTCTAAAAGTTGAACTTGCCAATACTATTGTCTGTGCCTAGGGCTAGGCAAAAGATAGTTGAGCTGTGAAAAAACTGGAGCGGGGGGGGAGGGACAGTGATTAAGAGAAAAAGTCTGGCTACCGAGGATATCTACTACTTTTAATAAAGGGTATATGCCTTTTTTAAAGAAAGGTATTTAAATAATGGAGAGCACCTACTTTCTTTGATGAAGAATAACTGCCCTTTTTAATACATAAAGGGTACTTACTTTTTGTAACAAAGAGCATCTACCCTTTCATATAACGATAGCTACCTTTTTTATAATCAAATTGCTTGTTCTGACCTAAAACTTTTTAGCTTAAAAATAAATTAAGCGTAGAAATGCACTTTTAGTGTTCTTTTTTAATTTTTTAAGTACAATGTCAGATGGAATTAACGAGATCGTTTTCACTATTTATATTATCCTTGTCAAGTTTTATTGCTCGTGATCTGGCGTTAATTTATATTAGTTTCAAGGGAAGTGGCTGCCATAGTTTATTACGGTTTTTGAAATAAAAAATTTAAAATGAAAAATTTCAAATTTTCATTTAAAGGCTGGAGGACATATAGTAAAATACATGTTGGACAATTAGGTTTTGCTAAGTTACAGTAGACTTTTGGTAAGCTATATGACAGACTTCTGATAAGGAATAAGAAACGTCATTTTATAAAAGTATCTAAATTACCGTAACTTTTTAAATTCCAGCTCTTATTACTCTATTGCCTCACTGACTCGATCCTATCTAACTATTATGTTATATATCAACGAATTCTGCTTACTATGTAATATATCACTAACTCCAACTGCTTACTATGTAATATATGACAATCGAAACGCGACGGAAGTGTCTACAAATTCTGCAGCGTCTTGATCTCGGGATGAATTGATTGATCGATCAAAAAGATTGCGCGTTTCCGGTTTCGAATCCAATTTCGTTCGATTCTTTTCACGTGTTCGTCCGTACGGCTTTGCAAATTAAAAAAAAGATTTTAATTGTGAAACTTTAAAATTTTAAGGTTTTTTACATTTTACTTATTATAGTAAAATACGGTTGACTTTGCAGCTTCTTAGGCCTATAATAAAAAAAAGGTATAGAGGATAGTTTTGAACCCTTTTTGCAATTCAAATCTTTCGCTGCGGGACCTAAGGTAGGCCCCTAGTGCATTGGTGTGAGCTTCGGTTATTGAGTTCAGAGCCGGCCTAGATCTTTTCAATTTTGTTTTGACTTGGCCCGGTTGAGCCTAGTAGGTACCTTTTTATTTCTAATTGATTACTTGATTCTTTGCTAAACTTAAAAAACATTTTTTTTTGTTTTTTTAGGCTAAAGAATGGCATTTTTTGACCTGCCTATCATACCTATACTTTTTTTGACATGCTTATCAAACCTAAACCTTTTAAAATAAAACCTTTTGATAAAACTTAAAATTCACGAGCAAAAGCAAAGTTTGAAGGTTTTTTGCGGTTTTTCCCCCAAACGCCCGCCGGCATTTCGATTTCTAGGGGAGATTTTTGAAAAAAGTGAAAAGTTTCAAACTTTTTGATTAAACCGACTTTATTTTTCTAATTTTAACGGAAGTTCCTTGGGTTAAAGAAGGGTAATTAAAGGTCTGACGCATTGGTCTATGACTTGATGACGTTCTTGTAGTCTTTGGCAGACCATTTTTCATTTATTTTGAAACTTTTTGAGAGCTGGTTTTAGAGCTTTTTGAAATTAAAAAAGTTAAACTTTTATTCTTTTTTTTTTTAATTTTTAAATTTTGATTTTTGTGTGATCAAAGACAAGCCTATTTGGGGAGTTTTTCAAAATTTTTAGGCTAATATCAAAATTTTTTTTAAATATAAAAAAATTATTTTAGGTATAATTTTGCCAATTTAAACCCATTATCTTTCTAAGAATACTTCTAAATCATAAATTCTATTTTTATCAAGTCTTTTTTGTTGTAAGTTAGTTTGTATTCAAAGCGTTCTATGTAAATCAAATTACCGTATTAATGGAAAGGAAAAGAAAAGTTGTCAATTCTATAGACTTTTTGCAGTAAATTGTATTCTAAAAGTTGGCTGCACTTTTGATTACTCTTCGAAGTGTTTGATATCTTGAATTGATCAGTAGGTATTGATCTATTATTTTTTGGTAATTTTGTTCTTGAGCACATTTTACGATACGTACTATGTTTAGTACTAGCTTTTTATTCGAGCTTTTTGATCATTATTGAAGGAGATATACTTACAAGGATTTGTGTCTGACCTGCTCCGTTTAGAAAAAACAAAATTTTCTGGAAACCTCGATTTCGTACTCTGTAGATCTTATACTTACAGGAATTTTCTATATAAAACTGATAAAGGTCAATCAGAGAGGGACAGGTCGGGTATTTTCTTTGTAAGAACGGAACTGCTATATTGAGAGTCTATTAATTCTTGTTTTTTGATAATGTTTCAAACAATACTTTTTTTTAATTTTTAAAGTTATTTCTTAACCAAAACCTGTAAAAACGTAATTTTGTCTCGAAAGTTATGAGATTTCTCGTGTTTTTGCAAGATACGACGTCGTATCACCTAATACTTTGCATTCATCTACGCAATAATGTTTTTCCTAAAGAAAGGATTACAATTTCTCTCCTCCTGATGCAATGTTTACAATGCATTTTATTGTTTTTTGGTATTTGAATAAAATAAAAGGTCTTGTGGTTGTAAAAATGACAAATGAGAGCTGAGGAAAAAGCACGTTTTAGACACTATCAGTGAAATTATTGTTATAAAAGTATTGGTTTGCAGTTTTTAATTAGTTCTTATTAACGTCTTTATAAATGCCTTTTTATCTGTAACTTAAGCTTGGGATCTGACACTTTAAACTGGCCTTTAAACCTAGCTCTAGAACCTAGCTCTGGTCCTGGAATCTGGCTCTGGCTTTGGTTCTGGCTTTGGACGTGGTCGTGGAACTTGATCCTGGAGCTTGATCCGAGAACCCGGTTCTGGGACACTCCCTTTGAAACTTGTCTTTGGACCTGGCTTCGACTCTGAAACCTGTTCATGGTGCTCGACCTTGCTCCAGCCTTGCAACCTGTCTCTTAAACCTAGTCTTAAAACTTGGCTCTGTCTAGTCCCAGTCTCAGTTCTAACCTTAGCTCTAGCTCTACCTCTAGCTCTAGCTCTAGCTCATGCTTTGGCCTTGGCTCTGGCCTTGGCTTTACCCTAACTCTGTCTTCCAATTATTTTAACTACAATAACAATTTTTATCAAAATTCCATTTTAATACTTTTTTTTTAAATTTTTTTGATAAACTGTTAAAATGACAGCTCTGATTGTAACTGACAGTCAGCTGACTGTTTACAACTCGAGATGCGTGGAATTTTTTTGTTTTGCAACCAATTTATTATTAATGTAAAATCGTCGTATGTTCTGTCCACTTTCTCATGGCGTTATGAGTTTTTTTGAGAAAAGTCGAATTTTTCATTTTTTGCTTGGAATGTCGATTTTGTTTGTGCTTCAGGGGGTTTTGAGGTGTTTAAAAAGAGTTTTGAAATTTGCGTTTGGTTCTGGATATTTTGGGGATTTGAATTCGAATTTTGATATTGAATAATTTTAAAAAAGTTAAATTTAAATTGAATTTTTATATCTTTTATTTTAAAATTTTTATGTTTTTGCGATTTAATATAGAGTTTTAAAACAATTTTGCGTTTTTATGTAGATATATACATTTTCCTAATCAAAAAATAAAAAATTTAGTATTTTAATACCTTGATTTTAGTGCTACGAATGCGTCGCGTTCCCAGCGATTCGGAGGCAGCGTCGCGATGTAACGGCAACTCAATACATTCCATTCTCAAGGAGTCTCATCGAGTGTCATCAGTAGGTTAAATTTTAATTTTTTTTTGCTTTTTAGCATACTTTATAAACTTAAATTTTGAAAAAATTTGTGTACAGATTTAACTTGGTACCCCCTGTTGCGTTAAAAAAAACGTTTCTTTTGTTTTTTTTTATTTTCTATATAAGCCTAAATTACCTGAATATTGTCATATGTGATACTCTATAGAATTGGCTTTAAAATGAGGTATAAAACTTGAAATTTCGTTTAGAATTTTTTAAAATACGAAAGGTTTTTGCTATATCTTCCTGCAGTCAAAATAATTGATGCCGTATTTTACCTTCAAATTACCTGTTTATACTCAAAACTTTATTTTTAAGAAATACAAATTCTTATCAATTTATATGAAATTATTGATTTTTAAAGTTACCTTTTTCAGATCTCCGAAAGCTCAAGGAATCGTCATTACAGTAATGACAGTTGTTCTTCTATCAAAGGTGTAACGTTTGATAAATCATGTAAGTTCCTAGAATTCCTGCTTTTTAACCACTTGCTGTCAAGTTTAATATGTTGTGAAGTTTTTTAAAATTTTTTTTTGTTTTTTAAAATTCTTTAAATTTTAAAAGTTTTAAAATTTTAAATTTTAAAATTATTTCGATTTCATACCTAAAATCTTTATTGACGAAAAAGATTGTACAAATTACTCGATCATTCGTTGTTTTTGTTACTTTCCCATTGACTATATTGTTTTCAAGCTTTGTTTTTATAGTGCCAACAAATGCTTTTCGAAATGAAAAGAGTAATGATTTGGCTAGCCAATCGTTACGAAATCGTCGTACTTCACTCCCAGTCAATACCACACTTCATCCCAGGCTGCGAGATCAGGTAGGGACTCAAAATAGAATTAAAAAATTTTTTTTAATGTTTAGGGCAGGGCAGGGTTGGGTAGTGTAGGATAGTAAATACAATATTGTTCTTATATTCAGACCTTCCTTCTTTCGTGTTACAGTAAAAAAGCGTATGCCACTTTAAATTCTTTGAATTGTTATTTATCGTTTCCGTCTCGCGAGAACTAATTGACAATTTCATAACTTTTAAAAATTTGAAACTTTTTTTGCAAGCCGAGAACGGAACGGAACGGTGAAAAATGAGAAATGCGAAAAACACGAAGGAAACGGGAGAAAGAAAAAACGGCAAATGGGAGGGGTAAAAGTGTTTTTACAATTTAAAGGCATGTAATGGTCTACATGTAATGGATAATATTAGGTGTTCCAACTATAAACTTCCGCGGACTTTTACAAATTATAACTTTTTTGAAACTTGTTCTACAGTTCTGGCATTCACGTTTTGAAGGGATGCCGCAAAGAAGGCATAGACAATGTTAGAGTATATATCACAGAATAATTAGTTTTGTTTCGGTTGTTATAATAAAATGTTTGTTAAAAACGGAAGTTTATAGTTGAGGTACTCAAAGGACCAGTTCGCCCATTCAAATATCATTGGCATTCTGTCGCAAAAATTCGACGTTCATTTTTTTCGCAAAAAACCTGAGCAGGTCGGTCCCAAATTGGAAAATTCATTTCGACACCGACCCACTCACGTTTTTTGAGAAAAATGATTTTGATTGAAATTGGCTGATTTTCGACGCTTTTTGCGACAGAATGCCAATGATATTTGAATGGGCGAACTGGTCCTTCAATATATGTTATTAGCGGGGTTTTGAGTGTGTAGGGAAGGACGTGGAGGGTCGAGTGTGTCGGGGAGGATGGGGAGGGTCGGACTTAAAATAATTGATAAGCACGGATTTTTAAAACTTTTTTGAATTGGCAGGGGGGCCACGCTCAACTTTTTTTATTTTGTCGGGCGAGAGAGGAAGGGGAGGGGTAAATAAATTTTTACACAAAACATGGCTCAGTGGATCTTACAAGTCATTATAATACGATAAAACTGGCCCTTTTATATCAACTTTGACTATGACAAGCCTTTGAACATTAATATGTAGGCTAAAAGACCCTTTTTCAAAACTTTTAGCATTTTTCACTTTTAAAACAATTTTTAAATTTAAAAAAATGTTTCGCTAAAGAAACATTAAAGAACAAGTATAATAACATCGTATTTCGACATTGTTTTACGACTTTGGTTACGTGATTACGTTTGCGAGAACATGAGTAATATTATTCTAGACGAATCAGAAATGTTCGTATATATAGTGACTTCCTCATTATGTAGTTCAGCTTTTTAAATTGGTTTTTAAGTTTGATTTTTGGTTCTTTTAATTTAAATTTTTGAAGTTTTTGGAGGATTTTGTTGATTTTGAACATTTGAATCGAAAATTTCCCGCCAAAATTCAATTTTAATTTTTTGGGTTCCTCAATGGTTTTTAAGGCTGCAGCACGCAACATGGGCCATTATATCGCTTAACAGTTATAAAATTTTTATTTTATTTATTTTAAATTTATTATTTTATTTTAAAATATTTCTTCAGGGTAACGTCTCCGAAGCCCGTGGCCTAGTAATGGATATGCTTCAAAACCGAGACTTACAGCCGCAGGTTATCAGTTGTTTGCGAGCTGTCGCTTCTCTATTGACTCCACAAATGGTAAGTTTCTACTTTTGTATTTTTTTAAATTTTTTATTAATTTAATTAAATATTTTTAAAAAATTTGGGTTTTAGTGAATTTTTAGAATTTTTTTTATTTAAAATTTGGCGAAAAAATTAAAATTCAAAAAATATTTAAATTATAAATAAAAACTGACATTTTAGACTAGTTTCAGGCTTTTTAGGCTTTTTTTAAAAACCAAAACATCGCTTTTTTGAAAAGTTTAAATTTTGGCGGGAAAAATTAAAATTTAAACAAAATAAAGTTTAAGAATGATAAAGTAAAGGTAAACAATATAATTTTGAGTATCATACTCATCTACTTCAACCTAAAAAATGTAAATTTCACATTACAGAACGGTCAAAACGGCAATTTCATGGAGTTCCTCCCGAAAGTGGTGGAGAATCCGTATTCGGGCGAGCAGCTGACAGTGTCTGCGGTAGGTTCAGCTCATTAACATTACACTAATCCCTTATTAAGAGGGCTGCTTTACATTTCTTTTTATCGCTTATTATTTTTTAAGACTTTGAGGGCTTTATTATTCATAAAAACTGTTTTAAAACGGTTTTCTGCTCTAGAGCATGGGGTATATTGTTGGAGAATGTGGGTTTGTGGCATATTATTGGGAAATGAGGGTTTTTATTTAAATTTTGGGTTATTTTGATAATTTTCGTTATCAAATTGATAAACGATAGTCTGAACCTTCTATTTTTACCAAGTTTAACGCTAAGGATACTATACTTTTGACTATACTAATAAAAAATTTAAAGGAATTAAAAATCAAAATTTTCAAAAACCATGTGACATTCCTTACCCATGCCATTGTAAATGGTATTACAGCAAGTTTAATTACATTTGTAAAGTTTTTCTCCTCTTTCCTCCTGATTTCATAGCCCCAACTCAGCAAAATGAAATGAAAGTGCCTGAGGGCATTCGAGTACGAGTCCCACCAGATTTGTTTGTTTTCCTTTGCTTACTTGTATACAATTGGTAGTCTAGTATTTAATTTTTATAGTGTAATTGTGTTGGGCTGACGTAGTTACATTAGGTTATTGGGGAAATTGAGCTAGGAATTCGAGATTTTTGGGTTTGGTTGGATCTAGCGACAAAAATAAAGTTTTAAAAACGCATTTGGTAGATGAGTGAGGACTTTTAAAGTTCTAGCTATGGTTCTAGCTTCATCCTTATTTCTATTTATTTCTAGCTTTAGCTCTGGCTCTAGCTCTCGTTCAGTCTCTGAATCTGAACTGGCTCTCACCATGGCTCTAGCTATGACTCTAGCTTCAGCTCCAGCTCTAGCCTTAGATTTGGTTTATGCTCTAGCACAAGCATTAGCTTTATCTTTAGCCCTGATCCTAGTTTTAAACCCGATGTTAATTGTAGCTCCTAGCCGTATTTTTACCTTCCGAAATCCTGAAATTTTTTTTATTTGTATTATGTCAGAATTCAATAACTTTAGTAACTTTATGTGATTTCGAAGTTAATTCTTATGTTATTCACGTCACAGTTACCTACAACTTTGACCAAAAAGCCACTTCTTTCACAATCATAGACAATATAGCGTGCACTATGCAAATGTTGTAGCTTTTTATTTTGTCACGATACCAATGAAAATCATTTGGGAAATCTACAATTTGGAATAGCACAATTCAAAATTTGGATTAATTTTGGCAAAAGTGCGGGTATTTTTAAATTATTTTTTTAGTTTAAAATTTTGGTTTAGTGCAAAAAAGTATAAATGTAAAATACGGTGTGATATCTATGTATTTAAAAAACCCTTTAACAAAATGATGTCTAGGGCTTCAGTTTAGACGTGGCTTTCGGTCCGGGCCGAATTTTTAGTCCGCCTCGCTTTAGTTTTTCTTTGGTTTGGCCACTTGAATTTTGCTGAAGCCCTGCCCGGAAGCCAGGTCTAAATCAGTAGTCGTAACACATAGGTGGAGTGTAAAAATATCTTTTTCGGTACTTAATTATAGTTGTTTTAGCCAACAATTATTGCTGTCTAAAGTAATTATTTTTTTATTTTATAATTTAATAGAGATCTTTGATGGGATAAATTTAGAAGTTTCTTTATGCCGTAACTTAATTATAGCCTTTATAAACGTATATTTTTAACCATATTAGTTAATTTTAAGTAAAAAAGTATAATATATTGCTAATTTTTATCAGTTCAAAGTATAATTTTGCTATTCTTTAATGTATTTTATATTATAGTAGGCTTTTGTGTCTAATTCTAAAGTTTTTAAGGCATAATCATAGGTTTGTAAACTTAGATTTGTAAATGAAATGTTTGCACCTGTTTTCGAACATTAGTGCAATAATTTGATTTTACATTATATGGCTGTTTATTACATTATATACACATTTTTAAACTTTGTTATTTAAAATTGTCTTTTCAGCTCAATATTTCAAGGTAACGGTAATGCATTTCATGGTTTTTGTCTTTTTTAGCGTAGGTAGGTAATTGTTAGTAGGTAATGTTACAGTTAAGTTTAAGTTATAGTTAGTAGTTTATTCTGGTCCTAGTTTTATTCTAAGTCTTGGTCTTAGGTTTGGTCTTGGTCCTAGCTTGAGCGTGGGTTTGAGTCCGAGCCAGAGCCAACACTTTAGCCCTAGCCAAGTAATAAAAAACAATGCCATACTGTTCTTCGTTACTCGAATTATTACATTTGGAATCACGTTTTTACTTCGAAACAACTCTGTTTCGTGCTAATTCCATTGGCAGTATATTATTCTTCGAGGCTGTCTAATATAAGATTATTCCATTTCCTCGATTATTAACATTCGGCCAACAAGAAAGCCCTTTTCTGGACTTTTCATACTCAGATTTGTGCTTCACCTGGTAAATAGGCTTCTCGGGTCATTGTGGACTTGTGACAGGTAGTTGAGGGCCATTTGAAATTTGTGACATGCTATGGGAAGTAGGTATGATACTATGACGTTTTATAGTGGCTTTGGGGTTTTTTTTTGATTTTTGGCTGTTTTTTATTTAGGGTCGGGCAGTGAGCGAAGAGGAAAAACTTGGTCGTGGGAGGGGGGGGGGCATTACTCTAAAAAAATTTTAACAAATTTTAAAAAATTTACCTTTTTTACTTTACCCACATACTGTAAATTTTAAATGCACTTTTAAGTCAAGAAAAGGCAACAAACTATACAATAATATTTAATCATACCACGAGTACGGAGGTACTTTCCGGGAAACCCACATTACTTTGACGTTTTATTTACAGTTACGGGCTGATTTAGGGCATTCATTATTACTCGGTTTGCTCCAAGGAATGTGAGGTTTTGTTTTTGTTACTTGTAATCTTGGAAAAAGGTTCCGGAATTTCAAACTTTTGGATTTTTAGGCTTCGGTTGGTTTTGAAAAGTTAGGTTATAGGCCTTGATTTGCTTTACAGAACTAGTTTCCTAAGCTTTACTGTACTTTTTTGGCATCTAACCAGTAAGACATTCCTCATTAAATTGATTTGGGTAGTCTTAGCCCTGGCTTTAGCGCTAGCCCAGCCCTAACCCTAGATTCGGTTCTAGCTTTTGCCCTGGCTCTAGCCTTAGCTCTAGTCTTAGTCCTAGTCCTATCTCTGGTTCTAGGCTTTTTTTAGCTCTATTCCTACCGCTAGGGCTTAAGATTTTATTTTTTATAAATTTTCAAAGCCGGTATTAAACTGAAAAACTACCCAAAAGTAACCCATTCACTTAACTTTTTACGGTTTTATTTAGTTTTAAAGCTTTCTTTTTTAGCGAGACCTTAAGTTGAGTCTAGCAAATCCGCTAATCTGTTTGTGGAAAATTTAAAAAAGCGTCTAAAGGCAAAATGAATGTTATACTTGGGACTACATCTACATCATTCTTATCTTTGTTTTGGTATTAAGATTCTTGTTTTTTATCTGTCTTGATTTTATGAAACAAGTTTTTTATTTATTTTTTACGTTTTTGGTCCCAATTTTGGATAAAAATGTCTTTTTGGCTAATTTAGGTATGTTGTAAAATTTTGGGTCTTACCGCGAAAACTTTTAAGATGTTCGGCATTGAATTTTAAGATTGAACTTGGCAATATATAATCTTGTTTTGTAACTGTGTTAGTACTTTTTGAATATATTTTTAGCATTACTTGCCTTTTTTATATTTTAGGTAACAATCTTTTTTGAAATTTCAGCTATATTTGTAAATTTTTTGGCTAAAAGGCATTTCTAAAGCTTATATTAGGTTATGTAAATGATTTTTTTTTGAATATTTGCCGTGAGGCGTAGCTCAATATTTTTTGTACAATTTAATATTTCAAATTATTTTTTAAACCATAAGTTTTTCAAGTTTAAAGACAAGATTTGAGTTCAAAAACAAGACTTTAAGCAATCCCCAAACCTTTCAAGTTCATAACCTAGTCAAAACAACGATTTCTAGTCAAAATAAAGGTTGGGCGAGGCAAAATAAAGGCCTGATTTCGAACCTGAGCCCTCCAAACGTCCTCGAGTCATCAAAAAGAATAATTTTGTTGTTCTGTGCCCGGTGGCCATAACGCCGTGCGTCTTTTATCTAATCCGACATTTGTGGAACTTCTATTTTCCGTGCCGAGAACTCTAATCAGTTATTACACGTACTAATTAATCATTGTTAGCCTTGTGATGCTTGTGTGCGGCGCGCTATTCGTGGAACTGTTGGAGGATTAGCAGCTGGTTGAAGTGGTACTCTTTGGGAAGAGTTTGGTGGATTTTTCGACGGAATTCCTGAGGATTTCGACCGAATTTCAAATTTCGACCGGTTTTTTAATATTTCAACAAAATTACTTCGGGTTTTGTCCAAATTACTTTGAATTTTGGCAAAATCTTTAAAAATCTCGACGTAGCTTTGAAACAGATATTAAAGTTTTGAGTTAAAAACTTCAGGAGTTTCAAACTTCAAGACGATTTTTTTATCACTTCAACCTATACCCATCATTAAATAAGCCAAGAAGCGATAAAAAGGCTAATATCAGCTAAAAAGTGGTAAAATAAAGCTATTTTTGCTACATGTTTAGCTTTTAAAAATTGCTAAGAGCAGACTTTGATCACTTCAAATCATCTAACAGCTGATCTACGTTTACTTCCATTGCCTAAAAGGCTTTTATTTTAAATTTTAATTTACATTGATATTCATCTACAATCAACTTTACAGCTAAAAAACTCAATATTCCACACTACAAAAACTTAATTTTGCTCTTTAACATATATATTGTTTTACCTGTTTTTGAAGACAACGGTACTCTAAAAAATTTTTCAAATTGATCTAGCAACAGTACTAAACACCATTTGTTATGGTGATAACATAAAAGCCCTTCTACTCTTCTAAACCTTCAGTAGATGCTCAACTTTTCCATCATCGTACAGCCTTGTAGATGATTTCTTAACTTCATCTCATACTTCTACAATTTTTCTTGGCTTTCAACAATATTATATTACAATCTAGTCGAACAATGGATAAGCCAAAATCAATGGACAAACCCAAAGCAAGCACGTCTTCAGTACGTTTCGCTCCATTCAGTCAGACAGCCTTTGCCAAACTGGCTACTCAACTAGCACGATCATGTTCAGACTTGGAGGTTCAGAACATTGATGAAAAGCATCGACGTCAACGAGGATCGATCTGTTCATCAACAAGTGATGACCGACTAGCTCAAGTTCAACAAGCAGCCACTCGACGTCACAATCGACCACAACAAACCAGTGTATCATCGCGAGGTTCAAATTCATCTCACTGTGCTCCGAGTTCGGCTTCATCCTCATTGGCCGGGATCGGCGGTAGAGAGCTGCAGTTGGTCAGTCAATGTAGAGCTTGTTCTCAGGACTACCGATGCACGTGCTGTGCTAAGTGCTCACATCTTATGATTGTCTACACACCGGTAAGAGGCTGGGGAAGATTGTTTTTTATTTTTTGGTTGGGGCGTTTTAAATTTTTTGAGGGGGGGGGGGAGGAGAAAAAATTTTTTTTTCGAAATTTTTTTACCAAAAAAAATTTTACCTTTCCCCCTTTCCTGTTTTTTGTTTTTTTTTTCTTGCTCTATTCTCTCCATCTCTCCCCCCCCCCTTCATCACACTTTTTTTCACTGCCAACTTGTCCTTTTATAACCCATGCCTTTGTGCCTTAAAAACCACTTTGCCATACTATGTAGTACACAATGCACTTGCCCTATTCTTTAATATTAAAACAAGATGTTGATATTCAAATCTGTGGGTTTCTCGGCCGCTTTTCTCCTTTAAAACCCGCGAAATCCTCTTTGGCGTTCTCTGGGGACGGCACTCACGATGATAACACTTTTTTCGGGTTTTTGCGTCGTAATCTGCATTATGATTACATGGTATTTAATTTTACTTTGTCACTAATCAGCAAATTTCGCTTTCAAAAGTGTAAAGTGAATACGAGTTCTTTGGGTTTGCTTTAAAGATTTTGGGATATATAGTAGTAAGGGTAGAGGGAGAGGAGGGGTTGGTTTGAGAAGAGCAAATTTTAGGGTATATTAGGATGGAATTTGGTCGTAAGGGCAATAATTCTCTTGTCTAGGTAAGGGCAAAATTTTTTTCCTACGGATTGAGAATTTTAAATTAAAAAAAATTAAAAAAAGTTCAACTTGGTCCCCTCTGTTAATTTATTTGCAAAATTAAAAAATGTTTTCTTTTCATTTTTTAGTTTTAAATTACATTTTTTGTACAGTCCCGGGCACGTTTATGGTATATAATGCCATTATGTTGTTCAAAAAGTAATGAGCTATATCTCACAGCAATTTTCAATTTTCATAACTGAATTTCCATAAACTTTTCACAATTTTGATAATAACATCAAAAATCAGAGAGTAATAAAATGTAACTCAAAAACCTATAAAACAAGCATATCACAACCAAAAACCATAGGTATTAAACTCTTATTAGCTAATCAAATTAAAGCAAATTGTTTTAAACTCTCGAGGCGGCACATAGCAGCAGTTATGGCTTTAATGTCATAGTGTTTGGCCTTGGAATTTGTGAGTAACTTTTTACTTTCTTTCAGTTTATGGTCTTTAATTTGCTCAAAAGCCAAAGGGCTTTATAGGTTTGTTAACTTTATATACGCAAAGCTTTTTATTATTTTTATGGGTAATATAGAGTAGACTTAGGTTCCGGGTTGGGCAGAGGCATTTTATATATTTTTTTTAATTTGGGGGTACTGTTAGACTTAAAAAACTAAAATCAAGCCAAAAAAGATTGGCTTGATTTTAAAGTTTTTTAAAAAAAATAAAAATTTTGTATTTTTACGCCTATTTTTTGCATTTTCAGTGCAAATTTAGGCTGAAACCTAAATAACGGTGTTTGAGGTTTATTTCTTTAAAAATAAGTATTTTTTAATGTTTTGAAATTAGAAAATACTTTCTTTACATAAAATATACGTTTTTAGCACCAAGGTTTTAGTGTAAAGAAACTCACGTAGGGGGAAGAGGAGGGGGAGATTTCGCTAATCTTGTTTCCTTACAGATTTGGCTAATAAAACTTTTATTTTTAAAAATATTTTGAAACAAAATCTCTACTCAATTTTTATTTTTTTTACAAAGAGAATAGCATTTATAGTATCTTTTTTGAAAATTTATATTATGCATGGTATGACTGATTAATTTTTTTTTGAAATGCCATTGTCAAACTGACGTAATTGAATACCAAAAAGACGTTTAAGTTTAAAGGGAAAATTTTTGTAATTTATGATTTTTTTTCTTGGAATACTGTAACATTTTATATAGGGGTTTTTAAAACGTTCATTGTGCAGTAAAGGTCGAGGGTTCGAATCCGCTTGGATGCGCTGATACTTTTTTTGTTATAGCTCTAAAGTTAGGCATCAATTTAAAAAATTTATACTTTAGACGAAAGATAGCTTGTATAAGAATGTAAAATACGAGATATCACATATAAAAATTATAACATTTAAATAAAATTCTTCGATTGAAAAATATTTTTTGAGAAATTATATAAATAGCTTTTTATCAAAGAAAATACCTTGATCAAACCCGTGCCGTGTGTGTTTGCCATTCGTTTTTAAACACAAGAAAAAAGAAATCTTGTTGTCGTTATAGTGGAGTGTTAAATGGAGAATGTGATTAGAAAGCAGAGTGCACCAATTCGCGGGTGTTATTGTCTCGGGCCGTGCCGACAACGCACAATGCAATTGGATTGTTGTGTTGGATTCATGCGAAAACAATCTCGGGTCCATGTAAGCTTTAATCGGCCTTTTTCCTTTTACACCTTGGCTTCAGGCTCTGTAAGAGCGGGAGTAAAAGGGTATAGGTGTTGCTCCGGGGCTGAAGCCGGAGCTTCTATCTTATATATCATAGATACGCAGAGTTATATAGATTATTTTGAAGTTATGTCATTGTACTCTTATTACAAATGTCATAAGTATTAGATCATACTTAATTATTTATTACTACAGAACATATCAAAAAAAGTCTTTTTTTATTGTTATATTTAGAAAAAACACCTGGAATTGGGCAATTTTTTTTTACTAAGTTGGCTAAATATTTTATAGCAGAGCATTACCTAAACTTTGGTTTAATTTTTTTGAGGATTACTTTACTTTTTAACACATTGAACTTTTAAAAAAAGAGATATGAACTTATTAGGTTGAACCAAAATTAGCGGGACACTTTTCATTTATATTTCAACTAAAAAGTGTCCCGCTACTTTTGGTTCAACCTAATATTTTAATTTTTAAATTTGGCTGTTTTAGTGAAAAAAAATTGTCTAAACTCATCAACTCACCATTTTTTTTGCAAGAATTTAAGCTTCCAGCTCTAAGTTCATATCATTTATTAGGTTGTTCACTTAATTCTGCGCTTTTTCTCAAAGCAAATTTGTGGGGTACGGGGCGCAGAATTATGGGAAGAGCCTAATATTATTTCTTTTACCTCTTCTCCTCCCTTCCTCTCATACTCTCTTACAATATCCTTGTATAAAACGATAAACGAGGATCATTTCGAAACAATTAGAACGTGTGGTTTGACCTTTGCCGAACGTCATTCGAGTAGAAATCCCATAACTCGGGAAAAACACAAAACTTAAGAATGGGGCCGAAGAGAGCGGCCTATTCCACCCCTCCCTCTCCCCGTTCGCCCTCCATATTACGCAAACCCGGAGGGGAAAAAGTTTTTTTTTCTCCGCTTTCCTTGGATTATATTATGTTTTGTTTGTTGGGATTTGAATTCGGTTTTTGGGGCGAACGGTTTTGGTTTCGTGGAGTAATAATGTTAAGGTTGTTTTGGGGGGTTTTATGCTAATTTTTAAGATATTGAGTTAAGAGAAAATTATGGTATTAAGGCTATAGGAAAGTTATGACGTTTTTAAATTTTTTATATGTAAATTAGCTCAAAGTTTTTTTGATTTAAAAAAACGTTTTCTGGTATTGTACAGGGTGGTGTAGGTATAAAAATTACGTTTTTTAAAAGATCGGTATTACAGAACTTCTTGATTTTTTTCTAGTCTAAAGACAACACTATGAAGTATTTTATACAGCAGCTTTGGTTAACTTTACTCTATCTATTAACTTGCAGTGCTTCAAAGCATAAGAAAATATTATTTTAGTTAGAGCTGCTGGAAATAAAACTTTTTTTTGGTGAAAAGAACTTCGCAACGTCTTTTATTGTTTTACTGTAGTAAATTCGAAGATGTAAAATATACAAATTTACAATATTTTTCAGTTTATTGTGAGTTAACTTTATGATATAGCTTGTGACATTATCTGTACTCTAAAATTCCTAAAGATCAAAAATTGCCAAAACTTTTTTGATTTATTTTTTTGTTCTGATTTTGTTATCCAAACTGTCTACAATATAAACAATGTCGACTGTATTTCTATTTTAAAGCCAACGTTTATCGCAACATTCGCAGCGTCCCGGATGTTCTTATAAACATTGTCGCCTGACCAAATTGTTCGCTCAAATTCGTTTTTTTTCTCTGATTTTTGGACGTTTTTTGGGTTTTTGATATCAATTTCTTTGTTTTTCTTGGCCACATACATGGCTGGCAAGGTTTTGGGGTTGGCGGGAAAATCTTAAGGTCGGCTGAAAAGTTTTGGCGGAGGTGTATTAAGCGAAAGAAAGGGGTAAAAGGGGCCAAAAGGGAGTGGAACTGCCTGGACTAAATCCCAGGCTAAGGTGGAGGTAGTCATGATCTTCTGCCGTCTTAAAGAACTTTTTTTTTTTAATTTTCCAACTTTTTTGTCAGCTTTTAAAACAATTTCTTCTGACTTTTTGGTTTAAATCCACCTACAATCACACACCCTCACAGCACGTTCGGCCGTTCTCTTTTCCTTCTTTGAACGGCTGTCTTTTATTTAATCATTGATTATCGAAAAAAAACATATTTTTTTAAGGAAAACAGTACATACATACGAAATAAATAATTTGAAGGTTTTTGTACTGTATTATAAGGCACGGTATGTATACGGTACTTTGACAAAATTAATTTTTTTTGGTGAACATGTTATGACATGGCAAAAAGAATTTTAATGTTGACACTGACGATTTTTTGGGTGAGAAAGCCTGGCCCTAGCTTTAGCTTTAATCCTAGCCCTAGTCCTAGCCTTAGCCCTAGCTTTAGTCTTAGCTTCAGCCCTAGCTTTAGCCTTAGCTTTAGCTTTAGCCCAGCTTTAATCCTAGCTTTAGCCCTAGCGTTAGCCCTAGCTTTAGTTCTAACTTTAGCTTTAGCCCTAGCTTTAACCTTAGTCTCAGTATTAGTTCTAGCTCTGGCTTACCTCAGCTTTACCTCAGAGTAAAGTTATCTCTCCACCGCTTTACCTTCTTATCCTAAATCAAATTGACCTTTTTTGTCGTTTAACATGGCGAAACGGGGATATTTATTTTTGCTTACTATAAGGAAGCTGTTTTTTGTTTTCTTTCTTTTTATGCAAGCATTGTTTGTTCTTGGCCGCCGAAATTTGGTTAGAACGGCGTTTTTCGAGGCTAGCTTCTGATGAAACAGATGTTTTTTGGCTAGCTATTTCAATAAAAAACGATTTTTGAGGCAAAGCTTGTTACTTTAACCCTTTGGCGTAGCATTGGATTGTGGTGTTTTTGGCTGGGGCGATTTTTTGTTAACAAAAGGGGGTGTTATCTAAAATTAGAAGTGTTATATTATAGTTTTTAATGGCTAAAAACTATTTTTATGTCTAAAACATAAGTTTAATCTAAATTTTTTTCGAAAATAGCTTAAAAATCACATTGATTTTTGGTCGTTCCTGCTGTACCAGGAACATGGTCATTCCTGTACCAGGAACAGCCAACGCTGAATCCGATGTTGACAATGCTCAAGAGCCCGGAAATTCTGTAAATTGTGTTGTCGACTTTGCTTCGATTGAGTATGTTAACTTTACTTGAGTAAACGGCCCTGTTTACACCAAAATATTCGGTCGTATTTTTGATTTTCGACAAATGTGTTGACAAATTTCAGATGTTCGGAACGGTGGCGAAAGTCATATGACTTGGGGAAAGTAGGGACGATTTAGGTTTAGGGTGGATATAGGTTCGAAATAGATGTTTTTAAGCTTAAAAAATACATATTAAGTTGTTCAACTAATTTTGTGTTCCTAACCTCAAAAATTTGATTTGGCAGAGGGCACAGAATTATTTGAACTTAATATAGAAAACATAAATTTCAAAAAAACTCATTTTATGTTTGTTTTCTTGTTTTTTGGCAAAATCTTGTCATATAAACAAAGATATTATATTTAAGACCAGAGGATCACAAGGTCGTTTTAATATACTTTATATCATATTTACTACGTGCTTTTTCGAAACAAAGCTCATGGTAAGCAGGAAATTTTTTGAGATGTTTTGTTGCCACAAGTTGTCCTATTCGTGTTTTGGCCATATTTAAGTGCTATTTACTTATTTTTCAGTAGTTTTTGTTAGGGACTTACTTTGGCTAGGTATACAAAAGCCTAGGTCTAAGGAAAAACCTAGGTCTAGGTTTAGGTTTTGGATCTAGGTCTAAGACTAAGTTTAGGTGTAGGCCTAGGTCTAGTTCTATTTCTAAGTTTAGGTTCAGGTCCAAGCTCTAGCTTAAGCTCTAGCTTTAGCTCCAGCTCCAGCTCCAGCTCCAGCTCCAGCTTCAGCTCCAGCTTCAGCTCTAGCCCTAGCCTCAGCTCTAGGCGTAGCCCTAACTACTTTTCCCCACATTTTACTGTAGATTACAGTAACCATATTACACCTCCAATTTACCTCTTCCCCATCCCCAGTTTACGATACCCGAAACCGCTAAAAACGGTAACAAAACGCGCTAGTTACGTCTAGACTGTAACAATATTAACCTTGTTTTGACACTATCGCCATCGTTCCGGGATTCTGTTCAAACTTGTCAACACAGTAAATGGTTCGACGAACCTTGTCAACACGCTGAAATATTCATACCGACTTCTATTTGGCTACTGAATACTGAAAAGCAAAGCCTCGAGAAATAACTTTTTATTCAAGTTTTTCCTATTTTTACTTTTGCAAAGTATTCGGGCTTAGTGGATATTTGCGAGGTGCTGGGGTTGTAGTCTATTTTTTGACTTTGGGGGTGTAGTGTTGCGGTGTAGACTGGTTTTAAGGGTTTTGATAGGCTGATTTTCGAAGTTAAAGGGTGTAGGTGGGTTTTATAGCTTTAGAAAGACAGGTTGATTTTAAAATTTTAAAGGATGTAGGTTGGTACTACAGTTCTAGAGAATAGTAGGCTGTTTTTCGAAAATTAAAAAAAAATTTTTGAATTTTGTTGCTTGTACAGCTCTGCTTTATTTTGATAATAGTATGGCCTACATCACTTAGAATTCTTTCAGTACATAGGAAAACAATCTTATTTAGCCTTCAATCTCTAGAATTCTTATATTATTGAAGATTTAAAAAATATATAGCCTACAACATCTAGTACTTTTACAAGACCTAGAATTTTAAGAATACATTGCCTACAACCCCAGCACTTTTACAGTATCTATAATTTAAACAATATTTGGCCTACAACCCCAGAATCCTCGCTAAGCATTGGAAACTCAAAAAATTTCTCTACAAAACCAAACTGGCCTGATATGCTAGTCCAATTACGTCAATTATGAACCAAGTTGTGCGCAAACGACTCTACCGCTATTTCGGTCGCAAACGACCGCCGGACTGCGACTGTGGCCGCGAACGGGTGAGCCTGAGTGTATGTAGGGTATAACATTGTAGACAATTGTTTTCCGTCGTTTCATTTCACCCGACGCTCGTCTATTATTTTATATTGCCGTGTTTTTGGCAGGCTATAAGTCATATCTAGTCAAATTTCGCTTTTTTAGGGTCGAAGCCGCGCTACTGCCGTGAGATTCAAATGTCTTGTAAGGCGGGAAGGGAGGGGGGCTTAATCAGTTTTTTATAATTATACGTTTTTGGATTTGGTATTGAGGGAGGAGGGTAAAGGGTAGAAATGAGGGGAGGAAGGGGGAGGAGAAAAACTAAAAAATTTTTCAAATTTTTTTTTCAGTACATAAAATTGCCATAACTCAGTATATTAAACCCTATTTTAAGATACCACAGTTTTTTTTTTCATTTTTAAATTTATTAAAAACCAAAAAAACCAAAAGTAAAAGTGCATTTGATTAGTTATCTATACGAGCACAACATGTTAACCATACCATGTGGCCGAGTGTGCATGACTGTGGGAACGTTCCTATACAAGAAATATTAGATACGCCAACTACTATTTACCAGCTCTGTAACTTTTTACATATAGGGCTTCTGTAATAGAGTAAGTGAGTTATATAACAGTTAGGGAGGATTGGGCGGGGTATTTTGAGGTAGTCAGGGATGGGTGACGTGTGTTTTGGTTACAGTTAAGGGAGAGTTGGGCGAGTTATTTTGGTTACAGTTATGGTAGAGTTGGAAAGGGTATCTGAGGGCTAATCGGGGGTGGATAAATGAGGAGTATTTTCTTTAGGGAGAAAGGAAGGGTTGGGTAATGGGCAACAAAAAAACTCGCTTAGGGTTGTCTTTAGGCTTTTTTTACATTCCTAGTCATGGCTTCTTACTGAGTTACATATATAATAATATCTTCGTACTGAGCTACAATACCGCTAGTGTATATTATAGTATGCCAGTATTAGTTTAAAAAAAGCCAGTACTAGTTAAAAAAGGTTTTGTACACAAACCCTTGCATATTATAGTACTACTCAAACCTGTTTACTTACTGCTTTGTTTATTTACTCATCCATATGCAATGTGTACTTGTGTTCGTATTTACTGTTTTGCTTAGTGTAACCTTTGCGTTAAGATAAGCGCATTAAACTGATGACAATTCAAATTTCTACTACTACGTCAATCAGCAACGTGACTTCAAATTTTTAATTTATTTCGAAAAAAGTTATTTCGGTTATATTGTTATAGGTATTAGGGTTTTTTAGGACTATTTTAAGTTTAAAAAAGTTAACTAGGGGGCTTCGTACAACTCTTTAAAAAATATTTTTCGAAGATTTTTTTTAAACAAAGGAAAAACCGCCTGAAATTAGAGCAAAAAACGGAAGTTTTTGTAATTTTTTGGCTTAAATTAGTCGTATGCCCTTTTATTTTTTCCTAACTTATTCGTATCACTTTTCTTTCTTACCAAATTTTAAATTTGAATAGCTTTTCCTTTACAATATTTTTAGTTTTTGTACTTTTTTTGGACATCATCCTTTATTCAAATGCGATTGTCATGACAGTTTTTTAATTTTAATATTTTTTAAAAAGAATCTTTAATTTGGCTAGTCTTTTCTTTATAATATTTTTGGTTTTCGCACTTTTTATCTGACTTTCAGTTCAGTTTGAGCACGGTTTCATAACAATATGTTTAGTATTAGATTATTTTTTAAAAGAATTCTTAATTGAATACTGTATTTTTAATCAAATTCTCAATTTGAAGATCTTTCTCTTTGATAGAATATTCAATGCAAGTACTGTTTTCTTTGACAGAATCCTCAATTCTGCTACTTTTTTCCATCTTATCGAATCCCTAGTTTGCCCAACCCCCCTCTCTGTTGACTAGCCCTTGACAAATCCACAATTTGAGTACCCCTTTCCCATCCGAGCCCTACTGCCGTCACATCTGCATAATTATGAAACGCGTGTATAATTCCGTTTTTTTATATCCAAACAGTTCGTTTTACGTCGTTTTCTCCACCAGTTTTGCCCCCTCGAGGCGGAAAAAACGCAAACACGGAATGAGACCCGTCTTTTGTGACGTCACGCCTCGAGCTGCTCTGTACCCTCAAGTGCGGATCTCCCCCCTCCTTGTGCTTTAGGGCCCGCGTGGTCAGCGCCGGACAGGTGCAAAAGGTGGAGTGGGCTCTGACCTCGTTTGGGGTTGGGATGCTCAATCCATATTTGACCCTGCCTTATATGCTGAGTTTTGGGTTTTTTAAGTTTAGGTATTGGCTGGATTTAGGTTTTGCTTAACTGAGGGTTTTGGCTAGATGTGGTCTTATCTTAAACTAAAATACTAAGAATTATATTTTTGAAACCAAATACTAAAAAGCATTGCATGAATGCCTAAAACTGAGTTTTTCTCAGTACGAGGAAGTTTGTTTGTTGTACTGTCTCAAAACATCTTATTCCTATTGTAATAAAAAATCTTGGCAGACCATTTCACACCAATTATAAGGGGGTTTACATTGAAGCATACTTCCTTATTTGTATGTTAACAACACATATTGTTGTTAACGTACTTAGGATGCATTGTTCTGTTTAAGCAGTTGATCGAATTATGAACGACGTTTGCTTGCTGATATAACTAGTTTTTTGCTACTTTATGCTATAGTTACATTTTTTTACAGTTGAAGCTAAATTATATTAGATGTGGCATTACTCTACTGTGAATAATATTTTTGGTATATGATAGTACTTCTATTAGTAGCAACTACCACATAAAAAGAGCTGTTTTTAGAACTATTGTTTGCTAGTACTATCGTAAGCACGACGTACTATAAAAGCATCTGGTATTTAGTATATTTAAAGAGCTTCTAGCTTAATTTAATTTAAAATATAATTTTAAAAAGTTTATCAAAACTTATTTTTGGTTACACACAAACACTGATTACCATGTTCTACACGCAATTCTGGCACTTTTGGCACATTGACTTTGTGGTAAACAGTAATTTTTTTTTTTGTTTTTCGTCTTGTCGCTTCTTTATATTACACATATAACATTGGAATAATGTCTTTTTCTGTCTAATGCTTGACTGTATAGCATTATCTATATAATACTTGTACAATAGTTGTTATAGAAAGGGTAACAAACAAAACTGTGTTTTAATGGCATGAACAACTTTGACATTTCTGACTTTCAAATATAGAAAATTTGTTGTTTTTGCTATTTTTTGTAAATATGGTGACATTTTACATAACTAATTGTTTTTGGCTTCTTTGGGAGACATTTTATACGATTAAACGTTTTCAAACTAAAAAGTAAAAATGTTTTAAAAACTGGTTTTTAGAAAATTTTAGGTAACATTTTTTATTTTTAAACGGATTTCAAGCTTTACTGGGACATTTTATAAGTTGAGACACTTTATACGATAAAACGTTTCTTTGTTTTTAGGTAACAACTGTAATATTTACAGTTAAACTTCTTTATTATGGAACCCAAGAGACATGGCCAAACTGCCATTATAAGTAGGGTGGCACATTAGCTAGGTGGTTTTTGATAGGAGTTTCATTACAAAAGGTGATCAGAAGGTTGTCATTAAAAATAGGGTGTCACACTATCGAGGTCATACTAAAGATTCACTGTATTAGTAAAATTTGAAAAGATTCCAAAATTTGTGTCATCATGCTTTGAAACTCAAAATTTTTTTTGTCACATTGCGTATTTGACAAAAGTGATAATGTGTTTTTATGTCCCGACGTCATATTGAAATTCCTTTTAGCCCTGAAAAGAGTTGTGTTCTCTTATCATTTCGATTTTATCATTTTGTTCGGAATAATCGATTTCGAATTGAATCTTTTTAACGTGAGAAGCGGACGATTCCAATTTCCATTTTTTGGCAACGGAATCAGCTCTTTTTAATTGGCTATTTATTTTATAGTTTTATAGGCAATAGTGGGGGTGAAATTAAATTTCTAATGAAGGGGGAGGAAAAAGGGGGGATTATTATAGTAAATCAAAGTAGGTAAGGGGGAGGGGGAAGGGGGTAAATTTGTTTTGGCCGAGATCTAAAGGATTCAATGATCAATTTAAAATTAAAAAAGTTTTTTTGAGGTACCCCACCATCTACTAACTTTTTTTCGTCTTTTTTTTATTCATCTATACTTCTGTCTCAGTATTCACCCACCCCTTGTTTTCTCTACCATGGTTATACCTTTAAAAAAGCCGGACCCAATTTTTCGGCCTGGCCGGGGCGTCAAACCTTTCGTTGTGGGACCTAAGCTGAGCCCTAGAGTCTTGGTCAAACTTGCTTGACAAGCAGTTTGTAACAATTCCTTGTGAGTTCGGTCTAGTGGCCTCTTTTCAGGTTTGACTGTAACTACAATTTTTCATTTTTTTCAATTATAAAACAATTACATTAAAACTTGTCTTATACGATCTAAATCACCTCTGGTGGGCCGTTAATCAGTTTAGAATAATATGCTTTTATGCCTCTGAGAAACACTGGGAAAAGTGTTCGGATTAACGGTGGTATTGTAGTAAAGCAGGGCTTCTTTATGACCGGATTCTGCTGACGTTATCACTTTACAATTCGTTTGCTTGTTGGTATAGGGCTTTGGATTCTCGGGTTTATTTTTTTTTGAGAAAGTTTTAATTTATGAATGAAAATGACTTTTTGTTACCTAAATTAACATATTTTTTTATTTCTCGCCTTCAAACTTTAAAAAAAATTTTTTTGTTTAAAACCCCTACCCAAAGCCGAAAATTCGAAAAACTGGCTAAAAATAGCGCAAAGTTTACAATTTCATCAAAACTTGGGCTTGTTGAAAAGCGGCCCGAACTCGTTGAGATGTCATTTTGATTTTTCCTCTATTGCCATTACTTTTCACGGCTCGCTGAGTTCGTGTGTTCCACGAAGGGAACACCTTCACCACGGCCAACCAGTAATGCCTTTTACTCAACTTTTCGGCCCAATTCTTGTTTGTTATTCGAGTTGGAGGAAGTTGAGTGGTTTGCCAGGTTTGGGAGTTGTGTTTTGGTTAGATTGGGGTGTGGGGTTTAAAATTTAAGGTTAGGTTTGCTAGGAACCAAGGTGTTGAAAGTATAAGGGTTGGAAATTATTTTAGAACTTTTATGGTAATAGTGACATTTTTAGTCATACCTATGACATTTTAAAGTAAGACCTTCAAAAATTATTCAAAATGGTTTTTCTGGTATTTGTAGCATATTTCTACTAACCTAAAATTTTTAAAAATTTTTTGGTTTTGACACTATGCCCTCTTAAAAACTGCACAGTGCAGTAATTTTCAAATCATTCTGTCTGCTTTACTTCTGTAAAACCGTCTTTTTGCCAAGTCTAACAGTCTTTTTAACTTTTAAAGGCTTCAACTTGTGGCTATGATAATTTGTGACAAAATAAATTATAAATAATTTCAGGCCTCAAAGCCACGCGTCTCCAATATTACGTTCTCCACGGTGACTAGCGCCACAGGGCTCCCAACCATTGCTGCCGAACCTTCTCGACCTCGTTCCAGCAAGTAAGTTGGAGGGTTTTGGTATAGAAAATTAGGCTTAAAATGAGGATTTAATTTTTTTTACTTTGAAAAAAAATTTTAATTTTAAAAAAAAATTTTTTTAATTTGAAAAAATATGATATGATTTTCAGTAAGCCTGAAACAATTTAAATTTACAAGAATGAACTGTTCAAAAATCAAAAATAAATTAGTTTAAAAGATTAAAAACTAAAGCCTTATTTAATATTACTTGGCACTTCCTTCTTGGCCATCCGATGGCGTGGCTAACCGTGAAACGTCACTAACCTCTAATTAGGCAAACTACGTTTATATGCTTAGTTGAAACTGTTTATGGAGGTCCTAATTGTATATTAGGACGTGTTTTAATTGTAGATTGTATAGTGTTGTTATAGGCTATTAAATACATAATTTATGTACTGTTAGTACATACCTTGCATAGTATTGTACAGATAGTGTAGCCCTTACATAGTAGGGAAAAGTAGCATATACCTTACATACTATGTACATATAGTACCTAAATTATACAGTACAAATAGCTGATATGTTAGTTTACGTTAAATGGCATATACATTACCTTACTATTAATTTTCTTATCATCATTAAACGTTATAACTGTATTATTAAAAATGATGACAGTAGAATAAAGTAGTGATTAAGCATAAGGTAGATTTTTCTGGGTATTTTACCGAAGATGACGATTAAAATTTTGGTATATATTAGAGTTAATGTACAATATAATAGTATTATATTGAATTTTCAGTCATTGGAAGCCCATCCACGCCGACGGACCCACGGAAGCGCCGCCAGCCGCCGCCACCCCGCCCGCCAGTTGCCAACGCCAACACCATTCGTCGCAGAGTTGCTCGTGTCTGTCGCAACAAGCCTGCCAACTTCATAAGCCCAAAGAGAAGTCGCTGTACCGTCGTCGCTATTCCAGCGCGACGGAGGATCGGTCGCTGAAGGTGAGTGCAGATGCCGATGCATCGGAAGACGCGCAGGCCGAGGAGCGTCGTCGATCCAGTTCTTCGATAAACCCGTCGCCAATCCTCATCAACAGTTCGTCCACCTTCTCTGGGCATTCGTTATCAACCTCGCCGTTTGCCAAATCGCCGAGTGTTGTAGCCAAATCACCGTCGCCTTCTGTAGCATTTAGTTTGCACGAAGAGCCAGAGGACGGTGAACACACGTCGCCAGAAGTGGACGTCAAAGAGAATTCCATGAAGCCTACGCCTGCCGACACCTGGCTCACCATCGATGGCACCAGGTATTGTAAGAAAGAGCTGGACAAAGACAAATCCTTGCATCGCATCGACGAATGGAGTTTCCCTGTGTTCGATCTTGCCGAAGCCTACAAAACAACTGTTCTCAGTAGAGTGGGTTTTCATTTTGAGTGGACGAGTATAATTTTTTAGCTTTATTTTAGGGTAGGGGGATCATTTTTTGTTCAGTTTGGTCTAAAAGATGGAGGATAAATACCGTTTTTTGAAATTTTTATATTGTGTCCACTTCTAGAAGGTTAGTTTAGATTAGGAGGGGAGTAATTTAGTTTTGAAATGGTAAGGGTAGAAGCGTATTTTTATTTTAAAGTGAATGTCATTTTTAAAATTATAATTTAAAAACCTTGCAGATCACTTATACCGTTTTCAAACAAGCCGATCTCTTCAACATTTTCAAGATTTCACCTCAAAAGTTTTTTAATTTCTTCCACGCACTTGAACTGGGTTATTGGGAAATTCCATGTAAGTTACAATCATATAAAAGCTAAAGCGTTGACAAACTTTGTTACCCTATATCTAGGGTAACAACGTTTATTTAACTATATTAATCTAATAAAACATATATCAGATTGTTCAAATAATTCTGTGCCCCTAATCCTGAAAATTTTCATTGCGGCAGGGCACACCATTGTTTGAACAACCGTTTTAAAACTATTTTAAAAATATTCTGAAAGATTTTTTTATATTTTCTCTATTTGTCATACCTAAAACAACACATTTCAGATCACAACCGCATCCACGCAGCCGACGTCCTCCACGGCTGTCACTACCTGACTTGTCATCCTGTCCACGCCTTCAGGCCCGCACCCAACACTCCAGATGACGAGCTGATAGAAGGAATGAAGGATCTGAATATCGACAATCTCTTCGACTCCTCCGCCCTCTCCATCGCCTCCACCATGAACGGCCTCGAACTGATGGCACTGTACACGGCGGCGGCAATGCACGACTTTGATCATCCAGGCCGAACCAATGCTTTTCTGGTGGCGGCCGAAGACAAGAAGGCGATTCTGTACAACGACCGGTCGGTGCTGGAGAACCATCACGCGGCCGAATCGTGGAAGTTGCTGAGTCAGGTGGAGAACAACTTCATCGAAGTACTGGACGCGGCCGAAACCAAACGTTTCAGATATCTGGTGCTGGAGTACATCCTGGCCACCGACTTGAAGCAACACTTTGATATCATCATGTCTTTCAACGACAAAGCCACCGACATGGACCTGACCAACGAGGCCGACCGTGTGTTGGTGTCGCAGATGTTGATCAAGTTCGCGGACATCAACAGTCCGGCCAAGCCTTATCTGTTGCATCGACAATGGACTGATAGGATATGTCAAGAGTTCTACGAGCAGGGTGACGAGGAGAAGACCAGGAACATGGCTGTCTCGCCTTACATGGACAGAAACGAGCCGGCTGTCGCTAAACTGCAGGATTCGTTTATTGCTCACATTGTTAATCCATTAGTTATTGCGCTGAACGAAGCTGGCTTATTGCCTAGTATGCCTGGATTGGAAGATCCTGGTGAGTACTGTAGTTTCTTAACTTAGGTTTTTTTAAAATGAAAATAGTAATTTTTTTTGAAATTTAAGTTAAAATTAGCCAATTTTTTGAATTTTAAAATTTTAAAAATTCAAATTTCCAGACCAAAAACAATTTTTGACCTCAATGCCCTCGGGTATTTAGTCGTTTTGTCACATGAATATTAATTTGTTTTTGCTTATTTTTGTTGGTTCAGCACTCTTTATCACTGGTTTTATTGAAAAACGATTAAATTTTTATAACAACATGTGATAATATAAACCTTGACGATATTATTTTACTCCAAGTGTTTATACACCGACAGATAAGAATAAAGGATCAGCTTACCTTGCCCTACCCTACCCTACAATACCTTTTCTTATATAAGCCCTACCTTAAACTCACCGTAACCTAAACCTACCGTAAACCGTTAAAATTTTTTAAAAAGTAAAAAAAACCATTTGTAAATCAAAAAAATAGTACCACACAGTATAACACAAGTACTAATTCAACCATTTTCAGAAGTGATAATCAACCTAAAACATAATCATCAGAAATGGCTGAACGAGATCGAGGAACAGACTCCAGTTGAAGACAAGGAGGATCAAGTCGAGAACCAGGACTTTGGTTCGGCTTCGACCACAACGGCGACCGCCTTTGAGAACGACAAGATCATCTACACCATGGAGAAGGTGGAGAAGAAGGAGGAGACCTTCCTCAACGGATCCTGCGACAAAAACGAACCCGAGCTGTTGGGCCGTTTCGAGGTGAGTACTTGAACTTGGTACTAGTTTTTTGATATGGTACTGTATACTAACTACAGTACTATTTCTGTAGGTATAGTACAGTATATTAAGTACAGTACTATAGATTTCAGTATTACTTTATACTATCGATAGTACTATTCATTATATCTGGTACTGTATTTCAAATACTGTACTATATTTTTGATACTGTATCTTAAGTATAGTACTGCTTTTTAGAGATAGTACTGTATACTAACCATGGTACTACTTTTTATATAGTACTCTATACTAAACAAAGTACTATTCTTTAAATCCAGTACTGCATATTAAGTATAGTACTATAGTTTTTAGTACTTTACTTATATAAAATATATAATAGTACTATATTTTTGATATGTACTACGTATTTATATAGTACTATAACCGACATTATCAATGTGGTGATGGGAGTGGGTGTGGTTAAGGGAGATGGTGAAGGCAGTGGTATAGAACGCGGTTACTGTAGTATTGTGCTACTATCGTTTTTTTCTCTCATACTTTACTCAATGTTGTACGTGAAACGCTTTGGTTTTCAATAGCATCGTATCTTTATTAGCTTCTTCCGTATTTAAAAAGAATTTTTTAAATATTTTTCAAACTTAATGATTTCAGAATGCTTTAGTTACTGTATCAGTGCCGGGAGGGTCATTTTAGGGAAAAGAGGGGGAGGGGGGGGGCTTAAAGAAAGTTTTGTAATTTTTTGAAAAAAAAATTTGTGGTAATAACTACCCTTCCCCTCGACCTTCTTCCTCGCGGCCCGGCTTTGCTTCCTATAATTTCAGTAATTTTTTGCCCCCCCCCCCCCCCCTATAGTTAACATTCTTAATCACAGTAATTTCCCAATCATATTATACCTTCTATGCTAAGTTACAATAACTTGAACCTTTAGTTAATGTAGTTACAAGAACTCCACCATAAAACTTTAGTTAGTGTAGTTACAGTAAAGGTACTTGTAAAGTCATGTAGAAACCCATAAACGTTTAGTTACAATCTATATTTACATTAACTAAACCATAAGCCTTTAGCTCCAATCCAAATGTTACAGTAATCTTGCCTTCTATTCCTATGGTTATTATTATGAGTTGAGCCCTTTCTATGCTATCACCTGCCATTTCCGTTTACCACGCCCGCCTTTGTTGTAACACATTCGTTTTCCAAATATTTTAATTTTTGGTTTCGTTGTTGTTTCAGTAGCCCTCCTTTATCTCTCTGACGTGTGATGTGAGCCCTTCTTCGACACCCTTATATGCGACGTGTAGGTACATAGAAGGCGGATGGTATGGCTTGTTGGTGCATATAAGGTTAGGTGGTACAGTTATAGCTTGTTGGTACTTGTAATGTCAGGGGGTTCCTTATGGTTTATTGGTACTAGCAAGAGCAAGAACATTGGCTTGCTGGTATTTTTAAAGCAAAGTGGTACTTTGGCCATTCGCATACTTACGTCCAAACTTGAACTACATGAACACCAACAAACTCATAGTACCTAGATGACAGTACCAAAGTTTTTCAAAACCTGTACCAAAAGTACCATAAGTATACCAACACTACCAGTATTGTCATCCATCTACGCCGACAGTACCAAAAAGGACCAAAACTAACGATATCAAAAGGCCTATCAACCTATACCCACAGTACCATAACGCATATCAACCTACGTTCACTGTACCAAAATGCCTATCAACCTGTGTTTACAGTACTAAAACGCCTAGCATACTGTACCCAAAGTACCATAAAGCCTTCCAAACTGTACCACCCATACCGTACCGTATTTTCTTCCTTCTTCTTCCATTTCCAACTAGTACCGCACACAAAAAGCCCCACACACACACCCTCACACACTCACCCACACCCTTGTTACTCGAATACCGCTTTTGCTCACAGAAGACCCTGAATGGAACACGCAAGTATTTGTCCGCTATGCTTCGTCTATTGCCGCAGGCCCGGCCCCAGGACCAGTCCACCTGAGCCGACGATCGCCAACGAGGTCAGTCCATTCCCGAATATTGTAATTTATACTATTTTGATCGTGCTTTTATGGTTAGTTGGCCAGTTTGGGGGTTAGTTTTTGGCATGGCTTTGACTGGGTTAAAAAATCAGGTTAAGCTAGGGATAGCGGTCCAAAAATTTGTGGAATGTAATTATATTTTCAAATTTAGAAATTAAAAATGATTTTGCAAAAAAATGTTGAATTTCGGTCGAAAAGCTTGTAAAATCAGTTTTACTCTTGGTGAATATTGAAAAAAGTTTAATTTTTTGAAAAATTAGGTAACAAAGTGTATTTTACTTTTAAAATGTGTCATTTTCCTAAAGTTTTTGCCGCTTTTTATAAAAAATATTAGCATAGTTTGAAATTTTCCTCTTTTCTGGCTTTTCTTTACCACTGTTATACTTGAAAATTAAAAATTAATCAAAGAAAATAAGCTTAAAAAGCATGGTTCTATCATTTACTTTACAGCAAACTACACTGTAACTCATAAAAATCCAAAATTATATTGCAATCGACTATAAACCACAATACCATTGACAATTCATACCATTTCAGGACAAAGCCGTGGTTTGTGCCTTCACTGCCTTCGATGGAGTCCGGGAAGAGTTCCTTTGAGCCATCCAACCCCAACCTACGAGTATTCAGCGGACGATCACACAGAGAGAGAGAAAGAGAGGAAAGCCTCTGCCGACAATTCCGGTCAACATATTTTTACCATTAGATTCTATCTTTTCACAAACAATTCGATCCTACGTGTACTATTTGCAATTGGTATTCTTTGTTGTAATTATAAAGTATTATTACCTCTTTTTCGGCTTGGTTTCGGCTCATTTTAACTTCGGATATATCTGGTAGACTCTTGTGAAGCTACACAATCTTTTCACAGTATTTTTAATATAACAAGTGTCTTTGCTATAGTAACAAAAGCTGATTTATCAAAATTACCGTAAAATCAATCTAAAGACATTAAAATCTGCAAAAGCTATAAACAAAGTAAAAAATATAACAAAAAAAGTATAAAAGAACCCATTAAAAGCCATGTTCAAACAATCATGTGCAACAATATAAATCCAATTGTTTATTCAAAATAAATATTTATATCACAAATTCTTAGCTAATAACATTACACGGATAATAAGTTATAGTTACGCGGCTTGATCTGATTGCTTCTTCTTTTGGGCATTCGTTATCTGAAAGGAAGTCAAAATAACGTTACATTATTAGCTTCTTTATAAGATAGTAAAACCAACTTATAAAACATAAAATTAACCTTTCATATTAACTTTAAAACTCCAAAACAAGTTTTTATAACCTTTCAGGTTTATAATAGCCTTTTCTAAACCTTCAAATCATAAAATCCTTACTTTGTCTCCAAGACTCAATGCCATTCCTTGCGATTTCGCTCGTACTCGAATCGAACCGTGAATGGCACTGTTTGGATCAAGTGGATCAGCCTTTTCGATCGAAGCGTTAGCCAAAGCATCTTCACCGAATATACTGTGTGCACAGTAGTTTCCAACCAAGAATCCACAATCGCCAGCTGAAAATATTAACCATTAACATCCTTTTTATATTTTTCGACAAAAATGAAAAAAGCAAACAAACCACCCCCAAATTATCTTTTTGGTCCATTTTACTTCTTATCCCCATATTATCTTACCCAAAGCAGCTTCTTGTGTCAACAACTTCATGTTTGTGGCGGTGGCAATGTTCTCGATGTACTCTCGAAGATCTGTGATGTTGGTATTGACAGGGACCTTGTTCTCCCATTCAAAGTCAGCCCACATCTTCCTGAACTCTGTGTCCGTTACTTGGCCTGGTACAATGTAGTCCTGAAAGCATTACATAAAATTTCATACCAAAAATTTTAAACCAAAAAAAAGATGACAAACAATATCTAAAACGATACAACATACCATAATATCAATGTGGATATCCTTCAGATACACACAGTTCCTGTCCGAAGTGGCACCCTTAACATCGTAGGAAATGGTCGAGAAAATAACTCCATTTTCGGTTGATGTAACCTTGATCGTAGCCTTAATATTGCTAAAGTCATTTGGAGCCAATGTGATTGGAGACGGCTTGTCCATCAGTTTCAAATCTCCAATAGTCGAGAACTCAAGTGACAAATTCTGGAGCGTGTCGTTGGTTTGGTTGACCACAAGGACGTCAAGTACAATATCGTACTGATTGACGTTGACATAGGCTTCAGCATAGACTGCGTCGGAGAATCCAGCCAGTTGTTCGACTTTGCCAAGTTTAGAACTTGCAAAATCAAACTTGGCTGTTTTCGGAGCCGTGCCTAGAGCTTGGGACAAACTTAGATCGAAGAGATTGGCTGTGGCGGTCACTTCACCGGCTTTAGAAGCCAATTGAGTAAAATTGATAGTTGAATCAGCCTGAAACATAAATTTTAGCCATTTTTAGGTATTAAGATCAATTACAAAAAAGCCGTTTTAATCAAATTATACTATCAAAACTAAGTTTTCATAAAGTTTCAAATACTTTTTCATATTTCAGCTTCCATTTCTCACAAATAAAACCCAAAAAATTCTAAACTCTACCTCAATAATCTTTGACTTTTTGGTGTTGACATCCTCGTGTCTGTCCGAGTCCCCCTTGACCTTCAGCATCAAGTCCAATGAAGTTCGGCACTCTTCCAACAGGATTTCCTCAGCCCTTGGCCATTTGTCCGAGATGATTCGGACACTGGTTGACAGGCGATCCAGGTCGTCTTCCGTGATCTTCTTGGCCGGGATTTCCGATCTTCCTAGTCTGATGATTGATGACAGAATCAATAAGGCTTCACCAGCCAGTTTGTTGACACTCGTGGTATCTAAAACAGCGTTTTTAAACAAAAATATTTTAATTTATCATCATAACTAATAGCAAAAACGTATTTTACAAATATTGTTGCCTAAAATTTAGAAATCAAAATATAAACCTTAAATTTGGAAAAAAGCTTAATACTAACTTACTTTGACAGAACTGGTTGTATTTCAACACAAGTTTAGAGAGTGAAGTAGCCAAAACAGAAGCAATACTGAAATTGCCTTCAAAGAAGAGTTTTCTTATGAATGGCTTGTCATCATCGACTGGCTTGGCCACGGTAGACAGAGCTGATTGTGTGGCATAGGTACCATCAGCTGTGACCAGTTGTTTCGGCTTTGATTCTTTGTGATGTGTTTCTTTCTTCTCCACTTGCTCAGTCTCTTCCCCTTCTTCGACGAATGGTACTGGGCCCAAACCGTCCTTGATCTCCTGGAATACCTTTTCGACGGCTACACCAGTGTCCACAAACTCTCCGAGGATCCAGAGAGCTGATCTGTAGACGTTGACGTTACGGATCAATGGGAAAACTTCCTAAAAAGCATATTTTAATTAAATGAAACTAGAAAACATAGTCACAAATTTGATATTTAAGCCTAATGGTCAATGAAAAACACGGTTTCCATAATTTTTAAAAAACGTAAGCACAATTCCATATTAATATACGTTTGAACAACATTATTATACTACCAAAGCGATAACTTACCAAAAGTTGCTGCAAAATGACCGGCCTCAAGTGAGCCAGCTTTCCAATCGCTTCTCTCACAAATACCAATACATCATTCGCGGCCAACTCACTGTCATCGGACAAGAACTCCATGAGGACCGGAAAGATCTGTTGAGCTACATCTGGGAACTTGATCGTTGTTCTGTGCAGAGTTCTGACCAGCAACTGCTTGTAGGCTCCATTGTTCTCTTGGCCATCGTTCTGTGCCTTGTCGATTTCTTTCTTCAAGAACATAACCATCTCGTTCACGTTTCGTGAGGTAACCAAGTCTAAAGCCAGTTGAAGAATCTTCTTTCTTACTTCAAGATCAGTAGCTGACAGAACGCGAAGCACGTCGATAACTAGGTCTTGAAGCACCTTCTCATTTGGAATGTTCTCGTGCAGCTCGATCAGACGGTCAAGAACAATAAGCTGAAACAATATCACTTTAAAAGTGTGTTCATATTGATTTTTACCAAAAACTGAAACATAAATCGCATATTTTCAAACAAATGTTACCTAAAACCCAAATATCAAACAAACATTTACCTTAACATTATTGTCAGCTTCTTTAACAATCAACTCAATGTACACTGAAGCGGCGGCTTTGATAGCTGAAGGCATAGAGCTCAAAGTGACCAAAGTAGCTGCAGATTCGTACTTGACAGCTGTAGACTGTGACTGAAGTAGATTGTAAACACATCTGATGAATCTGGACCGTTCAGTTGGGTTCTTGTGGCAAACCTTGTAGATCAACTCGATAATGACAAGCTGTAGACTGTCCGTAAAAGTATGAACTTGATCTATACATTCAGACAAATACTCTAAGGCTCTGGCTTCATCAACGTGCAGCAACATCATGAAGGCGTTCCTTTTACAAGATCCATCTTGTTCTGACTCCAAGAAGTTGGCAATCAATTCTGGGCCATCAGAGATCAAGAATTCAAAGTTCTCTAAAAATTTGTAAAGATTATATTTAGTTTTACATTAAAAGGTGTAATAATTAATACAAAAATTTTACATTTAACATCAATATGCAAGGCTTGGCTCCAAAAACACACCCTAAACACATAAAAGCGAACAAAAACTTACTATAAATCGTAAAAATAGCTACAACAGCATTTCGTCTGACGTAGCTGTGCCTGTGCTCAAGACATTTTCGGATTGAGGGCATCAGAGGCTCCAAAAGCTCGGGTTCTCTCAATTTACACAAAAACCTCAACGTAGATCCACGAATGAACTCGTTCGGGTGTTGAAGATCCTTTCTGTAAGCGTCACATACCAAGATCAGCTCATGAAGAAGTTTTCCATCACTGCTCGTTTTTGGCACGATCTCCCAGAAGATCAGCAACAGTTTTTTCAGCGTGTGGTCTGGACTGGGCAAACAGAAGCGAATCACGGTCATGAGCATTCCTGGGGCCAGTTTCTCGCCTTGTTGGAGCATCAAAATTAGCTTCTTCAAGGCATCTTGCTTACCCTTGAGATCTCCTATAAATAAATAGGTAACAATATGGTTTTTAATAAAAAAAAATATACTACCATTTGCAGTCAATAAACTGAATTATAGCCTCTACAATCCATTTCAAATCTTTCAAAGTACCTAAAATCCGAAAACAAAGAAGACAACTTACCATTCTCAAACTTCTCCCGGAGCGTCTCATCCTTGGGCATTTCATAGTCCGTCGGCACTGATATAATAGTATAACATGGTTGTTCGCCAGCCATTGCTTTTGGCTTTGCTGGGGCAGTACCAGGATTTTTGGCTAGCCGGATAAAATCTCTACGTGTATTTGTGATGTGTTATTGGCGTAAAAGAGTGTCGTGTTGGAACTCGAAAAAGGTTTTTCGGAAAATTATGCAAGAGAGAGAGCGAGCTGCGTTTCGCTGTTTGCAGGCTGCGAAAAATTCCACGCAGAATTACTACTTTGTGTAGCAAAATAAATTACAGTATCATTCTTTCTGAGGTATAAGCAATAAATACAATCAAATACAAAGTTACAATGACCAAATCACAATTTTATAAAGTTTATTCATAGGCAACTCGTTCGGCCGCCACATAAAACACGGTTTCCTTTTCGCTAATGATTCTATGGCCCCATGGTCCAAAGTCACAATCACCACACATCAATGCCTTCACACCATCCACTGTTTGACATCCCCATGTGTCAAAGTCCATCTCATTCGAAGTCTTCCACCAAACTTGAGCAATTTCAGATCCCAGCGCGTCTGTACCGTGCACTGACATCTTCTTCAGCTCTTTGGGTTCGCCTTAATAACTGAGAAGTTAAAAAAGTATTTTAACAATCAATTTACACTGCACGTTTACCTTCAAAAATTTAATTATAAACCGTAAATGTGTCTGAAAACTGACCTTCTACAAGTTTCACGACGTTTGGAGGAAAAATGAGCGAAGAACAACGACGACATACCACTTTTTTAGCGTTCTTACCGTTCTGAAACGAAAAAATTAATAAATTCATTAACGTACAGCTACTGTAAGGAAACAACTTCTTTCTTATGTAAAACAATGTTCACATTACCATATAATGATAAAACAACTTTACCTCCTTTGATATTACCTAAATATTCAAAAAAAATAAAAAATAAGCTTTACCTTGTTGACCACACTCGTTTTGTCAAGTTTGTCACACGCTCGACTACAGTTTTCATGAATCGTACGTCCAGTAGTTCCAAACATTTCGTTTTCGATTCGACCAACCTATCGAAAACTGCAAAATGACATATTTGAAAGTTGTTTTCATAATTTGTAAGAAAAGTAAAAAGCTAAAATTCGCAATCACTTTCAATTTGATAGAATAGCAAAGATAGATGCTACACTACATTATCATGCTTTCCTTTATGTTCAACTCTAAGCAAAAAACTCGTCATAGTATCACATCTTTATTTTGACTTATGTATACCCAAACGTGGAAAGAGATAAAAAAAGAAACCTACATTTTTGACATTATTTGGCAATAACCGTTCTGAAGATAGTCCCATCGTTCTTCCTAGCCTCCTGCAAGAACTTTGCAGTGCCCAGATCTTGTTGTTGATTATCTGAAAGTAAATTTAGATCATCATCAAAAAAAATTGTAAATCTGAAGTCGCAGAAGAATTAAAGTCGTATTTTGTATAAAAACAAGGTGAAACACCTTCCAATTTCAAAAATACGACAATAGATTGGTCAAAAAGTCAATGGAATTATTTACAACAATCCTTAAAATTTCTCCTTCATCTTTGACATCTTTTCCACAGACTTTTTGGCCAATTTGACAGAACTTCAAGACTTCATGATCCTCAAAGCATAAAACTCAACGACATTCAATGTTTTGAGTACCTAAAAACGGAAAAACACAAAATAATACCGAAAACTTACATTATTCGTACCATAGATGTAAAGGATGGCATGGGCGTGATCTGCACAAGCTCCTAATGCTATTTTAGAGATGTATGAAAATTTGACCATTCTGAAAAACCAACCAATTAATGTTACAAACATATCCCGAAAATAGTCAAAAACTATGCAAATTTACGAAAATATTCCAAAAACGTCAAAAAATAGAAAAATCATCAAGAATTATGCAAATTTTCAACCCAAGTAAACTCGAAAAATCCCTTTTCTTCTTTACCTTATCCCGTTTACCGGTCGATTTTTTGGTAAAAAAATTAAAAAATAAAAGTAAGTTGATTTTTGGTATCGTATCTTTGATTTTTTACTTTCTATCTTGTTTATTTACCTATAACATATGATTTCAAAGCTTTTGCTACCTTTTTTGTGAATATGCTTTATCTTTTTAACAATTTACTAACTTTTCTTGTTTCAGTGTCAGGCTTCAACGCCAACAGCGACAGCTTCTCCCCGGCCGAGATCGTACCCGACTCACCGGTGGCCTGGCAAGCCCCGGCAGAACACCAGCCGGCCGGGGAAGAAGTCGGCGTTTCGGGTGGCTTCGTAAGTTACCTTCTTTCTGTTTTTTACCTTATTTTAGGCTTCTTTTGCTGATTGTTAGTCTAAAAACTCAATTTTGCTGAAACTTTATACCTAAAATGTGTGTTTTATACCTAATTTTGATACCTATTTCTCATTTTTCTGATTTCAGGGCCTCAATGTCCAAGAGACGCCCGTCAGCTGGATGGCAGGCTCGGCCGTAAGACCACTCCGGAGCCTCGCGTCCGTCCTGGGTCTCACCCTGAGCCCAGAGGTGAACCAGGACGCGAGCCCTCGACCACCCATTGCCACGGTCGAGGGGTGGTCCTCGCCAGACCACACCATGGTCCCTCCCCCTGGCTCGGTAAGTGCTGAATTTGATATTTTGACTAGTTTTAAAGCTTTTTTACTTTAAAAACAAGCTTTCTTTAGAATTTTTAGCCCAAAAACCACATATTTTAGCCAAAATTCAATCAAAAACAACAATATATACCTCATTTTCCAGTTTATCACAAGTATAATAACAAAAACATGTAACATAACGTACTTACAACCATATTTTTTCAGCCTTTCCTTGGAGAGCCAGGTCTTGCCCAGCTTCAGGGACCATCAAGGCGCGACAAAACCCCGCCCGCTCGACCCCATCCGTACAAACGCTGGGGGCGTTCTCCGAGACAAGCCTCACCCTCGGACCTCCCCGGTCCGAGTGGTTGGCTCATGACGTCAACACCAGTCGGAGCCACAGTTTGGCACAGCGTCGATCAGGTAAGTAGACAGATTCTGAAAAGAAGCAGCTATATTACATAAATTTTGTCACGATTCTTCAATATTATATACGATTTTCGATCAAAAACATCAATTTATACCTATTTTAACATAAATCATCAATCTTTTTGGCTGCACATACCTAGGGGCGATTTTTTTATGGGCGATTTTTTTTGGGCGGTTTCCTCAAGGGCGATTTCTTTATGGGCGATCCAAAATATTTTTACCCCTGACCCTTTTGGCCCTACCCAAGCCTACCCCTGACCCTTTTGGCTCTACCCAACCCTACCCCTGACCTTTTTGGCTTTAGTTGACCCAACCCCTGACCCTTTTGGCCCTACCTGACCCTACCCCTGACCTTTTTGGCCTTACCCAAGCCTACCCCTGACCCTTTTGGCCCTACCCAAGCCTACCCCTGACCCTTTTGGCTCTACCCAACCCTTCCCCTGACCCTTTTGGCCCTACCCAAGCCTACCCCTGACCCTTTTGGCTCTACCCAACCCTTCCCCTGACCCTTTTGGCCCTACCCAACCCTACCCCTGACCCTTTTGGCCCTACCCAAGCCTACCCCTGACCCTTTTGGCTCTACCCAACCCTTCCCCTGACCCTGTTAGCCCTACCTGACCCCATTCCTGACCTTTTAGGCCCTACCGAACCTCACCCCTGACCCTTTTGGCCCTACCTGACCCTACCCCTGACCTTTGTGGTCCAACCTGACCCTACCCCTGACCTTTGTGGTCCAACCTAACCCTACCCCTGACCTTTTTGGCCTTACTTGACCCAACCCCTGACCCTTTTGGCCCTACTTGACCCAACCCCTGACCCTTTTGGCCCTACCTGACCCCATTCCTGACCTTTTAGGCCCTACCCAACCTCACCCCTGACCCTTTTGGCCCTACCTGACCCTACCCCTGACCTTTGTGGTCCAACCTGACCCTACCCCTGACCTTTTTGGCCTTACTTGACCCAACCCCTGACCCTTTTGGCCCTACCCAACCCTGCCCCTGACCTTTTTGGTCCAACCTGACCCTACCCCTGACCTTTTTGGCCTTACTTGACCCAACCCCTGACCCTTTTGGCCCTACTTGACCCAACCCCTGACCCTTTTGGCCCTACCTGACCCTACCCCTGACCTTTGTGGTCCAACCTGACCCTACCCCTGACCTTTTTGGCCTTACTTGACCCAACCCCTGACCCTTTTGGCCCTACTTGACCCAACCCCTGACCCTTTTGGCCCTACCTGACCCTACCCCTGACCTTTGTGGTCCAACCTGACCCTACCCCTGACCTTTTTGGCCTTACTTGACCCAACCCCTGACCCTTTTGGCCCTACCCAACCCTTCCCCTGACCCTATTAGCCCTACCTGACCTCATTCCTGACCTTTTAGGCCCTACCCAACCTCACCCCTGACCCTTTTGGCCCTACTTGACCCAACCCCTGACCCTTTTGGCCCTACCTGACCCTACCCCTGACCTTTGTGGTCCAACCTGACCCTACCCCTGACCTTTTTGGCCTTACTTGACCCAACCCCTGACCCTTTTGGCCCTACCCAACCCTTCCCCTGACCCTATTAGCCCTACCTGACCTCATTCCTGACCTTTTAGGCCCTACCCAACCTCACCCCTGACCCTTTTGGCCCTACTTGACCCAACCCCTGACCCTTTTGGCCCTACTTGACCCAACCCCTGACCCTTTTGGCCCTACCTGACCCTACCCCTGACCTTTGTGGTCCAACCTGACCCTACCCCTGACCTTTTTGGCCTTACTTGACCCAACCCCCTGACCCTTTTGGCCCTACCCAACCCTTCCCCTGACCCTATTAGCCCTACCTGACCTCATTCCTGACCTTTTAGGCCCTACCCAACCTCACCCCTGACCCTTTTGGCCCTACTTGACCCAACCCCTGACCCTTTTGGCCCTACCTGACCCTACCCCTGACCTTTGTGGTCCAACCTGACCCTACCCCTGACCCTTTTGGCCCTACCCAAGCCTACCCCTGACCCTTTTGGCTCTACCCAACCCTTCCGCTGACCCTATTAGCCCTACCTGACCCCATTCCTGACCTTTTAGGCGCTACCCAACCTCACCCCTGACCCTTTTGGCCCTACTTGACCCAACCCCTGACCCTTTTGGCCCTACCTGACCCTACCCCTGACCTTTGTGGTCCAACCTGACCCTACCCCTGACCCTTTTGGCCCTACCCAAGCCTACCCCTGACCCTTTTGGCCCTACCGAACACTACCCCTGGCTATTTTAACCCTACCCTATCATACTCTATGCTACCTACTATACCATACCTCACTTACCTAGTACACCATAGTGTCTCAGACCATACCATATCATACTATATCGTACGTTCTCTACTATTCTCTACCTTACCTACCATATCGTATTCTATACTACCTACCGTACAATACCCTACCGTATCCTGCACTGTCATACCCTATATATATAGCTATATTAACATACTCTGCACTATCTTACATACCATACTATACTACCTCATACCATACCAAACCCTATACTACTTAGTATACCATACCTAACTTCCCTACTATACCATAGTATCTCATACCATTGGAACGGACAATTCGCGGGTGGTCACTTCGCGGGTGAAGATATATAGTAACTACTATGAAGTTGGCAATACTTATGTAAACTGTTAATATTACTAGGGTCTATTTAAGCCTAAAGTAAAATCAAAGTAATAGAAAAAAATGTTTTTGTTAAATTTGTTTTTTTAACTTTTACATTTTTATGGTTAAAAAAGAGTGTATTTTTCGAAAACCGTGCCAAATACTATAGGAAACTGACGTCGACTTATAAAAATTATAATTTTGACAAAAATCAACTAATTTTAAAATTTTTAAATGGTTTTATATGCATTTCAACCTGAAAACTCCAAATCTAAAAACCGTTTTGTTCTATCATCGCTTTAAATGGTAGGAAAACGCATTGCCAAGGTTTGCCAATTTGGCGGGAATTTAAATTTTTGACAAAATTTAGTTGAAATGTTAATTGTGTTGGTTTTTGTATCGTATAAGTACTTTAACTTCAAATTTTAGTAGAATTTTACCAACCGATAACAAAGTTACTGCATCTCAAGTCAAAAGATACCACAGTAACCTAGTAAATAAACATGATAAAATAAGTAAAAATCAGAAATACGAGGTTTGTTAGTGTTTATTTGTTAAGTTTTACAATTCTGCAAAGGTTGAAGTAATTTGGATAAGTCGTTTTATAGTTATAAGTTTTTGGTTCAAAAAATGAGGTCAAATTCTATAGGAAAGTGATTAGGGCTTGTAAAAATAGTAATTTTAGTAAAAGTTGACCAATTTAAAAATTTTAAAATGCTATCATATGCAGTTTGGCTCAAACAAGCTAAATTTATACTTAATTTTGTTTTAGCTTCATTGTAAATGGCCGAAAAACACAATGCCAAGATTTGCCAATTTGGCGGGAATTCAAATTTTTGACAAAATTTTGGTTAATTGTTAATTTTATTGGTTTTTGTATTTTATAAGTACTTTAACTCAAACTTTTATAAAATTCAATTAACTTATAACACAGTTACTGCATTTAAAGCGAAATGATACCAACTCTCTAACACAACTAGTCTAAACTGAAACCTCTCACTTCTGCTTCTAGCAGTACGTTGCTCACACATGTATCTAGCCTACTGTTAACCTACAACGACGTTTATTTACGTTTTATGGTGAAAAAAATCTAAGTTAATAGAGTTACTTTTGTATCTTTCGATTTTACATGCAGTAACTTTGTTTTTAGTTGGTAAAACTGTATAAAAATTTGAAGTCAAAGTACTTATACAACACAAAAAACAATACCATCAACATTCAAACAAAATTTTGTCAAAAATTTAAATTCCCGCCAAATTGGCAAATTTTGGCATTGCGTTTTTCTATCATTTAAATTTAGGATCGAGAAAAACTAATTTTAGATTCGGCGTTTTCAATTCAAAATGCCTTTGATAGCATTTTAAAATTTTCAAATTGGTCAATGTTTGCCAAAATTACTATTTTTTACAAGCCCAAATCACTTTTCTATAAAATTTTAACTCATTTTTTGAATCTAAAACTCGTAACTATAAAACGACTTATCCAAATTACTTCCAACTTTGCAGAATTGTAAAACGTGACACATAAACACAAACAAACACAATTTTTTAATTTTTACTTTTGTTATCATACGTATATACTCAGTTACTGTGGTATCTTTTGAATCTACAGGCAGTAACTTTGTTACCAGGTAATGAAAATTCACCAAACTTTGTATGTATACTACTGATACACTCTAAAAAACAGTAGTGACAGCATTTTGGTTAAACTTTAACAAAAATTTGAATTCCCGCCAAATTGGCAAATCTTGGCATTGTGTTTTTCGGCCATTTACAATGAAGCTAAAACAAAATTAAGTATAAATTTAGCTTGTTTGAGCCAAACTGCATATGATAGCATTTTAAAATTTTTAAATTGGTCAACTTTTACTAAAATTACTATTTTTACAAGCCCTAATCACTTTCCTATAGAATTTGACCTCATTTTTGAACCAAAAACTTATAACTATAAAACGACTTATCCAAATTACTTCAACCTTTGCAGAATTGTAAAACTTAACAAATAAACACTAACAAACCTCGTATTTCTGATTTTTACTTATTTTATCATGTTTATTTACTAGGTTACTGTGGTATCTTTTGACTTGAGATGCAGTAACTTTGTTATCGGTTGGTAAAATTCTACTAAAATTTGAAGTTAAAGTACTTATACGATACAAAAACCAACACAATTAACATTTCAACTAAATTTTGTCAAAAATTTAAATTCCCGCCAAATTGGCAAACCTTGGCAATGCGTTTTCCTACCATTTAAAGCGATGATAGAACAAAACGGTTTTTAGATTTGGAGTTTTCAGGTTGAAATGCATATAAAACCATTTAAAAATTTTAAAATTAGTTGATTTTTGTCAAAATTATAATTTTTATAAGTCGACGTCAGTTTCCTATAGTATTTGGCACGGTTTTCGAAAAATACACTCTTTTTTAACCATAAAAATGTAAAAGTTAAAAAAAAACCAAATTTAACAAAAACATTTTTTTCTATTACTTTGATTTTACTTTAGGCTTAAATAGACCCTAGTAATATTAACAGTTTACATAAGTATTGCCAACTTCATAGTAGTTACTATATATCTTCACCCGCGAAGTGACCACCCGCGAATTGTCCGTTCCAATGGTATGAGATACTATGGTATAGTAGGTAAGTTAGGTATGGTATACTAAGTAGTATAGGGTTTGGTATGGTATGAGGTAGTATAGTATGGTATGTAAGATAGTGCAGAGTATGTTAATATAGCTATATATATAGGGTATGACAGTGCAGGATACGGTAGGGTATTGTACGGTAGGTAGTATAGAATACGATATGGTAGGTAAGGTAGAGAATAGTAGAGAACGTACGATATAGTATGATATGGTATGGTCTGAGACACTATGGTGTACTAGGTAAGTGAGGTATGGTATAGTAGGTAGCATAGAGTATGATAGGGTAGGGTTAAAATAGCCAGGGGTAGTGTTCGGTAGGGCCAAAAGGGTCAGGGGTAGAGTCAAGTAGGGGTAAAAGGATCAGAGATAAGGTCAGGTAAGGGTAAAAGGGTAAGGGGTGAGGTTGGGTAGGGCTAGAAAGGTCAGGGGTAGGGTCAGGTAGGGCCAAAAGGGTCAGGGGTGAGGTTGGGTAGCGCCTAAAAGGTCAGGAATGGGGTCAGGTAGGGCTAATAGGGTCAGCGGAAGGGTTGGGTAGAGCCAAAAGGGTCAGGGGTAGGTTTGGGTAGGGCCAAAAGGGTCAGGGGTAGGGTTGGGTAAGGCCAAAAAGGTCAGGGGTAGGGTCAGGTAGGGCCAAAAGGGTCAGGGGTTGGGTCAAGTAGGGCCAAAAGGGTCAGGGGTTAGGTCAACTAAGGCCAAAAAGGTCAGGGGTAGGGTTGGGTAGGGCCAAAAGGGTCAGGGGTAGGGTTGGGTAGGGCCAAAAGGGTCAGGGGTGAGGTTGGGTAGGGCCTAAAAGGTCAGGAATGGGGTCAGGTAGGGCTAATAGGGTCAGGGGAAGGGTTGGGTAGAGCCAAAAGGGTCAGGGGTTGGGTCAACTAAGGCCAAAAAGGTCAGGGGTAGGGTTGGGTAGGGCCAAAAGGGTCAGGGGTAGGGTTGGGTAGGGCCAAAAGGGTCAGGGGTGAGGTTGGGTAGGGCCTAAAAGGTCAGGAATGGGGTCAGGTAGGGCTAATAGGGTCAGGGGAAGGGTTGGGTAGAGCCAAAAGGGTCAGGGATAGGCTTGGGTAGGGCCAAAAGGGTCAGGGGTAGGCTTGGGTAGGGCCAAAAGGGTCAGGAGTAGGGTTGGGTAAGGCCAAAAAGGTCAGGGGTAGGGTCAGGTAGGGCCAAAAGGGTCAGGGGTTGGGTCAAGTAGGGCCAAAAGGGTCAGGGGTTGGGTCAACTAAAGCCAAAAAGGTCAGGGGTAGGGTTGGGTAGGGCCAAAAGGGTCAGGGGAAGGGTTGGGTAGAGCCAAAAGGGTCAGGGGTAGGCTTGGGTAGGGCCAAAAGGGTCAGGGGTAGGCTTGGGTAAGGCCAAAAAGGTCAGGGGTAGGGTCAGGTAGGGCCAAAAGGGTCAGGGGTTGGCTTGGGTAGGGCCAAAAGGGTCAGGGGTAGGGTTGGGTAAGGCCAGAAAGGTCAGGGGTAGGGTCAGGTAGGGCCAAAAGGGTCAGGGGTTGGGTCAAGTAAGGCCAAAAGGGTCAGGGGTTGGGTCAACTAAAGCCAAAAAGGTCAGGGGTAGGGTTGGGTAGGGCCAAAAGGGTCAGGGGTAGGGTTAGGTTGGACCAAAAGGGTCAGGGGTGAGGTTGGGTAGGGCCTAAAAGATCAGGAATGGGGTCAGGTAAGGCCAAAAGGGTATTTTTTTAAAAATATTTTGGATCGCCCATAAAGAAATCGCCCTTGAAGAAATCGCCAAAAAAAAATCGCCCATAAAAAAATCGCCCCTAGGTGTGCGTTACGATCTTTTTTTCAATATTTTGCGCCTAAAATGTCATTTTACATAACTTTTTAATCAAAAAATACTGTTTTAGCCATTCTAATCATTCTATTTTCAGGCGACAGCATCTGCCGACGACCGCTGTGCCGAACTGGAGGCGGAGAACGCCCGCCTCAGACAGCAACTGGAAGAGATGCGGGAAGAGCGGGACATAGCTCTTCGTCAGAAGGCTGTGGCCGAGGGAATGGCCGAATGGCTCGAGGGGGAAGCCATTAAGGCCCAGGAGGAAGTGGTCCAGCTTCGGCAACTGGTACCACAGGCACCGGCGCTACCAACAGCACCACCACCACCACCACAACCGTCTCCGGCACCAGCGGTACAAACGCCGCCGAGACGAGGCCCGGTGCCGCCTCCGCGAAGCGCCGACGCCCCGGTGTTTCGACGACCCCATTCAACACCGGGACAAGTGGGCTCTGATGACACGAGACGGACCCCACCCCAACCAACACCACCAGCTCAGTCTGGCAGAGCACCGCGGGTCCGTCGACCGCCAATGTGGAGGGAGCTACGGGCCCTGGGCACGCCCGTACTCCTGGCGCCTCGCTCTAGGGTGATTCGTCGCCCGTTACGCCTGAAGGTGGATTTTTCCCCTAAGGTGTACGGGTCCACTGGATAAATCCTCCCCAGCCGGGGGAGGTAACTCAACTTTTATCGGAGGAGGAAGAAAAGGTAAGTAAATTGTCTTTATTTGATTAAAACAGTGAAAAATGAAAAATTTTTGAACCTTTTTAGTGTAAATTTCAAGCAACAATTTGAAAAAGATTAACTTTTCTTGATTTTAGTAGCTCAAATAACGAAAATACCATTTTTGTTACCTAAAATCACAAAAAGTAACATCTTCTTGAATTTTTCAAAAAAATGGTGTAAAACACTATAAACTAGCGAAAACAGAAGTTTACATTATATTTTGAGAAAAACTTGGCCAAAATAAGCTTAAAATTTGAATTTAAAGCCAGCAGTTGACAAAAAATTTGACTTTCTTGATTTTATTACCTAAAATAACAAAAACACTATTTTACTCGTTTTTGTTACCTAAAATCCCAAAAAAAATAAAACTTTTCTGAATTTTTCATAAAATAAAACGTGAAACATAATAAAAATGCAAAAACAGAGTATTTTACATCATAATTGGCAAAAACCTGGCCAAAATAAGCCTAAAAATCCGTCGCGAGCTTCCGAAAACAATTTTTTGTGAAAGAAAAATATTTTTGTAGAAATTCGTCGCAAACTTTATTGATTTTTTGATTGCTGCCTCAAAAACAAGTCGTTTTGGTAACATTTTTAAAAAATTTTTGGCCAAAAAGTTCGTAATTTTTTTTGCTTTATCTTTTGGTATTTTTAGGCGTAAATTTGCTTTTTGATTAATATTATATGCTTGTTGACCTTTATATTATGATAAAAGTAGTGCACTACTACGTAGTGTTATAACTTATTTTCAGGCCGGATTTGGATGAATGATAACATATTGGCGTCCGAATGAACTACAGTAACTTAGCTGAACGTTTGGTACTATTAATTGACGTTCTATTCATTCGGGCTTTGAATAATATAATATTATGGAATTGACGCTTACATTATTGAAGGGCTAACCAACTTCTTAGCACCTTTGTACAGATATCATCGTATGTTTTACACTTTTTTGGCTGCGAAAGAACCGGGCTTACTTTACAGACCCGAAGCCTTGCTTGACTTGGTTCTGGGAGGGTTTTTTGCATAGTTTTGAGGCAGATATACTTCTTGTTTGTCTAATTTGTGATATTTACTTTTTTTTGTGCTTGTTTGATAGTATAAAATGATTTTTACGCTTTTTGCAAGATTATGTTACACTATCATAAAGATATATCAAAGTATTTGTATTAAAGATTATGTTTATAGCAAATCCAATAACATTGCTCTACTAGATGGTATTCGTTTTGGAGAAGAGCTGCAAGGCAGAGAGTATGAGCAAGTTTGTGAAAGCAGTCCGAAAACTACTCGACGATGACAGGCAACCAAAATATTCGTTTTTGGCACAGGAGTTCCTTCAAAAGAATCATAGAGTATGTTATTTTAATTATAATACTCCTTTGAGAAATTTGTATAATATAGTTTAAAAATTATGTTATGCGGACTCATGACTGTATCTTTTTTAATTTTAAATTATTATATTGATTATAAACTTATCTTTTAATTATATTGACTATAAACTTATCTTTTCCCTAATATTATTCTTCTTCCAGGCCTCACCAATCAAAGTCTGTGATGAGATTGTAAAGCGAGTCACCGCCGCCTCCACCTAAATCCACGAACCTCCAGAATTTTTGGTTCATGATTGGCGTTTGGTTCTCTTCTGCGGCCCAAGCCGTGAACTCAGGCTGTCTGGAACTGAAGTTATCATTGAAGAAACAATCAAAGATAGTCGAAGCACTGGTCGGACGCATGCTTCTTCGAGCCGTTAATCGACCATACAATCGACTCAACTCGATCGCCTTCATCCTGACACATTTACTCAAACATCAAGAACACTTCTACCGTATCATCGCGAAGTCCTTCTACTGGTCGGAAATAACAACCAAAGACCTCGAGTACATGTTGTCATCATTCAGCATGGAGACGATGCAGTACAGAGACGGTCGGATGATCATACTACTTGCCCTGATCCACTCCTTCATCCAACATGCATGTTATGATAGCCTGGATTATCTCTGCAACTTTATTCAGCAGAATCTGGCACCCAAAGTAGTCAACGAAACCGGACTTATATACTTCCTTCGTATCTTGGCAGTATACTTGAGCAAGGTTCATGGAGAAGAAAGCAAAACGGAATTGAGCAAAGCCTACCTACACCTTATCATACCATCTGTGACATGATTCCCAGGATTTTGAAGAACGCTCCATAACTCAAGTACGAAGATCTGGTGTGCGATCTACTGTATCAGTTCAACTGGATTTAGCGTGATGGGGGAAACTGAAGAAGCCGTCAGCAGATTCCTCAAGTCGATGCAGTGCAAACTCAAGTTTCTCCAAACTCAAGGTGTGATGGACATGAGCGAAAGACTGCACAAGTCCATCCCTCACGCCAGTCTTGCGTGGGCCTCCATGTTGATGGTCAAACTGTAAGTTTAAGTTGTTTTTGGGATGTGTTTGAGTGGCATAGTTATCAAATATTTACCACATTTTTACTAATTTTTAAACATTTTAGGCGACAATCTTCAACTTTACTCAAAGAAGATGCAATTTTCTACAGGATCCTAAAGAACGCTCCAGAACTCAAGTACGAAGATCTGGTATGCGATCTACTGTATCAGTTCAAGTATACGGTAACTGGACTTAGCGTGGCGAGGGAAACGGAAGAAGCCATCAGCAGTTTCCCCAAGTCGATGCAGTGCAAACTCAAGTTACTCCAAACACAAGGTGTGATGGAAGTGAGCGAAAGACTGCACAAGTCTATCTTTCACACCAGTCTACATCAAGTCATTCACGCTTGGCAGCTGAAAATACTACCCTTGGCAGAATAAAACTCCATGAAGGCAGAAGGACGGAATCCAGCCGCTTTCCACGGTCCTCCGAGGCTACAGATCCCGAATCCACGACTACAGAACATTCTCAGATGCCACCATTACAAGTTGCCTCAAATAATATGCAAAGTCAACAGAATCCTCTACAGCTTCCATCTTTCCAACCTGGATACCACAATGTTAATTTTTACGGTTTATGCAACGATCTTCAGCTTTAACCAAGAAGATTGGATAAAACGCACTTGAATTTGACGATAAAGAGGCATTCTTGAGCTATGACAGAACACGTGTTGCCAGAAGAACCTACAGGTTTACTACAAAGCCAAATTTCTTGTGATACGACTTCTGAAGGAGGCGCAGGGTCCCTTCGGTGATGACAGCATACCGAAGGGATTGCGTGGGCCTCCAAGCATGGTGTTGGTCAAATTGTAAGTTTTTAAAAGTTTTTTACGTATTTGGAACAGCATATTTCACATATTTTGTGATTTATTTCATTAATTTTTATAATTTTAGGCGAAACTCTTCAACGTTGCACAAAGAAGGGGCAATTTACCACTCATGCACGACGAACGTTGAGAAGGCTGGCACGGCTTCTGAAGGGGGCCCAGGGTCCCTTCGGTGAACGACAACATACTGGAGGGATTGCGTGGGCCTCCAAGCATGGTGTTGGTCAAATTGAAAGTTTTTAAAAGTTTTAAAGTTTTTTACGTATTTGGAAAAATATATGTCACATATTTTGTGATTTATTTATTTAATTTTTATAATTTTAGGCGAAACTCTTCAACGTTGCACAAAGAAGGGGCAATTTACCACTCATGCACGACGAATGTTGAAAAAGGCTGGCACGGCTTGTGAAGGGGGCCCTGGGTCCCGGGCGGGTATTTATCTAATTTACAACATTTTTACTAATTTTTAAATATTTTAGGCGACAATCTTCAACTTTACTCAAAGAAGATGCAATTTGCCACTCATGCACAGCGAGCGTTGAGAAAGGCTGGAACGGCTTTTGAAGGGGGCCCAGGGTCCCTTCGGTGATGACAACATACTGGAGGGATTGCGTGGGCCTCCAAGCATGGAAGGGATCAATTCGTAAGTTTTCTTAAATTGAGGTTATGGATTACTTAGCTTGTGAAATAATGTATTTCTTAACAAACAAAGCTTGTTTAAGGCTATATTGTAGGCAAGTGTTTATTCACGAAAACGCTTCATTTTTATAATTTTAGGCAGCAATCTTCGACTCTAACAATGAAGTTATTGCTCGTGTAACTGGATGATAACCAGGTACGATGATCACCTTCCACAAAGATGTTGATGTGACGATTTCATCTACATCTTCGTTTATACACTGTTCTGCAAAAGAAGATATGGACTTCAATTCAATTACAAGTGGATTTACGAAAAGAAAAAGAATAAAAAAAGATGCCTAAAGGTCAACAAAAAAAGAAAAAGATGCCTAAAGGCCAAAAAAAAGAAAAAGATGCCTAAAGGCCAAAAAAAAGAAAAAGATGCTTAAAGGCCAAACAAAAAGAAAAAGATGCCTAAAGGCCAAAAAAAAAGAAAAAGATGCCTAAAGGCCAACAAAAAAAATGCCTAAAGGCAAAAAAAAGAAAAAAGATGCCTAAAGGCCAAAAAAAAAAAAAGATGCTTCGGCCAATATAAAAAAATTGAAGATGCGATAAGCACAACATGAGATGATCGACAGGAATCGGACTACTACGTTTTCTACAATTGGACTTCTTTTGGATACCACCTCATTTACAATGGAACTGGTTTATAAAAGCTGTTATGCAATCATCACCTTCATCTACGTTGTTGACACTGGCTTATTCAAAATCTTCTACCGTTTCTACACTTTTCTTCTCAATCAAAAGGTGGCCCTCATTATGGACATGAACTTACTTTGTCAATTGGAATTGTATTTAACAATGGAAAATGTCAAAGAAAAAGAGAAAAGATGCCCAAAGGCCAATGGAAAATGAAAAAGATGCTTCGGCCAATGTAAAAATAATATAAAAGAACGCCATAGAAAAAAAAACAAAGGCACAAAACCTAACCTGCCCTATTTAAAAGTACTTTATAAAGCAAAGTTTTTTTGGAAAAGTTTAAAATTTTTCTGGGGCTTTTTGGATAAAAAGACATTTTCCCTACTATAATATAATTTAAATTTTTGATAATACCTTTGAGATCTACAGGGAAACTTTTTGAACTAAATTTATCTTTTTGTCTACAAAATTTTAATCTTTTTTTAAAGTTATTTACTGGAGGACTTTTTTAGTCTAAAATGATTGTTTTACCTCGCTTTATCAGCAAAATATATTTTATACATTTCGAGGTATTTTTCTGAATTAATACAAAGTTTTTTCTCACTGAAACAAATTATGAAACCTCCTTTACCAGAAAGAATTGAATTTTGGAAAGAAAATTATTGCAGTGAGAAATTTTGACCTATAAAGCTTTTTTTTGAATTGTGAACCGAGGTTTCGGGTCTTTGGATGAAACTTGAAGGTGGCTGATGTCATGGAAGGAGCAACGATAAGGTTTGGACATTACTTTATTTACAAGTCCACTTTCACTCTGCCAATGGACTTTTGTTGGCTTCTTAGATCTCCAACCTCCGTTGAATCCTACCTTATCTACAAATGGATCTTCATTGGAATTGATCTATTCACAAATGGCTGTACAACTCGCTGTGGTTATGTACTGACGTTGGCCAACAACTCTCTGTATCTTCTTATCAACTGGAAAGCAACTGCCGATTATGGTCCAAAACTTAACGTGTCTCAATGTTCAAGCGTGTACTTGTAGGCGGATGCACAGTTGAAGAAGGTAAGCAAGAGTTTTATATTAACTAGAATATTTATCCAATAGGCTTTTTTTAAATTGTATTTGAACAATAAATAACTAAAATATTATTTCATGTCCGCTGGAACAAGTGCCATGTTGGTGTTACGATTACATCTCGCACACAAGTTGTAAAAGAGTCTATCGCGCAGAGAAACGCTATCGGCGAGAAATCATCTATCCTAGAAGTAATGATAGTCTCTCGGAAATAATCAGAGAGAGGTTTTTTGTGTGTCGGGGTGCAGTCGGAGATTTAATATTTAGTTTTACTATGTTACTATTATTGAATTAAACTTGTGTATAATAAAGTAACCGATGCTAATTGTATTCGTATTATACTAAATTATTATGGTACAGTAGGTCTAGCAGGTCCGATAACGAACCTATCGGTGTCGGGTAGGAATCTATGTGATAAGGGGAAGAATTAAGGTAATACCAAAATAATATACCATTCCCTATTATCATAATGGAGGTCTCACCGAGATTCCATCGACAAAAGCGCTACGTACTAAGCCTCCGACTGCCCCACACCAAAAATTTGTATTGTATAATAAAATTTATCTATAAACTAAGACAATGGTAGAACTGCCTATTACCCTAAGGTTAAATTGAGTATAACCAGGGATTTTTGTAATTATTATATATTGACTACACTATGTTCTTTCACTGTGGACACCGGGACATTCATACGAGCCAAGATCATACCTGAGGAGACGTCCCAGTATGATATAACCAGGTAGGTTTCCACTTTTATTAGTGCTTCAGTTTTAGGTACAATATACCAAAACAACCAGAACAGTAGTTTTAATAGGTGTCTTAGTCTACACAATAAACTTAAGCAATTTATTGTGGCCTTAAAATATGAAATCGGGATTATTATTGTATTTTAGAGTAGTTATTGTTAATAAAGGTTTTAGTGCACCTCCCTCTGTCAGGGTTCTTTTGAATTAAGTTCTACCCTACTCTAACGGTCTCTTATACCCAAAAGAGCCGATTTTTAAATAGTTTTCGAGTAGGAACATGTCCCCCTATGTAGACAAAACTATCTTTTAATTATAGGTATTATAAATTAACCTTTTATTAAGGCTAGAAAATTCTTTAATTTTTGTTGAGTTAAAGCCTGGTAATAACTCACGTAGTCCGTAAACAACATTATACAATAAGCTAGGGCTAGTAATACACCAATACTTGACCCGTCCCTCCCTCTCCAACATAACTGTCTTTAAATAGTAGTTTATAATTAAGTATTAAAAATGTTATTGTAATTAGTATGTGAGTGGATTATAACATCGTTATCAGTATTTCGTTTTGAATGTGAGTGGTTATAGAGAATGAGAAAAACCGGTACCAAACTTTTTTCATTTCTCTCCTAGTTTTCTTTGTTTAGCAGTCAATTTTTAAGGATTCCACGTCGTTTTGATTTTAAAAAAAGATATCAATCACAAGAGATCGCGCATATCATATCCGTCTACGAAAACAAAGAGCGACCAGCTGTTAAGAAGAAATGAGGTCATTTCCAGTTTAGTTCAAACAAGTTAAAGCTAGAAATTCAAACAGCACATCTACCGAGCGCAGTATCAGCTAATGGTGGAGACATACCATTTCTAGGACTTGTGTCCTTAGAAATTACAATTAACGACAAGGATTTCAAAATACCATTCAACAGAGCAAGAAGCCTTAGCTTTGCTTTATGCGTGTAAAGAATACAGAAGTTATATCGAAGGTACGAAAGGAACAATAATAAGAACAGACAGTTCTCCGTTGTGTTCTTTGTTAAAGAATTCAGATGTCACAGGACGACTTGGACGATTTAAGATAGCATTACAAGCGTTTGACGTCGAAATCGTACATAGATCAGGCGTCTCCAACACTTTTTGTGACTATTTATCACGTTTTCCAGCACCAGAAATCGAAGTAAATGCAATAGTAACACTAAATGAAGTTGAAACAATTAACAACAAAAGAGTAACACTAGAAGAAGTAATTAAAGAACAAACAAATGATGTGACTACTAGTAAAATAAAATTACTATTACAAAAAGATGTAGAATTAGGAAAAAAACAGCCTATTAACTAGATCATTTCGAGTTTATAATGATGTTTTGTACAAAACCGACAAGAAACAAATAAGTTACTTATCGTAGCCCCAAGATCATTGCAAGAGAGAATAGTACGAGAATATCATGCTTCGCCACTGATCGGTGGACACTTAGGTACTTTCAGAACGGTAGAACGTATTTCTAAGGTCTTCTGGTGGAATAAGAGGGCTGAGTTTGTCGAAAACTTCATCCAGGCATGTCCAGACTGCCAGAAAAGAAAGGCAGGTCGGTTGCATCATGAACCGATGATTCCAATACCACGAGAATCGAAGCCTATGGACCGTGTCCACATTGATTTAATGGGACCGTTGCCAAGAACGTTAAACGGGGACGTCTATCTTATGGTAGTCGTCGACCCATTCACTAAATGGTTACATGCGTTACCTATCGGAGACAAAAGACCCGAGACAGTAGCTCATGCTTTCGTCACGAGCTTCATAGCACGATACGGTATCCCTGTTAAAGTAGTTAGTGACAATGGCTGCGAGTTTACGGGCCAAGCTTTTCAAGCACTGATTAAACAGTACGGTATGACACATTTAACAACAACGCCATACCACCCAGCTGGAAACGGCCAAGTAGAACGACAGAATCGCACGCTAGCAGATATGCTTGCACACTACGTGTCAACAGGTGGAACAGACTGGAATGAATTCGTTCCGCTAGTCTGTTATGCTTTTAACACATCGACGCATCCTAATACAGGATACACACCATTCGAATTGTTATACGGCAGACCGCCAAGATCTCCTATAGAAACTGAGGTAGCGGCCAAATTGCCATCGATATACGTAGATTACCCTACATATTCGCAAAGATTAGCAAAATATACAACAGAAGCTTGGGAAATTACTGCAAATATGCTAGAAAAAGTACAAAATAAAATCTAAGTAAATGCTGATCTTCGTCTTGGTGCTAAACCAACACCATTTGAAATAGGTTCACTTGTCTTGAAAAAAGCTGAATTCTACTCTCAATCAGATAGACACAAATTTAATAAGAAGTTTATAGGTCCTTATATCGTAGTAGATTTACAACCTCCACATGTATTAATTAGAGATACTAAAGGTAGTAATAACCAAATTCAACGTGTTCACGCCGAAAAACTGAAAAAGTACTTTGATAACAACATTTTAGAAAAACAAAAAGCTCGGAGGTCCGATCTTTCCATTCGTCGGGAGGCGAGGGAACTATTTTCAGGCGAACAAGAAAATGAGACAGAATCAGTACCAGAAGTATTAGAAACGGTAAACCAACCTAATCTACCAGGAAATCAACCTAACTTACAACAAGAACCTAAACGAACCAACAAGGACCAATAAGACCCAAACTTGGAAATAGAAGATCCAGAACCAACTCAAGAAAAACGAACGATCATACCAAGACAACGTGGTAGACCGAAGAAAATTATGAAAAAGTTTTGGAAAGAAAGCCAAAAATTATGGCAACGGTAACTTATTATACCGACAGTAATGTAACGATAATTCATTTCGTTTTAAAAACTGTAAAATTTTATTTAACGTCTAAATGTAACTCATTTCAATTAATCTTTTAAATAATTATCAAAACAATTGTATAATACTTTATATTAAAATTAATCAATATTGTAAACTTTAACCAATAACTAAATTCAGTACATTGTAACATTTACGTCAAAACAATCATTTTTTATAATTCTTATACTAAATTTTAACTATATGTTAAACTCCGTTACATTGTTAAAAACTTAAATTGTTAAGTTAAGATCAAATCTAAAAGTTTCTGAACTAGTTAACTGAACTAAGACGAGAGATAAGTGAGAATTGACAATTAGAACAACCACATTGTTATCAACAACTGACTACGAAACCTACAAGTCTACAGTATAGCCAGGACTTTAATACGTCCTCAACCAGTATATGACTATGTCTACATACACAAAGTGTTACACTACTGCGTAGTAACAACGACTTTATTCTTCGAAGTGAAACTCTACATTGGAACTAATCACAAGAGTTCATATTCTACTTCTACTTGCGATATTACCGCACGACAACAAAACGATCCTAATGTCAAAAACTTAAAGCTCAAGTCAAAAGTGAAAGTTACAGTATAGAAAACTTATTGACTTAATTTGAATTAACCGTTAAGTTTTATTCCGTCTTTAATCGAATATCTGACCGAGGGCGCTCAGTACCCATCGTCGGGAGGATGTTACGATTACATCTCGCACACAAGTTGTAAAAGAGTCTATCGCGCAGAGAAACGCTATCGGCGAGAAATCATCTATCCTAGAAGTAATGATAGTCTCTCGGAAATAATCAGAGAGAGGTTTTTTGTGTGTCGGGGTGCAGTCGGAGATTTAATATTTAGTTTTACTATGTTACTATTATTGAATTAAACTTGTGTATAATAAAGTAACCTATGCTAATTGTATTCGTATTATACTAAATTATTATGGTACAGTAGGTCTAGCAGGTCCGATAACGAACCTATCGGTGTCGGGTAGGAATCTATGTGATAAGGGGAAGGATTAAGGCTATCAATAATGATATACCATTTCCCTATTATCATTGGAAACACTCGCAATTCGTCTGGAATGCTCTATTCTGTTCAATATAAAGCTCAAAGGTTGAAGGAAATGCTTTTAACTAATGTTTTGATTGAAGGACTAGATGATGAACACCTGATGTAGGGCCACTTCAATGAAAGACTATTACGAGTGAAAGTGGAAAGTAATAGTTAAAGAAGAGATGCTGTTATGATAAAAGAAGTAGATGATCAAATGATGTAAGTTACATTTATTACTCTTTTTTACATTTTAAACGGCGTCAGACGGCCAGGAAACTTTAAGTGGGGTCACATTATCTGGTTGACTGTAACTGGAGCCTTTTTTCATCTGAGCTTACAATAAACAGACTTTTGTTGTTATATAGTGCATCTTGTTTAAACTTTACTAAATTTCATTAAATTTAATTTTCCAGAGATGACAAGTTCAACACCTTCAAAGTCTCTTTTGCGCCAACCCAAGACTTCTGCAGAAGCTTCTGAAGCACAAACTTTTCAACGAAAGCCAGCAATCTACTACAATATTATTAATCAGTTATCACTGTAGGCCGTAAAAGCGCCATTTTTTGTTTTTGTTGATTTGACTTTGGAATTCATGAGGTTCTATAATTTTTTACAAAACAGAAGCTGTTTTGTATACAGTAGGACTCCTGTATGATGAATCTCCTGGGGATTTTAATTTTTTTCGTTGTGTAGGTCTATCGTTATACAGGAGTTTCAATTGCTCTATGTAGTGCTTGACTGTAGGTTTAAAATTCCTTCATTGTGTGAGATTTTGTTATCGAGGAGTTCTACTGTATAGGAGTAGGCGTTAATTATAACTTGAAGTTACGAATGTTCGAATATAGCTTATGGAGGTAGAGGGAGGAAATTACATCTTCGTCAAGTTTGGTTGGTATAGTTTCATAGAGCTTGAGAATTGTTTTACAAAAACCGTTTATTCATTCAATTTGCTCAAAATGTCTTAGCAAAGCCTCGGCATAATTTATCTCGATATCCAACAGTGCCAACGGTATCATGTCCACGTCGTATACTGAAATAGGTGACATTATTTGAATTGTTTTTGAAAATAGAGACTTTTGTGTTTCATTTCTAGATTTAGAATGACACAATGTTCAATTTTAAGCTTAAAACGTATAGTTTTATCTTTTGAAATTATATTGTGATAGATTACTTACACGTTATTGTCTGTTTCTTCACATTCACAACTTCGTCGAGGTCCAAGTAACCTTCACCTAGGTCTTCCACTTCTTCTTGTTCGTTGTTCTCCACAACCATCGTGAACTTCATTCTAAAATGGTTTTCAAAGAGTTGTGTAAGTGTAGAATTTCATTGGAATATCAATTTTAAAATTATTCAAATTCTAATTTAATATTTAACTTCAATTTTGATTAATTACCACCGCACCTGCCACTGGGAATATGTCACCAATCGTTTGTCATTTCAAAACCTCGCCTTACCGTATGCTTAATGTCATCCATTGCTTCAGTAACGCGATTCTTCTCCAATCCAATTCGTACGAATGAATCGCGTTGAAATTGGCAACTTGTCTCGGATTTCTCGGTATCTCAATACTACTCTCGGTCTGACATTGTTCTCTGTCAAAGTCGAGGAAGTTCCACTCAATGAAGATCATGGTATGGTCATAGTCGCTGGACAACAGTGACGATCGTTCCATCGCTCGCAAACCCAATACTTTCAGTTCTACTGTGGCGCCAGGGGGAATTTCGTCCGGGTTCTCCAGATTTTGCTTAAAAATATAGAAATTAGCATTAAAAATTTTGTTTGAGTATTAGGACAATGAAATTAGGGTTAAGAGAGCGATGTTACCCACAAAAAGTGAGAAAATTTGGTTTTCTTGACCAAAAAAAGAGATTAGACAGCTTTGCTCAGGCCTTGATCCAACCTTATGATAACCCTAGCCGAGGCTTAACCTAGCTTTGATAGCTCTACCCAAGTCTCAACCTAGCCCTGTCTCAGACAAACGTTTTTGTCTTTTATACCTTTTTTTTCAGCTTACCGTAACATTGACTATTCTTAAATTAGAAGGCCCTGAAGGCAATGACAAGGTAGGTTGATTCTTCTGAACATGCCGCCGGTGAGGCTTTCCGTCCAACGATCTGGCGCTATTCTCCGCGAAACTTGAGGTATCACTGGCTAAAATTTGAATTATAATATAGGTATAGGGGTTATTTAATGTTGTCTGACACTTTTTATAGTTTTGACTTCACTTTCCTTTAAAATCTACTAAACTTGGCCAGATTATTAGCCTAAAGCTTTATTTTGTGGCATAATCATTTGTCTAAACCTGAGACTTTGGCTATACAACAGTATTCTCTAAACAGCTTCTGAAGCTCGTCCCCAGAAACCTACGTGGAATGGAAAAATGAAGCGGTTCCGTGAATTCCACGATCCTCGGCCCAGCAGCCTCTTTCTTTTCCGTCTCTTCGCTTTGTCTTGACTCTCGTTCGCTCTCTTCCTCACTCTCATCCTCAACCTCAATCTCTTCTCCCAATTCTGTGATTCTCGGCTCTTTTTCCTCGGCTACATACGTTCCGTCGCTTTGAACCGAGTCTTCTGAATCGCTTTTATCCGATGTTCGACTATTTTTGATCTCCAGAGATAAGCGACGATTCAGTTCGATTGGATCTACGCCATCAAGACGTCGCGGCTGTGTTCGAGGTGCTGCTTGAGGTCGAGCAGCAGGTTTTGGTTGATTTTCGTCAGTTCTGGCTTCTGATTCTATTCTTCTCCCTCGGAAAACTTCAGTGACTACTCGATGGCCATCATTCCTTAATGATTCTTCTGTTTCTCTTTGTTGTAGCGATTCTTCTGACGTTTTTAGATTCAAATTTCTTCCTCTAAACTGTTCTCCTTTGACTTTAGAGCTTCCTCTGTCAACGATATCGACATCTCTTCTTCTATGGTCATTATCAACATCCTTTCTTGCTTTGCTGTCCTGTTTTATTAACTTATCATCGGTAAAACCTTGTTTAACTCCATCATCAACACCTTGTCTGGATCTACCTTCTCCATCTTCCCTGCCTTCTTTTGGTGATTCCAGCACAACAACTTCGGAATCAGAGTTGTCTGGATTTATAATTTCAGGCCGTGATTCCGTAGATTCTAGTTTTTGAGGCGGTCCAGCAGTCAAAATTATTCCTTCGTCTGAACTGCTACTAGAAGAGGATTCCGAAGCAATGTGATTACCCATATCTCTTGGAATGTTGGCATCTGGTAGCTTTTCTGAATCTTTTTCAATCGGTTTTTGATCATCTTGCTTGGTGTTCTGTATTGATTTAAGTTCCAATGGCTTTTCTGATGTTATGGTAGGCTGAATTGAGTCATGGCCATCGATTTCTTTGATTATTTTTGAAGCTGATTCTTGGAAAACCTGAAAAGAAAAAATAGTCAATGATAAAATTTGATTTTTGGATGTCAGTTATACATAAAATCCTTAGAAATAAAAATAAAATTTGAAAATCTTACTTCTGCAGAATGATACTTATAGTCGTATTCCCAGTAGATGCTGACCTCTACTGTAGCTTCTGTCGGCTCTCCATTTGTCTAAAGCGTCAGTATAGTTATCTTAGTAAGCCATTATTATAATATTATACAAAGCAATTTTAAAAACCAATTTTTACTACAGTAATATTTATGGCATTCAAATGATAAAGCTTTTTTAGTTCAAGACATATAGTCCCCGTCAATATAATCAGAATACGTCTTATTCTCTATGTTAAAAAGCCTTTAGTATAACATACCAAGTGTAGCACGAAACTTTTGTTAATTCTGTGATTTCTGGCCAACGGGAAGAGGCGTATGTCAGCTTTGAGAGTACCATTAAATGCTTTACTCTTTATAGTGCTCGGATCTTGTACCACGAACAAGGTAATTGACTAAATTATTTTTTTTACAATATTTTTAAATTTTTTTTTAATTTCTAAGCGTAACTTTGCTTTCTCTAAAAATTTACATCAAATTTTACTCCGGCCTTTGCAGAAACTTCAAAATTTCCCTTGCTCATTCAAAAAACCCTAAAAAACTTACGCTCTCCTTCAAGTATTGATGTACTCCTTCCGTATTTGGAAGGTTGAAGACCTGAGTATGATTGTATTCAGGGTTACTGTTAACTGACATGACATTTGTAGATTGAGGAGGAAAGTCCAACACCTGATATGCAACGTAAGTTGATGGTGATTCTGATCCTAAGGCTTCGGCAAGACCTCTGGCTCTTTGAACATGAACAACAAGACGATTCATATCTTCGGCTTCGCTTTCATCTATTGGTATCATTGTGTTGGCTAGCATACGACGCTAAAAATAGGAAAATATCTAAGGTAGGAGAAGGTAAGATAAGGTAGGTTAGGGTAGGACAGGTTAGGGTAAAGTAAGGAAGGGTAGGGTAGAGTAGGGTAAGGTAGGGTAAAAAAAGTGGGGCAACGTAGGTGGATATGGTCCATATGTAATGAAAACTTACATTTTGTGCCTTCAAGGCATCGACCAAACTTTCTGGTAGTTTGACGTAATAATCCAAGTAACCAATAACACTACTTTTGTTATCTAAAAGCTCTGCATTTCCTTTGATAGCATGTTGCTTTTTCGATCCTAGTAATTCTTTCAATGATATCCTGGCATCTCCAACCTTTTTATACGATGTTCCACTTGTTTCGTATAGTTCTAAGTTTATTCCGTCCTGAAACAAAGCTTATATTATCATATAAAAAACTTTCTTTTCTACCCTACAACGTCATATCCTGCTTACCCTATCTTACACTAAACTACCCTACTTTACCGTACTCTACCTTACGCTACCCTATCCTACCCTACATTACTTTATCCTACTTTTCCTACCATACCTTATACTACTCCACTTAATCATAAATAATGAAATAAAATAATAAACATACCGTAGCAATGTAATGAATGAACAGCTCAGATACCACAAATTCATATGTTGTTGAAAAGCTTACTGTAGAATTGTTACCATTAAATATTTGTGTCGTCGCAATTTCAAAATCATAAAATTCAACGCAAATAAAGTATCGCGGCGATTTTGGACACATCAGATCAACAATCTTTTCATTGATTACTTTAACTCTGTTTATGTCAAATGTCATTTCTGGTTGATTTAGTGACGCCAAGTTCTGTAAAACGTAAATTATCACTTGATTAACCTGCATTTTGCAAAATAAATTTAAAATTCAAATCAAAATTTTTTGGACTCGGTCAAAAAGTGTTTAGAAACGCCTTCCATAAACAAATATCAATATTATACAATAGACAGAGGCTTCTAAACTTACTTCAACACCTTTGAACGTAAAAGAATCACCTCCGGCTACGCTTCTCAACTGGTTCTCAAGCAATTGAACTTGTAGTTGTAACTCAGTAATCGTTTTGATCATCGTATCAACTTCTTTTTGATGCTGTAGTTTTAATGTTTCAAAGTCTGTGTTCAATCTTGTGTTCTAAAGATATTAATTAATATTATTTTTTTTGAAATATTATATTAAAGTAGCTGTCTTGACATGAAAAGTTGAGCTGTGAGGCGGGAGTACAGTAAAGGCTGGAGTAAACAAGAATAAAGGTGAGAAGCTTAGAATTAGCATAAAAATTCTTTTACAATTCTTTATACAGTCATAAATTTAAAAGACCATAAAAATTTGAAAAATCAAAAAGATTAAATATATTTTGAACCCCTCCTCAAGAAAAATGTCTGTCCCAGTACTAGTCATATTATGTTTTAGATTTTAAACTTGCCTCAATACCCAAATCCTTGTTGATTTCGTACTCGCTAGCCACCATTTTTCGTGTTTTCTCGAGTTCGGCGTACATTTCCGTGTAGAGTTGTTGCCATCTGTAACATTAACCATTATATTTTGAACTAATATTTATATAAATCAATAGTTTTTATATTTTAAAAACCTTATTTTAAATTTGAAAAACTTTAAAATACAAAAAAGGGGTTATAAAGCTGTCTAAAACAATATTTTTCTTAAAAAGATGTCATTTATAGTTACATGATAACAATATTTGACTGAACTACTCCATAAAGCATGGATATACTATATTATAACAGTTGCTAACACTATATATACACTACTTACTTTTCATTCCTCTCGTAATTACTCTCAATACCATTAACTGTCAAATGACTATCAACAATATTAACCACATCATCGTATAACTTATCCAACACATTACTTTTGTCTTTCTTTTCAATCTCCACATGTTTAGGTATAAAACTCTCGACTGGCTGTTGATTCTGCACTCTTCTCGACTGTTTTTGTAGGTTCTTATAATCTTTTTCAAGATTACTGTAGTTTTTCTTCAAAATAATCTTGTCGTTTTCCAGTTTTTGAATAATCGAATTGAGTTGTTCAATTTGGGTCTTAAGTTCAATGATACTGCTATCAGTTACTGCCACATTTGAACTTAAAGCACTGCAAGAAAGTTCTTTATAGTAATTATTTACGTTACAGTACAGAAAACAAGACGTTAATGTAACGTAAAATTACTCTAAACCAGCGTTTCTTTATTCTACTCTACCCTACCATACCCTACTTTATCCTACTCTATGTATATCTACGTTAAGATAACCTTCTTTCACATTCACTTACCGGTCAATAAGCTGTTTGTTGGTCTGTTTAAGGCTCTCCAACTCATCCTTCAGCTGTTTCAACTCTTGTTTCACCACCTGACTCGACGTTTGATTAGATTCCGAGTACTTTTGAGCATCAGATCTGAATCTAGAAGCTGATTGCTCCAAAGCTTTGATTGTTTGCCTGGACTGCTCGACCTCGTTGTTCAACGACTGATTTATGTTCTTCAGCTTTTCTAGCTGCTGGAAATATGTTTTTAAATTGTCCATTGTCAAAAACTACTTAGAATTAAGTTTTCATTCAATTAAAAAAAAGTTTCTGACCTTTTTTCTTATTGTCTACATCATATCGTGCCACTTCTAAACGTTCTCGTTCTTCTCGAAGCTCTTTGTTCAGCTTGATTATCAATGTCTTCTCTCCAATGCCTTGTAACCTAAAACATCTTATGTTCAATAATTTTTCACCATGGTGACCACCAATCTTAAATTTATCATCTTTTCACATATAAAATATCGAAATTATCTTTCAACATAAAAATGACAGTAAAAAGATCTTACAGTACGGCATGTTCACTATTGCCCACGTTCCTATCTTGAGCGTAAGTCACCGTAGTAGTATGTGGCCGATTCGTCTCCACATTTTCTTGATTCTGAGCATTCTTCTCCGTCAGTCCACCGGTATTCGCAGTTCGAGGTCGTTGTGTAACTCTCGACGTTAAAGCGTTCACAGTAGCTGTTTGAGCTGATGGCCGAGTGTAAACTAACAGTTGATGTTTTAGAGATTGTAACTAAAAATTTAGACAAAATGGGTTTAATATAAGGTTAAAGAATCCTACTTTTTCAGTTAAAAGCTTGTTCTTTCGTTCCAGTTCCTTCGTGTAGTCATCTGCTACGTTTTCCTTGTTCATCACCGTCTTTCGAAGCCTGCCATTCAGTCTAGAATAAGAAATTTAAAGTAAAAGTCACATTGCACATTGCCTTTTGATATTGAGTCTTTATATAACACAAGTTTTCCTAATATTTTCAAATAATTTTTTTTAAAATTAAAATTAAAAATTGTTCATTTTTAAATATAATAGTAGGTTGTTCAAATAATTCTGTGCTCCCTCTCAACAAAATTTTTTCGGAGTTCGGTGGAACAGAATTATTTGAACAGCCTAATACCAAAAAGTATTCAAAAACCCACATTTTGAGCTCCTTTTCAAGCGCCACATTTTTCTGACCCAACTGCAGATTCCGACTGTACGTTGAATGGAATCGGTCTTCAAGTTCAGGTCGTGTCCATTTTTCGACCGGTAATCGTTGACTGGTCACTTTGGCCGACATTTAAGGACTGCGCAATGGCCATTCTCGCTTAAAACCTCTGAAATCTGGCGAATCTCCTTGGAAACCGATCGCAAAAGCGCTCGAAGCTAGCGTCAAACCATGTTTTTTTGGGCGATTAAGCTTATAAAAAATAAATCATATCTTTTAAATAAAAAACATTAATTATTATTTTATACAAGTACAAACTTTTTTTTATCGTTTATAAGTACAAGGTAAAAGAAAAAATTATTACGTTTTATTAACAGTTTGTAAATTTTAGTACTCAACTCCTAGTTTAATGGTAATTTTAGCTAAATATCATTTTGAAAATACAATCATCCCATCAATAAACAAGCAAGACTATCAATTGTATCGATAATTTATTAAATTACAACAAAAACAAGGTCGAGATCACAGCGATCGTCACCAAAAAAAATAAGAACATAAAAAAAGGTTCGCACAAATACCACAAGATGTCCAATGAAAGCCGTATGACATCCATATATTGATATAACTCAACAATTTACTACTTAATGCCGTCCACGGATTCCTCGACCTCTGCCACGTCCTCCACGACCTCGAGCTCCAGCAAACCGACTCTTTCCTCGGGCTGGCTTCTTCTTTGGCTCGTCGTCCATTAGCAATGTGTCCAAGGTCAAGTGATCGGGAAGGATGATGTATCTGATGTTGTTTCCTGAAAGTAGAACATAAAATGTAATGAAAAGTACGGTTTTCGTAAACAACATAAGCTATAAGCAACAGCAGTACAAAACATTTAAAATTTGAAGACTTGTTTTAGGAAATAACTGAGAAAAGCACTAATGTACAATTGCACAAAGTTTAAAAAGATCAAGGAGCGTTTTAAAAAAGAGTACAGCCAAAACCACGTCTACTTTAAACGCTTAATGTAAATTAATAAAAACCATATCAAAAACGTCTGAATTATCCCAAAAATCACGCTATCCTAAAGACAAAGCCAAATAAAGCAAGAAAACATACCTCTGATTGAAACACTGTCCATAGCTAACTGATCCTTGGCCTTGAATGTCATCTTAACGTTCTTCAAATGCATGTTCATAGCCACATCAACACCAACAATGGTTCCTGCTACCAATGTCCCGTTCTTCAGCTCAATCTCCACGGTTTCATGACTCAGTTTCATCAAGAATCGGACTAACTTCATCTTGAAGCTAAAAAAGTATACTTTAAGTTATTTAATTTGTGAAATCAAACGCGTCTTTAATATATTACTCTAAATAACAATAAATTTTTTGTAAAAATATTATTGTTTCACACAGAGCAACGAAACATTCTTCATGAACCAAGAGAAATTAATTCCAGGGAAAACGCGGGAAAATATTCTAGCGTTGTTTTGTAAAAATTCGAAAAAGTTTTAAAAAGATAGCTCAAAGTAAATAAGACAAAAAATTAAAAGGATATTAAAATATTTATTTTTATAAAGGCTTAACTAATTATAAAAGTACTATTTCAGAAATACAAGTTGAGCAAAACGAAAAAAATGTAAAAGTAAAATGTTGAGAAATGTTTTGGCACATTTTTTCGTTGCGGGACCTACACGATCTTGTAATGTAAATTATTTTCGACAAAATTCTGTTTTGACAAACAAAATCTTGTACTAGTTTCATAGAGTACTATATATAACCTTCTTATTGAATTTGCATTATTTAACAAAGCTGCTTTATAATGCTTCGTGTTGCTCAAGCCTTAGGACTCTGTCGATCTTATCCAGAATCTTTGGTTCGAAGCATCGTGAGAGTGGACCATGCCGGGGAACTAGCTGCAGACCAAATCTACAAAGGGCAACATATGGTTTTAAAAAGTAAGTTGTAGCCTATTTATTTGTTATTGGTTCAGATTCTGATGTTGGGCCAGTGATTCAAGAGATGTGGGACGAAGAGAAGGAACATTTGGATATATGCGAACGTTTACTGACAAAATACAACACGGATCCTACAGTTTTCACTCCACTGTTCAAGGCTTTAGCCTTAGGATTAGGTAGGATTATATTGCAGCCGTAAAATAATTTTTTATTATTGGTAGTTGGGGTTTACTGGGTAAGTTAATATCGAACTTAAGGCTAAAACTTTGTTTAGGAGTTGGAAGCGCTTTGATTGGGAAGGAGGGGGCTATGGCATGTACGATAGCAGTAGAGGAGTTGATTGGTAATCATTACAATGACCAGCTAAAGGCTTTGATTGAGCTGGACACCAAATCTGAACGAGAACTTTTGCAGGTACGGCTTTTTGACTGAAACTCAAGATGTCTTGTAACTTTTAATACTTTTAGTTGCTTAAATGCATGATAATTGCATCTTGATAGTTAATTTTTTACTTTTAATTATATTATTTTCAACAACCTTGTTAATATTACAGTTGATAAAAAAGATGAGAGACGATGAACTACATCATCATGACACTGGTGTTAAATACGATGGTCTAAATGCTCCAATGTACTCGGTGTTAAAACAAGTGATACAATCAGGTTGTAAAGCTGCTATTTACTTGGCTGAGCGACGATGATGTTATTCACAAGGAACAGGAACAGCGGTCTCGGGTATATTGTACATTTTGGCTTCCATGACTTGCTTAAGGTTGTGGAATTAGTAGGACTGTATATAAAATTGCCAAATATTTATTTTAAAGTGTTTTTTGGCTTTAAATTTTCGTCAATTTTTAAATAGAAGGGTTTGAATGATAAAAGTAGGTAGGGTAAGATTAAGGAACAAATTTTAACTTCTCTAGAAAGGGAGAGAGGTGAAAATTTGTTGAAATCTCTTGCTTAATAAGTAATGCAATGTTCAGCAGTAGATGCACTTACTGATATTATCGGACAACCCCGGTAGCCATTTACCGACCCATAGACTAAGGGCTTGGATTTGAAAGTTTGTGGGAACATGTCGTTTAATGTTATACTCTGAAAAATTGCGTTACCTTATAATTTAAAAATTTTTTTTGTAATAGGATTAGTGATTATTCCAATAAGTTCTTACCGTAGTATCGTACGTTTTTGACTGCATATGGCAAAATGTCATCAGTTGTACTTTTTCAGTTCCATTACCTAAACAAAGATCTTGTTTATGACCGCTAACAGTGGCTTTGAGATTTGTTTCGGTACAAAATGGAAAGGCTGGACTGAAAAGTAGCTTGTTAGCTGTAGGTATTGTTATTTTAGTTTTTTACATGTTACGTTAAACTCAAAAGTTTTAAAAATTGCAGTTTTGAAAAAATGGATCAAAATGCCGACCTTAATACGAAGTAAATGTTTGGCATTCTAAATTTTAAAATATTGGCAAAAGCTTGGTTTAAATTGGCATGTCTTACAATGATAAAGCAGATTTTGACTTTTTGTTGCCAAACTCATAACAACTTTGAGTCAAAAACTCGCAGCCTGCGTTCCGTCCATACCAGTAACTTCTAGTCTGTTGGTCCACTATAAAGCTGTTGGTCTTGTACCATTGCCTAAAGGCTTAATATGGGCATATGTACAGCGCGAGACGGGAAATTTTGGTCTAATAAGATGTGCGTAATGAGGCGGATGTGTTCTCTAAATGAGCTCCAAATGTTTTTGGGTAAGTAATTGGGACCACGTTGAACCTCTTTTTCAAAAACTTTTTCTGAAAGAAGGGGATGGGGGGGTGTGATTTTTTTCTGTGTCTGCATTGAGAAGAACTTACTTATCTCCAGTAAATGTGTTTTCCAGTATTGAAGCACTGATTTTGGTGAAATAGTTATTGCCTTTTGACAATATGGGAGTCATTAGTTCATTCTGAAACATATTAGATAGAAATATATATTTTAAAAATATTATTTATATAAAAAATTACTTTTTTTTTGTAAAATACGCTTAAAATAGTAACTATTATAAGTGATACTAAACCTTACCCCAAAGATGTACTCATCCAAATGCATCTTCTGTTCATCATCAGCATTGATCCCGACCATTTTTGAACATCCAAAGTAATCCCTTGCATGTTTCAAAGCTTCTGAAGCGAAATCCATGTAATGAACATCTTGCTTTACAAATTTGTTGACTCCAACACGTTGAGACAAAACCGTGGACGGCGGAGAACGTTGTTCCGCTTTGCTTGGAATGAATGTGCCAAAGCCTAGACTGTGTAATATTTCGTGCTTGAACAAGTCGATTCCAGAAGTGAAGCCGTTCCAGGCCTTGGAGTTGGTGCATAATATCATTAGGCCTAGTTGGGGACTAAACTTTTGGTAATATTTGGTTCTGGTTTTTAATTTTATAATGAGGATATTAACTTTGCTTTGTTAAAATCGTTTATTTTGATAGGGTTAAAAGTTTTTTAGGTAACAAAATAGTTGTATTTGGGCATTTAATGGCATATTGCACAAACAGCATGATGATCTTAAAAAATTACCGTTCTTTGCTCTTCTGAAGGCACGGTGTAGCAGCAGCCAACAAGAAAGGATCTTCCTGACATTCTTTTGAGCCATCTCTTAAAATTAGGTTAAAATTCGTGAAGTCAGTCAACTGATTTAAGGATTGTAGCTTATAGCCAGATGATTGGCTTAATTTGGCGGTTGGTGGAATAATGTTTTTGGAACATCGTGACAGGTCGTTCCAGGTAATATTGTACATCACACTTGAGCTTTGGATTTGAATCACGGATTCTATCCATTTTACTGCTGCTATGATGTCTTTCTAAAAAAGATATGATGTTGGTTTAGAATACCATACCCTTACCTTATCCTATCTTACTATACCTTATTTTGCTTTATCGTATCGTACCTTTTTCTACCCTACCATACCTTACCCTACCCTAATCTATTCTTTGCTACCCTACTTTACTCTACTCTAATATACCCTTACCCTACTCTTATCTTCCCTATATTAGCCTATCCTACTTTACTATACCTTATCTTATTCTACTCTACCTTACATTACGCTACCTTACTATACCCAGCTCTACTGTAACCTACCCTATAATGTTTTACTCCATCATGCTCTATTCTTTCCCCCTACCCTACCTTACTCTACCCTGCCTCAGTGTTATCCTACCTTAAAAACCTTGGGCAGCGCGGGATGATTATCAATTAAGCCGATCCTCAAGCTTTGCCAACCGGCTACCAAACCAAAACAAACTAAAATACTGTAAAATAGCCCGTACCGCATCCACATTTTCCAAATTCAATTAAAAATAAAATAATTATTAGTGTTAATTGTCAATTGAACAATTCCCAATTGACAATCGAAAAGGGCAACGGACCGGCGGCCGAATCCGTGATTGATTCACGCCGGAACGTCATGATGTTTGTTGTGATTCGAGCCTCGATTACTGTTTTAAACCCTTTGCATGTTGTAATCGACTACTTTCACTGGAATTTCTACGCGTATTACTACCTTTATTAATTTATGACCCCCGCCTTGGTGTTATTTCGGGAATTTTTGTAAATTGGGTCATTTAATTTACAGTCGACAAACGTGTTTTGTACGGAAATTACAGACGAAATGGAGGGAAAGAGGGATGGCAAGAGGTAGGTTCAAGAAATAGAGGGAGGAAATGGGAACTTGAACTATGGTTGGGGGGCGTTAGGTATGATAAGAGAACAAAGTAAAGTATGGTAAGGTATGGTAGAGGATAGAACAGGACAGGGTAATGGGTAGGGCAAGGTAGAGGGTATAGCATAGTAGGGTATGGGACAAAATAGAGAACTTAATTGATGAGTTTCAGCCAAGTTATGGGCTTGTGAAGGTATAGCTCAAAATTTAAATTGAGGGACTAAAGCGATCACTATAAAATTGTATAACTTTCTGAGTCAATTTAAGAAAATATCACAACATTCCTATAAATCTTCAATTGTATTGTATTTATTACTCTAGTCTAGTCTACAATCTATTGATTAAACCTATGAAGGAACGACTTTCTCAACGCGAAGCGATCTCTGAACACGAAGAAAGCGGCACCAGCTTGGGCACTAAATAATAGTACCACACTGCCAATCAGCGTCCAATAGAGCCCTGAGGCCATACACTTCTGAGCTCGTGCTTCTGACCATTCCTGTTTGTCATTGTTCTTGTCAGCATAGTACTCCAGGTCTTCTGGATTGTCCAAAACTCGAATCAGTCCAACCACATCCACCTCGGACACATCGTCCTCCTTTCTCGTGTTGGCTTGCACGTTTATGGTACGTTTAGGCCGACTCAGTGGGACGGTAGCGTTGGCTGATACGGTAGTAGCACGCTTGCTTCTAATAGGATAACTTGGATAACTAAATAGGCAAACGTGGGCAAAAGGCATATGGGTAAGGTTTATAGGTATTGCCTGGTTAAAATTTTAAATCTTACTGTAATTGTAAAAAAATCAAAAGTTTTACTGTACTAACGAAACAATCTAATAAATCTTACTGTAATTATTAAGAAAAACACAAAATGCTACTGTAATTACAAGAATTTTAAATAACGTAATGTAAATAAATTTGACAAAACCCTACTGCAACCATAAAAAAACTCTGTACTCTTACTGTAACAAAACCCTAATTTAAAGTAAAATCTACTATAATTCAATGTACAGAAACTTACTTGTAGCCACTTCTCACTACGCCAACTGGCTGACCTCGGTTCACAACTTGTGCCGTACTCAAACCCAATGGTGGTCGTACTCCAGGAGGACCTCGAGGTTGTTCTGTCGAATGTCCAAACACTCCTTCAGACTTGGGTTGAGTAATATCTTCCACGATCAATGGTGAAGATGACACAACTTCTTGATCAAACTCGTCTAGACTTGGACAGTGGGAGGGGGGCTGAATTTGATTTTTTAGGCAATTAGTCATTATGCCCATAATAAATTAGTTATAAATTGACAAAGTAAAAATATTTTAAAAAATTAATTTAGGTAATGCCACATATTCATACCGTAATCCCTTGACACCCATTTCCCTTGTTTTTCAAACACAATCGTATTTGACACCTGAACCTCGTCATAGATTTGTCAACAAACTTGAAGACATTTGACTCCTTAATGAATAACATTTTTAATTTAAAAAAATTTTTCAACTTATAAAGAAAAATTTAAAAAAAAACCTTTTCATGAAAAGATTTTAAGATCAAACACTAGCTGGTAAACAATATTTCTTACCAAAAAACGCAGTTTGAAGATTTGATGAATATTGTGGAGTCTTGAACAGATACTGATCTACTCCACAGCTGAAACAAGCAATTCGAATATAAATTTTTCATAAAAAGCAAGAAAACTGTGGTGAAGATTTTCAAAATTATAACTTTTCTTTTTTTAATTCAATTCCTATCTCAAGGTAGTATATTCCACGTCTTATGCCTACATTAAAGAGCTTAGAGTATATGTAGAATATACTACTTTAATAAGTGTACTTATGCCTAAACATTTAATACAAACATTAAGTACCCTTTTTGGTCGATAATCAAGATTTTCTCGCCTTGAAGATCTTCGACGTTGCAGTTTTGAACCAATATGCCCACGTTCTCTGAAATATATATTGATGTAAATATAGGTTTTTACTATAAAGATTATTTTTTTCAATGAAGACCAGTTTTTTCACTATATGTAACAATCAGTTAGTCTAGGGAAGGAAGAGAAGAAAAGCTAAAAGAAAAAATTTTTTTTTTGGCTTTAAATTTAACTTTTTACTTTTTTCAAAAATCACCAAAAGTGATGCGTTCAACACTATACAACACATAGTTTAGATAAAACGTACCATTAGAACACTGCCAAACATGAAACACAGTCTCACCAACTACAGCCGCATGAACTTCAGGCCCATCAAACGATCCCTTTCGTATCGAATATACACATTGAGGACTGTAGGCAGCATCGAACTGAGGCTCCAATTCACTCGGGGCTACTTCACTAAAATTTTTACTTTAAACTTATGATTAAGTTATAAAAAGTTCTTGTTACAGTAAACAAAAGACTTTGTTTCGCATTCTTTTTAGCTGTAATTATAATAGAAGCAAAGATAAACCTGTAAAGAGGTCGGTCGTGCTCAAAGCTTAGGCCCTTTCAGGTCTATCCAAGACCTAATCTTCTTAATGGACTAGTCATGGACATTAATTATAAGTATACCTATATAATTTTCACCCAAAAGTTTTTGAGAAATTATAAATAACTAAACCGACTTACCTGATAGATAAGTTTTGCTCTAGTCCTTCGACGACATTGCTTTCCATATAAACACATTGAGCACAATAGGAACGATCAGAATCTGTCACAAAAAGAGGGTGGATTTGTACGGAAATACAAATTCTATACATTATACCCGACGGATTGTCCTGAAAACGTTTTATCAAAAAAAGTTTCTTCGTCTTCCATTATACCATACTTTCTTCTATCTCTCAAAAGTATCTCTTTCCTTCATTACTGATTTCTAGAATACTCATCCCTCTCTAGAGGCTCTTAGACTACCCCTTCACCTCTCCTCACTAATAAATCACACTTTACTCCTCCTTCCCTCTTCTTAACATCATTTTTGTCAAAAAATAAAAGTATGTGCAAATCTAAATTAATATAACTCTGTTTTTACCATTCTCTCTTGTGTCATCCCGCAGTCATTGTGCAGAATACTCAAAGTATTCGAATTCCTTGTCATGCAGCTAGATGAATGATGAAAATCTTCGGCATAAATGTGTGATGGATTGGCAGTAGACGTTCGTATCTAAAACGCGTCATGAAGTAATTATGTTTTTAAGTTAAATTACAATTTTACCATAATTTTAAAGAATATTATTTCATTGCACCGTGCAATTTCATATAAACAGATTGCACTGTGCAAGCTTTCTAATAAATCCAAATAAAAACCGTTTTACTTTGTAGTCCTAAACTTTTTGTATAAAAATCGTAATGTGATAGTATTATACATAATGTTTAAGTATCATGTTTTGAAAAAATTACCTTAACATTGATTCGATCTGGCTCACATGTCACAATAGGATTATCAACGATTTCATTTGGGTATTTGGCGGCAAAAGTTACTGCAATCTAAAGAAAAAAGAAAGCTTTTAAAAAAATAAAAAGTAAAAATTCCAAAAATTAAAAGAAATGCTTGGAGAGTGCTATAAAGGTAGAAAACAGCACAATCCAAAAAAAAGCTGTATTATATCAAAAAGAAATGACCAAAAATTTTTAAAAAATTAAATAATTTTAAATTATACTAAAAAACCTAAATTGCACAACTCTAGCCACAAAAACAAAAGATTACAGTAGTAACTTACAAAACATGTTAAAACAAATGTATTGAGCATTTAATTAGTTAATGAGAAGATCGGAGAAAGCCCCACTTGCTCGCTAGCTTTTTATATTCGAAAACAGTTTGAGTGGGCTGTGAAGCCGGCTTCAGGCGGCGGGGTGGGATCCGGATCGTGGTGTTTCTTTTCATCGAGACCAAACGCATCCCTCCAATGGATTCGCAACATCTTCACGCATTGTTGTGACCAAAAGTGTAGGCTTCGTGTTTCGTCGTCATTGTCCACGGTGTTTTTTCGCTTCTGAATGACGCCGGAAGAGCAAAGCACTTCCGACTCTGCGTTACGCAATCGGCTACCGTTATGTCGCCTATTGTCGAAATGTAGTCTAGGATCGTGTTCAAGGTGAACATTACAAATGAATTGAGCTTATAATTTTCTTGTGAAAAATTACATTATTTTAACCAAATTGAAATCATCCCCCTCGAAAACCATCCATAACCCATAATTTCACTCCCCTACCCTCCAAAAATCGCCCCCTTACTCAAAATTACTGTGCCCTACTCTCTAAAAAGCACCCTCTAAAAAATTTTTAAATTTTAAAAATTTTGAAAATTATTGTTTTAGGCTTTGTAAGTGCCCTACAACCTTCCAAGTTGACAAACAATCTTACAAAATCATTCTGAACTGTGTATCTTTCCACTTTTAAAGTTTTAAACAATTTTTAAATTAATGTTTCATGAGTTAGATACTGTGCTACAGTATCTTTTCTCACAAATTTAAAGTCGGAAAAGAAGCTTGGCCAAATTGGCTGATCAAAAACCCCGATAAGGGCGCCAAGAGATCAGCCTACGCGACCAGGCTTCTGCCCGAATTCCAACGAAAGATCGCAGCCTCTTGAAGAGGCCGGCGACAGTTGAAGGAAAAAAGGCCGGTCGTCAGGCCGAATACAAAAGGCCTCGATGCCATCGTCTTGGCATCGATCGCTTGAGTAGGTTTCTGCCTATTCTAATTTCCAATGTTCAGCCGCACGCACAGTTGGCTAAAGTTTTAGGAAGGTTTTTGGGGTTATTGGACTTTGCAAAGTCGCAGAATTTGCGTTTACCGTAGCTGAAACTCGGGACGGGCAGGTTCACCAAACGCCAAAAGTTACGTAAGAGGCTTTTGGCCGAATTCAACAGTATTGGGGGACCGAAGATCGTAATCACCGACCGGGACGTAGAAAAAGTTTTCTCTTTGGAGAAAGAGGACGTAAAAGAGAATTATTACAAGAGTATTTACAGGCTATTTCGGGAGCTGGAAGTTTGGCATAGTGCCGTAAATAACCTAAGTAACTACTTTAGGGCTTTGTACGAAATTATTTTTTATTTCTCATGTATTGCAGAAATCAAGAAATACGAAACAGACATGAAAGAGTTTTTGAGAATCATTCGGACTTTTGATACTTCTGACGTGAAGAATAAAAAGGAAATGCTAAAAGAACTGTTTGAGTTAATGGGGAAGTTTACAGTTGGCCGGAAGATGTATAAGAAAGTTGTACCTGTTAATCTTGAAGAAGACCCTGATTTCGACAGCTTGGCTTCATCAAAACCAAAACAAGTCTTCAGGGTAACGAATATTTGTTAAACTACTCAGCAGACGTCATATTCAACGTGGTTGTACTTGAATTCGCCCATCAACTTGATTGCTTGATAAGCGGCACGGGATTTGGTCGCTTCTCAGACAGATTCGATAAAGCTGTGGAAAAAATAATGAGTGATGTTTTTGGCAAGGAAAATGATAGAAATTCATTAAAACAACGCCAGTCGAAGAAGAACTGGTACGAAGAAAAGTTCAAGAACTGTTTGGTGGAAAGGCTATAAAAAATACTACATACTCTCGTAGGCTACCCAAAAAATGGAACGGAAGATTTCTATAATTGCGGAGTTTTTGTCAGTACGTACGTAAGAGAATTTGTAAATACTCGATTATGAATCTACGCGCGCAGGCAGAACCTCGGAACGTAGTATCAGAGCTGGACTTGGATGTGTTTAGACTACTTGCGGACTCTAATATCACGGACAGGATCCCGAATCCTCGGGCGCGCTACGGTATTACGGAAGTTGATCATCTATACAATGACATCGCAAACCCGACTCCGCACACGTGTTTGTCGTGAACATATGACCGATATACGGTCAAATCGGACAAAGTATACAAAATCGTTTATACAAATTATGTACGTAATTTAAAGGATTTACACGTTGTTTACTTGGCGTTGTCTTTTCGACTAAAGAGATACAAGTTCCGGCAATTGATTCCATATTAGAAAGAAACATGAATGGGTTAGAATTTGACTATCAAGAAGAGTTTTTATTATGGTGCAGTTTTGAAACCTACTACAAGACAACATGGAGGCACAGCAAGTCATGGAGTTCGAATTCTACAACGACGACTTGCTGTTTCGACCCACCAACTATGTGGAAGGCTTCAACAACGGCTTACGCACTCGTCTACTAAAGGCTAATGTTTCAATTAAAGATGGTTATGAACAACTAATACATATATTATAAGTCAAAGGAGCTTTGTATACATACGAAAAACTAAAGATGAAAGAACCATTAAAATCCAAAGCTACAAAAGACTTCAAAAAAGACCACGAGCTACGAAAAGTGAAAAATGTTATACATAAGCTTCAAACGAACGACAGCAGACTTACAAAGTTTGATAAATGGGTTGTGTAAGTCAAACTAGTTAGTTACAGGGTGATGAGGCGGAAACATTTTGCAACCTAAACTATATGTTTGGAATAAACAAAAACTACAATAGATTGAAATAAAAAAGTTCAGTTTGTATTATGACTATTTAGAAACTATGGCAAAAACATTAAATATTTTTTCTAGGTCAACCAATACACATTACTGTTCTTATGCACATGAAACTGTCGTTTTTGATGATTTTTACGTGTTGTGTATTTGTATTCGCTCGAACGATGTACCACACAATATTGAAAGCGAATTGTCAAAGGCAGATTATAGTGCACAAACTGGTACACTCCGCTGAAAACAAAGAAGATGTCAATAAAGCTTTTAAAAAAATATTTTTTAAATAGGGCAGCTTAGGTTGTGTGCCTTTATTTTTTTAGTATGGCATCCTTTTATATTTTTCTTACAAAGAAAACTTGAACGAGTTCAAAACATATTATAATGATGACTTGTTCACCCACTAGGTTGAGGAATTAACTATTAAATTTGGAAAAATGATACTTGCGAACTCGGACACTGAACCTAAGTTACTAAACTATAGTATTTCAGTAGTATTTTGTTGGGTTTGTTTGTTTTGATGTGTTCGTTGGTTTTTTCGGTTTTGCTACTTCTCTAGCACTAAATGGCTGAAAATAACAAGAAAAAATTACAGTTGTTACTAAACTATAGTATTTTAGTAGTGTTCCGTTGGCTTAGTTGGTCGGTTTTTCGACGATAACTTATAACGAGTTTCTTTGTGGTACTCGATCGTATATTCATCATGTATAATATATAAAAGAAATATTTACATTACCTTAACTCGACGAGTAATGGAGCTACAATAGCGACCGATACAGCTTCTGAAAGCCCATAAAAAATGACACTTTATAGTGGTTTTTTAACGTCAACTTATAAAAAGATTTTTTCATGGGTTTTCAGAAATTGTATCGGTCGCTATTGTAACCGTATTACTCGTCGAGTTACAGTAATGTAAATATTACCTTGCTATATTATACATGATGAATATACAATCGAGTACCACAAAAAAAGTCTTTATAAGTTATTGTGGCAAAACCAACATGAGTTGTCATTTTTTGTGGGCTTTCAGAATCTGTATTGACTGCTATTGTAATCGTATTACTCGCCGAGTTACAGTAATGTAAATAGTACTCTGCTATATAAAATACACAATAAATATACGACCGAGTACCACAAAAAAACTCGTTATAAGTTATTGTTGCAAAAACTAGTTATTCCGCGTGGAGCGTAGTGTTTTTCACTATTTCGAGCCATTGTTTCGAGTTTATCTATGCCATTTTAAGCTTAGTAACGGCTGATAGTAATTTTTTAAGTTTTTTTGGTTAAGTATTTAAAAAATTATAATTATTTATTTATACACAAATTTTTCAAATGTAATTTGGATTCAGATTGACAGCATTAAACAACAGCTGCTCAGAGATGTGATCGAATACAGCCAAATCAAACAACCTCATGATTTGATAGGTCTCCAGTAAAGTTGAAGAAGCAGAAAAGATGCCGGAAATGGTTAAAATCAAGTTTCCAAATCTTTCTGAAAACATTATGGTTAGTTACGATCTATAACAATATTTTACACACAGTTACTAAAAAATCTTTAAAAATGCTCCACTCTACCACTTATAGGTGCGACTGCACCGTGCAACATTTGAAGAATTTAAGCTTTAAAATATTAAAAGACTTACCTTCGTAATTCTTGTAGTTGATACACTTGTAGTACTCGAACATGGACTTAATCACCTTGTCCTTTAACTTGTTTAGCCGAATTCGGCTGGTCTCGCTGATCGTGAAGTCACTTTTATCTAAAACAAGGTAATTTAACCGACTTTTCAAGAAGATTTAAATCGACAGTATCTTGTAAAGATATCATAGTTAAGTAAAACATTTATGGTATTCACTACTCTACTACTTCCTGCTGCCTGCAATAAAAATTACTGCTAAATCTTGTAAATAGTCCTACTACAATATAATTTTGATAGTTCTATTATAAAAAACACTATTAAGGGGCATTGGAAACAGTACCTGAATGGAAGTGATTCCCAAAGTTGAACAACATGATAATCTTTAAAGTTATCAATTCCTGTGGCATGAGTTTTAGCTTCCCAAATGGGCTAGCTACTTCGTCGATACATCTGTTCGTCATCCTCGTGTACAACTTTTCTTGTCGCCACATTCGCTCTTGAGGTATTCCTTTCTGAAACAATTCATGATTTTCCCTTGTCTCATCCTTGTTCTATCCTTGGCTAGCCTTTTCCTATCTTTTTTCTATATTCGCCTACCTTTGATTTTCCTTTACCACAACCACAACGTAGCCTATCTTTACGCTACTTTAGCGCAACTCCAGCTTTAACATAGTCATTTTTCACCCTAATTCTACCTTAACCATGGCTCCTTACATACTTTTATGGCTACTTTGGTTTATTTGGATTCATCCTACTTTTAGCCCTACCATAGTCTTCTATACAGAGGTAACTTAAAAAACATACCTTTACTTCATCTGGCATTTCATTTACAGTTTTGGGCATGTAACTGCCATTTGAGATCAGCCAAATGTCACGAAGACCAGAACGTGCCGTATAATACCCGTGTTCAATTAGTAAGTGGTGGACGGAGAATCTAAAATCAGTTTTATCTAAGTAAGTTATATTAATCAACACCAGATACGCATCTTTTACTGAAGTAAACATAACATACCCGTTTTTTTGCTACCTACTACAACAACATTTTACTCTATATACAAATAAGAACATCTACCACTCTATTTTATTGTGCCAATAATACCACTTTTATCTACAGTACTAATAACACCATCGTGCCACCTACCGTTTCAGCAATACCATTCTCTCACTCAAAGGCAGTCCTTGAAACTCGACCAACGTATTCGCCCACTCCATCATGGTAATACTTTCAATTTGCGTAACAATAGCAACATCAGCTTTGGCCATCAACATCAAGTCCTTCCCACCAACCTTATCGTACGTCCTATACTGTACCCCGCATACTGTAGCTGACAGTTTCTGAGCTTCTTGTTTCAATCGTATCAAATTGAACTTTTTCCTTCGAATTCGCTCATCTGTTCTTGTCAACCCTACTATAAACTCGACCAACTCCGAGTTGTAATTAATGGAGGTTCTCGGCTTCTCCGCAGCACGAACTCCAATTATGTCGCGCTTTGGTTGAAGCGACTTTATCGACATTCCCATATCCAAGCATTTTTTGTAGCGGCAACCGCGACATAGCCGCTTCACAACTGGTTGCTTACATTGGTCTGGGTTTTCGCAATTCGTCGATTGGTGTTGGAGCACCGCTCTGAAGTTTTAAGATGAAATTCTGCTTTACTAGAGTTGTCAATAACAAAAATCTACTATCTTTTCAGCAAAACTTCCAAACCCAAGTCAACAACAATAAAAAGAAAAGTTATTTTTATAAACTGCCGTCACGTGAATCATTTTTTAAACATATTAATGACAAAGTGTATTTAAAAATCAAAAAAAAATTAAAAAACCAACTGTTGGCAATAATGAAAACAAAACTTACCGTCGGAAAAAGGTTTTACATCGTAAACAAGACAAACACTGATAATGATTGCCAGAGGCCTTAAACCCGCAAATTTTACACAGATTTGAAGGCGATTTCATTCGAAAAGAGTGAATGTTCTTTCGTGTCTGATCGAGACGAGTAATGAGATAGCATTCGAAAAACGTTTCTACTCTATCAGTTATATTATGTATCAGTTGGGTTGGTCGTATTGGTTTGGTATTGTATTAGATTCGTCATATTGGTTTAACATTATATTAGTAATGGCTGTTATATAGGATAGGATGAGTTAATACATTACTAAAGAGGGGAGATGGTTCGGGGGACTCCCCCCCCCCCCCCCCCCCGCAGAACCGATCCGAAAAAAAATCCACAGGTAGGTACTCTCCACCCCCGCGTCCCCCCCCAGACAAAAATCATTGCGACGTCCCTGATGTAAAGTATTGCGAACATTCACCGTTATTTCCTTAGCTGGAATGTTTTGCAAAATAGCTTCCAAAGTCTCGTTTGCCATGCCGGCCAGCCCCAACCTAAAACAGAAACTTTTTTATAAGATCTAAAAAATAATGTTGCGCAAAACACAAGTTATTGACTAGAGATCGAGGTTCAAGTTCCTGCTTATTCATCTCCGAAAATGTTTTCTCAAAATATTTATTTTTCCCCGCAGGCTGCAAAATACCGGACGCGATAGACGTTACTTTCCTTTTTTCTTTGAGCTTCCAGTAAATTACAGTAAGTGTCTTCTATTCTTTTGAATATCTCTGTAATTTACTTTTAAATACGGAATTTATTCTGCAGTTTAAAGTGTAAAACAGCGTATTAAGAAGGTGAAGTGGAGAAATTAAATGCTGTCTCGAACATAATTTTTGACCGGCTCATTGAACCGTCATAATTTGGCCAAGGTGAGAGTACATGTTGACAAAATTAAGCGTTTAATATGTATAAAGATAGGAATGTTAGTGTAATTGTAATTTTATAATGGAATTGTTATTCGTAGAATCTTTTTGTTAGGTTTCAACTTGCTTAAACAATAATAATCTTGACATTCCAGTTGTGACATAAACGATATAACTATAACAATATTTGCTCTGTTAGAGCAAATCGGAGGTGACTGTGTAATTATTGACTATGTTAACAGTAATCTGGCAAGACAAGTGTTTAAGAAGAACGGCTTGAAGGAATTGACGACAAAAATTAGTCAAGGACAAGTTGTTTAGCAACGATGACACGGTAAGTCTATACGGATACGAAAAATGACAAGTGAAAGATCAATATGTTTTGTAGAAAATATTAACATTGATATCTGGGTTTGTAAGAAAGTATTAACATTGATATTTAGGTCAAAAAGATACTAACACAAGTTTTTTTGGACGTAAATGCTCAATGTAAAAACCTAAAATGTGGTGGAAGCGCCGGTGCTGCGGCTGTTATGACACTGTACGTAAACGACTTTTTGTATACTGTAGATTACAGTAATGTAATGTAATTTAAGTTTATTAGAAGAGTTTCCTAATTTTTCTAACAGTTCTTCTAACTTTAATCGTAATTATGTTTCAGTGCGGTATTGGGAAAAGAAATTGGAGGTAAGTTGACTAAAACAACATATTAATCTAGTTTCTGTAGACCCGGTGGACTTCGTACTGTTTCCAATTACAGAATCCCACGATGGAATAAGTGAAACACCAAGCGGGTACTTTGGAGAGAACGAAACAAACAAGCCTAAAGTGGCTGAAGGCATACAGGTAAGGTAACTTATGCTACTGTAAGTTAAAAATTAATTTTTTGTTCAGAAAGAAGGTAACAACCATCTTAAACTATATTTTCTAGATCAACAATTTGATTAATTCCTCATACCTACGTGATCTGGTCCGACTTTTACCAAAATCCAAGCAAAGACGAAGTTATTGCCAAGATAGAGAGCTTGAAAATGTTCTACAAGAGCAAAAAGAACCTTCAAAGTATCGCTGAAGATTGAGGTGCATATACGATTGTAAATATTTTGTTGTTACTAATCATAAGATGTTGATAAACAAGTTACTACTGATTTTAAAAAGACAGAAATTGGAAAATTTTAGCAATTAGCTGCTACCATAATATTCGTATCATTCACAAAAACCGATATATAACACTCAAGTAAACGAATATAGAACACGGATAAGGTATTGGTCAATAAAATGGGACTCAGCTACATTCTGCCAAATAGTTTACTTTTGTCAAAGGTAGTAACTCGTGAATGAAGGACGACCAGGATTTTTTTATTTACAGGTTATTTGTGCACTTTTCAACTAGAGTATGCTTGATCCTTTTAAACATGTATGATAAGATATCCTTACCTGTTTTTCTCTGCGGTTTTTAAAAGATCTTTATTAATTTGCTTATTGCTTGACCTTATAGTATTACGTAGTGCCGGCCTTTCCTTTAACGATACGGTTTACGCAAGCGCTATAAAATTAGTGCAGATACGCTCCAACATACTATAAATAGTGGAAGATTTCGGAGTTAGGATCATTTAAAGACGTGTAAGAGTGAGTTGAGGTTAACACTAGTTTCTTGTGGATTTTAAAATTTATTGATTTTTATCCTTCTCCTCCTTCCTCAGCAACAAATTCTTTGTTTCTAATATCTCTAGAAGTTCCATCTCTAGGAATCGACTTCTCTTGGTTTTAGATATATTAAACGATAAAATACGTGTACGGTAGCGTGTAGATTAATATATTCATACGAGTCAACAAAGTTAACCTTAATACAATTTAAGATGAAACTACTTACATTTTGTATTGTAACCGCCTTGTTTGGCGTTGCGAGTACACGGAGCTTTTACAACGAAGCGTACAACCCCTGCCTCCACAAGAAACGATGTGGATTGGGTATCTGTGAACCTTCGAAAGACTTAAAGTATGTTTTTATCTAATTTTGAAAGTTTTTGAAGTTTGTTGTTTATAGTGTACTTGTGGACTTCGTATGTTACAACACTGACACTATTTTTAATTTGAATTACTATACAAAATTTTATCGTGTTTTGATATGCCCAGAGGATTAATATTATCACTTTCAGGACATTTACTTGCCGTTGTCAATACGGATTTACTGGTCAATTCTGCGAATCAAAACTAGCTCCATCATGCGAACAACGTGCTGCGCTGTGCAAGAACAATGGAATATGCCACGATACTTTGAATGGGATCACTTGTGAATGCCCAAAGGGAACCTACGGAAGACGATGTGAGATTCTGGATGAGAAGGCGGAACCAAATTGGTGGATTCCAAGTATCGAGAACATTAGTGATGTGATTGGCAATGTGCCAAAGGGTTACAAAAGACTTGGCTATGTTGAAGTCAACAAAGTGACAACCTTGAAAGAGTTAAAGCAACAGCTGAAGGACGTGTCTCAGGAGATTGGAAAGTACAGAGATGTAAAGGTAGAGGTTGTTACTTTGCCTGATGGAACCACGTCTTTTTATGATGTTATCTACCACACCAATGCTACAAAGGGTAAGATTTACGTTTTATAATTGTTGATATTAAGCTACATATTTACATAACCTTTGAATAAACTTCAACTACTACTAAAATTATTGTGATTTGGTGTCAAATTATATTGTAATTGACTTTAGATGACGTTACGACCGAATGGAAAGCCTTGCTGGTAGCTACAGTGAAAGAAAACAACTACAGTTTGACCCTGGACGATGTGATTGCCATGATGATTGATCCTGTCTTCCCAAGTCACTTCGAGCCCCAGGAGTTGAGAGCAGAACAGAAGCCTAAAGAAGGTTCTATTAGCTATGGCATCCTTGTCTTGCTTTGTCTAGCTGTTTCGATTGCCCTGTTTGTTGGCTTACTGTATGCTTCAAGTCAAGGTGCAAAATATAAATATGGCACTATCAAGAGAGAAAACAACAACGAGAATAGCCAGGTTAGTCTTGAAGTTTTATTAATATTTCGTACCTGATTTTTAAAAGTTTTAAAAATCAATACTTTTTAAATTGAAATATATATACTAATTTTTTAAAGAAATCTAATTGTTTACTTTTTTTATTCGACATTTTTCAGGTTACATTGGAAAGTGGAACAGTAAAAATCGCAACAAATGAAAAACGAGTATTTGAGTCATATGTACATCAGTTGTGCAACAACTTCACGCTGGACCCAAGTGCCAACGAGTTTTAAAAGGCTACTCTACTCTTCACAATGAAAATGCTATTCACGAGTTATGCCACTTCTCAAACTATTCAGAAGAATCTTGCATTAAGGCCATCAACTATTTGATTCAACTTGGCATTGACGTTAACCATGTCAACAAAATGGGTAAGTGTTAATCATTTTTGGGGAAATTTAGTTGCAATGTAAAAAAACTTGTTAACAATTTTAACTTTCAAAATTATATATTCCCTTTTTAACCTTAAGCAGTTTTAGGTAAAACTCCACTTGACTTGGCCGCAGCATACCCGCAATAAAATTGCCATAAGCTGTCTACTTCCACAAGGAGCTAATGTCACGGCACATCAGGCTAAAAAAGGCTTCACCGTTCTCCATGAATGTATCGTGGCCAACAACACAACATTGGCCAATCATATCCTTACCCGGGTGGATGCGTTAGCCTTGTTCCACATTACCACACCAGCCCCTGCCCCCCAAAGTGCAATGACTTTGGCTGCTTGCTGGGGCATGTCAGACCTGGTGGAGAGCTTGATGAGATTGGCTCACAAGAACGGGTTTAATGTTGGTGGGATTGCCAATAGAGAAATGGAGAGAGCTGGTTGGACTGCTCTTCACTGGGCTGCTGCTGGAGGAAATGTCGATTGTGTAAGGAGGATTCTGGACACGGCGAAAAGCATCAAAATTCTTAAGAAAAACGTGTTGTTGCCAGCGAGATGCGATTATATGGTAAGGATTTAAACGTTTTCTATGTTGGTTTCTTATAGCACTATTTGTACAAAATTTCTATATTCGAAAGATCATTGTTTACGTTTTTACGCAGCCTTGCAAGAATTTAAATACAATTTTTAATTTTAGCATCAAATTGCGCTACAGACAGCAGTAAAGAACAAATTTCTGGATGTGGCCGCGGTACTGCTGGAATACGGATCTGATCCGAATCACACCGATTACCTTCGTCAAAGCAGCTACACGATAGCGACGGACATCGATGTAAAGACGCCAGGATTCAAGGCTAAATTCAACGAAATTTGCAAAAAGACGAAGGCTCCGGAAGAAAAAGCTGTCAAGACTAGAAAGAGAATGGCTGCAAAGGTAAGACATTTACTGTGGTTTAGAAAGAAACTTACAGTATTTTAAAGTTAGTACTTATATGTAGTTTGCTTCATTCCATTGTGATAAATAATGTCTAGTAACAGACTGTTGGAAAATTTTAAAAATCAGATAACGTCTTAACGATAGAAGTTTCATTTAATGTTTTTAGGACAAAGTAGAACCAGCTCCAAAACGAACCACGAAAGATGACAGACGCTCTTTTGATTCATGTTATCATTCCGACAACTCAGTCGACTACAGCAATCGCTGCTCTTCAGAAGTGGCCCAACAATGGTGTCAGACTCCTGTGAATACTCAGTTCCAAAATCCAAACTTCGGATTGAACGCTGTAACGAACACTGCAAATGCATCGAACTACAATTACTACAACAACGGATCTTATGGCATCAACAACAGTAACATGATTACTACTACCAATATGAATACTGTCAATTGTCAACCACAAAATTGTACTTCTTTCTATGTTCCCACTAGTGCTAACGCGACTAATTGGGCTCCAAGCGGCAATGTTTTGTACAATCAGACCCCAAATATTTCTATGCCAATTAACAATGCTGTTTATTGTGCTCAATATAATTTGCCAAATATGAATTATGTTCACAGTTGTCTATCACAAAACTTTCTTTACAATTCAAGTCTGTCTGCTCAACCTTTAGTTCCACCACCTTCAAATTGTAATGGAATGTCTTCATTTTTTGTTGCACCAAATAACTTTAATTATTAATTTCACATTTCTATTATTTGTACAATAAATAATAATGTATACAATGAGGATAAGACATTTTATTATAAACAATATAAAATATCTAAACAAAAACATTAAATGATAGACAGATTCTAAGAATGAACTATCCACAACAATGTATAATACTTCTAAAATGACACAATTTCTAAACGTTTTTCTGTCAAAAGTGCAAAACTTGACTTTTCGTGTCATGTGTTCCTATTTTTATTTATTTTATTTTTCAGGTAAATTCAAGCGTATTTCAGACCTGATTGATCGTGTTTTAAGTTTCTAATTATTAGTTTACTTAATTATTATTGCTATTTATATTGTTGAACTTGTTTTTGTTAATTTAAGGTAAATCCTTTGTCTGTATTACGTTTTTAGACAGAAAAAGCAAAAGCTACGGGTAAACTTATAAACTTTAGATGTTTTCCAAGCTTTTAATCCAAAAATACCTAACATGTGCCATTATACAGCCGGTGCGAGGGAAAGCGGCCAAATTTAAGTCTAGGATAGCACCAAAAAAATAAGATGAAAAGTTCATGTTGGCTTTGGACAACTTCGACTTTTACTACAGTCCATTGTTCGGAAAACGATGGCCATCAGTTCGAATTGGTCTACTGATTCAAAATAAGTATGTGGCGGTGCTAAACAGGCTCAGCGAGGATTATGAGCAGAAGTTGTAGGTAATAGAGATCTGGGGACAGTTGATGTGATCGGATCTTTGAAAAGAGGCAAAGCATTTGAGAAAGTCAAGGAGAAGGTGGCAAAGACTGGTGAACAAATTGGACAAGAAGAGACTGGGATTGTTATAGAAGGGTTAGAGGAGGAAGACGAGTTCGTGGACCGAGTGAACGGAGGTTTGGTTGATTTTACATCTTCTGAAGGAGATTATGAGCCAGGACAAGTTAAACAAGATGTTGTGGAACCAAACAGCAATCAAATACAGTAAGTTTACAGGTTTATGATTTTTTTAAATGGACTTAATTTTATGTTACAAATGAGGTGTTTTTTGCGTTTGGAAACTGATTTTTACAGCTAATATTGTTATAGTGGTAAAACATCGATATTTTGGTAATTGTTAAAATTACTTTTTGTTTTTTAAACGTCGTCTACATCTATCGGTGTGATATTATTTAGAATAACAGGTCTAGAATTTCTGAATTCTCACCTTAAGACAGAAGAAGGTGTCATAGAGTACCCGAGTGATCTGAGGATACTGTCTTATGCGAGAGAAGTGTTCGACAACTACCCAGCTCTAATGAAGGATAAGAACGGTATTTCAAGTAAGTGTCTTTACTCCGAACCGAAGTATGAAGTTTTAAAACTGTTTTACTTTTATTGTATAAGTTATATTATAAATTGATTTAAACTTTATATTATACTGTTTTCTTTAAGGTTGGTGGTTATTAGACGGAGGTTCTGTCTTACCAGTACTAGCGTTGGATTTAAAGGAAGATGACAACGTTTTGGACATGTGTGCATCGCCTGGCGGAAAAAGTTTGATGATTATTCAATCTGTAAAGTTTGGTACGGTTGTTTGGTTTCGTATGCCTTATTTTTAAGGAAAAAAGTCATGATTTTAACTCATACTGTGTGAATGTGGAAGGTGAAGATCGTACTGAGATCGTCCCAACCCAATGAGGTTGTACAAGAACGTTCTAGTCTATGCCATTTGTTGTACAGTTGAGAACGAATGTATTAAAGATGTCCAGAATCAACGATGTTCTTATTTCGTTAACGATCGAAACACTGGGTATGTTACTTTATTATGTTTTTTATCTTTGTACAGTTTTATATCTGGTACTATCGACGATTACTATATTGCAAACATTTCTCTTACCTAAAGAGTATAAAAACTATTACAATACCCTTTTTTCCTAAAAAGTATAAAAAACCCTATTACAATACAAAAAAGTACCGTAACCTTTTCAGTCGAGACTTTTATATTGACGATGACACTAACTGGACTAACGATGCCAACAAAAAGCCAGCTGTTTTGTTTCCAAGTATAAGTGACAGTGATACATTCTTTACTCTTGATAACTCCACTACTGTTGCTCCAGATACACCAGGCCCTCCCGGCCCACCAGCACCACCAGGACCATTAGGACAATGCTGCGGCCGTTGGAGTTCTCTTTCGGTTTCCGGCAAGGCAACTAAACTTATCGCATATCTTTTTGAAATGAATTATATCAGTCATGTGGCCACTCTTTAAGATTAACTCATGGAGATGAAAACATTATTTGAGATCAACAAACATTACTTGATCAAGTTTTACTATTTATTTTATAAGATATAATATTACAATCATGCGATACTCAAGTAAAAATAATATTAGCAAGACATGACGTCTCTACTGTCGTTTGGATTGAAAATCGTGTCCAGAACAAGATGCCGTTTTTGGTGATAACACTGACTGGAAGGCTGAAGTCGACTGTTCTTCCATCTACATTGGCGAAGAATTCAAAATTGATCTTTTTGCTTATCAGTGTATGTTGGTCTGGTATGGTGAATGATATTAAGGAGTTGGATCTGAAAGATATTGATATAGATATGTGACAAAATATTCTTTTTTAAAAGCAGTTTTCTGTTGTCTAAAAGGTTCTTAAAGTTTAAAACCTTCTTTTCTTTATCACTATAGATTTATCTTTGCTATACCTTCACTACGCCTACAGTGAATACCGTAGTGGTGGCTGAGAACCCAGACTGGCTAAGAGCTTGTCTTAGACACTGTATTCCACTCCAGAAATATTAATATAGTTATCACTTACATTTTTTTAACAGCACATTCAGTACTTCCGACAAATACTTGTTGTACTTCATCTAAACCATGTCCATACAACTTTCTTTCATTCTCAACATTTCTTCTAACTTCAGCATCAGGTAATAATCTCTCTTCCTTTGGAGGATTTTCTACAATAACACCATCTCTTGGCAATTTAAACGCATAGTTCACACTATCAATGGCATATAAAGAACACACAAAGTCGTTGTCTAAATCCTGGTTGATAAAGTTGAACTTGTAGGCATCGTTGTACAAGACGTCGCTTTCAGTAAACGATAATACTTGGCCTTTTCGACCGTTATCGACGTCCTCTACAAGCTCAAAGACGACCTTATCCATCTGCATTATCAGGTTGTGTTCTCGTTTTGAGGTCGTTTTCATCTTCTGAAGAGTGTTTTGTTATTATACTTTATAGTATGTTATAATATATAAGTCGTATTTTTCTACTATTTCTTTAATTGAAAGTCAATAATATAGTATATTAATAATATACAAATTAATAAAAAACCTTACCAATAGAGGACTAGCGTAATCTTCGCAAACTAGTCGTACAATCTCACCATCCTTCAGATTTTCAAAAATATTGTCAGCATTCTGTCGCTGGATTCTAATGCTTTTCCAATTGCATGATGATGCTACTGGTTGACCATTGTCAGTATTAAAATACCTAGGAATTAAATAATTAAAAACTTGTTAAATTAAGGCAAAACTGTTGTTAAATCAGCAAATTTAATCAAAAAATGTTTAAGATCGTCTCTTAAACCTGAAACTTTAAAAATTTTATTTTGAAAAACCAAAATATAAAAATTTCAAAAATTTTAAAAATTTAAATAAAATTAAACCTAAAAAAACTAAACTTACCATGACATTCCTCTGTAATCGCTCTTGGCCAAGTTCTTTTTACTCAACTTCAGCACGTAGTTCATTCCAGCATCAGCTCTGACCCACGGTGCAAGATCAGCCGGAGGCAGTTTGTTTGGGGGCTTTCCTACGGCATAAATTTTCTCCGTGTTGAACACTCCTATACAACGACTACCGACACTAACAGTCACGGTAATCGTAAAGGTGTCTTTAGAGCTTGTGGATGAATTGTGGTGAATACCAACAACCGGAATGCTCGTCTAAAATAAAAAATTTTAAAACTTATAGTTGGTTAGTTTACATATAAACTTTTTGTAATAGTAACAAGTATTGCACATGCTCAAATTTGTAAAAGTACTTCAAGAACTTACGTTTTTTCCCAACTCAACATGAATTGGCTTGAAGTTAACGTCGTCTGTCTTTACCTCAGCGTAAATTGTTGCGTCATAATTGAATCTTTTAGATTCTGAAGCCCTTAGCTGTTCCCAACCTTCTCCATAGAAATTCAGCATAATAGGCAGCGATGAGCATCTAAAATATCAAGAGTAGTAAAACAAACTTATAGATTAAAAAATAATATCTATTAAGTCAAATGTTCATACAGATACCTAATTAACAAGAAACATTACTTTTTCAGTAACAACTATTAATACATGAAAACCTACCTCTTTTCCTCACAGTAACTCTTCTGTACCATTAACGGATACTCAATTGAAAACTGGACAAGTTGATTGTCAATGTCATCGATAAAGATAGCGTAGTCTTGTTCAGTAAATCTTGAACAAACGTTGTCGACTCCCATAATTTCGATTCGAAACCGTCGGTTGAAAGAGATTTTTTTGACCAGTTGATCACGACTTTCGTGAAGCTCAAGAAATTGTGAAAATGAAGGGATAAAACCATATATTTATACTGGGTGGTTATCTGCGCATTAACTTTTGTCTACCGGTGTAAGTGCCTAATTTTGTGCGCATTTCAATCTTATTGTTTCTGGATTCAAATTTTCCTTTGGTTTTATCAACCGCGAAAGTTGAGTTATATTGCGTAAGGTGGTTTGTAGGGTTGAGAAAAGGGCCGGGCCCACTTTTGAGGCCCGGCCCAGGCCCGGGGCCCAACGTTTAGGCCCGGCCCTTTTCTTTTCAATTTTCTCTCAGGCCGGCCCGGTCAGGAAATTTCTAGGCCCGGCCCGGCCCGTTTTAAAAAATTTTAAAACCTAAAAAATTAACGGAAATTTGGCTTTGCATTGTTCTTTTAGATCATTTATGTACCCAATAAAATCAAAAAACATCAACGGGGATTAAAATTAAAAATTTTTAAAAATTTAAATTTTTTTTTCGGGCCCGGGCCCAACTTTCAAGCCCGGCCCGCGGGTCGGGCCTAACCTTTGAGCCCGGCCCGTTTCAATTTTAGCTCAAGGCCGGGCCGGGCCTAGACGGCCCGTTTCTTACCCCTAGTGGTTTGAACTTTGACCTTTTAACTTTTAAGAGAGAAAAACCGTAGCGACGTCCCTGTTCGTATGTTTCCAACCAGGAGTAACATTTACTTCTCTTTGTTCAGTAATGAGATGTTATACCAAGAAACTGTGCTAAGAAGTACCTTTGCATCATGAACATTTTTACGGAGTAAATCTGAGCGGTTTAAAGGCGCAGGCGTATATAGAGTACTTTAAGCAGCCTATTGTGGTATGTTTTGTTATTTTATTGATATTTGGTATAAAATTTATTATGTCTGTTGAATATAGTTCCAAAAAACTACAAGTTAAGTCTGCAAGTTTAGGCTTAAGTTATACTGCTTCTTTCACTTATGTTTTTGTCTGAGATGAATTTACTTTTGGTCGTTTTTCAAAAATTTAAAAATTTTTTCATAGACAATGCCACAGAAACTTTGTTCACAAAACATTTCGCGGACAATAAATCAACAAAAAAATCAACTGGCGATTTGGTGGACAGGAATTGCTAATTTTTGTCGAGTGACGATTCCGTGGACAAAAAACCGCACAATCAAAACCCGGGCGAAGCCGGGATGAACCCTTTTAAGTATAGAGTTTTACTTTTTGCAATTTAATATGCAAAACATGTTTCAATTGACTTATCCATGAAAATTTGATTTAATCTTAGCTACAGGTAGCTTACCTGTAGACCAAAAAAAAATCGTAGCGACGTCCCTGGTGCTGAAAAACACCAAAACTCGGCCCAGTCTCGGAGTCATAATTAAGCCGGCCCCTTTACAGGTCTCCTCCTGGACCTCCAAATACCATCCTCCTGGAACCTGCCCACATATTAACTCCAAGAAATTGAGCTCTTTATCTGATTATGCGCGAAATACTATAATTCAATACGAGGTAACAGTCACAACGTTTGGCATTTATCAATCCCGGACGAGAAGAGCTTCGCGAGATGGACCAACGCCAATGAATTTGATTGGAACACCGACGAACTTCTCGATGAACTGCACGTATTCACGGCACTTTTCTGGCAGTTCCTCAAACTTGCGCGCGTTCACAGTGGGGGTTTTCCAGCCGGGCAGGGCCGTGTATTCCACTTCGACAATCTCCCAGTCGGCCGCTCGGGCTGAAATTAAAATGTCATAATTAGAGGGCCATCTAGATAGTTATGTAAAACAAACGATAAATTTTCAGCAAATTACAGTGAGAAAAAAGCGTCATATGATTAAAACAATATTGACGTCACTTTACGATACAGCTCACAAATTTCGACCAGCCAGTCAGTAGCTCAATTATATAGAAACAACTGCCCCATGCAGTTATATTAAACCCAAAAAATTTAAAAAATGATACATAAACTAACAGAGCCACCCTTAAGCTAATGAAAACTATAATTCGGTACCTGGTGGAGTAGTCAAGGCATTTCCATTCAATTTGTATCCAACACCAACCTTTATTTCATCAAAATCGTCCAAGATATCGAGCTTTGTTAAAGCGTACCTAAAACCACATTATTATCAAAAGCTTACCAAAATCTAAAGAATTTTACCTTTAACCTTTCAAAACTAAAAACATTAATCATTCTTACCAAAAATCACCACTTACTCTGTAAAACCATTAACAATTTGAGAGTTCTTCAACAAAAACAAGTCCAACCATCCACAGCGACGCTTTCGACCAGTCGTTACACCCACCTCTCTTCCGATTCTCTGCAATTTGTCGCCGATTTCATTCAGTTGTTCCGTAGGGAATGGCCCGGTACCAACTCTCGTCTGGTACGCTTTCACCACGCCAAGTACCCGTTTGACTGAAGTTGGCGGCAATCCGAGGCCAGTGCAAGCTCCACCCACCGTAGCGTTCGACGAAGTGACATAGGGATAGGTGCCAAAGTCAATGTCCAATAGAGCACCATTCGCGCCTTCAACCAGCACGGACTTGCCTTCAGAACGAAGTTTGTGGAGAAGGTGAGCCGTGTCCACTACGACACCAAGTTCGTGGAGTTTGTCGGCGTGTTTCTACAAAAAAATATGTGATACGGTCAAGTGTAAACAGTGGAATTTTGTATTTGGCATGTGCCATGCAATAAAATTTAAAAAAACGAAAGATGTGAAGCATTTAAAAAATAGACAAAAATCCAAAAACGTTCCAAAAATAATAAACAAAACATAAAAAACACACATAGAATATCAAATACCAGTTTATTGAAATACGATTGCAGTAAAACAATTATTACCTTAAACTTTTCGAGTTCGGCCGTCTCGTCAATTTCAATTTGAAATTGTTTCTTGTAGTGAGCAACCAGAGCACGATATCTGAAAACATTGTCATTAAACATAACCTAATCAAGTAAATTAGAAGACAAACATTAACTATAGTATAATAATACCGAAAATATTTTTAAAAAACATAAAATTAAAATCAACGACTAAAGAACGTCCAGCCAGATTAATATGAATCGTTACCTTTTTGTAAACTCCTCGAAATCTCCCATCAGGTCAGACATTCGAATGCCATTTCGGAAGCATTTGCTTGAATACGTTGGCCCAATACCCTTGTTTGTCGTGCCAATCTTACTAAAACAAAATTTCTTATATATGGTCTCTATAATAAACAACAAAAGAATTTATTCATATTTAAGCAATAACAATGTCGATAAAGTCGTTTAACTATAAAAACGTTAGTAAAGCCTACACGTAAAAAAATAAAAATATAACCTAAAATTCAAACCAACAAAATCAAATTTATACATAATTCTTACCTCTTGGTATCCAAAGTGTCTTCCTGTCTTCCATCGACCTGTTGATGAACGCTAAAGACAATGTGAGCTCGATTCGAGATGAATATCCGCTTCTCCCATCCAGGCTGATCAGGAATCTTGTTCTTGACCAATTCATCGAAGAACGCGTCCAAATTGACAACTACCCCATTTCCAATAATGTTTACACACTTGTCACTGATAACACCAGATGGAAGAATATGAAAATCATATGTTTTTCCGTTCGCGACAACCGTATGACCGGCATTGTTTCCACCCTGACATCTGGCGGTGACATCAATCTAAAAACAATATCTACATGTCATGCTGATGCTTCAGCTTGCCATTAGGCAAGGAAAGTGTCGAAATTTCAACCTAAACCTAACAAACACTAATAAGCGTTAAGCCTACCTTCTCATTGTCTATCAAGAAGTCGATGATCTTTCCCTTGCCTTCGTCGCCCCATTGAGCGCCCAACAGCACCGCTACCGACATCTAAACCCTGAAATTGAAAAAAATAAAGTATTATACTACCTTCGAATGGCTGCAAAATTACAAAAGACGCCAAAAATTTGAGAAATTTAAAAGAAAACATCAAATCATATTATTTTAAGACCATAATTTAGTTTCTGACCAATTTGAGCGATCATGCGACCATAATATACCCATTTATTATAGAACAGACAAAAAATAAAGCTTCTCGACTATAACTTCAAGGTTTTACAAAACAAACATCCGCCTATATAAAGTCCCAAAAACAAACAGTAACCCGAGTATAATAAGATTAAAGAATTATATTCAAAAAGTCAATAAAACCGTCTTCTGAATTGAAGTTGGGATGAGAACAAAACATTTTGTAATAAAAAATGTCCACGACAGCCAATGTTCGTTTTGTAGCGACCTTTTATCTGATTTCCGCGGTTTTCCGGCTTCCGATCGTAATATAACGGAAAAGCCTAAAAAGTGGGAATTATTCCCAAGTATATTGCCCAATTCTAATTAGTTTAGAAGCTTTTTAAACTACTCTATTTAATATGGTGTTCGATTCCTTTTGGCACCTCACGAAAAGTCAAGATCTATAATATAAGCTCAAAATTTAGCAAAAAATCCAGAAAACTCAAGTTGAAAGGTAAAAACTAAGAAAAAAAACTGCTGTGAGAAGATGTTCGAAGAAATACAAGTCAGTTTAAAATAAGGAACGACAAAAAGCGGTCAAATTCGAAAGATTTTTAGGCTTTTCTACAGCCGGCGACAACTCTTTCTCCCGCCACAAAAAAAGGCCGACTTGACCCGGTTTAAGGCCAAACAATAGGCAAGAAACGTGTCCAAAACAGAATTGAGCTTGGCGATACGATAATAAAACGGAGATCATCCTAAGTTCTATTTTTTGTACCTTTGACATTATGTTTAATTATTTGTTAAAATCCCGCCTACTACAATATTCCTCAGCACAAAAATCAAACAAACTTGAAGTGAACTCAAGTTAAAACGATTTATTCCAACATGACAAAGTTAAAGTAGTCATTAAGTGACAATCCAATAATATTTTTTATAATAAACAACTATGATATTACTTGACAAAACTCGAATTCCAGTTCTATAACAATACTTCTATCATAATATAAATTAATTCTTTGATCGAACGGTCGTTAGCCGTTTAGACATGTCGTCGCATTCCTGTTCCAAGTGTAAGATGGCTTGCATCTGATGTGACAGGATTTGTTGTAGTTGTTCTAGATCGCTCTGGCCATCAGTGTTCTTGTGGACCTTGTCTTTGATGTTTCTGACGTCGTTCAGGCGTTGGGTAGCATCTTCAACTTCATTATCAAGTTGTTTGGCAGCAATATCGGTCTCGAGGAGTAATTGCAGCCTGAAAAAAATTATAATGAGAAACTTTTAAAGCTTTAACAAAAGAAATATTTGCAAATCTTTTAGCATAAGCTTATAAGTTAAATTTATCAAAATTAACGACAAAACCAATACAAATATTTGTCATTTAAAACTTACAAAGCAGCTCTTCTGACATCCACATTCAAATTGCTAGCTGGACCAGGTTGTTGAGGATCGTTGAAAGCTGGCAAACCGAGTTGTTTCTCCATTTGTTCGATGAACTTCCTGGCATCGTTCTGTTGTTCTTCCAGCATTTCAACGTGAGTTGTGAAGCGGAAATGGTCTTTCTCAAGATTATCCAACTCTTTCAACACATCGTCCAACTGTAATATGAATTTTAATAAGTATTCACGAAAGCGAAACATTTTTAAATCCAAAAAAAAGATTAGAAAAAATAGAACTCCCCCCCCCTAAATCCATGTAACAATTTCAAATTATCTACCTTTCCTTGTCGTTCATAAAGCATAAGATCTTGTTGGTTCACTTGACGTAGCAACTCCTGGAATCTATTGTCTTGTTCTTGAAGATCAATTGACAACTTGTTCAACAATCCATCCAAATCATTAAACTTCAGTTTTCCTGCAAGCCCTTGAACCGGGTCCGCCGGCTTTGGAGCTGCCAAAGTCGTCGTAGCAGCAGGTGTAGCAGCACCAAACAGTCCGCCAGTCGCGGGTTTTGTCGTCGGTTGTCCTAAGGTCACCCCAGTGGCAGCAGTTGATGTAGCCGCTGACGTAGGTGCTCCAAACAAACCCCCAGTAGCAGGTTTTGCTGTTGGCTGACCTAACGTAAGACTAGCGGCAGGTTGAGACGTTTGTGGCGTTCCAAACAAACCTGAAAGTTAAAGAATAATATTTCACTAGAATTCCTAAAATCTTGCAATAAATAGTCGCATCTTTAAAAACAAACTTACTTTGTGTTAAAGGAGCTGGCGTAGCAGCTGATGTAGGAGCCCCAAATAAGCCTCCAGTCGCTGGTTTTGTCGCCGGCTGTCCGAAGGTCAATCCAGTAGAAGCAGTTGACGTAGCCGCAGGTGTAGCAGCGCCAAACAATCCACCGGCTGCTGGCTTCGCTGCTGGCTGTCCAAAAGTCAAACCTGTAGCAGCAGTCGTTGTAGCCGCTGACGTAGGTGCTCCAAACAAACCCCCAGTAGCAGGTTTTGTTGCTGGCTGACCTAGACTAGCGGCAGGTTGAGACGTTTGTGGCGTTCCAAACAAACCTGAAAGTTAAAGAATAATATTTTGCTAGAATTCCTAAAATCTTGCAATAAATTGTCGCATCTTTAAAAACAAACTTACTTTGTGTTAAAGGAGCTGACGTAGCAGCTGATGTAGGAGCCCCAAATAAGCCTCCAGTCGCTGGTTTTGTCGCCGGCTGTCCGAAGGTCAATCCAGTAGAAGCAGTTGACGTAGCCGCAGGTGTAGCAGCGCCAAACAATCCACCGGCTGCTGGCTTCGCTGCTGGCTGTCCAAAAGTCAAACCTGTAGCAGCAGTCGTTGTAGCCGCTGACGTAGGTGCTCCAAACAAACCCCCAGTAGCAGGTTTTGCTGTTGGCTGACCTAACGTAAGACTAGCGGCAGGTTGAGACGTTTGTGGCGTTCCAAACAAACCTGAAAGTTAAAGAATAATATTTCACTAGAATTCCTAAAATCTTGCAATAAATAGTCGCATCTTTAAAAACAAACTTACTTTGTGTTAAAGGAGCTGGCGTAGCAGCTGATGTAGGAGCCCCAAATAAGCCTCCAGTCGCTGGTTTTGTCGCCGGCTGTCCGAAGGTCAATCCGGTAGAAGCAGTTGACGTAGCCGCAGGTGTAGCAGCGCCAAACAATCCACCGGCTGCTGGCTGTCCAAAAGTCAAACCTGTAGCAGCAGTCGTTGTAGCCGCTGACGTAGGTGCTCCAAACAAACCTCCAGTAGCAGGTTTTGCTGTTGGCTGACCTAACGTAAGACTAGCGGCAGGTCGAAACGTTTGTGGCGTTCCAAACAAACCTGAAAGTTAAAGAATAATATTTCACTAGAATTCCTAAAATCTTGCAATAAATTGTCGCATCTTTGAAAACAAACTTACTTTGTGTTAAAGGAGCTGACGTAGCAGCTGATGTAGGAGCCCCAAATAAGCCTCCAGTCGTTGGTTTTGTCGCCGGCTGTCCGAAGGTCAATCCAGTAGAAGCAGTTGACGTAGCCGCAGGTGTAGCAGCGCCAAACAATCCACCGGGTAAATTAAACATTCTGAAACTTCAAAAATATATTAAACATAATAATTCTGTCAATTATATCAACGCGATACTAAACTATGAAAAGTTTTTGTCAAAAATCGCAAATTTCGCAAAAAAACAAAAAATAATAATTTTCTCCCGCCTGGCGTTTCGCTTCAGCGTCGTGTTTGTTTTCGTGCTGGGACTGAAATAATTATTTCTTGCGTTCAGAAAGTTTTTTTCTTTAATAATTCCATCACTGTGACGTTATTTGAAAAGTTTCTTTAAACAGTTTTGTACAAGCTTACGTAACTTGTGGGCATGTTTTAAATAATTTTGAGGAAATTTTATTATGAATTATTGTTGTTTTATGAAGATTTATCTCGTTGTTTATAAAAAAATCTCAATATATAAAATACGGGTTTTTGGTGAGGATTTGGGTTTTAATAAGTATTATTCTTATCTTTTTGTAGGTTTATGGTTTAACCGTTTTTTGAAATGGCAAAAGTCATTTAATGTTAAGTTTGCCTTTTAAAAGTTATGTTAAACATGATTTAGTTATGTAAGGTATCTAAAGAAGGTAAAAAAGTTAAACTTTAACACGGAACTGAATTTCTTGTTATTTACACAAGTTTTTATCGTGATCCTAAACCTTTTTATGTTTTTAAATTTTTTTAAAAAATTATTTTAAATTTTACAGACATTCGATGTTAATACCTATTTCATAACGGAAAAGTGCAAGTTAAGTGGCCAACCCAATTTCAAGTCTATCTGAATATTATTTACACAATATAAACACTCGTAGAAGCTATGGAAATAGTGAACCATGTCAATGCAGCGAGGGTAAATGCTCGAACAACATTTGTCATCAATTTTTCGTTCCAATTTTAGATTCGCTCCTCCCTCTGTTTGTTCGGGAACTATGAGTTTCATACCACGGACGATGCCGGTGAAATCACTCGCACCTTCTTCACGTTATCGGTGAAAGGGAAGGAAGGCCAAAAAGATCAGTTGGCACTTTCCTTCAAACATATTGTTCGAGTCGACTTCTTGGACAATTCGGAAGGCAAGGGGTCGGGTTTGATTTTGTATGTGAACGAGTTTATGGCCAAAAGATTGTCTTCATGCTTATCATTGGATGTGAATGCTTTTCTGAACTATCGGTTGCCAAATGGACATGATTTTAGGTAGTTTATTTTGATTTTGTTCGAAATTTAGGTGAATGCGATGCTGCAGTTGGAAAAAGTGATGATAAAGATGGAAATGAGTTCATGAAACCTTTTCTATTATTTAAAGAAACTTTAATTTTTAATATTTTAATTGAATTACGGTTTTTATAAAACTATATTATAATTTATATAATTTTATTAAGAATTTAATGAAAATTGTTATACAAACCTAAGATATTGTGATTATTTCAGTTTTATTGCGTTAGATGTGATAAACTGTGATCCAGACACTCTAAAGGCTCTGACAGAAGTGTTATACCAAGCACAAGAGTTTCACAAGAATTACTGTAAACAAAGGCTAGCAAATGGTGGCAAAGATGTTCCAGTTGTACCAAAGTTTTTAAGTAAGTTTATTTATTTGTATCTTTTTTGTTTTAGGAAGCAAAAAAGGAATATACTATTATAAGAGGCTTTTTGGTATTTTACTATCGCTTTTTTGGGTAAAATAAAGTTTGTTTGAGTATTATCTTACTGTTAAAACATCAGAAAACAGAGTTGGCTCAAAAAACATATTGCTTTAGATCTGGTCAGTTTCGATGAATGGAAGAACACATTAGCGTTCCTACACAAGGATTTTGTGATAGAAGACGTGTTGTTTGTAAATGAGAGCCAGCAGGAGGTTCAGTTCTTCTCGGGACACTTTGAGAACATTCTACCACCGGAGAGTAAGTTTTGAGCAGATGTGTGGTACTAAATAAGTTGTGGATTTTATAGAGTTAGACAGGAGAAAGCATCGTGCTTATGCTGTTGCACAGACTAACGAACCAGCTAACAAAGTAAGAGTTTTATTTGTGATTTCGTTGTTTTAGGCTATATATCCTAATGTTGTTTATCTTTATTAGCTTATTCTGGATTTTAAGGATAGATTCTGAAAATCAAATATAGGTTATGAGTAAAGCTTTTAAGTGATTATTGGTGTCGTCTCTTACTAATTTTGCAAGTTTTGTGTCAAATATACCTAAATTACTCAGTTATATCGCAAAATATATTTTGATTTTTCAGCGCGGTCGTCCCTCTCAATCTATAGCCGAAGTACATATACTGGACGATGAAGAAGCTCAGAGTGTACCATCAGCATCAACACACAGCGTCATTGCGGTTTACGAACCCATATCCAGCTTTAAACTCACCATCTACGAAACAGACATGTTGACATTGAACAATACGGAAATGTTGAACGATAGCATCATAGACTTCTACTTGAACTATATTTATTACAACATTTTGCCTCCGGAAAAGTAGGCTTTCTAACTTAACAGGAGTTGTAGCATAAAACGAGTTATATTGTAATATATAACATTTTGCTTTCTATTTATAACTTTTGTATTTAAATACTTGGAAATCATATAACTGGTGTTGTCAGGGTTGTTGGAACGCAGATATTTTGAATTCTTGATATGATAGTTGATTTTTCAGGCGAGAACGGGTATTCATCTTTAATTCATTCTTCTATAGCAAACTCTGTAAAAATGTCACATTCCCAGTTGGTACAAAGGCACCAAGACCTCGGCCGAAAAGGGTAAATATTTTTATTTTTGCTAAGTTAATATTAGAGTATAAAAAAAGTATTGTCGTTTTTAAGGCGTATGTGTACATGATTTGGCAACAAGATTTTAAAATTTTGTATTTTGATTTCTTATTTTTTGGTTTAGTACTTTTTGAAGGATTTAAGGTTAGTAATGGACATCTTTAACTAATTGTTGTTATTTTCAGCTTCAAGAAAATTACAATTCACTTAAAAGTTGGACGAAGAATGTAAATATATTTGAGAAGGATTATGTTGTTGTACCCATCAACGAGGAAGCTCATTGGTAAGTTCTTTCTTTTACTTTTTGTTTTTAGGTAGTAACAGGAAAATGACTTTTTTTGTGGCTTTTACAGACAAAGGCTATATTAATCAAGATGTCAAAGCTTTCTTCATTGAAAACAAGTTTGATCATTTATTCTTTAGGTACCTGGCAGTTATCGTAAGCCCAAAAGCTGGCATCGTTTTAAAAGAAGACTCCCAACCCACAGTAATCCAACTACCAAAACACAATGCCTACGATGAAGTGCCAGTCTTTATCTTCGATTCGCTAATGGATGCTAATGATGTTCATCGGCATATGAAGGTGGTCGAGTTCTTGTCCCATTACATGAGTATGGAGTACAAGGAGAAGAAGCAGGACTTCAAACTGCCCGGGTGTGGGTATCGACAGCAGGTCTTTCAACTTCACGTTCCTGCAAACATGCCACAACAGTCGAATCACTACGATTGTGGCATGTTCTTACTCGTTTTTGCCGAGATCTTCTTGTTGAGGGCTCCGAAGGTAAGAGTTGCGATATTTGAGTAGTTTTATTGTCATACTCTTGATTTTCTGGCAAGTATTTAAGGAGCTAGAGACCTTTTTGAAGTATTTTTTCACTTATCTTTTTAGATTAGAAATTAAAATTAAACCAAGACTTTTTAAACCAAAGACATTATGGTATCTAAAACAATGTTTCAGATCGGAGAATTTAACCAAAAAACCGACTTTGGGACACTATTTGGCCACATCAACCTACGCGGCAAACGACAACACATCAAGAAGCTTATTCAAGATTTGGCACTTTCAAATCAAGAAAATTCCACGAAATCTGAATCCACCCCACCGCCCGTCTTGACCAAAGATAACGGCGAGAATGGAGCGACAACCGACGTCACGGAAGTGGATTCTGTTTCCACCGAAATCAACAACTCTCAACCTTCATTGGTCTCACAATCTACTGTTTGAATAAAGTTATGTTTTTGTTTGTATATTGAGCTAAATTTGTTTTTTACTGGTTTATCACCAGGAATATTTACTTTTTTATTCCTTTTGTATTTTGTTGGATTCTTTTGATGATATGCGTGTTTTACTTTGTTGTGTTTTAAGCGTTTGAGGTCCCTTTTTGCTTTCCATTATTTATGGCGTTTAAACGCGTTCTAAAAGAATGGCAAATTTAAAAATTTATTTTTAAATTAAAAAATTGTTTTTAAACCGATATGGGGCATCGTTTTTTATCGTAAGATTTATTGTCTTCTTTGACGTTTGTTTTTTTGCAATTTATTGCTTGTGATATTAGAACGTGCAGTAAAACCCTGAAATGATGTTTTAGAAACAAGTCAGCCAAGATGTCTATCATGGATTATAACGGAGGTACTATCGTCGCTATGACCGGCGATGAATGTGTCTGCATCGGTACTGATTTACGGTTGGGAGAACAAATGACGACCATTGCCACCAATGTGAAGAAGGTAGGTTTTTGGGAATTTTAATTAGCTTGTTTGGGGAAACTATTACTTTAATTATTTTTTTAGTAAAAATTTTAATTGTTTTTTTTTAATTTTAGATCCACAAAGTGTCAGACAAGGTGTACGTCGGCCTTCCCGGCTTCGCATCGGATGCCCAAACCGTCTTGAACAAGATCGAATTTCAAAAAGGTCTCTACGAACTGCGTGAGAAGCGCAAACTTCGTCCTGAAGTCGTGGCCACCATGGTTTCGAACTTGTTATACAAAACACGGTTCGGTGGCTACATCACGACCCCATTGGTGGCTGGTCTTGACCCCAACACTCACAAACCATACGTATGTGGTATGGACACGATCGGATGCATCGGGAACCCAAAAGACTTTGTCGCCGTTGGATGTGGTGCTGAGTATTGTTTGGGAGTCTGTGAAGGTGAGTATTGATGGGATTTTATATTGTTATAGGCTTTTTGAAGGATTTTGGTATATATTATGGTGGGGGAGGTTGGTATCGTTGAACTTGTATAAAAGGATTTTTAGAAACATAAAACTTTATCTCTAGGCTTCTGGAGAGAAAACATGGGCCCAGACGAGTTATTCGAAGCCACAGCTCAATCGCTGTTGTCCGCATTGGAACGTGACGCTTCCTCTGGTTGGGGAGCTCTGATCTACACCATCACCAAGGATAAAGTGAACGTCAAGAGTATCCGCGGTCGCATGGACTAAACCGGTTTAATACTATATTCTTTTCTGTTTATTATGTTAATTTAAATCCATAAACTAAGTATGATTACAGAGGTTTCGTTATTAATTTGTTTTAAATATTTTATATTGTTATAGTTACTTTGATTGATATTAAGGGTATTTTGTAATACTATATATGGTACTTTATGTTTACTAACAAAATGAGTTGATAAGAGTCAACGAGATGCATATATTGTGATAAGCATGTTCTGTGCTTGAGGAGGGGCTTTTTTTAACTTTTTTTAGCTTTTTAAGGTAAGGCAGGGTGAAAGGATAAAGTAAGGAAGAGCTAAAGCTATGGCAATGCACTGATAAAAGCTACGGCGAGGACTAGAGCTAGGGCTAACCAAAGCATAGAAAACAAAATACCGTCATTAAGTTATATAAATTTTATTAATTATGAGGTTATATTATTACATATTGCTAAAACTACAATTCATATAACAAAAGTCATTGAGATCAGTAAATCTATTCAATATTAATGTTGCCATTAAACGTGCTTTGCTCCTGGGAAAGTTTCATTTGATGGCTTGTATCCTTTCCATAGTTGGCGATAGTACTCCGAATTGTCGTAGTAGAAGTCAGTTAACATATTTGGTACTGCTGGCCCATAAGTCACTTCAGGAGGTGGGAGTTGTTGTTGTGACCAATTCCATGTCAGCTTCAGTACCAGTAGGATTGCCAGCAGAAGATCGACACCAATAAATACATAAAGTACGACCTTTAGTACTGTGACAGTATTATTAGCCTTGTTCAGTGAAGTCAAGTATTCCTTCCATTTTCGAGAGAAATCGTCTTCATATACTGTAGAATCGTGACCATGGCTGAGTATAGCCTTGGTATCGTAGCTTGCTTCAGATTTGTCTTCATCGATTACTGTAGCTTTGTCATTCTGGCTTACTGCATTTTTGTCATCTTTAGCTACTGTAGGTCCGCCATCTTCTTTTTGTGCCGACTTGAATGCCTGAGGCTCAGAATGCTTTGGGAAAGCAGGTTTGTTCAACATTTCAATCACATTGTCCAAACTCAAAGTATTATCACGTTTAGGTACTGTAACTGCCACCATGACTTGCCACTCCGCGAAAACGTCATCTGCAATTAGAAGCTTAAAATAATTCAAAATTTTTTAAATTTAGATATTAACAAAAAGTTTCTGCAGTGTGTAAACTCAGCTCTCGGTCTGCGCCCTTAACGTTCCTTATTTGTAGGGTAGGGTAGAAAATTGTGTTTAGAATAGGGTGTTTTTAAAAGAAGATAATACGCCAAAAGTTAAAACATTAAAATATTATTCAAATTACCTTTTGTTTCATTTGTGCCATGTGTAACATCAACAAGGAGTTCGGTTCCATCAGACAATGTTGCCACTTTCAATAGAGCCCCAGTATGTTTCTGGATCTCGTCAAACAACTCCAGAAGATGCTCCTTCATTGCCTTCAACGTGCCAACTTCGTTCATTTTTACCGTTCCAAGAAGTTTAAATTCTTCTGGCACCACGTGAGAAATAAGCTTATTAGGGTCTTCTAGCGTCAGAATTCCCCAGTTTGATAACGCTTCCTCATCAAGAATCTCACAGCGTCTACCGTACGTTCCTTTTGGACATTCACATACAATAGCATTTAGAGTATCGTGACATTTACCGTTGTTTTGACATGGCACTTTACGTTGGGAGCAAGATGGAGCTTTCTTTTGTTCACAGAATCGACCGGTAAAGCCATGTTGGCAGATGCATGTGAAGTTTCTAAAAGTACAGTAAGAATGTAAGTACACTTCTTGATAGTTACAGTATTAAAGCAAAACTATTTTTTAAATTTACCATAGCGATTACAGTAAAATTTTTAACAGTTACAGCAGTAATTGAAATATGTAAAATTATTAATGACTACTACCATAGTAATGTAGAAAAATAGGTTTACTTAGGTTTTTAAATACTAGTATCAATATCAAAAGCCTTGTCGTTAATTTATACTATTTCTAAGACTGCAAAACGGCATTACTTTTTTTTTAATTAAATTAAATTATAAACTTATTTAAATCATATAGTATCTATATTATTACAGTCTACAATTCACTAACTTATCTACTATCAATATTACTACAGTAAAGCTTACGAAGAAACTTACTTAAAATCTTTAGAAGGCTCACAGATACCCATTCCACATCTCAACTTTTCACGGCAAGGGTTGTAAGCTGGGCTAGGCACAGCATATCCAACATACAACAAAGTCAATACAACAAAGAATGTTTTATAGCTCATCATTAATTTAGAACAGTAGTTGATTCTCAAATAATTAGTTTACAACAGTTCACTTGATATTTTAATAACTAGTCAATATCAGTTGAGTCGACACTTTAGTCTACAACAGTAGGTTCACTAATGAATGAATAATTTACGAATCAGCCCTCTTTTATAGTATTTTATAGTTTTCTACGCATTAGGTATTATCTACGAGTTGAAGTCGGATATTAGTGCGCGTTCCGTTTGTATCAATCGGCAAATTCAAAGTTTCTTTTGATTTAACCAAGAGAAGCTTATAATTTAATGTTGCGTTGATGCCTAAAGGTCCGATCTGAAGAGAAAAGGGTTAATTATAAAGAAGATCCTTTTTTCAAAAAACCTAGTCCATATTAAGATAATCTTCAGCTAAAAATTGATAAAATCGTAGCAGATGAATCTTTTGTCAATTTAACATTTTAACACAATTAAAATTTATTTATCAATAATTTTAACCTGATAACGAAATAGTTAATCATACAGTTTTAAAAAAATTAAAATGCAGATCAAAGCTATACATTAAGGCTGTTAAACTAGACTGACGGGACCTTCGTCGCCGATCAGTGAGATCGCTTGAGCAGTGAACGTGTGAAGATTGACTGGTAGGGTTTTATCCGTACGTGGGTTCATTTGGCACTTTTGGGTGAGTTCGGCCGCCGACACTGGGCCCATGACAATTTGAGTGAGTTTTGTGGTGAAGTCGGCGTAGTTTCGACGGAGTTCTTTCTGAAATTTGATAGTAGTGCTTATTCGATAATACTCTTTCACACTCTGTTGTCTTACCTTCCTTTTTTTTACTTGCTCTACTCTACCTTACCCTACCTTACCCAACCCTGGCCTACTCTAATCTACTTTACCCAACTTAACCATACCCTAGCACAAGTATGAACTTATGTAAATCATATAGTATCTATATTATTAGTTTACGGTTCACTAACATGTTTTCTATCAATATTACTACAGTAAAGCTTACGGTGAATAAGAGAAACTTACTTAAAATCTTTAGAAGGCTCACAGATACCCATTCCACATCTCGACTTTTCGCGGCAAGGGTTGTAAGCCGGGTTAGGGACAGGATATCCAACTATTACCTACGAGTTGAAGTCGGATAGTAGTGCGCGTTTCGCTTGTATCAATCGGCAAATTCAAAGTTTCTTTTGATTTAATTTAATAGAAGTTTATAATTTAACGTTGCATTGATGCCTAAGCTCCAAAGGTAGGGATTTAATTAGGTTAGTAAGTATCATAGTATTGATTTTTGTATAAGTTTTTGAAGATTGAGATCTTTTTAAAGTACAATATTTTGCTTTCACAGACTAGAATTTAAAATTAAAACATGAATTTGAAACCAGAGACATTATGATACCTAAAACAATGTTTCAGATCGGAGAATTTAACAAAAAACCCCACTTTGGGACACTGTTTCATTATTGGTGTGATTTAAATATTTTATATTGTTATAGTTACTTTGATTGTCATTATGGGTAGTTTATAATACTATATATATGGTATTTTGAGTTTACTATTTAGGAATATTGCTTATATTACTTTATATTATAATATCTATCTGCTATGGTCACTTTGACGCATCTCATAAGTTAATAAGGAGATCAAACTATCAAAGTCCTTTGTTAAAGTACAATATCTGTTGTTTAGTGGCGGATTGGATGTGATCCTCAAGTTGTTCTCGCTGTATTGTCGACGTTTGTGGGAATAAAGCCAATGCTATTGGCAAACTGAACCCGAAACTCAACGTACAGACGATGGCGTTGACTAGAAGATGTCGGGTCGCGCTGTTTTGCACAAATTTGTATCTAAAATTGTAGTCCTTTAATAGGAATAGGAATTTTAAATAACATTTTTTTCTCATTTGGACAAATTTTTAAATGATATAGACGCTTAGAAACGAGCCAACCAAGGGGATCGTCACCCGGGAATAGGTCACCCACAGGAATAGGTCACCCCACTGAATAGGTCACCTCTGTAGTAAGTTACAGTATACCTACTGTAAAATTAAAAATTGTCTAAAATGGTTCAATAAGAATTTTTTGATTTCCCTTACGGCCAGGAACTATACTGTAGGTAACAATATAGAAATATTAACGTATAAACTACGGTCTTTAAACCATAACTGCTCTTTTTCAATTTGAAAACTCACTTTTCGATAAATGGCATAATACAAGGAGGTATCAACAGTAGTGGGACTGGCAAGAAGGCTCTGGTCATTGCTGTTTCTTTTACTGCCTGTAATGATAAAATCGGTTCAAGCAATGCTCGCTATAAAGAGAAACTCAAAAACATAAAATACGAATTTTAAATTGAAAAATTACCTTTTTGGCAGCCTCACGGGAAACCCCAACCACTTTGCCTTCAGAATCCAGCACGTCGATTCCTTTGTTAATCTCAGGCATTCTCATACACAACACATTCAGTGTCGAAGCTAACGATGTAGCTGGCAAAGGAACGAATCTTTGAATAATCAAACGTTGAGTTGGTGTAATTGACTTCAAACTTTTAATAACGTAGGTTAAGCCGGCTGAAATTGACATAGCCGCTCCGACAGCTGATAAATAAGCTTTGCCATATACTGACAGGGGTTGGGGCTAAAATTGGGCTAGTATAGGTAAAATAACTTAGGCCATCCTAATAGACAAAGGTAATGTATAATTGGCCCTTGGTACTAGCCATATAAATTAAAACCGTACGTTTGAGGCGTTTCTGTTGGCATAGTTAACGCAAGCGTTATGCGACTGATTTGCCCATTGCCAGAACAATATCGACCCCCATGATGGGTTGGGTAGCAGCATACCAGTCACCTAAATTAATACATTGAGTTTAATATAATATAATATACGTTTTCTTAGTAAAATCTAGTTTCAGGTAGGTTAAATTTATGGTAGAGTAATTGTGGTAGAATAGGGTATGGTAAGAACTGGTAGAGTAAGGTAGTGTAGGGTAGGGTAGAGAAGAGTGGATGAAGAAGACAGGGATATAAAGAGATAGTTAATGTTTTTGTAAAAACTTACTGTGATTCATCTAATTCTACTAAAAAACTTACAGTAACCCATCCAAATGGTACATAACCGCTCATACGAAAGGGAGGCAGTATCTTCTCTCCCGTATCTGGATGAAACGTTGATGAGACAAGTTTGGAAGCTTGCCATAGCTCTTTATCTGACACATCTGGTGACTTGCCTTGTTTGTAATCTTCTAATAGCTTTTTTGCGTCTTCCAGTTTGGCCTAAAATTACGTTTTGCTAAACAAAAAAAAAATTTTTCCATTTTTGACTTTTAGCTCTAGGCTCAAATTGGAGACCTAATAAACGGTGTGTTCTTTATTGAGTGTTTTTACATTTTTCAAGTTCAGCCACTACTGAATATAACTATACCAACTATTGAATTCAACGTAAGATCCAATACGTGATTTTTCTAAAAATGCCAACCCGAATCCCACGTGTTTCAACGTGTTCAATCATGATCTTTCGGCCTAAAAACCAAAGATTGCATAGCGTCCGAGACGCCAATTGTTTCTTTTTAAGATCCATGATTATTTTTGTTGAATTGATAAAAAAAACGACTTTTTGACGAAAAAATAGGTAGAAAAGCAAAGATCAGTCTTAAGAAAAAAAACTTAAAGTTTTTACCCTTGTTGATTTGCTAAAAATGGTTAAGAGTTTATCGAATCTTATTAGTAAGAAGACCATTTTTACCCTTCTACCTTTCTACATACATACTAATATTTCCTTTTCTTCGCCTACCCTTCAGCTATAATATAGACACCATTTTTATTCAAAATTAGGGCTAAGGCTTTAAAATTTAAAGCTAATTTTCAAGGAAATGACTTCTTTTTTTTTAAATTTTGTAAAAAAAATTAAAAACTTTACATTTGAAGCAAACAGCGTGCGTGGGTCGATAAGATCAACATAGTTGAGGTATCTGCCCAGAAACGAATCCGTGGGATAGCGTGGCTTCTCCAAACTGAATTCCGGATAATGGAATAGACGGATTCGCTGGTCCATGTTTAAAATAGCGTTTGAAAAAAGGAAGAGAGGGAGGGGAGGCCAGCTGACCCTCGAGTCACTTCTAAAAAGGAACGTAAACAAATTGGGTTGATAAAAGTCAACGAGATGCATACATTGTGATAAGCATGTTCTGTTTCTCAGGAGGGGCTTTATTAAACTTGTTTAGGTTTTTAAAAGTAAGGCGGGGCAGGATAAAGTAAAGTAAGGAAGAGCTAAAGCTGTGGCAATGCACAGATTAAAGCTACGGCGAGGACTAGAGTTAAGGCTAGAGCTAAGCAAAGCATAGAAAACAAAATACCGTCATTAAGTTATATAAATTTTATTAATTATGAGGTTATATTATTACATATTGCTAAAACTACAATTCATATAACAAAAGTCATTGAGATCAGTAAATCTATTCAATATTAATGTTGCCATTAAACGTGCTTTGCTCCTGGGAAAGTTTCATTTGATGGCTTGTATCCTTTCCATAGTTGGCGATAGTACTCCGAATTGTCGTAGTAGAAGTCAGTTAACATATTTGGTACTGCTGGCCCATAAGTCACTTCAGGAGGTGGGAGTTGTTGTTGTGACCAATTCCATGTCAGCTTCAGTACCAGTAGGATTGCCAGCAGAAGATCGACACCAATAAATACATAAAGTACGACCTTTAGTACTGTGACAGTATTATTAGCCTTGTTCAGTGAAGTCAAGTATTCCTTCCATTTTCGAGAGAAATCGTCTTCATATACTGTAGAATCGTGACCATGGCTGAGTATAGCCTTGGTATCGTAGCTTGCTTCAGATTTGTCTTCATCGATTACTGTAGCTTTGTCATTCTGGCTTACTGCATTTTTGTCATCTTTAGCTACTGTAGGTCCGCCATCTTCTTTTTGTGCCGACTTGAATGCCTGAGGCTCAGAATGCTTTGGGAAAGCAGGTTTGTTCAACATTTCAATCACATTGTCCAAACTCAAAGTATTATCACGTTTAGGTACTGTAACTGCCACCATGACTTGCCACTCCGCGAAAACGTCATCTGCAATTAGAAGCTTAAAATAATTCAAAATTTTTTAAATTTAGATATTAACAAAAAGTTTCTGCAGTGTGTAAACTCAGCTCTCGGTCTGCGCCCTTAACGTTCCTTATTTGTAGGGTAGGGTAGAAAATTGTGTTTAGAATAGGGTGTTTTTAAAAGAAGATAATACGCCAAAAGTTAAAACATTAAAATATTATTCAAATTACCTTTTGTTTCATTTGTGCCATGTGTAACATCAACAAGGAGTTCGGTTCCATCAGACAATGTTGCCACTTTCAATAGAGCCCCAGTATGTTTCTGGATCTCGTCAAACAACTCCAGAAGATGCTCCTTCATTGCCTTCAACGTGCCAACTTCGTTCATTTTTACCGTTCCAAGAAGTTTAAATTCTTCTGGCACCACGTGAGAAATAAGCTTATTAGGGTCTTCTAGCGTCAGAATTCCCCAGTTTGATAACGCTTCCTCATCAAGAATCTCACAGCGTCTACCGTACGTTCCTTTTGGACATTCACATACAATAGCATTTAGAGTATCGTGACATTTACCGTTGTTTTGACATGGCACTTTACGTTGGGAGCAAGATGGAGCTTTCTTTTGTTCACAGAATCGACCGGTAAAGCCATGTTGGCAGATGCATGTGAAGTTTCTAAAAGTACAGTAAGAATGTAAGTACACTTCTTGATAGTTACAGTATTAAAGCAAAACTATTTTTTAAATTTACCATAGCGATTACAGTAAAATTTTTAACAGTTACAGCAGTAATTGAAATATGTAAAATTATTAATGACTACTACCATAGTAATGTAGAAAAATAGGTTTACTTAGGTTTTTAAATACTAGTATCAATATCAAAAGCCTTGTCGTTAATTTATACTATTTCTAAGACTGCAAAACGGCATTACTTTTTTTTTAATTAAATTAAATTATAAACTTATTTAAATCATATAGTATCTATATTATTACAGTCTACAATTCACTAACTTATCTACTATCAATATTACTACAGTAAAGCTTACGAAGAAACTTACTTAAAATCTTTAGAAGGCTCACAGATACCCATTCCACATCTCAACTTTTCACGGCAAGGGTTGTAAGCTGGGCTAGGCACAGCATATCCAACATACAACAAAGTCAATACAACAAAGAATGTTTTATAGCTCATCATTAATTTAGAACAGTAGTTGATTCTCAAATAATTAGTTTACAACAGTTCACTTGATATTTTAATAACTAGTCAATATCAGTTGAGTCGACACTTTAGTCTACAACAGTAGGTTCACTAATGAATGAATAATTTACGAATCAGCCCTCTTTTATAGTATTTTATAGTTTTCTACGCATTAGGTATTATCTACGAGTTGAAGTCGGATATTAGTGCGCGTTCCGTTTGTATCAATCGGCAAATTCAAAGTTTCTTTTGATTTAACCAAGAGAAGCTTATAATTTAATGTTGCGTTGATGCCTAAAGGTCCGATCTGAAGAGAAAAGGGTTAATTATAAAGAAGATCCTTTTTTCAAAAAACCTAGTCCATATTAAGATAATCTTCAGCTAAAAATTGATAAAATCGTAGCAGATGAATCTTTTGTCAATTTAACATTTTAACACAATTAAAATTTATTTATCAATAATTTTAACCTGATAACGAAATAGTTAATCATACAGTTTTAAAAAAATTAAAATGCAGATCAAAGCTATACATTAAGGCTGTTAAACTAGACTGACGGGACCTTCGTCGCCGATCAGTGAGATCGCTTGAGCAGTGAACGTGTGAAGATTGACTGGTAGGGTTTTATCCGTACGTGGGTTCATTTGGCACTTTTGGGTGAGTTCGGCCGCCGACACTGGGCCCATGACAATTTGAGTGAGTTTTGTGGTGAAGTCGGCGTAGTTTCGACGGAGTTCTTTCTGAAATTTGATAGTAGTGCTTATTCGATAATACTCTTTCACACTCTGTTGTCTTACCTTCCTTTTTTTTACTTGCTCTACTCTACCTTACCCTACCTTACCCAACCCTGGCCTACTCTAATCTACTTTACCCAACTTAACCATACCCTACCATGCCCTACTCTACTCTACCCTAATCATTCCAACCCTATGATCCACCCCTACATTATACGTTGCCATATTCTAAAAAGTCAAGACCTCAAAGTCACCTACCCCAACTGAGCCCTAGTCCTGTCATAGTTTGCAACAACCCTATTCTAACTCCCCGATCCAGCCTCAGTCTACCCTACCATACTCTACCCTAAACTGACCATTCCCCATCCTTGGCTAGCCCTATGCCACTCCCAGTAAAATTTACTGTACCCTACCCTTAGTTTGCGATAGCCTTATCCTAACTCACGTATTCAGCCTCAACCTACCCTCATATAGTCTATCACACCCTACCCCCACGTACTTGATAATCAAACTGATCCGACTGAATCAAAGTTTCGTTCTTCTGAAGCGCATCACTGCATTTCTTTGACAAATCCTTGAAACAAAGCAGTAATTTGTGTTGTAGCTTGTCCACCGGCTTTCCATACTCATTGATCTTAATATCCAATAAAAAGGTTTTGGCCAATTGAATTGGCCCTTGGTTCACCGTGGTCCCAATACAACCTTGTAGTACCATTTGGAGCATTTTGGGGTCAGCCGGCTGGATGCTGGTGGCTGCATTCAGCTCTCTCGTCTTCTTCTGTACATCTTCAATGGCTACCTCGATTGGACTCAATACCTTTTGCTCTTTATCGACCACTCTGACTCGGGTCTTCATGTAAGGGAAGCTGAACTGGGTGGTCAATACTGTCTTTCTCTTGAACTGATCCTTCAGTTCACCGTGAGCTTTGCCGTCCCTCGTGAACGGTGTAGCATATGTAAAGCGATTGATGTTGTAATTGCGGTCAATGTGAGTTGTTCTTCGTCTCCTCTCCCATATATCAAAGTAGGGTTCGACGTAGGTGATCTGAATGTAGGCTTTGTCGTGATCCAATCTCCTTGGATCCACATCGTTCGAGTCTTTTATGATCTCAACTTGACCTACACCGTACTGTGACGTGTAGAACTGTTCCAACCGATGCGAAATCTCAGAGAGTTTCGTTATCGACGGCTCTTTGTAGATGAATTCCTCGTTGTTTAGATCGACAAAACGTTCACCATAAAAGCCGACTCTGAAGTAGGTTCCGAAGCATCTCTTATCAGTGCCTGATAGCGGAGAGATGAAGGCATCGGCTTGGTCTTCTTGATATCCACTATATTCCTCTACTTTTGACAAGTTGTTGCTTATACGAAGATGTACTGAAGCGATCTTGTGCAATGGGTAATGTTGGTTTAGCAAGGGAGTCATTACCTGAAAAGAGTTAGTTTTATATTGTTATAGTAAGTTTAGTTTTTAATTAAAAAGGGTTTTATAGCCTACTATAACATAATAATTTTTAATTTTACTTCTTCCAATCCACGCCCCTACCCTCACCACCTAACTGTATAAAAACTTGCTGCCATTCCTTACCGTATAAACCTTCTGAATATTCTCGTGCATACTAGCCCTCTCCATAAAGTCCACAGTCTTTTCCACCAAATGTAAAAAGCCGGTTTCTGTGAAGTGTGAGCTTTCACAGATTCCTTCTTCATCCGGACTGATAACGTCATCAGATGTGGCACTTTCTTCTTCAATATTCGAAGATAAGGTTAAGAATTCTGAAGCACCACCTGGAAGACCTTTTCCCTTCATTGACAGGTATTCATTGACCAAAGCTGAGCAGTGTAACATACACTGGGCCGCTTCGGCATAGTTTCCACGGTCTGCATGCTGATTGGCTACATTTATCATCCAAGTTAGACTGAAAACAAGAATTTTAAATTAAAAACGAGACTTATAAAATTTTCTTTTTTTTTGAAAACTCGGTAGTATAAAGTAAAATACGTTGTGGTCACGTTAAAATACTTTTTTTAGAATAGTTTTTAAATCAAAATTCACTGAAATACTAGTCAATATTCACCATGTAAATTATAAATGTCTAATACCTACCGCAAATCAGGGTTGTGCTGATATCCTTTAGCGATACGATACATTAGATCCACAAGCATTTCAAAGTCATTGGAGTAGTTTTTCATTTGTACTGTATCGGTCAGAATCATGTGTAAGTTGAATACTAGGTCTCGTACCTAAAATACAGAATGAATAGTTTTAAAAAAATGGTTTTTTATATTACAGTAGATAGAATAAAATAGAGAATAGTTCTTTTTATATTACAGTAAGCGCAATAAGATAAAATTGGTCATGAAGTAAAACCCTTGACCCTGGTATACAAAAATATTTGAAACTATAGGCTTTCAATGGCTCTATCGTACTCAAGAATTACAGTTCCCTTGCTTGCCGTATCCTAACATCTCATATCCTTTACTACTTTACTCTAGCCATACGGTACCAATTCTGGACCCTATAGTGCCCTATTCTATCTTTCTCTACCCCTATCCTATAATACCACATTTTAACCTCTCCTATCTCAGCTTATAAAATACTGTATCACATTATGTATTACAATATGATAATGCCCATATCACCCAGCCAAACACTACATACCTGAATTCCGAAAGAAGTATCCTTCAGATCCTTCCCTGACTGTAAATCATGATTCAGGTACCCCAACAATGTCTTCAACGATCTTCTCAAATAGTCTTCGTTCAAATTGAACCCTTGGCTAGCCGAACTCGACACCAATGTTGATATAGCCATTGTAATTTGCATTTTGACCTTTGGAAAGTTGAGTCCACCTTCGAAGCTTTGCCTCATCAATAGGTATAGACTGGCAGCCGCCTGAGATCGAACCACCGCCAATTTTGATGCTAAATGATGTAGTAGTTTAAGGCAGAGATCAGCACAAAGTTGAGAGTGATGTTCAAACAGAAGTTGAGGGAACCTGGCAACAAATGCCCGTTGAACTTTGAAAATGGCACTGATTGTGTTGGTGGTGTGACGGCATGATAGTAGATGCATCTGAAAGATACGTTGTAAAAAAGTAGCTTTTTTAGAGTACGTTAGGGTCAATGATTAATATTATTTTAGTTTTTTACCACAAAAGCTTAAAAATAGTGCCTTAAGGACTGCTTGCTGCCCTTTCATACAAAGCCTTGCTTGCGTTACATTACTTTACTCAAACCTTTTTTAACCTACCTTTTCTTACTCTTCCTTACTTTACCCTAACGTAAGAGTAAAGTAAGGACCTTGTCTTAACTGACCTTACACTACCTTACCTTAATTCGTCCTAGCTTACTCTACCATAACTTAACTTACCCCTCTTTATGCTACCATACTCTTCCGTAATATACCCAACTCAATCCGACCCTAACCTACTTTACTCTAACTTATCACAAGACCACTTTACCGCCTCCCACCTTCCCCAACACCAAAACCCTTACCAATAGTTGAATAAGTTTTGGCAGTAAAAACAAAAAGTGTTCGGCCGCCGGACTCTCCACCACCTTGACAATCTTCCTCACAGTATCCAGCACAATCAGTGTCATTTCCGAGCTGATCTCTCGTTCGTACAGAAAGTCGTACTCATTCTCGAACACCTTACTCATATCATCACCAAACTTTGGGAACGAGTCCGACTTGACCTGTCTCCATTTCACATTGACAGAGTTTGTGTCTGATTGCGATGAGGGTTTTCTCGTGATTTTGGATTCAAATAGACCTTTAGGCTTGTATTCAAAGTTTGAAACACATAAGGTTAACAGTTCAATGAAGAGTTGCATTTGTTGGATTGAGAGATGTTGTAGGTAATGGGTTAATATTGTTGAATCCAAGTTTTTCAGGACCCAGCCGAAGCAGACAAGCATCTGAAACATAAATTTGAATTAATTGTAAAATTGTTCAGTTTTTTTTCTAAATTTCATTTTATAAGACCTCAAATTCAAAAAAAATCCCTACCCATCCCTAGCGAAGTCTTTTTAAACTCAAATTTCAATTTACCTTAACAGTATGTTCCTGTGACAAAGTAGAGTTCCTATTTTGCTTCAATAACTCCGGTATTCCAGCCACAGCGTTGTGCTCAATCGGAATCTTGTCCAAGGCTAATGATGATGTCAGTTTCTGACTGATCTTGGACTCCTTTCTTGCTGTTGTATCCCTGTTTGTTGGGTCAAACAACAGTCCTTTAATGTCCAACAACACATTCATTAACGGAAGGTATAGAGCAGCTACTCGGTTGTGTAGTGACTGATTTTGAGAAGTTAGGCGACCGTCCATCTCGTGGGTCAATAGCAGTGAACATAATGTTTGTATAACCCTGGAAACGTAGTCACGGTAAGTTATGTTGTGTTTTTTGCTATTGTTTAAAAGTTTATAATAGGACGAGTTTGTTTTCTGTTTTAATGACATAAGTTCACACAAGATCGCATGAATTATAAAAAATTAAATGTTGATTTACGACTGAGCTCCCCATAGCGTAATAGAAACCCTATAAATAACCCTAAAACCCCTTACCTCGACTGTAGAAACGTGTTTGAAGAGTATAAGACCGTAGCCATGTCATCAAACAAAACCGCGAGTAAGTAATGTTGAGATCTGTATACTGTGCTCAGATGTGAGATACTATCATATGATACTGAATGACTTGAGAGACTCGACGAACCACTCGGACTTGGCGGCGCTTGTGGCACGTAGATTTGAGCTCCAGAAGCTGATGTAGTCAACGCTGAAGCAAACAGTTGATTTGATTTAGAAGCCGAACTAACTTCAAATGGCAGATTCAAAATCATGAAGTGCTCGTGAGAACAGACGATTTGCATAAATGACAACTTCAATGTCATTAAGGTTGTTTGAAGTGGATCCGTGGCTTCCGCAATGTTATCCATCATTATCTTGTTGTAAGTTTTGATCAGATTCATCACAAAGCTTCTGTCCAACAAACAAAAACAGTCGGATACAAAGTCGGCCAGCGCTTTGTTAATGTTCTTTGCTTGCTGCATGTTCTTGGATGCTCTTCTGATCGTTTCTTCCGTTAGGATCTTCACCACTTCAGCCAGGGAATTTAGGAATTCTGGTCTGAAGCGGAGTTTTCGTGGAAGAATAAAGCGATCCCATGTTGAGAGGTATTCGACACAGGCTTTTACCTATAACAACATTATTTTCATCAAGTTTTCGATACAGTAAAAATTTTTAAGCTATTTAAATGTAAAAAAACTGATTTTTCTCCTTAAATTTTACTGTTTTTTCACCAAAATTAACTAAAACTAATCATTTCTTAGTGATGAATAGAATTTCTAGATAATTTAAACCCTTTTTTTCTTCAAATATCGATAAAAACCTCAACCTACAATCATTCCAGTAAAGAACCAAGCATAAGTGCAAGCCGCATCTTTCAAAGCTGTATTCATATTAACAAAAAGACTGGTCAATTCCTCATGAAACAACTTCTTCGACCCATCTAGAGCATCGTCAGCGCTGGTCAGTACTTTGGTCGATACATTCTGTTCATAACTTTCTAAAAAACATTGTTTTTTTAATAACATTTTGTCTATTTTTCAGTTTCAAAAGTTGAGTTTGACCCTAGTTTCATACAAGAAATGTAAAGAATGCCATAGCACCTTCTAAAAAGCAAAAACAACAGCTCAATTGTCTGTGACCAAGGAGAATATGTGTTAAATTAAAAAAAACTTTTTTTTATTTTTTGACTTACTACCTTCCTCCCCAAACCAAAATAACTCCCCTAACCCTACCTATAATCACAGATAACCCAAAAACTCATTAGCCAATCAAAATCAAATTTAACCTACTAATCAAATTGACCAGATCAACACTGTCCCTCTGGCTTTTGCTCGGTGATATTGGAGGCTTCTCTTGTTGAACCAAAACTTCATTCGACGAGATTCTATGAAGATATAGGTATTGTTTTAACAGACTTCCTCGCCCTTCCTTGTCCACATCGCTGTCAAACAGCACCGTTGATAACTTGACCAATTGACAGATGATTTCAAAGCAAGTCTCGCTGAGTTTGGATGAAAATGGTGGACATGATACAAGCGCAATCAGCTTGTCAAAGATGATGTAGAGGTACGAACACAAAGACTCTGGACTAGCCTTGGCCATGTTTCGTATGACTGTTTGAAATTCAGCTTCTGAAAACGTGATCTTGGTGTCTCGATTCTTGAGAGCGCTGAAGCTTCTGAAGAACTCTGTAATGTACTGATCTTGAGTGTGTACTGTAGACACAGGCTGTAGAGACAGGTTGAACAAAGGTTTATGACCATCTAGCCATTTGATGTTTGGTACATTCAGAAGTGGCGAAACGTAGCCAATGCTTCGTGGTAAAGGCTCTAGTGATATTGGTAGTGACAGATCTCCTGATTCGATGTCACCTTTTTGAAATAGAGGGTACCACTGAAATAAGAATGGCATTATGTGACATGAAATGTCATTTTTGATCAAATATACACGACCCTACAGTAATAACTTCTGTTTTATAATAATATCTTCAATTCTACCTTATTTGTGCTTTTATACAGGGTGTCTCAAGAAATTTGCAAGATTTGAAAAATTTTTTATTCAGCGATAAAAATCTCTATAGGTACCAAATTTGGTACAGCGATGTAAAGTCATTATCGAGTTAATATTTGTCATTTTTACAGTAATATCTTACCGTATATCCAATGGGCGTCTCGGTTTGTTCATTGGCTTTTCCACCTTTACATGAGACATGAAAGAAGGTAAACATCAAGTGGTATCCATCATCAATGTTAACCGGTATTTCACATTTAATTTCATCGACAAATTGAGGAGTTCTGCAATATTAACATGTATAGCCCTATATTATATTAGAAAAAGCACTTTCATTGAGTATAAAGGTTATGATTAAGTTATTTTACTAATTTTACATATTAATTAAGTTATTATCAAACATTAATGCATATATCAACTTATATTGATGTTGTTTTTAGCTAAAACTCAAATTTATGTATAAATTCAATAATAACGTACTTATTATGATAGTTCACACTAGTGTACACCTTGTTAAGCATCTTTGGCCCCGATGAGCGGCCATAGAATACAGTTTGTGGCCGTTGATCAGAATCAAGAAGCTCCACCTTTAACGTAATATTTCTCGCATTTCCTGATCGATTTGAAAAGTTGACAAACTTTGGGTGGACGTATAGTAAATTCCTGAAAAATTTTACCATAACACACGTAAAACTTCAAATTAAACACAGTAAAGTCAATAAATTACAATTATATCTTATTTTAGAATAAGATAATTAACTAACTGTAAGATAACTTCAGTTAAAGCGGAATACGCCCTTTTCATCCAAAAAAGTAAACCGCCTTACCGATAATATGAATGCACAGTAAAAGTTTGAAGCTTTGGAAACGACAAAACCGCTTGTGCCTTTTCAACATCTTCACTTTTGTCATCCACAACAACTTGAAGTTCAGGGGACCGTATACTAGAACATTCTGACGCCTCTTTCTTTGTGATTTCTAATCTTAAATCAGCTGGAAATGATTTGAACTTCATTCCTCTTCCACCTGACTTTTGAGCTTCAGCCAATGTTTTCAGAAGATCGTCGTCTGATACTTTTTCATTTTCATGCCGATACAATGATGTTATTCGAAGTTTTATCCCGTTTTCAACTCGGTTTAAAGAGTTCGTGTCTTCTGGAATTTCTAGGTCGATAGAGGATCCTTTTTGCTGTATTGTGTCATTGGTTGAGTTGGAAATGCGATCTGAAGATAAATTCGTTTTAAAAATAAGTTTCTCTATAACATTATCTTAATATTTTTTGCCTTTCTTAAAGTTTAACACAATGTTTATGTTCATAAACAATTAAAAATATTAAAACTATAATTTCCCACATCTAACCTAACTTATTAACCATCAAAACCTGCCCTAAAATAAAAAAAACAATTAAATTTCATACCTGCACTAACCACACTGTCAGTATCCGTCCTAACCAATGAAATTTCGTCGTGATGCTTCACCGTACATTCTTGATCCTTATTCTTCTCGTTTATGACATTCTTCAGATCAACATACGTCCATCCCAGCAACGTACGATAACTTCCCAGCCTTCCACAAAAGTCCCTGGCCGTTTCGCCCAACTTTTCGTTAGTCTTCTCCTTGTTAACATACGGCTCCACAACTTCTGAAGAGTCTGCAGCTTGTAGCACCTTTTCAATTCGTATAAACAAAAACACATTGTCTCTGAACTCATCGTACGAAAAGAGACCTTCTCTGACCTTATTCACATCTCCATCCGGCCCCATGTGAGCTCGAATCATCCCCAACATCTCACGACTGTTGAAGTCAAAGTAAAAGTTCTCAGTCAACTTGGACTTGGTTTTGAGATCGTACAACGCCATTACACCAAACACTGGCTCGAAATAAGGTGTAATTTCAAAAGAATTCACTTTAACAGACAAATAATGATTCGGAATAACTTGAGGGATGTTAATGTCATTGTTTGATAACGTTAAATCCGAATCCATAGGTAGATATGCCAGCATTTTGTCTCTCCTTTGGAGCCGAGGCTGTGAGTCCAAGAAAAAAGCGGCCGAATCTTCAAATATCACTGACAGATCCACCAAGTCAGAATTAGAACCGCTTAGCTTCTGGTCTTGAGTTAATGAGAATTCAGAAGCCGCTGAATTCCGTTTTAGCTCCGGCTGAAAAAATAAAGTAAATTAAAATCAAGGCTTTGAATTATCTTACCGGACATCCAACTTGGCTGACACTTCGAACCGGCTTTTCTTCATTATCTCCATCAAACAAACACATGTACTTTCCTCGAGTTTCTTTCAGCCGTTCCACCGCTTTAAGTACTGAATATTGTATGAAATTCCTTTGAACAATCGAATACTTGTTCTCATAATGAAGTATGGTGTCCTTGACATGTTGTTCTACATTGTTTCTAAACAAAAAACGCATTAAACACTTGATGCCTAGCAAAACATAGTAAAAAACAATAAAAGATAAGTTTTACGCATAATAAGTAAATCAGAAATAACTTACTTTTTAAGAAGATCATCAGCATTGTATTCAAAAGGTTTTTGACGTGCAACATGGTGCAAACAGATGTCCTTCTCACTGTAATCCACAACTCTAAAATTCAAAGCTAAACAACAAAATCAGCTAACAAACCTGTGAATCTTCCCAGATCCATCCTTAATTTCCAGTCTTCGTACTGGTCGAGAGCTTAAAACTTCCTCTACGTCCATTAAAACCAAGTCGTCAGCCTGATTCATCTAAAAATCCACTGTGAGTGACCAAAGTAAACAAACCTGGCTTGTCATTTTGAGTCAAACTGTTGTTCCACCACAAATCTGATGTTCCAGTCAATAATATTAAAGATAAATCACATATCCTTAATCAACAGTGTTCGCTTAATCCATATGAATTTCCAATAGAGCTCGCTTTACAGCGCAATAAATTCTTTTTGATATATTTACGATATTCCACATAATGTGTCAGTACTATTCCTTTATTTTTCGATTTTTTAACTATTTCGTTCAGTCTTTTTAACGTTGGGTTCTTTTGGTTAGTTTTACAACAATTTTTTTCGAACAAAAATCTGTTTTCTTCTTTATGACACATTTACTGACGTTTTATATGGACGAAACACCACTTACTGACGAGTTTTTCGGAGGAAATCGCGCAAAGTCAATAGTGACATTTCGTGTTTCTCATTATCTTATCGAAAAATATTATTTTATGTAGATCTCTTGTTTGTTTTTTGTGGGTTTTGGGTCGAATCATAAGTTTATAAAGAAGAATGCCTCTCATTCCACCCTTTCCATTGTCTTTTAACAAGGAGTACATGAACATGACTACTGGAGATCTTGGTAATATTTGTTTCATGTGTTTTATTTTGTTTTTTAGACATTTATCTATCTAGTAAATTGGACGCCGTTAAAGGCGAAACTCCTGCGGGCTTTGTCGTACGGCCATTGAGATTGTCTGATCTTGAACATGGGTAAGAACGGTTTTTAGATTATATTATTTTAGGCTTTAGAAAAGGTTTTTTAAAACGTAGAGCAATCAGATGGTTTTTATAAGGAAAAATATTATTTTATAGCCTTATTTGCTTAAAAAGTTGTAGTTTTATATTTTATTAAGGATTTCGTATTTTTATAAATATCATTTTATGTTTTCTAACTAATTTATGTTATCTTAGCTATCTGGACTTATTGTCTCAATTGACCGAAGTTGGTGATGTCTCTGAAGAAAAGTTCAAGCATCGATTCTTGTGTATGGCCTTTTCTAATCCCCAGTCTTACTATGTAACCGTTATTGAAGATGAAGAGTGAGTTGCTATTATGTTTTTAACGTTTAGGGCTGAATTGTATTATAGTATCTGCAAAACCCTTGATTATCATTTGATTTTATAATAACTATAAGTTTTTCAAAAACGAACATCTTATATAAATAATACATTTAATAAAATGTCTATATTGTCTAGGACCAAAAAGGTAGTTGCATCGGTCTCCTTGGTTTTCGAATGGAAGTTTATTCATCAAGCTGGCAGTCGTGGTCGTATCGAAGATGTTGTTGTTCATTCTGATTACAGAGGAAAGGGATTTGCCAAGATTTTGAACGAGATGGCGGTGAAATTGGCTAAGAATGAAGGAGTCTACAAGCTGTCTTTGGAATGCACTGATGAACTTGTGCCATTTTATGAGAAGTTTGGTTACAAGAAGAACCAAAACTTCCTCGTTTTGAGATTCTAAGCGTATTCTACTGTTTTGTACGGTTGTGTGGTGGTTTATTGTGGCTTTTTTAGTGTATCTTATCATTCTTGTATTCAATTTTTATTTCTAAAGCATATTTTACATTGTGTTTATGATTTTACAACCTATTTTGTTGTAATTTAAGTTTTGTTTGCATTGCTACAGCTCAATGTTGTAGTTTAATGCGTTCTCAACACGTTTATGAATGTAAGTACTTTAAATCATGTTGATTTAAGCATGTATAAGTATGATCATTACTTTATTTTGTAGCGTTTGCCACCTTTCATTTCCGTGTCATATTTTTATCAATCCTGTGATAAGATAAATAAATATTTATTCAGATGCCTTTGGCTCCGTTTAGTCAGCGAATTGGCAATGATTTGAACTTGTTTAAGATTGACGCTCAATGGCCAAAGCATCAGATGCCATTGGTAAGTTAAATTATGTTATTTTAGTTGATCGAGGTTATATTATGTTAGGGTTTGATTTTAATGCCCTATATTATAGAAAATCTATTATAAAAATATCTTTTTTGATGCTGTGGTTGTATTTGATTTTTTTATTATTACTGAACTAATATTTTTCTTTCAGGACGTGGTTCGCATCCCACCGCACTTGATTCCGGATCAAGATGCCGAGTTCAATCTTCTGATTCAAGAAAACGAATTGTGGCAGGAAAATCGACCATCCGCGTTTTGTTTCGACCACGCGCATAACACTTCCGCTTAATCTATCTTAATTATTCGAATAAACTTGTACATTTTAGATATGGGCAATGAACAAAGTCATGGTACTGAAGCTCCGGCTGGTGTCAGCTCGACGTTTTCGTTTCTCTCTAGACGAAGTTGGTTCTTTTTGTTGTTGTTGTTTATTTTTAGGTAGCTTTCAAGTTACGGATGATTTTGGAAGATATTGGAATATAATATTTGTATTTAATTTTTTTTTATTGAAAAGCCGATTTTATAGTAACTTTTCTGCGACTAAACGTAGGGTTAAGGGGGAGGGAATTACCGTGGCGATTACGATAGCTATTGTGATAAATTTCTCAGTTTAAAAGACTATATTTATTAAAAGATATAAGCATTAATCGTATTTATAAACTTATTATAACGAAAACTCTTCAGGAGGTTCACTTCACAAGTCTAACTCACCTATTGTTGTTGTGAACGCAAAAGGACAGCCGATTGGTGATCCAAAAGACGATGAGGACTTGAAGAAGTTGAAGGTAACATTATATTTACTTTTTATATTTTAAACCGTTTAAATATATTAAACTTGTTAAAAACTATTAAAAAATACTTTTTGGAGCTGATTTTTGACGTTTTTAGGTGATAAATTGCTTTTATGACTATTTTTGTTGAAAATACATACATTCAATGTTCTTGTAGGAGATACCGCGATTTCAACCTCTTCTTCTTGGAGTTCTTCCTGGTCAACGAGATTCTCCATCGATTTATACAAAAGTAGAACCAAAGTACATTATTAGGTTCGTAAACCGACTACAACAACATTTTACTGCCTGTCACAAAGCTGTTAGTACACATCAAAGTCAGTTGGTCAATGAGATTGGGAATGTAAGTTGAATAGTGGATTATTATAGATATTTTGAATTATTATTATAAAGATTTTGAAAACTGTGGTATAACTTCTTATTCTTCATGTTTTAGACTGACCAAAAGACCTCCGCCCTTCTTCGACGAGTATCATTGTGTTCGAAAAAGTACGAGACCTTTACAAACGACCTAAAACGAGTTGAATTGCTGGACAATCAGATAAATGAGGTCCAGAAGCAGTTGACAGATCTATTGGCTGGTATGAAATCTCTAAATCAGCTTTTGAAGGAGAGTGATCGACTGCCAGAGTTGCCATTGTTAACGCCTGCTAAAGGCAATTGGACTGCGTTGCCTTAGGATCAATAGGTTTAGCTAATGGAGTTTTATTACTTTTGAGGCAATATCACTTTAATAGGCTGATCTAATTGTAAATTACAGTTATATTTAATGGACTATTTGTTTTGTTCAATAGTTCATTTATAATACGAATATTATATATTATAGTGGATTAGCCTACTATTTAGGTGAAAAAACATTGTAAAACAAGTTTTTGTACATAAATGATCTCATAGTTGTAATTGTAATTATTTATTGATACTGTACCTGCTGTGATTGTGTTATTATGATGACATAAATAAATGTTAGTAAAGTTTGAAGTTGTTTATTGCAATATGTCATTCGTTATGTCGGTTTTTATATTTTTATGATTTATTAATTTGTAATTGTAATTTTTTAATAACTAATGGTAGTTGATATTAAAAACTCAATTTTATACAAAAATGATGTGTTATAACGTCATAATATTATGATGTCTAGGAGAAAATATGTTTGGTGTTTTATACCTCAACTTAAAGCTAATCTTTTTAGCTTTTATTATATATTACTTCCACATAATCGAAATATCTTTTCATTACAGAATGCAACGGCCCAACGATCTGGCTTTCATCCGCCCGGACGTTCCATACGAACAGCTAGCTGGGGTCGACTCGCAGGACCTTGTACCCATGATCAACGAGTACATAATGCGCACATCTGACCTTTTAAATTCTTTTGTACATCGTTTTCAACGCAAAATCGACGAGGTCGAGCAGAGAATGGGTTCAATTGATATCATGATTCAGCTACTCGAGAAGAAGGTAACCTTTTTTACTATAATTAATACGCCATTTCAAGTTTTCCGGGTTTTAATGAAAGGAAAAGTTCTTTTTTTAACATTTTGGAAAGAAAAAAATAAAGTTTTTTTAAATTTAAAAAAGGAGAAAACTTTAGGATTAAACGATTTGCACAGTTCAATTTAAAAAAATGTTATTGCACCGTGCAGTGTAATAAAAATAAAATTTATAAAAAATTTAAAACAAGATTAAAGATTTAAGTTAGGTGTCAAAAAATATGATTGAAGACTATCTTTTATGGTTTATTAGTGGCGACAGAACATTAATCATGCTTTCACACTTAAAATAATATTTTTTTAATAATTTTTACTTTCGTTTGAATTTTTAAGCCCAAACTTTATGTTTGTTGATGAAAACGTGTTTATAATTGTGTATCTTTATTATGTTTGAAGAATCTTTTTAGTTTTTCTAATTATTTTTTTACCAATTTGAAGAAGTCTGATCTTTTAACTGTAAAATGCACTTTTAAAACAATAATATTTTTATAAAAAGATACTTAATATACGGTTACCACTAATATATCAAAAGTAAGTAAAGTCCGTATGTTGATCTATGTTGACAAGTACGTATATGTAAGCGTATATGAGCTTGCCTTATATTTTTTAAGTAGAAACAACGAAGAAGTCATTTGAAGTTTGGTGAAAACTTTAGCCGATACCTTGGCCATAGCCTAAGCCCTAGTCTAAGCTGTAATCTAAGCCGTAACCTAGCCGTATTTGTAGCTTTACCGTAGTCGCACTCTCGCTTTCCTTGTTTCTACACAAGTCATATCCTATACTATCCTAACATAGTACATTAGCATACCGCAAAAGCTAAGCACTTTTGTGTCCCAACGTTACTTTATGCGAAAATTGAACATTTTGGTCATTAAAGATAAACCGCTTTTTTTCAAAGGTCAATCAGATTGTTAAGAAACCACTTGTTCTAAGTTCAATCAGTTCGCAAAATTTCGTAAAGTTAATTGACTAATGTTTCAACAATGCCCAAGCAGAACCAATAACCGGTATTACATTCGAAAAAACTCCGTAGCAGCATGTAGAACCCTACTCAACATTTATATCGTGAAAAAGTTGAAAGTTGTGAAGATGATTATTAATGCCCGGTTTTCTTATAGCTGGAGCGAGTCAAGGTTGGGAACAAACCACAAACCAAGCCTGAACACAAGACCGGTTCCGTCAATGCGGAAGAGCAGCAATTAACCGCCGCTGACATGAACGATGATGACATCCTACAAAAGGACAAACAGGAGCCGAAACAAGGAAGTGATAAGGATGGGGAGTTTCATGGTGATGGTTTGAGGAAGGGTCATAGTGAAGGTGGTTTGAGGGTGGGTCAAACAGAAGTTGATTCAGTTAGCATGGGTAATGATGAAGGAGAGATAGGAGGGAAGGAAGAGAAAGGCGAAGAAACCAACACGCCCGAGGGCATGGTGAAAGTAAAAGACCATCCTGCCTACAGTAAATACTTCAAAATGGTTAGAGTAGTATGTTTTCACTATTTTTTTCATTGGGGGGGGGGGGGGGTAAAGTGGGTGGGGTAAAAATGAACAATATTTCAAAAAAGTGATCAGAGGGCCCTTTAATTTTTTTAAAATTTAATGTTTTTGAAATTCATAATTTTAAAACTAAAATGATAAAAACTGATAAGACTGCTGTTCTAAAATTAATTTTAAAATTTAAGGGTATTCCGGAAATGGCAGTGGCACAAAAAATGAATTCAGAAGGCGTAAACGGAGCTTTTCTGGCTACCCCCGAGGCATTAATACCTTTAGAATAGTGTACTTTACTTATCTTTTAAAAACTTTTATCATGTAAATAATTACTGTGATATCTTGACTAAAATAAATTATTATCTTTATGTTTTTTAAAAATCTTTGTTACTTTTTATTTGTTCATAATAACGAGAGAACAGTATAACATTTATTAACAACCATCAACCAAATAAGTAAATAAATAGGGGCTTCTGGAGCCTGAGATAAATAAATAGTAGGGTAATTCAAAAGTTTTCAGAAATTTTGCATTTTTTTTTAAATTTGACCTAATTTTTTAAAAGTAAATTTAACAAAATTTTAAAACTTTTTTAAATCCAAAATTTAAAAAAAAACTTTTGAAATAGGATGAGTAATCAAAAGCTTCTGAAGCAGAAAGATAAAAGGTTGACTTCAGAAGGCAAAAATATAAATAAACATTGGCTTCAAGCCAAGACAATTTACCATGTGGCTCATTAAGCCTTATATTAACCATAAAAAACCTTTTTTTTTAACTATAAGAAGAATCAGTTTAACCATAAGAAACCTTATATTAACCATCCCCGTTTCGTTGGCCATTTGACTAGTTGAGTCTTGACCAGTTGACTTCTGGAGTCTTATGACAACATATATTGATCTATTTGACTCCAGAAGCCAAGAAAAAGTGGCTTCTGGAACCGTATGACGATATCCATTAAGACCAACTGAATTTAGAAGTCTCATAACCACAAGTGTACGGTCATTTGACTTCTCAAACCTTACGACAGCCAACTGGGCGACAAGATCAACGAAGACACGATCAGCTTACTCTCGATCAAAGGCGAAGCCGCATAAGGCGACAAGACCAACGCAAACAATGCCTGAGGCGACAAAATCAGCGGCGACAACACGAACGGCGACAGAATCAATGGAGATCCAACCATAGGATTCAGAATCAGAGGGTTCAGCACCAAAGGAGACAAAATCAGTGGAGTGAACACTTGAGGAGACAAGATCAATGGAGACAACACCAGTGGGGTCAAGATCAAGGGATTGAAGATGCCAGGAGATAAGATCAGAGGATGCAGCACTAGTGGCGACAAGATCAGCGGAGAGAAGATCATGGGTGTGAGGATCAAGGGCGCCAACACACGAGGACTCAGGATCAAAGGCACAAACACCCATGGCGACAAGATAATGGGGCCAAGAACGGCGGGCGACAGAATAATCGGCGATAAAACGAGAGGCGACAGCACGACAAAAGTGTTCAGTACAGGCCAAACTTCGACCAGAGGTGTGAGTACGAATGGCGACAGAACAATGTCCTTTTGTTTGACCTGGAACTTGTCCATCTGGGTGATCAGTTCAATGTCCTTCTCCATGCGATTCGTGATCTGAGTCTTGGTCATGTTGGTGAACTTGTGCAGACTTTCGGTATGATTGTAGGGGGAGTGTTTACCGTACAATAAGTGCATCTGTTCTTTGGTGAGAACGGAGAATCCAGTTGTGTTCATTTCTTTTAGCTGAAAATCGGGGTTTTACTTCAAATTTCAGAACTTTCCCAAGGCCAAAAACTCGTCCCACTCCTTATTACCATTAGATCTTATCGTTGAAATTAAATTAATATCGCTTACCTGCTGCTTAGTGTAGGTCTTTGACAAAGCTTCGAAAGTGTCGACCTTCCTCTTTTCGTAGTCACCGTACATGTCTGTTACGTTCTGTTTGGTAAAGTATAATGGTTGACCACTTTCACCACGAACTTCCTTTTCATAATCATCAACTGACTTGATCTTGTTTATGTCTTCTGTTTCCTAAAATTTTAATTTTATTTGTTTGGGGATATTGGGAAGGATAAGGCTTGATAAGACCTATATAAAGGTAATCGAACTGAATGTTTTTATCTTTAGGTAACAAAACTGATTTTCTTGATTTAGAAACTAATTTTCAGTCTAAGTTTTAGTTAATATAAGTAACAAAAGATGTCTTTCCAAATCAAAAAATTTATTTTTAATCTTTCGAAAGCTGTTTTTAGGTAATAAAATCATTTTAAAGCAATTTTTGATAGTTTTATGACTGTTAAAATAGCCTTTTTCTAATTTCAAAATAACTTTTATCAGCCCAAACTCACAGTATCCAACTTCTCAGCTTGATCGCTGACTCCAGCGGCTTCGACGATGAAGTTCAACCATTCTTGCTGATCTCTTCCATTGAATCCCTTGATTAAAGTTGGCAAACTGGTCAGATTTTCAGTGCCAGTTCCTTCGTTGTGAAGACTAAGAAGCGATGGGGACAAAACATTGACCTAAAATAATCTGCTTTAGTGTTTGATTTTGATTTTAAAGGTAATTTGCGGCTTAAAATTAGTTTTTTATTGTCTCTTAGGTATTTATCTTCGTTTTTAGAATATTTTTTAGGTAACAATTCTTGATTTAGAAGGCAAATCTATGCGGGTTGTAAGGCTTATTATTTTGAAAGTTGAAACAAATGATAAAAGTTCATTTTGGGACGATTAAATATCTGTTTTCCTCACCGTGCCATTTCCATTCTTGTCTTGTTCAGGCGTGACCGAAAAGAATCGTGGCGAGATCAAGTTCAAACTCTTTTCATCAAACTCGGTCGTATTTTCTCCAGCCAATGACATTCCCAACCTCACTCCCTCTCTAACCAAGTTTGTCATTCGTCCTACAGGATCAGCCATCATCTTCAGCTTCTTGTCCTTGATCATCTTCTTCATCTCGTCCGGCTTCTCAATCATATCCTCCAGCTCCGACGCCATATTATGTTTTTGGCCAAGGTTTCTGAAGGCCAATTGGTGGAGGGTTTCGAGGTCTCCTTTCTCTTGGCGTTCGGCAAAGGCTTTGCGAGCTGCCTTACGCTTGTGGGCACTGTCACGGACTTTGGCTACGGCCATTTGCCATCTGGAAAAGATGGCTTAAATTTTTTTTCTTATAATATCCGAAAATTTAATTTTTAAGTATTTAGGGATATTGTAGTAGATGATAAGGTAATTGAAGTGTTTTTAATATAGTTTTATAGAGTTTTACACTTCGAGTATCATTTTCTTCGTTTAGAAGGCGGTTTCAAAATTTTTTAACCTCATCTTGGTTAGTATAGATAAGAAAAGAAATATTTGTTACCGAAAAAGCTGTTTTTAGGCTTCCAAACGGCATTTTTTAGCTAACCCAATATATGTTTTTTCCAAAAAATATAAAAAAAATTTTTTTTTGGTTTTATATACGCCTTTACTATCAAAATATCCTCCCCTTCACAAGCAAAACCCACGATTCAGGCTCAGTTCGATTCTTCTGATTCAGCACAACATTATTCAAGACCTTGGCCACCGCTCCAAACGCTGTCATGCCATCAGTCTTGGTCTTCAGGCCATAGTGTTCGGCTTTGGCCACATCTCTGCGGATCCGAATCCCACCAATCCATTCGCCTTCGCGCTTCTCGACTACCGTAGACTTTTTACGCCCCAACGCGTCGACGCGATTCTGTTTCCGTTTATCTGAAGAGATACGGTATTTCAGCGACGTCATTCATCATCCGAAATGACTTTTCGAAAGAACAAAAAGTGCATTTTAAAGTTTTCAAGTAAAACCGAAATGATAAAGATGAAAGTGAACGTAGGGCTGGGACAAGACTTGGGAAGGGCCGGGATACCTTTAAAACTCAAATTTTCTCCAGGGGAGGGGGAGAGGTCTACTCCGTTTATAGTAAAGTGGAAATTGTGAATCAAGAACAAAAGAACTAACGCTAACTATAATCTATTTAAAACACCTTTATAACAAAACCTCTTTACAACAAAAAAAATTGAATCCCCTAGCGATTCGTTATAGAGTTTTAATGTAAAATACGTTGTCTCCACATTCTAATTGAAAATACACTCACCTCTATGTTCTAGAACCTTTCTGACACAGCGAGCGTGTTTGATGACATTGTCAGCAGCTTTGGAACATTCCTCCAACGTTACTTGTTCTACCTCACTCAGGTGGTGCAGACTAGAAAGGTATTGAGTTAAAAGGAGTTTCTAACCTTTCCTTAAGGAGCACAGATAATTTGAACAGCGTAATTACATGATGATTAAAATTCCTCCCCAATGTTAACCATAAAACCCCAAAAGAAGATTCTTAAAATGAACCCAAAAAGACCTTAAGTTTGTTGTAATAATTACAAAAAGTAAAAAACAACTTACTTTCGTGAAGCAACGGCCGCTAACAAACTACTGAAGGCTTGGTTCGTCCACCTCTGATACATATCGTTGCCAGACTCGGCACTCATCTGAATCTCGGCCACCTTTCCATTATTTTTGTACTGGACTGGCACTTGGTTCACATTGGCGTAGACTGAAGAATGATTTTAGGTATTGAAAAGGATTTTAAAATTTTAGGTAACAAAAAAAGATTTTAATTTTTTGTGGGTATATAAGCTAATTTTTTTTATTTTTTTAAGTTTTCTTATTCATTTTTTAGCTATTTTTTAATTTTTCAAATTCTATTATATTAGACATTATAAAAAAACATTTTTAATGCACAGTGCAACTTACTTTTACTTATTGCACCGTGCAATCTTTTTAAATAAAGAATGCGTTTAAAGTGCATAAAAATCTAAAAAATAATTCTTTGCGTTGTAAAATACGTTTTTGTGATTGAAATAAAAAAAATTCAATTTAAAAAAAATTTTTTTTTAAATGTATCAAAAAAGACTGTTTAAGCACGTCATAAAGTGACAGGAAAGCACAAAAAATCACAGTTTAAGCAACCAATGCAAAAAAAATAAAAAACATTTTTTTAAGAAATTTATGTAAATGCTGGAAAATAAATAAAAAAGTACATAAAAATTTTAAAAAACAGCCAAAATGTCTTAAAAATGTATAAAAGCCTTAAAAATAGCCAAAAATTTAAATTTAAAAAATACCTGCGGCCAAGAACGCCAGGCAGAGTAGTAGAATACGCATACTGGGCACAGCCGTCGTTGCAAGGGTCGGCTGAGCGATGTGAGGAGGAAGTACGAAGCCGTGGTGGTTTTAACAAGTCTGGGCTAAGTTGACAACAGCGCAACTTTCGAAGGCGGATTTTTTGTTTCAGGGGCGGAATGTGATCCGCCGAAGCAATTGAAACATGGCTGGATGTAGACGGCGTGTAGGAGGTACACTTACTGGATGTTGGATGAGGAAAGAGCGAGAACCAATGAGATTGGGAGAGAGAAAGAGGGTTGATTGAGAGTGATTATGAATAGGGCAGCAGAGATAAATTGGGATATATTGATAAGAGATATAAAGTATATTGTTCATTATGTTTTACTGAAGCTGACAAAGATAAAAGAAGTATAAAACAGATATAGTTGATGATATATACACGTCTATAAAGGTATAGATGGGGTTAGTGATAAAAAAAGAATATACAAAAAAAGTAGTAATAGTAAGAAGAATACACTTGGCGGTTACTGATAACAAAAGGGTATATACTTGACAGTAAACGAAAGAGATTAGTCATACGATAAAGATGACAAAAGATACGAAGTCACAAAGATAGTCATAGATATCAGCTTAATATAAAGGATGTTATGGTCAGTGGTCTTTCATAGAAAGGTAGTAATTGTTTCTTACGTTTTATAGAAAGATAGTAATTTTAGTGATGTTACTGCAAGTTATCGTAAGATATGTCTATACTTACTATTTCTAACTCTATCTCTGGCTCTTTCCTATCAATCTCTAACAATACATCTTCAAAAACACTGCCCATATCTTGTCGAGCCCCTACCCATATCTCGTCTAACCCTGCTGATATCTCATCTCCTCTACCCCTACTCATCTCTCCCCCTAACAAACGTATTATCTAGTGATACGTTCCATGTGTACGCGTTGTTCAACTTGCACTTGCCATTTTCAATTTACTATCAGACATACGCGTACATGTTGAACTAGAGCCGCTTTCTCTTGAGTTCAACGCGAACAAATCCCTAGACACGTCTCTGCAGACAACAAAAGCATGAGAAAACGAACACGAACGTGAGATCAAATTGCTGCACATGCAGGTTGCAAACATCTCAATTAACTCAGTCAGAGATAATTGATGTGAAGGCTGTCGTGACATACTTCGTTTGATTATTGCGTTGCGTCTTTTAATGTTATACTTCCGCTGAAGGCACAAGTCTGCCATTTTTTATACATTATTGATCAATTGATCTTAAAAAGTTTTGGTTTTTTATTTTAGTTAATGATAAGTTTGGCAACAGCACCGTGCAAGCATAATGAATGCACCGTGCACTCAAACTACAGACTGCACGGTTTGTGTAAGTAACAATGATTTTGTTTTCCTTCAATTTTTGTTATTATATGACATTTGGCAAAGCGTTTCAGAGCTTATTTTAGTTTGCACGGTGCGATTATCTCGAAAGCCTTGGATATGAATTATTGAAAACAATAAGCAACAACTTATGGTTTCAGTACGCTTAAAGGACCAGTTTGGATAAGTCTTTTGTCAGGCTTTTCTGCAACAGATCAGGCAATCAGGGAAGCGCGGACTTTTTTGGCGCAAAACGTGAGCGAGTCGATTTGGAATAAAGGAAATCATTTATCCAGTGTACCCGCTCACGTTTGGCGCGAAAAAAGTTCAACAGCCAAAACGAAAAAATCTTTGCGACAAAAGAAGTTATCCGGACTGGTCCTTTAACATTACAAAAACAGCATAATTTTTAATTTTCACAATTTTTTATTATGCCGGTCTGTAGATTTCAAGAAATTCAAAATTTTGCACCGTGCAGTAATGAATTTTCATGCCTTTTTAAATTAAAACGTCATAACTTTCAAAAAACAATTTATAAAAACTAAAGCCAATTAAATTTCATACTGCGTTTTCTGTCTACTTCAAGTTCGTAACCTTTAACGATTTCATAAGTTCGCCGCAATCAACCACAATCGATATTATCCATGACACAAATGTTGCACTTACGCCCAAAAAGATATCTTCTATACGTTTCAAAAAGTTATACACTTGTTCGCAAACGAGAATGCACTCCAACATCAACAAGTTTTACCCATCTTCACGATGAAAAAAAAAAACAGTTGAAACGAAATACGGTGGCGGTCCGGTCTGAAACGTCGTGCAACTCCCGCTTTTGGATATTAATTCACACGTAGCATTCGAATGACAACGTCCGACTGCCGCACACTCCAGTCAACTCCATTCCCATCAATCACCTCGTTGCGAACGACTCGATTTGTGGCATTTCGTCGCGAATGATAGGAGTTGTGGCGTTTCGCCGCAAAAAGTCAATAGTTGAGTTTCGCCGAGGAAAAATGGCGGTAAAAAATGAAATAAATGGAAAAATGTTCGAGAAATACGATCTCTCGAGGTTGTGTAGACCATGATCTCGCCAAATAACAGTATTAACAGGTTTAACTTTCGAAGTCCGAGGAGGAGTAAGTGTTTATATTGTCTGTAACATCGAAAAACTGAGGTTCCAGGCGGTTTTGTGGCGTTAATTTGTTTGTAAACATGACAATTTTGCTTTGATCTAATATGAATTTTAAAAATAGTATTCTTATCAGTACTGTTTTCAAGACATTAGTTCAGTCATTTAAAGTTATTTTTACAAAAAATTTGAAGTTTTATCTTTGGTATAAATTAATGTTCAGGTCCGTATGACCACAGATACAACTCCTATGACAGCACTGGACTTGTGGGACGTTTGAGTCCTTTAGATGGACGTGTTCAGATGCCAGAAATGTTGTCTCCAAGACTGGATTATGGACTAACTCAATATTATGATTCAAATGAAGCTCCTATTCAACTCACGTTCTCGTCACCACAGAAGCCGGTTCAAAAGTTCCAAATTCAGCCTTGGTTTGAAAGTTATGTAAGTTTTTTTCTTTTTTGTTCTTGTTTTAGTCTTATGAGCGTAAATCGCAGATAAACGAGGATAACGCGAGTTATTATGGCAAATTTAAGTTATTCTTGGGTTAAAGCTGCTAAATTTTAGCTTAATGGTCGATTTCGATGGGCTTCGATAGCCAGTGCACTTACTTCGATCCCAATTTTCTTTCTTGTTGTTTTGTGCGTTCAATCAAGCTTGTTTTCACCGTTTTCATCGCTTTACAGTAAGTTATTCATTAAATATGTTAACGTTTTTAGAGAAAACAAAGCACAATGCTTGTAATTGAATAATTCTCATTATTTTATGTTTTTTTGGCTTTTGAATAAGATAGTAAAATGATTTTAGATGCCTTTATGGTAATGTTTCAATTGCAATTCGGAGGCGCAGCGATATTAACCTTTCTGTTGGTATTTGTATTCTCAAGTATCATGTGCAAGTATTGTTTTGGAAGTAAGTCTTTTAATATTTTACTTTTTTTGTATATGCTTTAAAGTTCTTAATGAAAGTTTTTATGTATGTTATACGTTGGACTGAATGAGAGCAATGTTTTTAGTGTTGTACGAGCAAAACTATGATGTGACAAAGGAAGTTCCACTCATAGCTGCAGTAGCTATTACTGTAACCAGTATTTTCTTCTGGATGTTTGTTAGCTATGGTTCTATGGATGATGCTGCATTAAAGGCTAGTGGGTAAGGAATAGTATTATGCTATTATACGTACCTTTTGCTTTAAGTCGTTTGGTTTTTTATTGTTGGTACTGGTTAGCTATTAGGTATTTAATTGATTAAAGATAAGTTTGACACCATTTTAAAGATTGAAAAGATGGTTTGAGTTTTTGTTTGATGAAATGGCGTTTTCAGGACGATATACTTGTTCTTCTGGACGTTGGTCTTGTTTTCGGCTTTCAACACAGCTTTTGCTTCAAATTTCAGATGGGAATTTGTTCAGGTAAGGCATTCTGTATCTGTTTTAAACTTAAATTATATATTTTTAATTGTTGAAAATAACTTTGGGTTGCTTTTTTTTAGTTTTTATATAGATACGGTTTTATTTTTTATACTGGTACACAGGGACGTCGTTTGGGGGGCGGCCCGCCCCTCCCCCAGAGCCGATCCGAAAAAAATTCTACAGGTAAGGTACCTGTACGCGGAAAAACGAAAAAAAAATTTCGACCCCCCCCCCACCCCAGAGAAAAACCGTAGCGACGTCCCTGCTGGTATAGTAGTCAGATGTTATCTATGACATTTAAAAAATATACTTCCAGGAAACCCCACTAAAATACTTGAATGCCATTCTTGTTGATCTGTTAAGTTGTACAGCTATTGACACTCTTAGAAACACCCTCAGGGCTCTGGTTGTGTCGTCAGTGATCAGTTTGTTGTTCTCCTCAACTCGAGCCAACTTTTTCGACTTTTTGATCAGACCAGGACTAATGTTTAATCATATTGTGATTGTATTTGGAATCATTGTCAACGTGCGAATTGCATTTGAACTTTTAAATGCGATTGTTATGCAACCTCTGGATCTTCCAATGCCTACTACAACATCGTTCATCAGTGATGAATCGGCAAAGGCCAGCAAAAACGCATTGAATGCTATTGTTTCGGAGAATTTAATGCTTAAGGTGAGTTAGTTTCTAATGTTGCAGTATCTTGTATGTGGAAACTGAAGATTTTTTTAAATTTTTGGATTTCATTTAAAGAGTTTTTAGTTTTTATTGTTATTCAAGGAAAGTGTTTGCCATTTTTCCTCTTTAAAGTACAATTTTGTGGTAAATAAACCTAATTTTTTAGTTATTTGGCTTCCAATCTTTGTACGACTTGGTATCACGCTCAGAAGTCGGCCGTAACCTGGTATACTCGATCAGTCAGCCGGCGGGAAAGCCTCGTAACTGGTACGCTGTCAGAGACTCATGTATGGAATCCATCGACTACATTCACGGATTATTGGCCGCGAAAGTTGGACAAGTTGAAACTCAGCCAGGATTCGAGAAACAAAAGAAATTGGCCGAACTTGGGCCAAGTGTAAGATCAGCTCTAACTCCGACTGTTCGACCAATGGCCGCTCGAGTTTTTTCTGGAACAGTGACGGATTTGGGGGAGGAAAAGAAGCTAGCGTTTAGTACACCGTCAAAGGCCAAACTTTTGTTGCCACCAAACTTGAATCCAAGACATTACGGTAGGTTTGGGTAAATTTTGAAATTTTCGAATTTTTAAACGGATTTAAATTTTTTTTACTTTTGATTTTTAAAAGAACTTTAAAAGCCATTTTTTATAAAACCGCCTTGTGATTTGCTATCAAATCCCAATACGGTAAAAATCTAAAAGGATTCAAAAATGCCACTTTTCACTAGATACGGTAGTCGAAACCGGTAATTGATTATAAGAAACGTCTGATAGATGCGTACTTAATCTTGAAAAAAGGATAATATGGAAAACACGAACAAAATTGAAAGTAATTGAAGATTAAAGCGATCAAGTTTCAAGATTCTTGAAAGTCTCGGCTTTTAAAGACGAAATTAATGGGCATGCGTCAGGGCATGAGTTATTACTACAGTAAAAAATGTTTTAGAAAGTCATTTTTTATATTAATAGGTCATTTCTCATAGTATAATATAGTAGGTTTAAGATTTACCAAGTACTAGTGGAATGATGGTTATTATTGAGTGACATAGGATGATAAGAAGCTGTGAGTGATTCTTTACGATAAACTAGTATGTCACTCAAGGGACCAGTTCAAACTTATCGTTCTAAATAGGGTGTCCTACCCAGGTACTTTTTGATAGGGGTTTAACTTCAAAAAGTACCTATTGCAAATGGCAATCAAGAAGCTGTTGTTATAAAGAGGGCACCACACTACACACTATTGAGGGTCACACTTAAAGATACACACACTGCGTGTTTTAACATTTTGCTTTTAAAAAAGCAAAATGCAAGATGTTGAAATATTTTCTGTAACAATAATGCTCATTTAATATCTTAGTATTAGGTTGTTCACTTAATTCTGCGCTCCCTTGCAATGCAAATTTGTGGAGTAAGGGGGCGCGTGAACAACCTAACAGAAATCCATGATGACAATAAATAAAAGATAATGTAAAGGAATTACGTTTTACAAGAGTTAAAAAGGAAAAACAAATTAGATGATAATTGGAAAAATAATAACAGCTAAAGAACTATCAATACGGTATACTTTACTCAATTACAAATATTTTGTAAATACAAGAAATTAAAAAAATTAGCATTAAAAGTATTTTAAAAGTGTCACAAAACAAAAAAATTTTGTAACAGGATACCGAAGACTAATTATAGCTAAAACAAGGCGACTGGCAAGCGTCGTGTTGCTTAAATTATTCTCTGAAAGGTCGTCTGGCATTTTTCACGTAGCTTTCGTGATTGAACGCTGTTTTGGAATGGACACTTGCAATCACACCTATTTGTCACGTTTACGTCTAACCTTTTTTCAACAGTAACTTTTTTAATAATAAACTGTAGATTAGGATTGCTAGGGTCTACTCTTAAATAATATTGAATCACCAAAGTTATGTGAAGAAGCCAGAAGACCTTTTGTGGGTCATTAATTTTAGTAGTAACACGGCTAGCTAGCTGTCATTATTGCTATAATTGGTTACACGGTATCTTGCTGCAAAATATTTTTATTTTTTTGATACTACAATACAACCTGTATAACGAACTCCTGTTCGAGCGATTTGTTATCCTTGATTTCTACTGTATTAATGGACGGTACATTTGCACTAATTTTTTAAAAGTTCTTGAACTGATTGATCTGTAAACTTAATATAATTTGGTTACGTTAATATTAGGTTGTTTAAATATTTATGTGCTTTCCAATCCTGCTTTGTCGGGAGTCAGAATTATATGAATAACTTAACATTGTTAAGAATGTTACAAACGCAGTACAGTGTCTATCGTTTTGTCTTTTGTAATACGCACAAATGGAATTCAAATTATTTTAAAACTTTTCTTTAAATTTTCTTAAATGTGTTTTTTCAATATATGTTTAATTTTTATTTTCAGAAGCTAAAAAACAGAAGGCGAAGGTATTCGATTTCTCATTGAACAGCTTCCCTCTTCTGAACAAGTATCTGACATGGTTCAAAGACAACTTCCTAAAGCCTTCGCCTGCCATTCCAACCTATCATCTGATTGAAGCCGAGTATGCTCTGAACAGTTTGTCCATTTTGTTGGCCAACTCGTTGAAGGAAGATCAATATGGAATTGTGCAGAAAGACTTGTCAACTCTGTTTAGGGCGTTTTTGCAATTGGAGCTGGCTATTGATCTGTACATTCGATCTACTAGCGTAAGTTTGTTATAATGCTTAGGTCTTTGACGTTATTAACTACGTCGTTACCAATGTGTTATGGTTTGTAACTGAGAAGGTTTAGGCTTGTTATGTCGGTTTTTAATACGTTATGTTATACTTTTAAGAACTTATGTTGTATTATTAGGTGTTCAATTAATTCTGGGCTCTTCTCAACTTAAATTTTTGCTGTTAGAGGGCACAGAATTTTTTGAACAATCTAATGAAAGACAATTTTTTTTTAAACTTATGTTTTATTAAAATGACAATTTCATTTCAGAATCGAAAAGAAGATGTCATGGTAAGACCAAACTTGTCCAGATTGGAAGACGTGCTGATGGAATCCGTCAAACGAGTATATCTTACCTTTGGTGAACACATTGACAGTCTCGAATTGACTCCATCCGAAAAACCGGTACTAGAAATGATGGCTCAAAACTTTATGAACGCCGATGATTAATCAAATCGGTGTTTATTACCTAAACTTTAGTTTTTCTGTCGAAATTGTGCTGTTTACCGTATAAGAATACTATTTTTGATAATATTAGGCTGTTCAAATAATTCTCTTGAATTTTGAAAATTTGCATTGAGGGGCACAGAATTATTTGAACTTTCTAATAAGAACTGAGTTTTAAGTTATTAAGTTATCATAGTTGAACATATTACATTATGGTGGGTACGGATGATTTATATTTGAATGTTGTTGTTGGACGTATTGATTTTTTTAAATATGTAGTACGGTCATTTTTCTCTTATTTTCTTTATTTTTAAGGGTTTTTCAAATTTTAAAATTTAATTTTAATGATTATAGGACAATTTTGTTGGGGTTTACATTGTGTTATCATAGGTATATCGGGCTGTAGTTTACGTTGCAAAATCGTTTTTAAAGTATTTTTATGTTTCATCGAGGATATAAACGTACCCGGTTGATCAAATAATTCTTTGCTTCTTCTCAAAGAAAATTTTCAGGGTCAGGGGGCACAGACTTTGAACAACCTAACAGTTATTTTATGTTTTTAATGTAACAAGAGGCTCAAACCCAGTATCATAAACATGTAATTAAAGGTATGTTAATGTCCTCAAAAATACCTGCCAATACTGATGTGATGTACTCATGATAACGCAGTATATAACCAGTTAAGATATCACCCAATATATTATGCATGGACATTTTGTTGATCGTTTGCTCTTTTTATTTTCTTTACATCATGTTTTATGAATAAATTTCATTCTTTGCTCTTTCTTTGTTTGCTAATATTGTACTCTACAGGTTTTTTAACTAAAATATTTAGATTCTGATGTTGTTTTAGCCAGAAAGCGATTAGAAAAGGGCTGGAATGGAGAGTTGGGGTAGGAAATGATGTAGTATATGGAAAATGATAGAAAGAAATCTTGTGGTAATGGTAGAAAAGTTGCGATAAAGTTGATTGATGTGAGCATCTAGACGTTGTACTGCTGTTTAAAGCAAGTCTTACAGACTTTTAAGCTACATAATTTGATTCTATGAAGTTTTAAAACGATTTTTTTAATAGTTAAGACTAGAAAAGGTTATTCTACGTACTTTTGGGCTGGTGTTTTTAGGTTTTCAAGTTGAAGATTTTGGTTCTACAAACTTTCAGTTCAGATATCATGTTACAAGCCTTGAGATCTAATTCTAAAGGCTTCACACTAGTTTCTATGATTTTTTGGCGCACATATTCATCTACCTTTAAATCAATCTAAAGTTAAAACTCGGTCAAACTCAATATTATACCAAACTTAATATGATAGTATCCAAATGATACCCGAATTCAATGATAGTAGTCTCGAATCCAATCCACTCCCCATAAAAACGCCATCCTGATTCTAATTGGGTTTGTTCCGTCGAAGGTGGAGTGAAGTGGCCGTCTTGTGGCCCGCCGAAGGAGCGTCACTTTCAGGCCTGTCCAATTTGTTTTTGCAGTTCGAGTTCATCAATTCGCAAAAAGTTGTTCATGTGGAATTTGTTTCTTGGGGCTGTTCCCGAATCGAGAGGCTATTAACGTTGTCGAGGATTTGCTTGGCCACGGCTTTTTATCGTTTTCTTCCCAACTTTGGAAATTTGATGACGATGGTGAAGATTTTTTTGGGCGGTGGGGTACAGAGATGAGGTGAGGGGGCGGGGGTCGGGTAGACAACAAAGTGAGTTTTATGGGCTTAAGTAAAAGTTTCATTACTCTTCGTTGTCCTGCTTCGACCTTGCTATGAAATGGCTTTGTTTCTCCTTAACCTAACGATAACTTACACTGTTTTACTCTACTTACAAGGAAGGTACCCGACCTGCAACGCTCAGATTTCGTTCAATTTTTTTGTATTAAAGGATCATGTAAATGTAAGACCGGTCTAGACCTTATGTAAAATTCTAAGTTGCGGTTTGAGGAAATCGAGATCAAAAAATCGCATTTTTTAATTTACCGCCAACTTGGCATAGTGTTGCAAGTTTTTAACTTTGTCATTTTGACTTTTAAGTATTTTTCTACAATATAATGATAAAAAAGCTTCAAATAAACCTGCAATTTTAAATTTGGAAGCCTATCTTAATGGGACATCAAAAGAAGTGCTTGCAACGCAATGCCAAATTTGCCAAATTGGCGGAAAATTTAAATATATAAATTTTAAAACTTAAAACCGCAAGCTAAGATTTTTTATATGTGCTACTGGTACTACAAAGAATCCGTATAAAAATTTTGAGCTATTTCTGAGAGTTGCAGGTTGGGTACTTTCTTTGTTAGTTTACGACTTTTATTTTTATCTTATTTTAGTTTTGCTTCAGCTGTTGCCCTGTTCTTGTTCTAGTTTTAACTTAACAATTCTGCAGTCTGCTCGTAACTGTAACATAGTTCTACCTTAGCCTTTCCCTAGCTATACTCTAGGTATATAATAACCTTATGTTAAAGTCAGATCTAAATTTACTTTGTTTTCTATCTTTACCTTTGCCTTATCATAGCTCATACTATGGTAAACCATACCTTTTCATAACAAAGTTATAGTATTTTTACAGTATTCTCTTTTATTACTCCTAAACTTATAATTAATAAGAAGTAAACGCGTCTCCGAAACGTTTCAAAGTATCTACTTACACGAGTATTGGCCTCGTTTGGCTCTTGACTGCTTCTGAAGAGGATCTGAGAGAAGAAGGTGCAATTCGAGCTGGAAAACGAATTTGGCCACCAATTCTGATGTCCTAACGTTTCAGCGAGTTTCCAATGTTTGGCGTGATTTTGAGTAATTTAAATTAAAAAAAATTGTTATGGTAGTGTAAGCTAAAGTATCGATAATGTAAAGTTTGGTAAATGTTAACTGAATAAATTATGGTTAGATAGAGTAAAGTAGAGATACTATAGGGCTAAGGTAAACCTGCAAATATGGTATAGTAGACTAGATAACGGTAAGATAGAATTGGACGAGATAGAGTAGGGTAGGACATGGGGTAGAATAAGGTGGAATACTGTAGGGTAGGGCAGGGTAGGGTAGGGTAGGGTAGGGTAGGGTAGGGTAGGGTAGGGTAGGGTAGACTCACCCCCTCTTTCTAATCCAACAAACCCCTGAGTAATACCCCTAATTGTATTCATTTAAGTAATCCAAAGTGCACAACGGGGTTAGCCTACTTTAGCGCAAAACTTTTAATTTCTCAAAGAGGCGAACTTTTACAGAGTGATTTACTTAATGTAATGTTTGGGTTTCGATCGGCACTCTTTACTTAATCCGTTTTCCGCTCATCGGACCCGGAGGCACTAAAGCGTGCAAATTATAACTTTTTGACTGCGGTAACCTTTACTTTCTACCGTTTAATATTGCGTGGATTTGTCATTCTGAGGTGGGTTGTGGGTGTAGTTGGTATATTAGTCGTCATAGGCTTTTGTCAGGGCATGGCAGAAGTATGAGCTACGGGGAAGGGAAGAGGGGGGGAATGAGGAAAGCTAGAAAAAAACCTTCGGGAGTAAGGGGGGAGGGGGGGGCGGTAGTGGGGAGGGTGGAAGATGAGTGATAGGCCTGTAAAAGGCCGGGCATTGTAAAATTTGTTAGGTTTGAGCCCGACCCTGGGGCGAACATGCCTTGAGCCGGCTCTGTTTTTTTCAAATTTGTTCGGGCTGGGCCAAGTGGGCTCACTTTAGGTTTAGAAGGGGGGGGGGAGCTTTTATGAAGAAAGGGGATTTTAAATGCTCATAAATTTATTTTTGCCTACGGGCAAACCATTTTTTCTAACTTTTAAATGAAATTTAAGTTAGGTATGACAGAATTTCTATAAATTTCAAAATTTAAAAAAAATTTGTTTCATTTTTAATTTTTGAATCCAAAAACCCAAGCCAAAACAAAATTTATCATAATAATAAAACGCATTACTTATCTTTTTATTTGAATAATCGTAAAAGGAAAAAAGCAATATTCAGTCAAGATGAATTATTTCATGTTGTTCTAAACGTTTTATTAATTGTCTAACCGTTAGAATAATAAATTTTTATCAGAAATGTTTTATTTTAATGAGATTTCGAAAAGGAATTTCTGACATTTTTTAAAAATTTTAAATCAAATAGGACCAAAAAAAGTCTTGTCTTTTATTCACGTGTGTTTGAACGGCTGAAAACGACAAAACTTTTTCGATAATATGTTTATCAAAATTTTTTAAATTAAATAAAGTTTTATCGCTATATTTATATTTTTGCACGTTTTAAAAACGACAAGACTTTCCTAAACCTATATTTTTTAAAATTTTTAATAAAATATTATAGTCTTGGTACTTTGTATAAACATGACCAATTTGTTACTGTCAGCTACATTTAGATTAAAATTTCTCTTTAAAATTTAAATTTCTCTATAAACATTTGGCCATAAATGTGTTTGATTTATGGAAATTGTTCGTTTTACAAAATAAGGGGCTTCAAAGGCTACGAATGAATTTTCAAACCAATGCTTTATGGTTTATATTATTTTAGGTTTTTAGGTTTGGTTTTTAATTTTTCTATATCAATTTTAATTTTCAAATTTAATTTTTAAATTGCTTTTTGAATTCCCTATCATGCATTATCATTTTAAAATATTATAGCTAGTGTCTTTAAAGTAATTGTAAAATAACGTTCTTCATAGTAGTTACTCGTAAAAAGTATCTTTGTCTTTGAACACAACTTAACTTTTTCAAAATTTAAATATTTTTAACTAAAAAACAATTTTTTGATTTTTTTGTTTAAAACAGTTTAAAAAACTGACAGAAGAGAGAATTAGGGGATTAAAAATAGCCATAGCCTTAGCATTAGCCTATCATTTTCTGTAGATTCTTATGGTTTTTAAAAAGGTTTGGCGTTTTTCGTCTTGAAAATACATGCCAATTGACGACAAGACTTTTTGACAAGTAAAAAATTTCTTAAAACTAATTTTTTTTAGATTTTTCCTATCGGAAAAAAAATTACTTTTAAAAATTAAAAAACTGATAAGTTTTTTATAAGCTTGTCATTTCTAACGGCTTAAAACGTAGTATAAGGCTCTTCCTAGTGAAAAAAATAATCTTTTGTCTTATCACTATGACGTTATAGCTATCAAGAATAACATTACACGTAAACTCAACAATAGTTTTAAAAAAGTGTCTTATCGCATTACAAATACTTATATTAAGTTGTTCAAATAATTCAGTGTCCCTTAACCCTAAAAACTTGTTTTGAGATGGGGCACATAATTATTTGAACAACATAGCAATATTAAAAAAGTTTACAATCACATTTAACAATTATCATCTCCCAAGTCACGCCCAAAAATGCCCTTATCAGTAACATGTCTAATACGTTGTAAACATAGCTATTATCACCAACATACGAAGACGTGTTATCAGTTCACCACCCAGCTCGTGAAACTACACGAAATTTTCGAAAAAAGTGCGAAACGATTCCGTGGGAACACTTTGGCTTATCATGCCGGCAGCAAAAGGAAGGTGTGAGGGAAGGAGTTGTTCAAATATAAATCTCAGCTTGTTTGCGTTTCCTACCTCTTCAGCCAGCCCCGGTTAGGTAGGGTTCCGTTAGGCGGGGGTTCGGTTAGGTGGGGATTCGGTCAGTCTGAGGGCAAATTTGGGTAAATCTACTTGACTGGCGCGAAGGCGGGCGGGCAGGGAGGGGATAATGTTTGTTTGGACAATAGATTTTAAATTTTTCAAATTTGAATTTTATTTTTATAAACTTTATTTTTTATCTTTTAAATTTTTTTAAATTAGCTTTTAATACACGTTTTAGGCTTAAAAATACGTTTTTTAAAGTTTTTTAAATTTTTAATGTTTAAAAAATGGGTTCATATATAACTGCATGTATTAAAATTAATGGTTTTTATTATTTTTGGTATTTTCTAAAATTTTTTTTGCAAAGTTTGGTTTTTTATACAGTGAACTCACGGTATAACGAATCGGCTTTCGTTATATCCGGAATTCTGTTATTTAAGAATCCGTGTACTGGCCAGTGAAAACTTTTTTCTAGGGAATCTAAACAAATTCGCTATAAAGAAAGTTTTTTTTGTAAGCGGAGTCCTATTGGGGTTTCACTGTATTTTAGTCAAATTTAATATTATTTCTTTTCTTTTCCTTTATTTTTTGAATAAAAATGTGGATTTTTATATGATTTATGTTTAAAATTTTATTTTTATGCTATTTTTGGGCTTCTTTTATCTATTTTTGTAAAATAAAATGTAGGTTCTATAGTATTTTAGGTAAAAAAAGCAATGTTTTTTTATTAATTTTGACTCTTTTTATCTTTTTTGTAAATTAAATTTGGCTTTTTATATTATTTTAAGTATAAAATTGTGTTTGTTGTATTACTTTTGACTTATTTATACCTATTTTCGTAAAATAAAATTTGGGGTCATACCTTATTTTAAGTATCATATAAACCTTTATTTTTTAAATTTACAATTTTTAATAATTTTTGAAATTTTTTATTATATTTATACATTTTCATACTTCATTCTACGCTTTTCAAATCTGAAAAGGTATTCCGTGAAGCAGTATGTAAAACCCCCTTCCTGACGGTGATTTTAAGATCGCGACAAACCGGACCGACCTCATTACCTTGAGCACGCGCCCAATTACCGGTCGTATACATGTTTTTTAGATGAGGAACTACTGCCGGCTGTGATGAGTACGATGTATGTGGAGAATCCGCTGCTCCAAGTCGGTCATAAGGTAATTTGCAAGCGTTTTATTTTATTATAGTGGGTGTAAAATTAGGTAATACTATAGTAAGGTTGAGCATTGAAAAGTTACGTTATTATGAGTAGGAGAGGGGACGAAGGGGAGGATGTGCCAAGAGAGGGGGAGGGGGGACGATTTAAGTTTCTTAAAAATGGATGAATAAGGTAGGGGTAGGGCTTGGGTTGTAATGAGAGGGGGTGGAGTTTTTTCACATTGAAAATCTGAGCAGGGTATGCTTGAGCTAAGGCTAAATGTAGAGGTATAGATAGAGGTATAGCTAAAGCTACAACTAGGGCTGTGACCTAGGGCTCTGGGCTAGGGCTCTGGACTAGGGCTCTGGGCTAGGGCTTTGGGCTAGGGCTCTGGGCTAGGGCTAGGGCTCTGGGGTAGGGCTCTGGCTAGGGCTCTGGGCTAGGGCTTTGGATTGGGGCTCTGGGCTACGGCTCTGGGCTAGAGCTATGGAGCTTTGAGTGAACAGTGTCCACTTACGTTTACAAAGCTGAGGGTATAGCTCAAGGAAAACATAAAAAGGAGAATTTTGATTTTTAAGCCTTTGGGCTTTAAAAATTCTAAAAATGAAAAACTCGCCTACAGTAGTCGAATTACGAGCCGGTTGTACTTGTATAATATTACAAACCGCTGTAATTTGAATGTTATTTACAAAAGCGAGGTGCTCTCTTTCCTCTGATCTCGATTTGTTTGCATTTCGAGAGTCAGCGCAAAGCCTTCGCGAAACCAACGGCCTGGACTGGAAACGAGAGAAAAGAGGAAAATCGCGCAAAAGTAGTTGAAAAACTTCAGGTACAGAAACGTGTCCCCACTTTCTTGCGACACCGTTTTTCGTTTCGAGATTGCAATTTTTGAGTTAGGGGGGGGGTTGTTTTTGGTATGTAAGGGGTATGCAAAAGGTAGGTATAGGGTGGGGTTGGGAAGAAGCAGGAATTACTGGGCATATTGTAAGGACCTTCAGGTGATTTCTTTTGCTTTGGAGCTAGAGGAGGAAAGAAAGGGGAATAAAAAAAGTGAAAGGGGAGGGGGAGGGAGAGGTTAAAAAACTGGGTGAGGGTGGGGGTTATTTTTGGGGTACTTAAGAGGTAGGGTTGGGATGTGGCAGCTTACTGAACAGAATGTAAGGGCCTTATTTGAATTCTTTTGATTTAGTTCAAGGGTTAGGGGGGGGGGCTCATTTTGAGATAGGTAAAGTAAGTGACATGATTGGAAGAAGGCAGGTAACTGAATGGAATGTAATGGGCTTTATCTAAATAATTTTGCTTGAGGCAGAGAGAGGATGACACTAAAACTTAAGCATTTGGCCTGTAAAGTTCTGTACCTTGTGTTGTACAATTATATGTCATTTTCAATTCTTTTTGTTTTAAGGTATACCTTTCTGGATTTAAAAATTTTATTAAAATTTTTTTAAAAATTTTTTAAATTTGCTTTTTGTAGTTTATATAAAATCTGTAGCGTACAGATTGTTTGCATGTAACAAAGTAAAAGCGACATTGTTTGTAACGTTTCTAACTGTGGACACCGTTTGTTCAGGCTGTCGATTAAAAATTGAGAATTGTAGGACATGACCTAATTCTATTTTAATCTAAACTAACGAAAAACCTAGAGTTTTAAAAATTCTTTAAAAGTTTGGTATAAAAAGAGGAAATGTAGCGTATACTTTTTTTAATGAAATATTCCAGTAGATACATGTATAACTAGTTATAAAATCTGGGCTGCGCAATCTAATATTGATTGGAGGCTGTGCTAGGTAGTTTACAATTGTGGGCTGGATAGAAGAATATAGATTTGAAGAAGTACTATGCTATTCAGGTTTGAAAGTGGGCCTAGTAGATCGAATCAAATTTTAAAAACGGAACCAATTTTTCGGCCCGGGCCTCCTTTTTCAGGTCTAGGGCTGAGAGGGTGGTTTTGGCTTTCAAGGGGCTGTAAAGTAGAAAAAAACTTTTAATTTAAAATTTTTTTTATTTTTAAACATTTTAAAGCCACGTTTAAGAAACGTTCAATTTTTACAAAAAAAAAATTTTTGAGGTAGGAAGGGCAGGTTAAATACAAAAAAGTAAAGCATCAGGGCAGGAATGATATTAGAGTAAAAAATCAAATTCAAACCCTTTTCGAGACCAATTCTGATTGAAAGGCTTTTTAAACGTGAATGGAATGAGGACAAAGCACGGTCGATTCGCTGTGATCGGGGCTAATTTGGTTGCGAAAAGACGTTGATATTATTCTTGGCCATGAGTCACGACGCTTCGCATGTCCGCCAGCAATCCGTCTTTTCCCGTTTTGGGGACTAAACGGTTGCTTCGGTATTATTAACAGTGGGAACGCACGGTTAGGGGTGATTTGGAAGGGAATGTTGCTTTAGGGGGTTGGGGTTGAATTTTGAATTTTTTTGAAATTAAGTTGTTTTTGAAATTTTAAAGAATTTCGGTAAAATCTTGGATGGTTTTACTTTTTTTATAGTTCTTGAAGATGTGTCAAGTAAATTTTAAAATTTTTTGAAATTTTGAACATTTTTAAAATCATTGCATAGTAAGATAGGGTGGTGTAAGGTAGAGTAAAGCAACACAAGGTTCAGCCGGACAGGTTAAAATAAATAAATTTTAATATGATTAGATAGAACATGGTAGAAACATCAATTGCTCTATCTCTTTTTTGATTTTGTGAATTTTAAAAGTGAATTTTCGATTTTTTAAATGAATTTTGATGATTTGTAAAGGGAGATTTAATGATAAGAAGATATGGTAACGTAAAGTAAGATAGAGAGCGATAAAATACAGTATGGCAGGATAGAATAGGACAATGTTTTGTATGATTAGGTAAGGAATGATAAGGTAGAGTAAGGTAGAATAGAGCAGGGTAGAGTAGGGTAGACTAGGGTAGGTGGTACATAGGTAAGAAAGGGTAATGATAGATTAGGTAGTGTAAGATGGGGTAGGGTAGTGTAGGGTAGGGTAGGGTAGGGTAGGTTAGGGTAGGGTAGGGTAGGGTAGGGTAGGGTAGGGTAGGGTAGGGTAGGGTAGGGTAATTAAATTTTAAATTAGAAGTTATAATATAGAGCGACATATTATAAATGCCAGTATTACCTTACTCTACCATCAATATTTACAATGTTTGTTTTGAAACTAAAAATACTTCTAATTTTTAAAAAACGACTTAATGTCACATATCTAAAGTGGCATTATGTCACTTTCTTCACACATATAACCATATTACCGGGGCACGAAAAGTTTTGATGTCTAGTGTAATATCGGGAGTCAGGTGCGTTCCAAATTTATTTAAATTCTGATTTCGTGTTTCCATGGGAATTCTGGCCTTTCACCTGGATTCATCGTGGCGATCCTTCTCGTTTAATTGTTTTACATTTGTTTAATTGTAGGGAAAAAGAAAAGTGGTGCACTTTGTGCGGCACTTAATGCCAAAGGTAAGAGATGGGTACTTTTGGGTAAATCTGTTAATTCTAGGAAAAAGTGGTACTTTTGGATAAAAGTTGTACTTTTTAAATTTAATTTGGCGCGATTAGGTGTTTAGGGACGGGTTAGTAAAAACTGGTACTTTCAGCGAAAAAATAGTACAGTTTGAATAAAAAATGGTATTGTTTATATTAAAAATGTCATGTTTAAAAATGGTACCGTTTAGGTAAAAAATGCTACTTATATGGCAAAACTGGTACTTTTTGAATAAAAATGCTACTTTAGAGCAAAAATGTTATTTTTTAAACAAAAAATGGTATTTTTAGAAAACAAAATGGAACTGTTTGAACAAAAAATGGGATTTTTAGGGCAAAAGTTGTACTGTTTGAATCAAAAACTATACTGTTAGAAAAAAAACTGGTACTGTGGAGATAAAAAATAGTACTCAAAGAAAAGAATGGTATAAGTGTAGGATAGCCTAAAGTAGTTTAGGGCAGGTGGAAGAGGAAACGAGGCTAAAAATGATTCATTTTAAACTGGAACAAAAAATAACAAAAGTATAAGTTTAAAAATCAAATTTAAGTATCTAATATACGATTAGTATTGGTGTTAATTTTGTATCAATTTCAGCGAGCGTCGGAAGACTTGGTAGGCGCGGCTTGTTTCGATGAAGCTTTCAGCATCTTCATGAACACTATGAGTGAGCCAAAAAAGGTAATTTTTAATCAAAATTTAGCAATTCCTTTTAACAAATTAAAATAAAAATAATTTTTCTTTGTTTTTCATTATGATTTTTTATAAAAACCTTAAAAATGCTAATTAAATTTGATTTTTTCGAAAAAAAGGTGATTAAAATGGTATAAAATTTAATTTAATTGAATTTTAAACTACAGTAAAAGAAATTGTACGCACAGTAAACTCAAATCTTTTTCTCAAAAATTTTTAATTAAAAAAAATTTTTTTCAGCTCAAACTAGACCCTCTGGCCTTTATTTCCGCGCCCGCCCCAGCCAGCAAATCGGCTTCGGCCGCCGCCGCCGTCGCTGCCGCCGCCGTCCTCAACTTCAACTCAACAGCTTCGGCTTCGACTGTCTCGGCGCCAGATCCATCAGGAAACCCACCATCTAGGGTAGTACATCTTCGCAACATTCCAGGCGACATGAGTGAACTGGAGTTGATCCACTTCTGTATGCCTTTTGGAAAACTTTCGAATTATCTTATGCTGAAGGGGAAGAACCAGGTAAGGTTTGTTGAAACTTGTGTAAAGTTTTGTAGAAAAACAAGGGTAGGGTAAGGTAGAGCAGGGTAGGGTAAACAGATAATTTTTGACTATGTTCTATAAAAAAAGCACTTGGAAATTTGACATGTTACGAAATGTCACAAGATTTATTCGATTTTTATGAAAAAATTTTTGAGTGAAAAGTAAATTACCGTTGCTTTTTTTTAATTTTGAACTTAAATTTTGACATTTTTGTTAATTTTTAAAAACAGTAAAAAGCTATTGACAATGTGGCGAAATGTCACAAAACTTATTGGTTTTTCATTTTCTGTTTATTCTATAGGTTAAAAAGGGATTTTTTGTAAAAAAAACACGTTAACAGTTGCTTTAAATTATATTTTGTATTTTGCATTACTAAATGGTAAAAAATATATAGGTTTTTTTGAAATTTATATTATTTTGGTGAAGTACTTTAAAAATATGTCTAACCTTAACTTAATCTGCCTTTAAAATCCAGAAACTTTTCTGAATTCCAAGGAAAACAAAAAATTTACATTATTCCATTTCAGGCCTTTGTAGAATATGAAGAAGAAAGTGGAGCCCAAGCGATCGTCCAAATTGCTCATGCTTATCCAATGGCAATTCGAGGGAAAACGATCTTCTGCCAATACAGTACGCATCAAAATCTGAAAACCGAGAAAAAACTGCCAACCAAAAGTGGTGCTATTCTTGGAGACCTTGTGGTACCGCCGGTAGGTTTTAACTTTAACGTTTTAAGCCTTTTTTTGTTTAAAATTTGAAAATTTTATAGAAAGTTAACAAAAATATTTAAAAATTATTGTGGTACTGTATTCTTAAAATTTTAATGGTACTGCAGTTTTCAAACCTATTGAATATTGTATTCTTATTGTGTAAAAAAGAATTAGGTATAAAAAGACTAGTTTTTAATATTTTCGCGCCAAGCGGAATCGAACCCAGGTGCTTCGGCGCGTTAGTCAAACGCTTTTGCCACTATACTACTACAAAGTGACGGTTGAAAATTGACCTTAATTTATATGTTACTAGGGCAGAATTTAATGCTGAATTCAAATCTGTAACCTATTCTTTGTAAGTTCGAAAAAGAAAAAAGGTATGACCAATTTTTGTGGTTAGTTACCTAAAACAAGGTTTTGTGGCTATTTTATAGTTAAAATAAGGTTTAAAAATCAAATTAAAGCAAAATTTGGGACTTACGTTTTAGTCTTAAAAGCCTTACTGCAGAACCCTTACAAAGTTAGGCTAAGATACGATGACAACTTACTGTAGTAAATTTGCTCGAAAGTGCAAAACATAAAATTTGTTTACAAAAAGCTTGTTGTCGAAGGATATTTGTGGCCTGCGGGTGCGTGTTTTTGATTAAATGGAAGAAGCAGATTAATGGTCGTCAGGACAACCGGCTAATAGTCATGATATATCCTAATTAGAGCGGGCACATTAGCGAGATGGGCCAAGAAACGCGAGGGATGGGGGCCAGGAATCCGTACAATACTCGAATACAGGGTTTGGTTTGGCATGGCACGCATTCTTTTGGTTGTATATAGGTATTGAAGGTCGTTTTAGAGAGTTTTTGACATACAAATGGCTGTGTTTGGGACAAGTTCTTAGTACAAGATTGTTTATTAGAAGTACATTGTTGTAAGCTGTATACAGGGGCTAAGGGGGGACGCTAGGGTTTTATAAAAAATTTTTTTGAGGTTTGTTAACTAAGTAGGGTAAATTAGAGTATGTTTTCATTTTCACCTTTTTAACTTAACTTTATATCTTTGTGTGTTATCTCTACTTTTCGCTCCCCCCCCCCGCATCCTTAGGTCTATTTAAAAAAAACTGTAATTTGTGTTTAAAATACGCGCATATTATTTATGGCCGCTGGCTTTTAATTAGAAGTCTCATTTATCAGTCGATCACATTTCGACTACTCGGCCCATTTTCGTAGGGGGGGAGGGTGCATTTCAGCGGTCGCGTCCTTTTCCTCGCGATTAATTAAAAATGATGCCCGTTGGCTCTCTTTCGTCAGCCGGTTGGAAATTATTCGAGGGAATTTTCGGCGCATACATTGACTTCAGAAGGCCAAAACACGGCTGATGCGCGGAATAATAAACAGCCTACGGTTATGTTAGGCATATTATGGATAGGGAATAATATGCCTAACATGTTGTTTTAGGTTAAAGGGTAGGGGAGTATGTTTTTGGTTTAGTGAGAGAGGGGCAGGTTTTATTTGCAGTTTATGGCAGGGTGTCGCAAAGCTAGGTAGTGTAGGCTAGGGCTGAGGCTGATACTGAGGCTAAGGCTAAAACAGAGGCTGACACTGAGGCAGAGGCTAAAGCTAAGGCTCAGGCGAAAGAGAATACTCAGACTAAGGCTAAGACTAAGGCTAAGGCTCGAAAAAAATCCAAAGTCAAATGCACCTCTTTCCGCACCCAATTACTGATGCAAAAAGAATGGCACTCTTACATTTGGCATCTTTAACCAATTCCAATACTCCCATGTTGAATTAGGGCTCGGAAACATCTGTTACGTTTATGGGTCCCATCTGATATATGTTTTTACTCCATCTTTCGCGGTTCAACCACGGTTTTGTCGTAACTTATCGTATATGAAACTTGTGTATTTAGTCTGGGGCATTAAGATTGGGGGAGGGATCTAGTTTTAAAAAAAAAATATTTTTTGAAGAAATTGATTTTGGTCCTCCCTGTTGAATTTTGTGAAAACTTTTTTTTTCGTGAAAAGTTGAAAAAAAACTTTTTTGTACTTTCCATCGCTGGAAAGATGTTTTGTTTTAAACTACGAGCCATAGCCAAATTTATCTTTTGTTATAAAAGTTTTTTTAAAATAAAGATTTAAAAAATTGTTCAAAAAAAAATTGGCGTGGTCCCCCCCCCCTACTAATTTTTCTGAAAAAAAAATATTTTTATGAAAAAATGCTATTTTATCCTCTCTATTATCAAAAAGATAGTCTGTTTGTAGACTAAAATTCATTGCCACATTTATTTCCTTATTAGTAACAGTTTTAAATTTTTTTTTCAAAAAAAATGAACGTGTTCCCCCCTTTTGATTTTTCCTCACAAGTTTCCAATGTCAGTTGACCTCGGCAAAACCGTGTATATTTTGTAAACCGATTGAATAACTCTGTATAATGTTGTACAAACTGACATGTATGGCTTTGTATAATGTTATACAAAGTTGATTTGGAACGATAATGCGATCGTACGAATGATATTCTTTTTGCTGTGACTTTCACAAAAAATGGCTTAAGTTCGCTTTTGTAATCGCCCGAAAAGTTGTTTTTGATCCCTAAAAATATTTTTTTAAAACGTGATTTTAGGCTTTTGAACGTGGATTCTGAAGGGTTTCAGAAGTTTTAAAATTTTTTTAAAAAATTTTTTATTTTTGAGGGATTTTTGGGTAAAATACTAGGTATACAGCGCATAGCAGCCAAAAATTTTATGCAAAATTTTTTTAAAAAATAAAAAATCTCACGCAAAACCCTATCATGCCTACTACAACATCAACAACTATCCTCACATGCCTCCAGAAGCACGCAAAAAATTATTCAGAATGATACGAGTTGAGTGGTCGACCTTGAAACCTCCGTTTTTGTCGCTTATGTCGAGATCTTTTGTCGGTTTTGAACTGGCGTGTAAAAGAGGAGTAACGTGAGCTGAGCGAGGGCGACCGGAGGAAACAACAGAGGCCTCCTGCGCCTTTTGTAATACCCTTTTATCATGCAGTTGGGGATGGTGGAGGGAGGGCAGGCGGTAATGTCGTTTTGGGAATTCCATCATGCGGTCATCACGGTGGCTTCGGAGGATTCTGAGGGTTTCGGATGATTTTAGAGGATTCATAGGTTTGCAGATGATTTTAGGGGGTTCTGAGGGTTTTAAAGATCCATAAAGTTTTCAAATTTAAGAGATTTAGGGTTTCTTGATGTTTTAGGGATTCTGAGCGAGTTTCAAGTAATTTCAGGGGATTCTGCGGGCTTTAGACGATATAAGCTGATTCTGAGACCTTCAGATGATTCTATAAGATTCTGAGGTTTTCACCTGATTTTAGAGGCTTTTGGGTGTTTCAATTTAATTCAGGGCATCCTCAGGCTTTTCAGGTAATTTGCAAAGAATTTTGAAGGTTTAAGGATTCATAAACTTTTAGAATCCAGCAGTTTTAGGATTCATTTCGCTGTTTTAGGGGTTATCATACACAACGTATAAAGCTTTCATTTTAGGTTTTTTGTGGATTTGTAAAGTTTTAGAGTTCAAAGGATTTTCTTGTTTTTTGATATTTTGGGGTTTCAGAGGAGCTTATTGATTCGAAGTTTTAAACTCTGCGGGTAAGGTAAAAGGGATCTTTAAAATTGAAAAAAAATTAAGTGTAATTATTTAAGAGACCGATGTGTTTTTGAGTGTGATTATGATTTTAAGGCTTGTTTCATATTATAGGTTTAAAGGTATTAAAATTCATTTCTTAAGTGTGAGTTTTAGAAAAGATTTTAATTATTTAGGCTATTTTTCATGCTCTCTCTCTTTCTTTTCCACACGTTTTCTAAAGATTTTGAAAATAAACTATGTTTTTTAGTTTTTCATACAAAAGTCATTTTTTCTAGTTAGGATTAGATAGGACAATGTAGGGAAATGTATCTATGCCAACTTTGCCTCCAGTCATAGCTACTTTTATTTTTTAATATACCCCTCCCAAACATATTACACCGAAAAAGAATTCCAAAATAATCATCCAAAACAGCGCTTCATGAATATTTCAATTTAAGAAAAAAGGGAATGAATAATGGCAGGATGTGTTAACCATCTAATTTGTCAATTTTCTAATTATAATTCTTTGATTAGTGACATAGACTTTACAGTAAAAACTGGGTTGGCATGAGGTTGTTGGCACGATATTACTTTACAATGTTTAAAGGTTAACTTCACTTTGACTTGCATTTAACTTTAGTGTGGTATACTTCTTTAAAGCTTGAGTATCAGGGTAGGGAATTGAGTATAATGGAGGGGATAATTATGAGTTTTCAATCGGGGCGGGGGGGGGGGGGGGAAGAAAAAAAATTATTTTATTTGGACATTATTTTTCGTGAATTTCCCTACCCCTAAATCAAACCAAAATCACCCCGCCCAACTAGTTTTTTTTTTTAAATTAGGCATGATGTAAAATTGAACTTTTCAGTTTTTCTTTAAAATTTTCTTCCCCAGTATTACAGTATTATTTTGTTCAAAAAATTCTGAGCCCCTTGACTTTGAAAATTTGCTTTGAGAGCGGGCTCAAAATTATTTAAACTACCTAATATTACCTAAAAATATAACCTGAACGTACTTTAATATACCCGAACGTACTGTGATAGTATCCAAAACAGTACGAATAGTAATAACCTTTGTCTTTTCCTCGAAATAGTATCCGTACTGGAAAGAAACCCTCGAGGCAATTTATTATTTTCTTGGCCCATTTGCGAAGCTGTTTACCTTTTTTGCTGGGGCCCGCCGCAGTAAATAACACCTTGCACAACATAAATGAAATTACATGCCTTAGGGCTTAATTTCAAAGTCAGGTTAATTTAGTGGCGAGCCGAAACGAATGGGGTGGGGGTCGGCCCTCGAATTAAGGAAATTGTTAATCTGGACTGTGCACGCTCGTATAACCGACTACTGAGCCTACGCCAGCACGCGGCCCTTAAGAGAAAAGCGGCCCGAGAAGGGGGGGGGAGGAGGGGGAATGGAGCCGGTTTCACTGCCATGCCCATGGAAGAGTTGGGCCGCTGGAAGAAATTAACGAATCGCTGGGGGAGGGGGTTTTTATGAAGGGTTAGGGGATGGTTTTTTAATCAAGTAGGGGTTAGAAAAACGTATTTTTGAAGGGGGGGAGATAAAATTGCCAAGGTTAAGGTCAAAAAGAATAAGTTTTAAAAGCAAAATTTTAGGGTAAGAGGGCTTATTTAAGTTTAGGGGTGCAATATTAAAAAATAAGGTAAAAAGCTACGCTCAGGGTAAGGGGATTACTTTAAGTTAAGGGGTGTCAATATCAAGAATAAAGGCCAGATAGCGAGGAAGGGGTTGGGGAAGAGGGGTTGTTGGGAGTAAGAGAAATAAGTTAGAGTAAGGGGGTGGAAAGGCATCATTTCACGCTAAAAAGCTAGTGGGTGGGGTACCAAAAGTTCGGCAGAGGGGTAACAAAAGGTAGGATAGGGGTGTATGAGGTCCAATTTAGGTTTTGAAATTTAAGAACATGAGTAAATGATAAGAGATGTATTAAAATTACAAAGTATTAAGAAAGGCCATGAAAAATTCAAAGTAATTTAATGAGGGGAGGGGGAGTGGAGGAAAAATTAATTTTTTTAAATTTTTTTTTGGTTTTTTTACTTTTTCAAAAAAAAAATTTTTTAATACTTCCTCGTCCCCCCCCCCACTCTACTCTTTGCTTGTCACTCTTCTAGCTACCGATCCTGATACTGCATAATTTTTTAAAAATTTTTAAAATACTGAAGCATAACAAGCTTAACAGTAAAAAAGTAACAGTCAAAGGAAGTAATGAAGCCGGGGAGGGGGAAAAAATAAAAGGGTCGAGACTCGCGCACTCCTCATTTCCTCTGCCCTCGGGCTGATTCCAGGCTTTTGTTTTAATTAGGTGTGCGCGCGGGTCGGCCAGGAGGGCCGAGTAGTAATTGCCCGAATTTGGGGCCCGGCCGTTGCCGGCGGAAGCCGTGCCACAACCGCCGAAAATAGGAAAGACGAGGCGGGTGCGGGCGGGGTGTTTGGCGGAAGGGTTGGTTTTTTGGTGCTTTAGGGTATGTAAGGTTTAGTATAGTACTGAGGGGTGCTTAGGATTGGTATAGTAATGGGTGAAGCTGGCAATAAGTAATTAGTATAGTACTCGGAGTAGGGCTGTTCAGTTCCGGTCATTAAAAGAAGAGGGAGGATAAGGGGAGGGGGGGGTACCCTACCCTATACAAGAACAATATTAATAATAACCGCGCCATGGCCTGACTATCAAAGATTGCTTAATAAACTTCCCAAAATGGTCTTCCTAAGCCTTTAAGTACAGATAGAAACGGCAATTTGAAGCCAAAACGTTGCCAAATATGGCCAAGTCCATTATCCTTAACCGGCGTTGAAATTGAGCGTAATTGCAGGATCTGGGGCAAAGTTGCACGGCAAATGGCATTTTGTTCAAAGAGTATTTTAGTATCCAAAAACAACTTCAGTAGGCGAATGTTCATTAAAGTTTGTTAGTGTTTAGACGGTAGGGTAGTAAGATTTTTTTGTAAAAATTTTAGATTGTATTGGTTAAGCTATGTCTTACTGGTTATTTTGGTTTATAAAGAAAGAGGAAGGGGTGTGGAAGAGAGGAGAGAAGGAAGGGAGGTAATTTTTCAATTTTTTTTTATTTTTAGAGAGATTTACGAAAAAAATTAATTCGAAAAAAAATTTTTTTTAAATCACCCCCCAAAAAAAATTTTTTTTTCGCTGATCGATCCGTCCTAAAATGTCTTTGCTACTAATAAAAATCTTATTTTCATGCCTAATTTTATGAAATTCGTGGTATTTTACTTTAATTTTTTGTTCCCCCCCCCCCCCCAATTCTTTCTCCCCTACCCTCACTCCCTCCCCCCCCCCTTTTTAACACTAAGGTCTTTCAAAAAGTTGAAACCCAACGATTTCTAATGTGTTTGAGGCCCAGTAAGAGGTTTTTATGCGTAGTGACCGATCTGTGTCCAGATGTGGCCAAGGGTCGGTGCGAAGCGATCGGCCTGCCCTTTTGTGTTTTGTTTTGTAGTCGGCTGTTCCGATCGTTTCCAGAGTGTCTATCACTGTTCTATGAATGTTCCCTATCACGCTGAAGCCGGGTGAGGGTCGTTCCAGGGGCTTTGGATCGTGTTTTCGATTGAATTTGATTAACTTTGTGGTTGGGTGGGTACAGGGTGGAATTGGTGAAGAGAGTGGTAGGGTAGGACAGGATAGGATCAGGAAGGTTATTTTGGATTTTGGGCTTGGTGGCAGTAGGTAAAACGCTCAATTTTGTTAAAAACGGCAAAGCGGTGGGCCTTTAAAAAAATTTAAGTGATTAATACGGCATTTTTAAATAAAAATTTAGCGATTCCAAGAACTTTTGAACCGCTTTTAAAAAAAAATTTTTAAATAAATTCTAAAACACATTTCAAAGCCCAAAAATTTCGATTTGAATATTAGATTTTTGGTTTTATAGGCCATAAAATTCCAACACATTAAAGCTTTAACCAGACCAATTTGTACCTAAAAACGTTTTTTTTCAACTTTTTCATTTCAAAAAAGCCGTATTCTTGGGATTCTTAATACCAAAACTGTGTCTAATCTAGACTTCTAAAGGGACCGGGCCCAAATCTGCGGCCCAATCCACGGGCGGGCTTTTGATTTGGGCTCCGGTTCTTTAGCGGACAAACTTATGCCGGCCTGGTTCCTTTCAAATTTGCTTTGGCTCAGCCTAGCTTCTTTGTTGTTTTCATAAAAGTAGTGGGTTTCTATTAAGGGTAGCTTAATCCATTTTTGTTGATATATCAAACCTCCAAAGCTAGTAATAGTACCGTATATTACTCATACTCACAAGTTAGTACAATACATTAGTACCGTTTGTTTGTAATTGTCGCGATTCAAGTGTTTTCAAAATATTCAAATTTGTATTTCTGTAGGACGAAAACAGGACGCTTAATCGACGAAAGCTGGCAATTAAGTCAGCTGTTTACTGACCTCAACAACACTATTGTTAGTACTATTTTCAACATAGCTTCTACGTACTATACAGTACCTAATTTTTATAAGCTTCGTGGTACCTTGATCTAGTACTACATACTGTTGGGTGTAAAGAATTTAGTCTATACTAATTTGGGTACACTATAGTACTGTTTAGTACTTAGATTTCGGCAGGATTTTAGGTTATTTACTAGCATTTAGTATATAACCTAGTGCAACATATTACCTATTGATCTAACACAGAGTACCTAAAACCCTATTTTCTTCTCAACATTGGACTAGCCCTACTCTTTTCAACCGTAGCCTAGTCCCACCATCCAAGGCTTCAACTAGCCTCCACTTAACCCCATTCAAAACGGTTGCGGCAACTTTTTTGGCCGCAAACTCGACAGCTGCGACGGCCGCGGTTCAGCTAGCCGCCGTGACCCAGCCCACAGCCGCCACGATCACACTGAGCGCCGCCGGCCTGAAACGCGCCCACTCGCCGAACGATCATCTAGCCGGCGCCCCGATCGTCGACCAGTCCACGCAGATCGCGCTGGCTGCCGCCGCCGCGGCGGCCACCAACTCCGGCGTCACGAATCCCGCCCTTCAGCCGCCGTTCCAGGCCTTTCAGCCCTTCCAAACGCAGCAACAGGTGGTGCAACAGTTGCTGCAGTCGCAGCAGAACAATTTGGCCTACTACGAGTCGTTGAACGCGAAGCGATTGAGGTTGGCCGCGCCCGTGGCCAGCTCTTTTGCTCCGACCAACTTGTTGATGACGGCTAGCGCGCCGCTCCGCCCGCTGATTCAGAATAATGTGTCTATGACACCCTGCGATCAACAGCAAATGGTAATAGTGGGGGATTTGAAGGAGAGATGGTGATGTAAAGGATAAAAATTTGAATTTAGTATCATATGCTATCACATAAAGTTATGTTATAGTACATACAGTATCATAATAATTTTTTTTATTTTGGCAAAAATCATTTTAAAAACTTCAAAATTTACTTTGTAAACCTAAATTTATACCTAAAACAATGGCAATATGATAAAAATCCTTATTTTATACCTAAAAGGGTCAAGGTTAATATAAAAAACTCATAGACCACATATAAACTTGTACCTACAACAATATAGTCAAAAGTATACCAATAAAAACATATGTAAGCCTATACCTATGATAACATAACATTTTCAGTCGAATCTACTAGTACTAGGAGGAGCAGCCACACCGACCGGTCAGAACTCAAATGCTTTGGGTTCGACGTCGCGAGGATCGGCTACACCTGGCTCCGCTTCAGCATCACAACTGGACATCTCCACCAGTACACAACAACAACCCAACTATGTTCTGAGAGTCATAGTGGACAATATGATATGTCCAGTCACCTTGGACATTCTCTACTCCATCTTCTCGAGATATGGCAAAGTCTTACGCATAATCACCTTCTCTAAGAATCGTAAGTTATCGTTAAGGAATGGTAGAGTAAGGTAGACATCGGATTGGGATAAGGTGGGAGTAGAGTACGGTGAGGTAGAGCGACGATATAAAAAAATTTAAAAATTGAAAAAAAAACAATTTTCATTATGTTAACCATGCCCTTTCAGACACCTTCCAAGCTTTAATCCAGTTTTCCGAAGCGAATGCGGCCCAAACCGCCAAGAGCGCGTTGGATGGACAAAACATCTTCAACAACTGTTGCAATCTTCGCATCGACTACAGTAAATTGGCCACTCTGAATGTGAAATACAACAATGACAAGAGCCGAGACTACACCAATCCTCTATTGCCTCCAGGCGAATTGTCATTGGAGCAACAGCTTAGTTTAGGTAGGTTTTTGGGTTACTAAAGATAGAGCTGTGGTAGGCCTAGGGTAGCTGGTTTTTCAAAAAATTTTGAAGTAAAAAATGAAACAGCACGGGCTGAGCGTGATAATATGCATTATTTAGGGCAGGGCAAAAAGAGGGGGTCGTATTTTTTATTTTTTTTGAAAATGTTACCTAAAAAGTTAAATTATTTTTTAAAATTCAAATTCTTACCTAAGAATTCAAATCTCCCCATTTCCAGCCCAAAACTCACTGGTAGTCCCATCGCTTTTGCCATTCGCCACCAACCCAGCCAATCCCGTAGCCAGCATCTACAATCAGCAAAACGTGCTAGCCAGCGGGCTGGGTACCAACATTGCAGCCCTAATGGCCGCCTCAAATGGTGCTAACGGTATTGCATCCCCTTCGCTGAATGTCACCGCTCAGACCTTGCTACAACAACAACTTGGATCGTTGTTGAACACCACGCCCGTCGTGTTGGTGTCCAACTTGGACCATAAGGTGAGTTGCGACATCTTCTCGTTAGTTCTTCTCTCTTCTTGTTTTTGTTGGCGTGGTATAACAAAAATTTGTTTTTAAATCGTCAGAGCCTTTAGGGGTTTTGAAATTATTGTTTTTTTCAATTCAAATTTTGAGAAAATTTTTAAAAATGGTTTTTTGATTCAAAAGCCTTTAGTAAATGATATACATCGATGTATATATGTAATACTACGAAGTTATACCACGCTAAACTGTAATTGTATTAAAAACTTCTGGAACGAAGCTTTATTACTGTAATTTTCTCTCTCTTCCAATCCTTAATTTTATTCGACGTTGCGGAGCTTCAAAGCCATACCTTTTCTTAAAAAATTAAATTTTTGAACATGAAGCCTCATTACCTCTTCTCAGTAATTTTTGAGTAATATGGGGCAAAACTGGGTTAAAACAAGAGCAGGGTCTGGGTAAGGATAGCGGATACATTTTATGGGTACAATAGGTGAGGATAGGCCTAAAGTAGGACTAGGGTAAGGCTATGATAGGTCCAGATCGGCTTACCCATTGTCACGTTAGAGGGGTGGTCAATAACTTCTGCGGGCAGTATAGATCTATGACAGTTCAAGGGAAGGTAGGCCTAAAGTAGAGATATGATAGGAAATGTAGGGTCATGATGGGCTTAAGGTACGGCTATGTTAGGCCTAAGCTAGTGCTATAGTAGGTCTACGGTAACACCGTGATAGACAAGTCTATAGCTCCACCTTAGGCCCAACATAGTAATGCCCATGGTCTATCACGTATTCATATAAGGCCTAGGGTAGGGCTATGGTATGATAAGGGCAGGATACGTACATAAGTGTAGGTGTAAGATCTACAGTACACCAAGGGAATGGCAGTGATACGATTCGGGTAGAGCAATAGTACACCTACGGTAGTAAAATGATTGTTAAAAATGAAATCTTAGGTCATTTAATTAATTCTGTGCTCCTTTCAAAGCAAAATTTCAAATTTTTGGGGCACACAATTATTCGAACAACCTAACACAAGCTCCGCAACGCCATTTTACATTTACAAGATCGTGTTTTTTCACACCTATCGCTCTTTCGTTGTTTTCAGAAGGTAACTCCAGATGCGCTCTTCACACTTTTCGGTATGTGGCTTTGAAACTTCTCGATTATTGCCCGGGAGTACTGTAACCCATTATTTCACTGTAATTGTAAACCGTGGTCAGGTCCTATCCTGAGTTCAATTTTTAGTTTTTTTTACTTTTTGTGTGACCAAAATTACTGTGGTTTTTCGATTTTACCGTTCTGTAGCTGGGGTTTGCTTATACGTACTGGTGGGGTCAGTGTGACATGGTCATACTTGTGGTATGTTAGTATGTATACTGATGTATATGAAGACAATATCGCGATATATGTGGTATAACATACACGATATATGTCACAAAGACATACCCATAACTCCACCATATATATACAACGAACCCAGCTACAAAACTTACTGTATCATTTATAATATACGATTGTACTCTTGGTATTGTTGTCCTGTTATAGGCGTGTACGGTGATGTGCAACGGGTGAAGATACTCTTCAACAAGAAGGATAATGCTCTTGTACAATATGCGGAATGTCAACAAGCTCAGCTGGGTGAGTAATTGTCTTAGCCACAGGTTTTATATTATCCATAGGGATCAGAGGATATTATCCTTAATCGAAATACTAAAAGTTTAGCTAAAAAACAAAAATTTACGTAAAACAATTCATTGGACTAGGCCTACAATGTCATCCTACATCAATCATTACCCAATGAGCCAATGAATTTAACAAAAAGCCAACTTTTAAATATTACACATGACCGTGTAATATAACCCTTAAAAATCATGAATCAAACCAAATTTTTAGAAATAAGTAATATATATAGCTTATAAATTTAACTTTTAACCACATTAGAAATTCAATTTAAAGCTTTGCTGCGTCGCATAAATAATATTGACTGTTTTAGCGATTCAACACCTGGACAAGGCGAAATGGCACGACAAGATCATCAGGGTCGCTTCATCCAAGCACACCAATGTCCAGATGCCCAAAGAAGGTAAAACAGAGTTTTTAATACATTTTTAACACAAAAGTTTACCAGTCGATGTGGATTCACAGGTTTTATGAGCAAAAAATGTACCCTATGCAAAATTTTAGGTATCTAAAGTCAAACAACTCATAAATCATATAAAATTTTTTAAAACAACGCAAGTTTTTTCTCAAAACTTCACTAGTCCTATATCAGTCCAAAAAATGCATTATAATCCATCAAAATAACTTACCAACTTTTCTATAACACAAAGTATATTATCCATACCACCAAAAACAATCATTAACATTCTAGGCCAACCAGATGTCGGATTGACCCGTGATTACACAAATTCGCCGTTGCATCGATTCAAGAAGCCAGGAAGCAAGAACTACATGAACATTTACCCGCCCAGCTCGACATTACATCTGTCCAACATTCCACCAAATATTACACTTGAGTTCTTGAAGGGCGCTTTCGAAGAGAATGGATTCGTCGTCAAAGATTTCCAATTCTTCCAGTAAGTTATTGAATTTAAATTGTTTAGGCTAACTGTTATTTACAAAAGAAATATTATTTTGACTACATTTTTCAAGAATTTCAACGAAATGCCAAGGAATAATCGGAAATTTTAGAACGTAATGTCTAAAATAGATTTTTAATGTTCCACAACAATTTTATAGCCGTTTTTTTATATAAACCAGTTTTAAAACCTATTTTTAATTTCAGACGTGACCACAAAATGGCACTAGTTCAATTAGACGACGTTGAATCGGCGATCCAAGCCTTGGTGGTGATGCACAACTTCAAGTTGGCCGACAACGCTCACCTGAGGGTATCCTTCTCGAAAAAGGGTCTTCGCGTATAGAAGAATGAATCCAGAGTTTTAAATTCATACCTTAATATCATTGAATAGCGCGCACGGTCTTTATTTATGATAATTTATTTTGTGTTAGGTTTACAGCCGCATATCCTACTGAATCGTAACAAAACGTAGTCGTACTGAACTGTCTTTGCGTTATATCTGGTGATTTCGATGTCATACACGGTATAATGATTAATCTTCACTTTTTTAATAATATTTTAGTTGTTTTGTCGTATTTTGTGGAGTTATGGCTCTGTAAAGGTGTGTGGTACTTAAAAGTTGAGGTAGATGTCTATCTCAACTTTTTTTTGTTGCCATGTTCTTCATGGAGGCCTATCCCAAGGTATGACAAATTAAAATGATTGCAGGGTATCTTAACATTGTTTTAGATCTAATTACATAGATATAAATCAGTGTAGACGTGCTTTACAGTCAAATCTCCACCTTCATGTCATGGTTAATACAAAACTTTAACAAAACTTTAGTTTCCTTTAATTTTTACTTTAATATCCTGAACTTTGTGGTCATAATAGGTCATAATCTATTCCTAGTTGTCTTTGTAGTTCCACTAGTAATCGAATCATATAAAAAAGAGAGTTGTAAACGGTGTAAAACCAACTTCAACATCTCCGTTTATTTTATGATATCTGTTAATTTGCGTCACAAAAGTTGTAATAAAGAGTTTATTGAATGTCTGGAAAGATTAGATAGTAATTGTAAGATTACAATTGCAGAAATAATCCATTTTAAAGCCAATTAAAGAATGTAAATTTAGATGGCAGAGGATGTGATGTGTAATATCCTTCAAGGATGATATTCTGCTAAAGATTATTATAGTTTTTTATAGTGTTATAGTGCTGGAGGTTATAATAGTTTTACAGGATACTATAGATCTATTAAATTCAAATCCATAAAGTCTAAAAAAGAACAAATTAGTGAGAAGATATTAAGTTAGGCTAAAAAAGGTATTAAAGTAGAGTAAAAGATATACTTTGGACGACAATAAGTATGTTGTAAGACGTATTAAAGTATGGTTCTTGCTCTCAGTTTTTTTATAGAGTTCTTTTTATGGAGAAGGTATTATCTGATACCTGGAAATCAGCCTAGGAGGGTTAGATTTAGGTAATAAATAGATTAGATTTATGGTGTTCTAGTTTTCAGAGTTTGTTACGGAACAAACATTTTGCAGAGTTAATGTCAATTTGTTTGGAAATACGTCTTTGCTGAAAAAATGTTTTTAAAAAAAGTTTTTATCTAGAACTTACTTTTCTAAAGATTTGGGATTGGTAAGAGAGGGGGATATATATATTACGGATGCCTTTACTTGACCTAACTCAGCCTTAGCTCTAGCTTAAGTTCTGGACGTAATTCTAGCTCTGAGCCCTAGCCCTAGAAGCTCTAGTTCTCAGCCATAGTTCTAACATTGACCTTTAGTCATCCTCTTACAATTTGTTAGCCTTCAGCTTTAGCCCTAGCTTTAGCGCTAGTTTGAGCCCTAGCTCAGCTCTAGCCTTAAGACACAACCCTACATCTTAGCTTCAGCCCTAGTCCAAGCCCTGGCTTTAGCCTTAACTTTAGCCCTGAGCCTTAGCTAGAACGTTAGCCTTAATTATAGATCTTGTCATATTAACCTAGTACTATATACAGCTTTTTAGCCTGTTTTTTGGTCTCACTGTTGACCTTTTCATTGTCAGTTCCTTCTTTTACACTTTTTTTCCAATTTTTATCAAATTTTTAGGATTTCTATTCGAAAAACTGACATTTCTTTTGTTGTGTCAGGCGGAATTAAATTTCGAAACATGGGTTGTTAACTATGATGATATGCTTATAATACCATAATTGAATTTTCAGTTTATTCGGTTTTGGTTTTAGAGTTTTGCACATAAATGGCAGTTTTACAGGTCTTTCGAGGTATCAGGTGTGTAACTTAATGTTTTTAATACAGTGGAACTACTGTGTAGTAAATTATGTTTAAAATCTATATAATATATACAAATCCTAATAAGGCCAAGTTCAATTTATATTTATATATATATATAGTTGTAGACGTATTTAGTTATAAATATTCGCGTTAATCATTGATATGCAACTTGTTGTATAGGCTGCCAACTTTACTTCCGGATGCAATAATGTCTTTCAATTTACAGAAGTGTAAGGAAGATGACGTAGAAGTCTTGCTTCGAATTATTTTACATTCATAAACAAGTTCTAAATATTAGCGTCAAGTACAGGGTAAAGAATGGCAAAACACAACATTTTGAAATGCTTTTTTGACTCGTTTTCACTGCTTTTTGGTGTTTTTACTGTACTTTTTAATAAGCAATTTTGAAAATTAAAAAATTTAATTTACTGTACTATCGTATAGTTGACTCTGCTTATAATCAATGTTAAAGTATTGGCATTTTGTTTTAACTAAAGCAGAGAAAATTACACTTACAAAGGGCATACGCTCAATTTTTTTGGCTCGAGATCTAGCCAGGCCTTTGTTCGGACTCTGGCACTCAAGCCCACCTGTACCGGACCGGCCTGGCCTCTTTAAAAATTTCTTTGGCTTTGCCTTATTAAACCTGTAACTCGAATAAGGTCGACTTCAATTTTTCGCGCCTTGCCTGCAGGCTTGGTCTTAATTTGAACTCCGGCCCATGGGCTCATGGTCTTTTTAAAATTTAGACCGGACTCGGTCAAAGATTACAATTTTTTAACATTATTGAGGTAAATATATTTCATATTATATCTATAACCGCATTGCTTTTTACCAAAACGTCGCAATGTCAAAAAATCAATAAATTTTGGGACACTTCGCAACATTTTGAAATTAAATCGTGTATAATAAGTATAGTAAAAGTAAATACAATACTCCCTTTATATAATCAACCAGAAAAGACCAACATTTTGTGTTTACTATAAAGGGTGTTGTCTTTACAGAAAGGCTTTTTAGTGAAAATTGACTTGGCTGGACCAAATTTCCTGTTTACGATAAGGAGAGTTGCTTATACAGAGATACCATTGTAGTAACAATTGTTTCCAGATGCAATAACTATTCAATGTAGTCCTTTTTCACAAATTTTTATATTGAAAATGGTTTCCATGAAAATATTTTTAATTTTTCGATTTAAAAGTGCATTTGGCTCATTTTTAAATGTCAACTCGGATAAAACCTTTACTATTATATTAAGTACCAAGTATTAATATAATTCATCAAGATATGTATAAATATTTTTATACTTGCTATACTTTACCTTTACATAGTTAGAAAAAAGTATAGTAATATAGGCAATACAAGATATATTCTAAATAGTTATGTTATATAAGTCACTAAGGTTCCACAAATTCCTTAACCGGCTTCTGCCATCTAATTTTACATACACCATGTCGTTGAGGAAGGTTGGTGTTTAATCCATTCTATTAATACAATTGTAACATCCACCGAATCCATATGTTACATTCGTATGTACATGATGTTATACACGATTGATGGGCTTTATTGTCGTACAGTCGTTGTGAAATACGATGTTAATACGATGTAAATTTACAAAATTGTTGTCTAAACTTTTGCTATTTATATTGTTGATGTTATATTGGTTATGCTATATGTTCATGATGATGTTGTCAGATATTCTATTAGTAGCTGATGATGTTAGAGTAGGTGGATGGTGATGTAGTTTATCTAAAATTGCGGACTGTTCTTGGTATGTGATGTTATACTGTTTTGTATGATGGTATGGGTTAATTTTTAAAGTGTTGGCACGTCTATATTACTGTAGCTGGCGCTGGGTCTGAAGCTGTAGCTGGGCTAACCCGGGCTGGACTGGGCTGGGCTATGCTGCGCTGGGCTGAGCTAGACTGGGCTGGGCTTATCTGGGCTGCGGCTGAACTAGGGCGGGGCTAGGCTAGGGTGGACTGACCTAAGCTGGCCTAGATTAGACTGGGCTAGGCTGGGCTGATTTGGGCTGGGCTGGGGCTGAATTAGGGCAGGAGCTAAGACTAACATTGTACTTAAACTTTATGGTAATGTGATCCAGTACCAAGCGTAATGCTATTAAATATAACATTAAAGCTATAACAACATTACGCAAATTGCTTCAAATACCACATGTTTCTCAAGTTACATTAAACTTGCAATTTGACTATTAGGCTTGATTTTAAATGGCAAAAGTCCAAAAGGTTACGGTATCGCGCAATCTACCGCATGTAGTATTATAGATATATATTATAGTAATGCAATTACACAGTAAAAACGCAAAACTTTTTATTACCCCCAAAATAAATACTGTTTACTACACCCACTCCTTTCATAACCCCTTCTCTAGGTCCCCCTAGCATTACAGTATAAACAAACAAAGAAAATCCATGTTATCTTGACAAGCATGACATAAACATGCTAATACATAGTAAACTGCGTAGATTGTTTGTACATAAGTTTGTAACAACAGCTAATCTCTGGAATGAATCCACGTATCAGATTATCTGATGTACAATAACTCGCATTAGAGGATGAGTAACGGTATTTTTGAAACTCGAGGAGCTCATCCTTTTTTAAACGTGGGCATTCTTTACAATAATATGTTGACATGTTTGCTAGTAGAATCTTACTGCATCGTACATTTTTTCGAATTTCGGGCCCACGTGTGTAGGTTCGACCTGACAGTTGCAAGCCCTAAGCTTGGTCCCTGTAAGCTTGATTTAGACACAGCCTGCTTACATATTCTGGTCCGGCTTTTTTAAATCTGCTTTTGACCAGGCCTAATGAGCCCCATTATCAAGTCAACTATAGTAGAATAACAAGCCCTCGGTCATTCTTAAAAGAAGTAACAAGTTATGGGCAGTAAACTTAAAAGCTCAGCGTTATTAATATAGTACTCAGCACGAACTGACCATTAAAAACCTATTTATTCCCCACAATAACCTTACAAATATATATTACACTATTATTTACTAGAGTAATTCTCAAATCATAGCATATATTAGCCATAAAATCCTTATAGACCTACTATAAGATGGAGATGGTCATCTTCAAAACCGGTTATTATTTAACAAAGTAACTATAACATTATATTGTATGTTAAAAACAGTAAATTTAGCATGATTTCGTATGTTAAACGCACTAACTTTAGCATTACATTGTATATTAACCACAGTAACCCACTAACCCTACTATTTATATTTGGCTCGTTAAATTACTCAAAAGTATTACTCTTTGTTTACCAATAAGAATGATATCACACTTGGTTATGACCAAACATTTGCATTATTAGTTCAAGGAACTTCCGACTCAAGACATATGAACTTAAAATAACAGTTGCACTTTTAAAAATATTGACAAACAAAGTTAAATCACAATATTTACATGCTCCAAGTGCACGATTCTGGGAAATTGTAGGAATTGTGACCTGTTGGACATAATACTGTATGCTTGTACTAATTTTGACATTTTATAGATCATAAATATTGGCAGTTTTGCAATTTTAAAAGGAAGTTTTTAAACATTTGCTTTTAGAAGGGGTACAGAATTATGTGGAAAGCCTAAAATTATTAAAATGTTAAAAATTTTTTAATTTTTTTCGAAAATTTTAAAATTTTGTAAAAATTGATGACACATTTTGACACAACTTATGTTAAGCTGCCTAAAGCCACCCAATAAGCCAGACATCTCTGTAGAATGTTGTTTATTATAAACAAAAATAGAGCCAACTTTGATAATCGTGTTAACTTTATTTTTATCCTTATTGTTAGAAGTTTGATGAAAGTATTTTTATGAACAAACTGAACCGAGAAGTAGTCAGTTGAATGTAACATTTTTCTAAAAACTTTAAATTTTTTAAATCTTTTTTTGTGTAATTGATAATGATACTTCAAAAGATACTAATTTTTATGATATAGAGCTTATAAACGTATATATTTTACATTTTCTTTAAAAACATAAAGTGGCATCTCTGTATAAGGGACTCCTGTATAACAAATAACTTTTGAATCCCTGGCTAACACTACACAGTTCATTTAAAACTGCTATATAACGAAACCACAACATAACAAAAAAGATTTAAATATCTTAGCGATTTGTTATACAGAGGTACTACTGTGTTACGTTAAATTTTTAATTGTACATGTCACCAGTTACCCATAGCCGTAGCTCTAGCCCTAGCATTAACCCTAGCCTTAGCTCTCGCCCTAGCTCTAGCCTACAGCCCCTTTGATTTATTCTAAGTTTACCACGTAGATTCCAAGCCAACATAAACAATATATAATAGTATATTAAAATATCCACGTGTTTCTCTAATCCACTTCTTGAGCTTGTAGCGTTTCTCTAATAATACTGTTTACTATCAAGATACACCGCTTTATCTGCCGGTAATCGTCTTCTACGTTGCTTTAATACATCCTATGCTTCTTTGTATTTAAATTTTTTTAAAGTTCTTCTTTGTATCATCTATTTGTGTTTACTTTCTTTATCTTTTACATGTTTACGATACATTTGATCCCATATGTTATTAATGCTGGTGAAATTAGGAAGTTTGGCACAAACAACATTCCTAGTATTATCATTGTATCAAGATTAGTACTAAACAAAAACACTTTATATCGCACAAACATATAGCATCGTATTTGTAATCTTCATAATCTTACTGTAATATACAATATCCTTGTACAACTACATTAATATAATGGTCCATCTATTAATATAGGCGTGAAATGTAACCATAAACATACTTGCACTACCTTACTACTACTATTACTAATCAAAATTATCAAAGTTACAAGACATATTTGTCGTACTTACACCTACTATAACATAATCGTCGTATATTATTGTGACGTTTACCGCGGTAGCAGCGAGATTAAGGCATTGCGGATGTAAATACTTCTGAAACCTTAGACTCTTGCGCAATTACTACTTTTTTGAATTCTTTTTAGTAATCTCCCCCCCCCCTCTTTTTTGCGGCCCAAGGCCACGCCCACTTTTTGGTCAAAGCGTTTTAAAAGATTTTTAATGTAACTGAGCGCTGTTACATTCGGACGAATATGTGTCTGCGGATCTATGTCAACTTATTGTTACTCACAGTTATTACGACAGCGGTAAGTTTTGTGAAATACGTTGGGGTTTTCGTATGATATTTATATGACTACATATAAATGATGACTATGTTTTTTAACGTTTAAAATTTAAAAAAAATTAATTTATAACTTTTCTTCGCCTTAGCCCTAGCCTTAGCTTTGGCCTTAGCTTGAGCCTGAGCTTGATCCTTAGCCTGAGCCTCAATGTTAGCTTTAGCCCTAGTGTTAGAAGCCATAGCCTTTGTATGCTTTTACAACCTTATCCTAGCCTTTCCCTAGCCCACCTCTAACATTATGTTGACCCTAATCTAGCTCTACTCTAACATGGTAGTACGTATGCTTATCCTATCCCTACCATAGCCTTACCTTAGCTCGCTACTAAAGTTTTTTATCCCTATCCTAGCCTTTCTCTACCATTACTCTGACCCTACCCTATCCTTACTTCTAGCCTTGCCCTAGCTCTCATTTAGCCCTACACTAGCGTTGGGTATAGCCTTATCCCAGCTCTATTCTAGCCCTGCCTCTAGCCCAACCCTACCTTCCATAACTCATAGCAGTTTACTATTTATATCCACAACTCCTAACTTTTACCACAAATTTCAGTGTAATATATATAACTAATCGCAGTAACTTTTTATGCGGAAGCGCTTAACTTGATTTATGCTTTATCACTATTGTGACAAAACTGTAAACAAAAATAACATAACACGTGCTTAGACAGTATAATTACAGGAACTTATACCAAATACGATACTCAACAAACGGCAGGCCAAAGTAGAAATTAAAAAAGTAGGTTATCATTACTAATAAAATATATGTTTTTGTCTAATTTTGCTTTTTTTAATTTTATGTTTTGAAATTTTGACGTTTAAAAACTTTTCTAATGTCTATGGTAACATTTTACATTGTTGTCATGTACATTATGTTTTATATTGTTATTACTAGTTCTTAAAAGTTCAAATACCACAGAGTTAATTTATGTACTCTTACGAGATTTCCTGTAACTCATTGGCTACTTTTCGACATTCCCTAATTTATGACACATTTAGTTGTATTTCAAAAACAAATTTCGAAATAATGAAGACTTTTAATGCTTTTACATAGTAATTGAAGAGCTACAGTCTGTCGGGACCACCTATCAGGCTTCCTTTGGTTCTAGAATGATCTACATGACATATATTCTGTCTATTTCGAAAATCATAGGTATGACATTGCTTATCACTGCCTTGCCTTGCCCTGCCCTTGTCATGCCTTGCACTGCTTTTGACCCCTCCTTTCTTGCTCTGTCTTGCCTTTTAACCCGCCCAGTGCACAAGCTTCGCGCTTGTTTACCTTATCGTATAGCCTGTTTTACAAACAAAACTTATTTATAATATTTTTTGAGAAGTTCAAAAACCATAATATTGACCTTTTATACAATTTCTCGCAATGCCACTTTATACCTCATACTAATCTTTGAATTCAAAAATTTTATTCCGTTTACATAGCTAGACCATTTTTGAATTTGCTAAGACTTCCTTAAAGTTTTACAGAAGCCTTTCACACATTTTTCGAATCATCTTTCATATATACGGAAGACTTTACATGACTTTTTGGAATATTATAAGGTTGCTTTTGCTATAATTGTACTATAACATCTGTTCAAATTGTAGGGATAAATAGGGTCTTCAAAACCTGCTGTATCCCTAGCCCTACTCTACCCTACTCTGCCCTACCCTACCCTACCCTTATGTACCATTCCTTTCTTAAACATACTTATAGTGCTAAACAACTGATTTTTTCTGAACAATCGGAAACTTCTTTTTCTTATTTCGAGTCTGACTTTACTGCACAGTAAGTGACAAAGCAGTACTGATTTAGATACTAACAAAATGGTATTAATTAGAATACTAAGCTTAAAAACCTTCTTCTCTTTTCTGTTTTTATTGTTAGTACGTTTTTATTCTTCATCTACAACAAAAAACACAACTTTAGTGCTTCTTATGTTTTTTATATGATGTTACTGATTACATTACAGTATTCTCTGTTGTTTGTTTTGCAAATACTGTGAACATTGTTTTTGCATTCCTAAAATAACCATAAGGCTTCGTAAGGTTTTACACTGTAATATTGATTGACATCTTATTTAATATAACATGTAGATTACATAGTAACTTTAGAAAGTAATTACATTATAATTTTTAAACTTATGCATAATTTTTAACAGATTTAAAATTCAAACCAAACTTACTATTAATAAAATAACTGAGTAATTACTATTTGCATACCTATATTACTCATTTACATATTTACATTACCCTTTAACTATGCAAATAGTAATTATATTACTCAGCATTTCAAATGTTTCTGTACGGTAGTTTCTACATAATATATAAGTTATAGCGCATATTACTCATGGTGAATTGCTAAGTGGGCAAAGAATAGTTTAGAAAGACTAGTCGTGGCTCTAATTTAACAATAAGGATACAAAATACAGTATCAATAGCTAAGCTACGGTAAAAGTAAGATTAGTATATGTAAAGGCTAAGGCTAGGTATACATACAGCTCTAGCTATAGCTAAAAACTTTCAAAATTTGCAAATTTCGAAAAAAAACTACAGTAACCCAGCGTCATTTTCCATATAAATCATGTCATGTTTGCCCTAATATAATGGGTAAACAGCCATATATTAACATTCTCTTTAATCGCTCGCTTATTCAGCATTAACATTTGCAGGTATTAATATTAACTTGTTGAAACAATTTTTTCAAATTTTGCTTTTTTGTCTAACCTCTCTTCGTTTTTCATTGTCTTTCGTGACAGATTAAAAAAAGCTTTTTAAGTTTGGCATAAAGGCATTTTTAGGCAATATTAGGCTTGTCTTCAATTAAAATTAGCAATTTTCTTTGAAAAATTCCGAAAAAAAATTTTTAACCTTTCAAAAATTCATTATTAACTTATTTTTAAACCTAAATGTATGAAACCCTAGACACCCAATCTAGAGGGAATTAGCTATAGTTGTGCCAAAATTCAAGATCCTCACTTTTAAAACAGCAAAGGTGTGACTTTTTAAAGTTCCAATACCTATATTTCTATATAAAAAAATGAAAATTAGCTTAAAAACGTGCAAAAAACCATTCTAATTAGCATCTTCGTTACTCTACATTAACATATACACTTCCTTTACTAATCTATAAAACTAATAATTCACTTCTTATTTTATCATATGCAACTAATTATCATCCTTAATGTAAAATCATCATCCTCAATATAAAGCTATCATCTCCAATATAAAACCATTACCTTTAAAAACATAAAATTACCAGCCTTAATATCCATTCCTTGCTTCAGGACAACATGGGATACTCGGACGAGATGTTCAACATTGACACGCTGGCCGGCATTGGCTTGGGCAAACGGTCCAGTCCGTCACCGCGACACCACAACAAACCGCACTACATCCTGATCGATGTGGACGATTTACAGGAAAGGCTCAATTATCGACCGAAATTCAGTCGTTTTCACCAGATTAACTTATAAAAAACTGCAATGTATTAAACGAGTAACAATAAGAATTGGCATTTTTTTAATTAAAAAAAGTTTAATCATAAATACCATCAGACTTCAACAATTGCAAAACCCTCATCAAACTCTATACTGTAATGTAAAAATACTTTATTCTTGAAACATGATTAACATAGTACTGTTTTGCATAATTCTATGAGATTAAGAGTTGGACCGAATGACGCCTTTACAGTGTTGTAAACAGCGAGTTTGCAGACATTTTGCTGTCAATTTGGCTAATCCGTGCTCGGCTTGATGAAGGTTGTTAAGGGCGTGGAGTCGACGTTCGGCTCGATGAGATCGTCTTGCTCGTCTTCTAGGCCTGAAAGAGTTTACATAGTAAAGAAAGAAAGTATTTCAATAACTGACAAAAAAACTTTCCTCAACAAAAATTCATTTAAAAACGGCTGATAACAAAGATAATAACAAAGAAAAAAAATTTTTTTTTAGCCTTCACGTAAAATTACCCCGCCCGGTCCAGAAAAAAAATCTTACTGTTATTGCACTTTTAACTTTGTTTTTCCCATTAAATATGTTTTAAATTTAAATTCAGAAAAACTAAAATATTAAAGTAGACCAAAACAGCTGAACCTGCAGCTGTCCGATCTACTATAATATTTTAGGCAAATTACTCATTCCTGTGCGCATATTTGGTTGAACTGTTCAAAAGTATTTTGGAATCCAATTACAAACAATGTTTTATAACTAACATTAGTCATAATTAAATGTGTTATTTGCAAACACATTCAATTTTAGCCAACTTTAGGTATAAAAAAACCAAATCAAGTGTAATATTTATCTTAACATACTCTTTTTTAATAGCAAACTTGCTCTCAAAAACTTAGAAAAACATTGAAGATTAGCTAATCCTGTACTCTTAAAAGTATTTTTGGTAATTAAAATCGTAAAAAATGTTTACTATAACATCCTTTTTGCTCTATATTACACTTGATATCCACTTCATCACAAAAAATTGTTCGTAAAAAATAATATTTTTATGATAATATACTTACTTATACCTATATATAAAATCTTTAAAACTCCCCCAAATCAAAATCTCTTTATCAGCTAAAGAAAAGTGATAATCAATGGTAAAGCAAAGTAAAAACAGATAAAAACTTACTAGAAGTTCCAGCATAAATTTTGTGTGAAGGTGCGTACATGGCCAGCAGTATCAGCACATATATATTCCACATGCCAAAAGTGCCAGTAAAGAAGGCAGAGGCCGGTCTGCTTAGCCATGATTCATCGTGATCGTCTCCGTGAAGCTGCGCTTCACCGTACTGAAAATTTAGATTGCCGTCATTTTCGATCTTCATTAGTTCTTTATATTCTCCATTTTCAGTAATTTTTTATATTGTTATCGCTATTTACTTTATTATAGCTATAACTATAGATTATTTTAGGTAAAATACGATTCAGCTATACAACGTCAAATTCAGTGTTGGATAGTTGAATTCTCCTTTATTTTTTAAATTCAAAATCCAAGAATATTTATAAATACCCAAAACAACATAAAAAACCTACATGCTTGACAACATAACTCAAAATCGTCAATCCAGCACAGGCCAATGTCAACAAGAACAAAAACTTGAATCTGTAGATAACACCTTGAACCTTAAGTCGATTCAACTCCTTCAACCGGTATAATTCCGCCTTCTTGTTCTGAATCGCCCTCCACGCCTTTGACATTTTGTATGATAAAAATACAAAGTAAAAAGCGGCCGAAAACGCTGCCAAATATACTGTCAATGTAGCCATTGATGAGCCGAATTCAGAAGCCCAAATGCTGTGAAATGGATTCCGGAGCTGAAGTCCTCGTTCGAAAAGATCGTATAACAACAAACTTGTTGATGCCACAAAGACTGAGGTCAAGTTTCGCCAGTAGGAGGTCTAAAATTAAATTTATATTACTTTAAATTAACTTTTCATCAACATTTTATACTGCAAAACTTATTCTCTGTAAAATAATAAACGATTTTTGCCTAAATAAATATACAAATCAACTTACCAAAGTATGAACCTTCTGATCTACTACATTCTCTCCTGTGAAAATCAACCAAAATGAGAACAAAACCGTGTAGAACAGACCAAGTCTAATATCACTCAACAAAAGCAGATACCAAGCCTGTGAGTACAAAGTTATCCATTCTACCGGAACTAAAACAATATGTTAACAATAATTGCATTACATACCTTCAGAAAACTTCCAAGAATCTTTAAAATATTATGACATTAAATAAAAACGCCTATTGTTTGAAAAAACCATCAAAATAAAATCAAAACCTTATTTTAGCAAATTTTAATACCGTCCAACACCTTTTTCATCATATTAAAATCAAAACTTACAGTCCAAAATAGCCATACATATACCCAAAGTTAAAATACACTTTTCGTTCAAGGTTGGCATCCGTCTCATCCCATTCAACCGGTTGTAATACCACCAAGTAGCCACAGAAACAACTGGCCATATCAAGGTCTTCATCCACAGCCAAATCAATGTAAATCCTCCGTTCTGATGTATTGCTACCACTCGCAGATCTTGGATCAATCCAATGCGACAGTTTGGACCTTGAGGATTAATACTACACAAGGTTTGATTCACTGGGATTCGTATGTTCAGAAGATACGACGGATAAACATTGGCACCTAGTTCGAAGAGGTCGATTGTTGAACAGTTGTACAAATTTCCTTTTGCTCGCTGTAAAATCCAAAAAATTATGTAGGCAATGTTAAAAAATGTTTCACTTATCATTTCTATAAAGAAATTTTTTTGGTCCAAAAGTTGTTGACCTATCTGCACATGCAACCTTATTTTATTTTATTACACCGTTTTGAAAAAATGTTTTCAAAACATTTTTTCAAAACTAGTTAAGTAGGCTTAAAAACCAAGCGAATATGTAAAAACTACCTTATCTTGATCCACCGTGCACTCCAGACTCCTTTGGATCGTGGTTTCGGCCAGCGAATTCCACTTATCTTCACCATGCTCTTTGTATCCCATTCTAATCTCCAATTGAAAATTCGCAGAAGCAGGCACAGTATAAGCCTCATCGTAAGCTATATCGACTTCCAGCAATCCTAACAAAAATTGGAACCATGGAGAATATTGAAGTTCTACACCGTTTCGAGCATGCGGCATTTGAGCGACAAAAACAATATCGCGGACATCGGGAGATAGAGAATTGTGTGTGGATAGGTCATCTATGATGTTACATTCCTAAAATATGTAGAAATACGTTTATATATTTACAGGTTTTTGTTTATAAATTTTGGTGAACAAGAAATTTCCAAAAAATAGGTCATGATAACAGCTAAAAATTGGGTTTGATATCCGAAATAAAACTTAAAACTACACAGATTGAACAAAATGACATTTATAAAATATAAATCTAGCCATTATCCCCAAAATTATGTCAATCTTAATGACACATTTTCTGGACAAAACAAAAAATTGTCGGATAAATCTTATTTTTACGGATTTTCGATATAAACTTGAAATGATTAACCAACGTCTTTGGTAATATAGTAAACATACTATATTTTTAGACACTTACCATTGGCCGGACATAAAACCATGCACTACTTCGACCAGCAGTTCGATCCAGACATTTTGTCATCAGAAATTCCATGGAAGTCGACGGATTTGGAGCTAAAGTAAGTTTTTTTAAGTTCATTCTTTGCTATTGGTATTTAGAAAAAGGTTAAGAAGATCATGTAGTTGCTATTTGGTTAAACATAAGAGGTAAAATACGAGATTTTGTGTAGTATTAGTGAAATCTCATGGTTTAGTGTACTATCAGGTAAAACAAATTAAAATCAACTGTTTCTAACTAAAAAATTTGAGTTTCTTGTATAGATTGGATTAAAAATGACCGTGAGGATGTTTTTTATAAGCTCATGCCGCCTAAACCTTTTAAACTTACTGAAATAAGCTCCGATGAGGACGAAAACGCTGAGGATCGAGGCGCATATTGACAGAATCCCCAGAAGTTTGCGCGTACTGAGATTCTCGATCACGGCGCCGTTCGCCATGGCTTTGCCCTGAAAAGAAAAAGGTATTTTGGTGAGGAGAAGAAAGGAGGATTGCTGTCAGAGTCCCCTCTGATCTGACACATGTTCCGCGTCTCGAATGCAAACAGCCATTTGTGTTCCGCCGCGCAAAACCCATAAAACATTTACGGCCTTGGGTGCGGCTTTTCGCTTAAAACAAGCCCAAATCCCGGCACCTTAATTGGTGGCCATTGAGGTTCATTTCCAAGTCTATACCTATTTTCTCAAGAAAGTTATGATCAAAACAATAAGGTTAAGCATCTTTTTTGACAATTAGTGTAGCAAAGCGTAATTTATGGCCAAAAATTTTAATTGATGACCGAGCGTTTTAATTGATGGCCCGGGGCTTTGAAATTATGGCCAAGACAAAAAGACGCAATTATTTATGAAAAAGAGTTTTGATAAGAAAAACACGTCTATTTGACCCTTTGAGGAAAGGACTTGAATAGCGGAGGAAAATTAAACACAAACTGTAAAGGTCAGGCATTCATGTCATGTTATACTGAAGGAGATTGGATAGGGTATGTGGTTCTTGGCAGCTTTTAATTGATTTGGAATTGGTTTTTGAAAATTGCGAAATTTAACTGTTGAATTAAAGCAAAGAAAATGATAAAATAAGCACAAAAACTAATTTTAAATAAGGATAAAGCAACAAAAAATAAAATAACTATCATTGCGGTATACAGAAGAGACTAATAACAGCTACAATATAATCTTACCCCATGGGCTTTATAAAAATCTCTGCGTTACCTTATATTTTAATAAAAGAAGAGCTTATGATTAGTTTCATTACACGACAATAGGAATAAAATAAATGTAAATAGATTGGCGCGCGATAAATAATTTGCATAACAGAGCAATTTGCCGCTAAAAGGCACTTTAATCTTGTTATACATGGAGCTGCTCAGAGATTTGGTGAATTATTTATGATGTCTTTAAGGCCTAAAATAGGGTTGTACTTGTTGATTTATGGAGTTAGCGTTGATGATTGTAAGATCGGTTTTGATCATTCGGTGATTTGTTATAAAAACATGTGTTTGTCTTAAAAAGTTTTATGTTATTCTGACCAGTAGAAAGTAAAATAACATAGGCAATGATAGGTATATTATTATATATTAGGTTTTTCAAATAATTCTTTACTTTCTAATCCCAAAATTTGCTTTGAGAGGGCACAAAATTATTTGAACAACCTAATAGTGATGTCTCTAACATAGTATAGACCTAATAATATAGTATAGTCCTAAAAACAGTAAAATAACTTGGTATTCTTTATATGTATTGACGTTTTTCTTGGTCTTCCTATTGGTAGACTGAATGCAGTTTCTTGTGAGTGAGGTATTGTCAAATAAGTTTTGCCACTTTTCTTGATGTCGAGTTTGTCAACAACTTCTAAAGAAAAGAGTGGTTGCCTCCAAATTTTAAAATATTTATTGTTTGTTGGCTTGTTCAAATAATTCTGTGCCTCTTCTTAACGCAAATTTTTGGGGTTATGGGGCACATAATTATTTGAACAACCTAATAAAAGGGAAACACGCTTAATTTTTTTTTAAATTTGAGTGGTGTAGGTAGACCATCCTTCGTCAGGGAATGCCGTAGCAACCTTTTTTGGTAACCGTCAGCTGATCTTTGTTTTCCAAGGTTTCTATATAAAATCAGTCATCCTTAAATTTTGTAAAAAATTGATACGAAATTGCGAATTTCAAGCCGAATTTCATCGGTAAATTTAAAATTCTTAACAGAGTGTTATCTAAATATTTCGAATTTTAAACTGTGTTTACGTTCACAAACTGATGCCCAATTATCAGTGTTAATTAACAAAAAATAGTAATACAAAGATAGATTTTTGTAATATGTCCTTAAAACAGCTTCAATTAGGAGTAGTTTACAGGTCGTTATCTATTAGGAACGTTTACAAGTCGCTATCTAATCAGTTCGTGTTGTGTTTGGATTTAAAGAAGACACAAATGATACACTAGAATATTAAAGTATTAGGTTGTTCGAATAAATAAACGCCTTTAATTTCAAAAATTTGCTTTTAAAGGAGGTACAGAATTATTTGAACAACCTAGTTATTTTGGTAATATGTATGTTTGGTTGTGTATTAATGTACTCTTTTGATATATTGTTTAGTGAATCATGATATATTGTTGAGTAAGTAAATTTAATTTTAACTGTGAAAAAATTAGGAATCAGATTGCCGTTTTACGAGTTTTGAAGGTTTTCTGATAAGCTACAAAGTAGAAAAGCCATAGTGTTTGTTTGGACAGTCTCTTTTGGGAAAAGATATAAACATATTATGATCGTACGTATTTGCATTATACACTTTTTTTTGGAAATTGTTAGTAGTTTTGAATTCATGAGAGATTTAATGCTTAAACGTGATATTTTGAACAACATATTTTTGTGAATAGTACAGAAAAATATGAAGTTGATATTAGGGGGTGCTTGGATTTTCTATAAGCGGTAACTTACGATAGGTAAATTATCAAATGGGGTAGTAATTTAAAGAGAGAGTCATATGTCATGGGCAGGGACGTCGCTACATATTCTTTCTTGTTTTTCGACCGGGCCCATCCCTGAGGTTTTGTCCAGAGTTGCGCTCCGGAATTAGGGCCGGAGCTACAATTTAAAAAACGGCGGAGCCGGCGATTTTAAACTTGGGAACTTTAGTTCTGTCTTATGTGAGACTGACCTATCATAAAATTTTTCGAAAAATTTTTTGAAAGATGCTGTAAAACTTTGAGACAATAATAATATTGCTCAAAATACAAAAAAAAATCATGCAAAGTTATTACAAAAAATAATAATTCCCATAATTTTGAATAGCAAAGTCTATTTTATTTATGACAAATCACGTTTTTCCAATTGATTCAAATTTGGAACTTTTTCATTTTCATTTTTACAGATTTACATTTTTAATTTTTCTTTTGATAAGACTTTTTTTGCTTGATCGGCTCTTTTACTTTATATGTTTTGTTTTTGCAGAAATTCACAGTACTTTTATACTTATTTTTTATGTTACGGCGATTCTTTTTCCTTATGTGATGGCGATGGTATTTTGATTGTAAAGTGTAATGAAGCGAAATAAGGTAGTGTTGTTTGTTTTAGGAAGTGCGAAGTTGATGGAAAGAATTGTAATTGATGACTGTAGATGTTTATAGTAAGCTTTGTTGTAAAAAAGTTGCAGAATTTGAGGTTGTGGTAGGTTTAGGGCTTGTGTTAGTGTGCAACGGTACTGGCTGGGGTGGTAAGTGATTTGGGGCAGGCTGTACAAAAAATTCTGTGCTTCTTTCTAACCCCAAAATTAGTTTTGAGAAGGGGCACATAATTATTTTAACAACATAATAGATTAAAACAAGGTTTATGCTGGCTTTTCTATGCACTTTTGGACCTAATTTTAGCGATTTTGTCTGTTTAGCAAAGTAATAAGAGGGTTATACTGACCTTGTGTCCTTGTTTATTTACTGTTTTTTCGTTATTTTTTTTCTAGAACTAGATCTTTTGATGTTATCAGTAGTATTTTGAAGCTTTTCCCTTGTTTTCTGGGTGTATTCTGAAATGTTTGTTGATATGGTAACTCGAGAAACAACAATTGTTGCAAAATATTTGCACTTTTATGGCTTTATCTCAAATTTTGTTATTAACCATCTGATTGACAGAACAGTTGCTGAAAGCTATCAAACACAATATGTTGTAGTAGTTTACTTTGTTTAAAGTTTGTTTAATGGCAGCATGCAGCTAGATGATTGAAAACGTATTTGCACGTGGTGGTTGGGTGTTATATGGTTTGATAGCGATCTCGGCTTATCAATACAACAAACCTACAGAGAACAACTCAAACGTGGTGTTGTGTTTGCTTTAAGGTTGTTTATGGGTTTCATTTGAATTCTAATGGACTTGGGCGGAGAAAAGATTGAGTGTAGATCGACTGGTCGAAGTGGATGGTTTAGGCAGGGTTGAAAAATTACTTACAAGGAAAGTGCTTGACCTGCCCCGCTCTGATTGACTTCAAACTTTTTATAAAGAAAGACCATGTAAATATAAGGTCTTCACCAAAGTACTAAATCACGCTTTTCAGGAAATCTCGAGAAAATCGAGATTAAAGAATGACATTTTGAATTTCCCACCAACTTGGCATTGTGTTTCAAGCTTGTAACTTTGTCATTTTTTGTCTTTTAAGAATTTTTCTTTAATATACTAGTAGAAAACCTTTAAATAAACCTACATTTTTAAATTTGTATGCGTATCTTGTTTGGAAAGGCGAAAAAAGTGCTTGAAACACAATGCCATAGTTGCCAAATTGGCGGGAAACCCGTATAATTTAAATTTAAAACTCAAAAGCGCGAGCTAAAATTTTTTATGGGTGGTGGTACAAAGAATTCATATAAAAATTTTGAGCTGTTTCTAAGCGGGGCAGGTAGGGTACTTTCCTTGTTAGTTTTGGTAGGGTTGAATCACTAGAATATTCTTGGTGGTTTACGTGAGTGGCAATTACTTTACCTAATCTGACCGTGCTGTTCCTAGAGTTTTAGCCGCACTTTGATGATTAAGTTTATATCGACCGGTCGAAGAGAACAGGTTAAGATATCATCTTTTACTCGAAAAAATAGGTTACTATAGATCGACAGGACAAAAAAAGATGATGACAAACAGAATAGACTATCAGGAGGTTGAAAAGTTAGTAGAATTGTATTGTAGTTTAGTTTTGGCCAGAAAGTAAGATTCTACGTAGTTTTTGACTCGCTGAAGTTAATGCAACCGTTGAGGTTGCATCACTTTGACGATGTAAATTTCAGTGATCTGTTATGTTACTACTAATTGTAAGATAAAATATCATTTTCTAGAAAGATATAGCATATTATTCTACATAACATTAGTTGTCTTTAAAATTCGTTTTCCCTTTTCTGTAACAACTCACGTTATCTTTGCAAAACTCTTCGTTTCCATGATTTGCTTGTTATCTTTTTGTTTCGATTCTCAGCGATAAAAAGAATCACGTTGGGGCAGCACGCTCAGCACACGCGGCCTCCAATATAAATACGTAGCGAACGTTTGTTTTGTTTCAGAAGTTTCATCGAAACCATAAACACCTCAGCGTATCATGTTGTCGCGCTTTGCCATCACATCGTCTCGGAGCATCGTGCGAACGGCCGCTTGTAGTCAAGCCGTGCCGCAGCCAATCCAACAGTTCGACGACTTCCTGACCAAGATCTTCATCAACAACGAATGGCACAACTCCAAGTCGGGTCGAGTTTTCCCAACCATCAATCCGGCTACGGGCGAGAAGATTGTGGATGTTCAGGAAGGAGATGCGGCTGATATCAACGATGCTGTTCAGGCGGCCAAGAAGGCGTTTGAGCTTGGTTCACCGTGGAGACAAATGGATGCGGCCGATCGTGGAAAGTTGTTGTTCAGATTGGCCGATTTGATGGAAAGGGACAAGGTCTACTTGGCTGTGAGTTTATTTATATTGTAGTGGGTTTTATGTTGATAAAAATTTGAGGATTGATGATTTTTGGGTGAGTTCAAAAAGATAAGGGAGTTTAAAAGGTAAAAAAAGTCGTTGTTCATAAAAAGCGTTTTTAATATTAACGTAGACAAGTTTTTAAAATTTTTGATCTTTACCTTATGAAATTTTGGGATTTATGGTTTCAAGGCATTTCGATATTATTTTTGATTTTTCAGAGTTTGGAAACATTGGACAACGGAAAACCATACGCTGTTTCGTATCTTGGAGACTTGCATTTGGCTATTGAATGTTATAGGTATGTTAAGGTAACTTTGTAGTCTATAACAACTTTTTTGATTAAATAAGTTAGTTATAGCTATTTTACATTTAATTTTTCAATTCTTTAATTTAAAATTGTCTTAAAAAATTTGCTTTTAGGACTTTTGTTACCTAAAGTTTCAAAAATTAATCAAGAACTTATTTTTATCAAATAATGTCTTTGATGATTTATGTTTTTATTAATATTTTTTACATTAAACACCTTTTATATTCAACTTCATTTAACGGTAATATTTTAGATACTACGCCGGTTGGGCCGACAAAATCGAAGGCAAAACCATTCCAGTTCGTGGAAAGTACTTCACCTACACTCAACACCACCCAGTTGGAGTAGTTGGCCAAGTAATCCCATGGAACTTCCCTCTCCTTATGCAAGCCTGGAAACTTGGCCCAGCTTTGGCCGCCGGTAACACCGTGGTGATGAAAACGGCCGAACAAACACCATTATCAGCACTTCATGTAGCCAAATTGGCGGCCGAAGCCGGCTTCCCTCCAGGTGTCATCAACGTTGTTCCTGGTTATGGTCCAACTGCTGGTCATGCCTTGGCTGTTCATCCTGAAGTCCAAAAGGTAGCGTTTACTGGATCGACTGAAGTTGGACGATTGATCATGTTGGCGGCGGCCGAAAGCAATTTGAAGAGAATCACTTTGGAATTGGGAGGAAAGAGTCCGAATATTGTCTTTGCTGACGCTGATCGTGAGTTTTTGGTTTGGATTTCTCGACTGGTGTTTGATAAGATCTATGTTAATATAGAAAAGCTAAGATTCTTGCATGAATTTAGATTTAATTTTGCCCAAACTTTCAGTGGATCACGCTGTTAACACCGCATCTCAAGGCGTCTTCTTCAACCAGGGCCAAACGTGCTGTGCCGGTACCCGAACCTTTGTCGAAGCCAAGGTCTACGATGAATTCGTAGCCAGAGCCAAGGCCCTTTCAGAAACCAGAAGACTTGGAGATCCATTCAACCCCCAAACAGAACAAGGCCCTCAAGTTGATCATGAACAACTGAATCGCATCCTCAACTATGTCAACATTGGAAAAGACGAAGGAGCTCAGCTTGTATCAGGAGGAAACCAGTACGGTGATAAGGGATACTTTGTAGAACCTACAGTGTTTGCCAACGTTGATAACAACATGAAGATTGCGCAGGAAGAGATCTTTGGCCCCGTAATGTCGATCATCAAGTTCGACAACATGAACGATCTCATCAGCAAAGCCCATGCCTCGATTTATGGTCTAGCTGCTGGTATCATCACCAAGGACATTGACAAGGCTTTGTATATGGCCAATTCCCTGGAAGCTGGTACTGTTTGGGTCAATTGCTACAACGTGTTTGATGCTGCGGCTCCATTCGGCGGGTTCAAAATGAGCGGAATTGGTCGCGAACTGGGAGAGTACGCTTTGGAAAACTACACCGAAACCAAATGTGTCACAATCGCGATCCCGGAGAAAAACTCGTAAATGGTGTATATTGTACTATATTTATATTGTAATAGATAAATAAGTAGATATTTGATATTTAAATGAGGAAATAAGGAGGTTTTCGATGTTGTAGTAGATCAATCTTGAAATATCTGTTGTTTTTAACTGTAAATAAGGAGGTTTTTTTATTTTATTAAACGAATACGACGATTATGGATGTTTTAGTAGCCAAATAACTAGTTTTTCGATCAAGAATTTGGTGGTAAAAGATTTTTGATGTTGTAGTAGGTTCACGAGTATATATTTTATATGGAAACAGATAAATTAATGTTTTTTCTTGATTAAACGTTAAATAAGGGGTTTCTTAATATTGTAGCAGATGAAAAAGAAATGTATGTTGTGTTTTATTGACGAAATAAGGAAATATTCGTTGTTTTAGTAGATGAATAAGTGAAAATTAGTTGTTTTAATAAAATGAGTTGTTTTTAAACCTCTGATACGTAACCTTTTCAAACGTAATGTTACAAAGCCTAAACTATAATTTTAGACCATTTCAAACCAAAATTTCCCCAGTCCAAGCCAAGAACACCACTTTCCCACCGCTTCCCGTGACATCGAAATTCGGACTTTTATCGAATCCACTGATGACCGAAAACGCGTTTAGGCCGCCTGAATAGAGTTGCGCGATTTTATGGCCTTTGGGCAAAAAGTGCGCAAAGCCTTAAATGAGTCGCGGTTTAGATTAGGTTTTTTTGCTCCATTGCCTTAGGTTAACATAGGGGAAAAGGGCGTAGAAACCCGCGGCCAACGTTTCAATTGCGCGGCAAGTTTTTTGGACTATAATATTGTTTGGAAATGTCTGGGTTGATAAGGTTTTTGGTGTAAAATACGGAACATGTATCTTTAACTTGATTTTTTTGGAATTTTTAAAGGTTTGCCATTATGAAAAGACGTTTTGGCTAGCCAAAAAAAAGTTTTATATGAAAAATCGTCAAAAATTAGGTAACTACTGAACGTTTTTTATAATTTTTCATTGAGAAACTTCGCATCATAGATAATATTAGGATGTTCAAATAATTCTGTGCTCCATAACCCCACAAGAAAGGACACAGAATTATTTGAACTACCTACAATAACATGTAGAAACTAAATTGTGACGAATTTGATGGTATTCATCGTCAAATTCAGTTGAAGAAATGGCCTAAACAGTTAGTTCGTTCGCATCGCTGGCCTAAATAAGCAGTTCTACTGAATAGATGGCTTAAACCACTAGTTATAATATTATGATTCGCCAGCCTAAACTATCAGTTCTTCCGCACCAACCATCTACACCACCAAGCCCCGATCGCGGATGTTTATTCGAAATGATGGTCGCTCATTTCGAATTAATTCGAGTGTGTTACGTCATGAATGGCCTCCGGGAAACGCAAACGGCCGGCCGAAAAAACACACGCATCTCGGTGGACCGGAATTTGTGCACCGGAGCGGTATTCAAGGTCCGAAGAGCCCTGAGGGGCGAGGAAAGGCGCACCGTCATTGTGCCCAAAGTGGTTTTCCTTTCTTTTTTCCAGGGGGGGGGAGGATGAAGTGGGGTGGGGACCGGCATCTCCTCTCGCCTCTCCATCTCCTCAACGAAACCATCTGGTTTTCCGGGTTTGGGCCGCTTCCGGCCGCGCTCCCCAAACTTTTGAATTATCACCAACCTGATTTATGGACAAAAGTTTCGGTTTTGTTTGTTACGCTGTTCGAGTTGAAATATTACGCTGTTCGCTTTGTTTCTACAGTAAGACATGTCATTGGGATGAGTAAAAGTTTGGCGGGTGCTAAAGTGATGACAAAAAGAGTAAATAAAGTTTCTTTTTTGGAAAAAAACTATTTAATGTCAGGCTTCTCGTGAACAACTTTTTTCAAACTTCTTTTGGTTTGGAAACAGGGTAGTTTAGTATAAATGTCATAAGTTGAGGTACGTAAATACTAAAAATGTCGTAAATTAGGAGTAGATACTAAAAAAATTTTGTAAATTGGGGGATAGTTTACTGAAAATGTTATAAATTGGGGGTAGTATACTACAAATGTCATAAAGTCATAAATTGGGGTAATTTATCTGAAAGTCTCATAAGTAAAAAGCGTTCAAACGTTGAACATGGTCATTTTCTTGTAGATTTTTGAAAAAAAATCAAAAAAATTGGGACAGGTACTTTTTGTTGATTTTTTACTTTTTCCTCTCAGAATAAGATCACCAATCGCGAACTGGACATTTTTTTTTATTTTATTTATAAAAATTTATTATTGTTCAAAAATATCTGATTTAAGGCGCTTTAATTTGAGTGTGAACTATTTTTTTTAAAATACGAATCCGCATTACTTTTTTTTATAAAACATGAAAAAAGCAATTTCTAGTGTCTGTTGGAAACATTTTTAGGTATTTTAAGGGAGATATTACCTAAAATTTTTTAAAAATTGATTTAGAAATTTTATAGCTAGATATTAGTTTGTTCAAGTAATTATGTGCTCCTAACTTCAAAATTTGCTTTTGAGAGGAGCACGGAATAATTTGAACTGTCTAATAGTATTTTTTAAAAAGAAAAAACCGGTGAAAACTATTTATTTTTTACAAAAAAACCTTATAAAGCCTTTCTCCCCCCCCCCTTTCAAGGTTTTTTTGCCATTTTACTTCAAATTTTTCGTTTTTTTTTCGAAATTTATTGTGTCTGACTGACCCTCTTTTCGTGGCACACCTTTGCGGCCCAAATTGACCACCAGCCCTTAAACGGCCAGTCTATTTGCAGTAGGGGCCGGCCAACTGCCAACCGCTGTGATTTTCATGACGCCTGATAGTAGGAACATGAGCTGAGCCAGGTTTCAACCCACACGCACAGCACCAATCGCGGGCGATGGACGAGGAGCAGCGCAAAGAGATTGAACTACTGCTGGAGAATACCGAAAAGAACAACGACCACAAGTTGAAGAAGGTCAGTTCGAAGTGGCAGAGTTGGGTTTTTAGTTTGGGTTGGGTAGGGAGGGTAGGATAGGGTAGGGTGGGGTAGGGTGGGGTAGGGTAGGGTAGGGTAGGGTAGGGTAGGGTAGGGTAGGGTAGGGTAGGGTAGGGTAGGGTAGGATAGGGTAGGGTAGGGTAGGGTAGGGTAGGGTAGGGTAGAGTAGGATAGGGTAGGGTAGGGTAGGGTAGGGTAGGGTAGGGTAGGGTAGGGTAGGGTAGGGTAGGGTATGGTAGGGTAGAGTAGGGTAGGGTAGGGTAGGGTAGGGTAGGGTAGGGTAGGGTAGGGTAGGGTAGGGTAGGGTAGGGTAGGGTAGGGTAGGGTAGGGTAGGGTAGGGTAGGGTAGGGTATGGTAGGGTAGAGTAGGGTAGGGTAGGGTAGGGTAGGGTAGGGTGTGTTAGGGTAGAACGCCAAATATAAACAGCAAACTGCCAAAAGTCGCGAAATTTCGAAAAAATGAAAAAAATTTTAAAAATTCGAAAGGAGTGTAAATGCCCTAAGGGAATCGCTGCAAATTCTTTTTTTTTATTCGCCCATGAATCCGTGTCTACAACAAAGGCATGGCATGGCGTGGGTATTCGTGGAGGCAGCACCACCGTGCTCTCCAGCAACGCGACTTTCCTCAACAAGTCTTGATTAAGCTACAGCAGGTAGATCATTAGAACCTTCTTTTTGAATTTTTTAAAGTTTTAAAATATGCAAAGTTTTGGAATTTAGTTTTTGAAATACTAAATTTTTGGGTTTCCAATGGATTTCAATTTGTTTATCAAGATTTACTCTTTGATATATGGCCCAAAGGAGGTTTTACTTGGGTATATTTGTTGTTCGCTGTGATTTATAGACAAAATCTTGAGTTTTTGATTAACTAAAATGAGAAATTTGTTTTTATTTTTAAAATTTTTAAAAATGTGAAAAAGCATGGATGATTTTTTATCTTGAACAGTAAATATTTTCTTAAAACATATGTATTCTAAAATACAGTGAAATCTGTTTCAAAAAAGTTTCGAATAAGAAACAAAGATAATAACAATGGTTCTAATGGTCTACCCGTTTAGTACAGACGAGGAGGTGTTCGATTTGTAAGTTAAAAGGGCTAGTTTTTGTTTTTCTAAGCTATTTGTGAATTGTACGGCGGTTTTATAAATTTAAAACTGGGTAAACGCTATATTATTTACGAATTTTACTTTTGCAGTCATTTTTACTTTAAGTTTTCTTCAAGATCTTTAAGATTTTACCTTTTTATCACCAAAAAAGTCATTAGTTTTAGATTTCAATAGATTTTTTTATAATAGGTTGTTCAATTAATCCTGTGCCTCCTAACTCCAAAAATTTTTCTAGTGAAGAGGCACAGAATTATTTGAACAACTTAATAAAATACAGTTTATAACGACGATATTTTCAGTACCTTCGCCTCGTTCTTCCCCATGTCGCCCTTGTCCTCGTCGTTTGTATATACGCCATGGTAGGGGCGTTTATTTTTCATGCCATCGAGTCACCACATGAAGATATGGTAAGTCAATGTTATTTTAATGTTGGAATTTTTTTATTTAGTTTTGGTTTTCCGAATACTGTGAAAAATTTTTTAAAAAAATTTTAATTTAAAAAAATATATTTTTTTAATTTAAAAAAAAAATTATTTTTGTTTGAAATGTCAGGGCAGGTAGCTAAAAAAGTTCAATATAAAAGGACTAAAGGCAACATTAAAAAAGTTAAAAAAAAGGATATAAATTTTTGGCGCGAAAATGGAAATTTGAAATTTTTGGTAAAAAGTTTTGTATTTTTAAAACCTTTTTTGTGATAAAACTAAAAAAAAACAAACGTGAAGTCTATGAGCAATTCGTTATTCAGAACTTTCAGGTATGTTAATGAAGTTTTCATTTCAACGTGGAGCACGATTTTAGTTTTGGCGCGAAAACAAAAATTTGAATTTTTGAACTGACATTTTATATCTTGTCAAACCAAAATTATTGCCTACAGCTAGAAAAACGTTTTTTTATCGGAACTCTATTGTAGAAACCTTTAATTCAAAATTCCAGTTAAAACGAGACGGAATCAACAAGATCAATAACGTCCGATCCGACCTGATCGAGCTGATTTGGCAAAAATCGGGTGGGTCAGGCTACGAAAATCAAGAAGAATGGATAAGGCAAATGAGTAGAGCGCTAGAGAATTTCAATCAGAATCTGTACAAAGTCTACAAAGATCAGTACGTGCGGTATGGCGACGTTCGAATGAGTAAAGCTGAACGTGATCCTCGAGAGAAACGACATCGTTCCTCGTCGAAGAGTCGTTCCGAAGCTGGTGGAAAGTTGTGGACGTCGTCTAGCTCATTATTCTTTGCGGCTACTACGATGGCTACTATTGGTAGGGTTTTTTGGTTGATTTTTTGAAATTTTAGGAGGAATGCAAGGTTTAAAATGGCATTATTATGTACATGTATATATGACTCTTCAGGTTACGGAAACGTAGTGCCAGTAACAATGAAAGGCCGTCTGTTTTGTGTAGCCTTTGCCTTGTTCGGAGCCCCTCTGGCCATTATTACCATTGGTGATTTGGGTAAATTTCTGTCCGAGTGTACCATCTGGCTGTACAAAAAGATGGTTGATGGAAAAAGGTGGTGCAAGCTGACGATTATTCGAATGATGAATCGCAATGACAAACTGGATTCTGAATTGGACACGGAGACCGGCGAAACGGGCGAAAATGGTCGAATCGACTGGGACGACTTCGACCGGACTGAAGTGCCGGTCATTCTCGTCTTTGTTATCTTGTTGGTGGGTTATTGTTTGCTTTTCTTTAAGCTTTCAGGGGGGGGTGGGGGTTACTGTAGCTAAAAAAAATTTGATTTTTATAATTAAAATTTATTTTTAAATTTTAAAAAAATAAAAATTTGTTTTGAAAGTGTAAAATACGTCCTAATCAATTATGGAAGTAAATTAAGTATATATAAAAGCAGATTGTAATATAATTGTTTCACAATAATATAGACATTTCCAGTTATACATAGCTTTCGGAGGCGTTTTGTTTTCGTACATAGAGTCATGGAGTTATATGGACGCTTTTTATTATTGTAAGTTTATAGTTTTTTATTATGGTGACTTTGGAAATTCTCTGGTTGTTCTAATAGTTCTGTGCTCTTTAACCTCGAACATAGGTTAACGCACAGAATATCAAAGCAAATTTGCAGGATTGGGGCACAGAAGCGCAAAGCGATTTTTTTGGGTTAGGGGTGCAGAATTATTAAAACAACCTAATAGATGATAAAATATCACTCAACTTTAATTTATTGTTTATTGATTTTGTATTTTCATATTACTTTTAAAAATTAAAGCCAAAAAAAGTTTTTTAGGTTTTGCACGGTGCAGTGGAAAGTTTTATAAATTGCACTGTGCGGACCCTTAAAAATTAAAATTAAAAAAAAATTATTAAAATGTCTTGTAAATCTTGATTTTTAGGTTTTATGTTGTTTTTTTTTGTGTTTTAAAACAAAAACTTATCTTTTTTGCACTGTGCAATCTTACTTTTTTAATTTTGTTTTCACGGTGCAGATTTTTCAAAAAAAAATTTTTTCAATAAACATTTTTGTCATTCTGGCTTTTATAGCTTTTATTTAGAGTGTCTTGAAGACACATTTTAGGTTTTCAAAAAAGCGTTTTTTAGATTTTGCACGGTGCAGTGGAAAAGGTTTCGTAAATTGCACCGTGCAGACTGTTAAAATTTGAAATTTAAAAATTGAAAAATTATATAAAAATGTCTTGTAAATTTTGTTTTTTGGGTTTCAGTTTAGTTTTCTGTGTTTCAAAGCCAAAATTTCATTTTTTTAATTGTTTGCACTGTGCATTTTGTTTTTGTTTGGACGGTGCACTTTTAAAAAAGTCTTTTTTTTTAAATCATAAAAATTTTTGTAAATTTTGTAAAAAACTATATTTTATCATTTATATAATTCCAGGTTTTGTATCACTAACGACAATCGGGTTTGGGGACTTGGTCCCCGAAAGACATGAATATATCTTGTTAATGCTCATTTATCTTGGTGTTGGACTGGCGGTGACGACGATGTGTATCGACCTGGTCGGCATCAAATACATTCAGAAGATTCATTACTTCGGTCGCAAATTCCGCGGCACCGACATTCTGCAGATGCTGAAGAGGCGGCGAATGATCGAACGAAAGCTGGCCATGGGTAATACGGAAGATGTCATGCAGATGATTCATCATGTAGTGCAGGAACAGCAAAAGTAAGTCGGGTTAAGGAGGATTGTTTAGGATAGGGCAGAGTAGGGTAGGGTACAGTAGGGTATGGCACGTAAAATATAGCATTCTCACATTAGCCTAAATTTAAAATCACGTCTACTACAATATAATCCTTTAAGAGAAGTACAGCAAGCCAAGCCCCCACCACCCCAACTAAACATCAACTCAGCCAACGAGTTATGGCAACATGATGACCAAGAGAAGGCTTCTCTACGATCAGATGACGAAGTGTCATCGTGGAAAGCCGACGAAACATTGGTCAACACAGAATTGAACCAAGCCGGGATAACTGGCGATGAACTGATGGCAGAAGAGTCTGTCATCGGAATGTCATCACTCGAACCCATGACCGATTTGGCTACATCAGCTGATGTGGAAGGTCATGATGAACATTACGCTAAGCTGATGTCACGGCCAGAAACACCTCTGAGTAACTCATCAGAAGCTGGTCGAGACTGGATGTACAACAATTGGGATGACAATGAAGATCGGGCTGGATCGGACGTGTCTGGTCCAGCTATGTCGGACCATTGCAGTATACACACTTCACCTTCTGTTTGTGAACGGGAGCGAATGTTCGATCAGGATCACTCACCTCAGGGATCCGTCACCAGCTTCAAGTTCTCGTTCGATGGGCCTTGGCCTAACTTGAAGGAAATTGGTAGGTGTCTGCATTGTTTTATGTAGCGTAGGTTAGAGGGTTTTCCTCCGCCTTAATATGTTAATATCCCCACCATTTCAGCTACCCAAGCCCGCTCAGCCCGCCGTCTAGTGAGTTGTCCGGGCGACATCGAACGGCCCAACTCTCCGACCTTATACAACGCCGTCCAAGGCACCGAATACTTCCTCTCACAATCTTGCTCATCCCTCTCTTCGAATGTAAGACGACACCACTCGGAGTACAGTATCCCTTCCCTCTTCCCTCGCTTATTGTTACCTGCTTCTCATCCTGTCCTACTGTACCTTTCCCGCCGCTTTCCCCCTTACCTATTGTCCCATTTGGCCGCTGTTTCCGAGCTGGAGCAAGGCCAAATGTTATTAGAGTTTCGACAACATCCACACGTTCGAATGTTTCTGGAACAGCTAGTCCAGCCCGATATTGTTCATGCCTTTCCCGTCGCTTCCGCTTTCTCTGTCATACCCAACGAAGCGACCCGAAAGTCGCGAGTACTAGAGATGTTCACGGCAGTACGCAAACGCTGCTCTTTCGTACCTACGCTGAGCACGATAAAGATGGCTACACAGTTGACCGGAGGCAATATTCAAATGAATGCGAGTACCAGTACGAGTGGTACTGTTCCGCAACCAGAGCCAGTACTAAAGAGGAAGAAGAAGGCGCGGCAGGCGAGGAACAAGGACCCGATCGTGGAGATGGACTGGCTCAACATATCACCCCGCTACTTGATAGTGAACCAGCATGAGGACATGTCGAGTATAGCATCAGTGCCGAAAGATGCCGCTTATCACAACGCTTCCAACTTTTAGACGGTTCGCTTTTGTTTTCGGGTGTGGTGGCGTGGTTTCTTTGATTTTGTTGTGATTTATTTAAATTTTTTACTTAATTTTGTGATTTCTAATTGTTTTGTGATTGTACCAAGTGTAATATGACACTTTAACACAGCCTGCTTTGCCTCTATTTGCTCTGTCACTTCCTGCACTTCTACGAGTGGAAAAACTTATATTATAGTAGATTATAATTAATATTATATTAATTATATATTATTATATTAATAATATTGAAGTTGATTGTTACCTAAAACACCAAAAACGATGGAAAAATTTAATATTTTACTTTTAGCCGGCAGCTGTTACTTGTATTGAAGACTGGATTTCCTATGTACAGCTACTCGACGACGTACAACAACCTCTTTCTCGTGTTCGGTAAGTTACTTTGTACTTAATCCATCAGTAATTTGAAAATTTTTTAATCTTAACCCTTTACTCAATTTCACACTCTTCTAACCCTAACACCACCCCCTTCAGCTCCCCAATCTACCCCTATATCGACGAAATTTACCCTCACACCGAACTGCCCTTTGTGCCATTCGTATGGCCACCCAAAACGGGTTCCCCTGACGTACAGGTGCTTTCCCCCGTCTCACCCCAGGACGTTGCCTCGCCCGTGTTGAACTCGCCCATACCCACGTTTGTCGCCGCCACCCTTCAATCTCAGGCCAACGTCGCCACGCACCCGGAGCGGGTCGACGAAAAAGCTCAGGTCAAATGCTACACTGCCTTCAAGGGACCCATGCCCATCAAGCTGCCCACGCCCGAACCCTCCGAAGACACGTCCAGGTACGTTGACCGGTTGTTGTGTGAGATAGGGAGACAGGGATAGTGTAATATCGAATATGGGGTACTATAATATCTGATATAAAGGATAACATCGTTTTTCACTGAATGTTATAGTTAAGATAGTCATATGACAACTAACAATCCACCCTTAACCTCTATTACCCTACCGTTGTGCCTAACCCCACCCTCTTATTTTAGTTCACTTCTTCACGATACCTCTTCTAGTTCCTCCTACACCACCTCGCCCCTCTTTGACATTGATCTGGGCGGCTTTGAGTTGGTGGACAGCGGCCTTTCGGCCGAAGCCCTCCTCTCCACCGACGATCCCGTCATCTACCACCGTGATATGCCCGTTCACAGCGTACATCACGATACAGTACAGACCGAAGCGGCCTTGGAAAACCTGATGAATGCCCCAGAAAGCATGCTCAGCAACTCAGTACCACCAACAATGGTTGCGGACAACTATTGCTTCATCGTGGACGGTGATAAGATCCGCATGGGTGACATCATGGGCGACGACCAGTGGTGGCGACACACCTCACGACCCACGAAGTACTTTTACAGTGAAGACCTGAGGAAGTTTTACAGAGTAAACTGCATCACCGCCCGAGGCAAGATCATCTCGGCCAAGCTGGCCACAACTACTCCCATGTCGGGTGGAGCTAGCCTAGGAATGCCACCGAATCAAGCCGGTCCATCAACGAGTTCTAGTCTACCAACAACAGCAGCCGCCTCCAGTGCCACCACACCAAGGTCTTCAATGTCGGTAACCAGCAGAAGTCAGCGAGGCGAGAAAGTACCATTAGAACATGTGTACAAGGTGATACGATTCTACAGCTTCTGGAACACCTGCACGTCTTTCCATCGCATAGTAACCATGATAGATAGGATAGTAACGGCGGATAAGAACGACAATGTCAAGATGGACTTTAAAAGAAGGCTGTTTGTGCAATACCTTTGGAGAAATGCCAAACCATCTGATAAGGCCCGGGTTCAGAAGGAATTCGATCCCAGAAGGCAGCGGCTTCTACGGTTTGTCACTAGTCCGGCTGAAAGGAAAAAGGTCCGTTTATGGCCATTTTAATTATATTACGAGGTTTATATATCGATATTTACACAGATTTTACGTTAAAATTAAAGTAAAACACCTAAAACACAATTACTGTTTCAATATTATGATAGATTTTCCAAAAAGACATTATTTTAGATTATCCAAGCAAAAACCTTTTTAAATTTATTATTCTGCAACCTCCAGAAATTTGAATTGATAGTTAACACTCCCAAAACATCCTTTTTCAGATGCAACAACAATATCAACAACAACAGCAACAAAACGCGCAACAACCATGGGCTCGCGGGAGATAATAGTGAAAAAAGTTCTTGTAATGATTAATAATATATATGATAATTAATAAATTTTTGATGTAATTCGTGGGCAACATCATCTAAATAAAAGGAAAAAGGATGTTTGATTAAATACTACATAAATATGTCAATAAAACAGTCGAAACTGTCATAAATCCATCATTTTCCGAAATAATCAGGAAAATATTTAGAAATTTCCTCAGTTCGTCCAGAAAACCTGTCATTTCACAATTTTTCTCGACAAAATTTTGTAAAATTAACAATATCGCTCGGTTTTTTGAATATCCTTGTAAAGTTTCTTGAAGATTAGCCTGAAACTTTATATTTTTTGAAGTTGAGACATATTAGAACCCATATTGAGGTAGATGGACGGTCATGATAATCGTTGCCTGCTGGCGCATGAACGACTGAAGCTCCTTCAGAGAAATGTTGAGTATTTGAATGGTAAGTTTTACCAGACTTTCTTATGTTTTATATGGATTTTAAATGATTTAAATTGTTAATATTTGATGAAGTATACGTTCAACCTTGTTTTAGAGTAGTTTTCTTTAATGTGAGTATGTTGTGATCTTATGACAACATTTTTCAGATCGTGTATCCAAAGTTAACGAAGGAGATTGTGAAATCGTGTTTAACGATAGAGATTTTAGTGACTTCAAGATTATTGTTGGTCATGAGACCTTTTACGTAAGTTATTTTTGTATTATTGTTTTTGAAGTTTTAAGTCTCAATGACCAGAACGAGTCTTTGCAATGTAAAATCTGTGTTTAAGTTGGCAATTAAACTAAACGAACCTTATTTTAGGTATCAAAATGTTTGTTAGCCCAAAAATCGCCGGTTTTCAAGACTATGTTCAAGTCACGATTTAACGAGTCTATTATGGGACAGCTTGAAATGGTGGATGACCCAGAAGCTGTTAAAGCGATGTTGTTATTCATCTACGAAGGCAAGAAAGTTGACAACATTGACTTAGCCATTGATGTGATCCAGCTTTCTCATCGTTATGAAATTGACATTCTTACTGTAATTTTTTTATTGAAGTTTTTGTACCTTTAGGATTTTGTGGAATTTTAAGAGCCTAAAAATAAGGGGAGTAATGGCTATAAGGATTTAAAGAATACTTGTTTTTATGTGTTTCTCATAACGAAAGTATATTTTAATCACGTTTCTAGTGTCTAAAGTGTGTTATAGTGGACAATGAAAGTTCTACAACGTTGTACGTAATATAATTAATCTTAAAAGTCAATTGCAGATCCAGTGTGAGCTTTATTTGACGGAGAAAATCAAAATAGATCGTGCTGAAGAATGTCTGGCTTTGGCAAGACAACTAAACCTGGACTACTTGGCTCTGAAGTGCTATGAAGTTTTTTTCTTCAACTTTGATGTCAGCGCCGACAGAGTGCGTCAAAATTGGTCGGTATCGCAGCCGGTTGTGAAGAAGGTCGTTCTGAACGACGTCGTCGAGAATCTGAAGCTGGACAAGTTGAAGTTGAATGGAAAGAAGGGCTTTCTGCTTCAAATCCGAAATCAGTGTTATTCGAATTGTCGAGTTTCTTACCGTTTCGGATGGGATGTCAATGAAGTGCCGATCAAAGTGGTCAAGAGTGGAGAGTACTTTGAGACACATATTCAAGTAAATCCTCAACGATCGGCGACGGCTGGTGCTTCTTTTATGGTCTTTTTCAACCCACTAGGTGGCAAGAAACGTCAGGCTCATTATTTTGACATTTTCTTTTGAGTTTTCAGTTGTTGGAAGGTCATAATTTTATTTTTTATTTATTGATATTGTTACTCATTTAACAATTTTGTTTGGTTATTTTTGTTATATTTTGTTGATAACTTTCATATTCATTTTTTGATACTTTTTTGTTTATACAGGGTGTCCCAAGATTTTTGCGGAAAAGTAAAAGCTTGTTTCTCGAAAAGTACCAGTCCAAATTGGACGATTCTTTTTTTAGTACACTTGAAATTGCGGGCGGATTTGGTATTGGTACTTCGTTTTTTGATATTCGGCGGATGGTCGGCGGAGGCCGGCGGAGGCTACTTTTTTGCTTTGACCAATCCAAAACCTTCATTTTTTGGTTCCTATGTCACCTGCTGATTCGTCAAAACGCTTTCCAATCAAAACATGTCTTTCCCTGCATCGGCGGACGACCGGCGGAGAAAAACGGCGAAGGCCATAACTCCGCTCAAACTCAATATTTTTTCACCGGACAAAGAATGGAAATGTTATTTTAAGCTTTTTAATACATTTAATCAAGTTTACAGTTCAAAAAATTTCATCGGCGGACGATCGGCGGAGAAAATCGGCGAAGGCCGTATCTTGGTCAATTTTTAATAGTTTTTCTTCGGAAAAAAGTTGTTGGTACCCTAAGGTCCTTCTCTACCAAACAAATTTAAAAATTTTTAAATTTTTAAAACTTTTTTTTTAAAAAATATTATTTTTTTTATTTTTTTTATTTAACTTTTTAAAACTATTCCGATATTTTTTATAAAAAGTTTATTAACAATAACCTATATAACAACAACGCTAACTAATGAGATTGTTCATCGTTGGTTGCTGGGTAACTCCTTTCCACACTTTGACCACCAACATCAAGACACCGTCGCAATCGCTTCGGATAGTTGCGCAAAGCTGCGCGACACATTTCCACTGAAATCTCCGCAACCACATCGCGAACTTTTTGCTTTAGTTCGCGTAACGACGCGACTTGAACACTGTATACTTTTGCCTTCACGTAACCCCAAAGGAAAAAATCCATTGGGGTTAGATCGGGCGAGTTTGCCGGCCAAACGAACGGAGGAGGAGCGCCGCGACTATCCCGACCCATCCAGCGACCCGGCAGATGGGTGTTCAAAAACTCGCGCACAACTAAGCTATGATGAGGCGGAGCCCCATCATGCATGTACACCAAAGTAGCTAAAAAGATATAAATTAGTATTTTGCTTGTTTTTCGTACCTGAATTTGGCCACTGTAGAAGCTGTGGCAACACATCTTGCTCTAACAGCTCCAAATAACGTGCCCCGTTAATGTTTTCATCAATGAAAAAAGGCCCCACAACCCCGTTCCACCCGATGGCTGCCCACACATTCGTTTTGGGAGAATGCAGCGGCTCTGATACACACCAGTGAAGATTCTCTTTAGCCCACCACCTTGAATTTTGACAATTTAAGCGGCCATGGATATGAAACGTGGATTCATCGCTAAAAACTAGCTCTTCCAAAAACGCCTCGTTGTTTTGCAGCTGCTCAAGCATAACATTTGAATGCGATAAACGTTGTACTATGTGCCTTGGCAAGATTTCTTGCACTTTTTGAAGTTTGTATGGGTGGTACCCATCTTCGCGCAATTTCCGACTACATGTACTCTTCGAAGGTATACCCTCAAAACGGCTCAATTCTCTTACAGATATTCGCGGATTGTCGGCAATAGCATCCCCAATTCTAGCAACAACTTCAGGAGTGGCAACAAAGCTAAAGAAATGTTATTTTGTTAGTTGTGCTTACTTTGTTTTCACTTTTTCTTTTCTGAGGCAGTGGCGACGACTACGAAACTCGATAACCCAGCGTTTAATAGAATCTGCTGATGGACAGGGTGTACGAGGGCTACGGGGGTGATACACGGCCATGTACTTTCTACGAACGCTTTCAGGACTTTCCCCTAACTTAAAATACCATTCAACACATTCACTCTTAACATCAGCACCCCAAACCATTTTTTCTTGATCAAAGAGTTTTTAAAAAAAATAAAAATAATACCAAGTCAGAATAGTTTCAACTATGTTTTTATGGTTTTATTTGAAAAATATATGATCTCTGTCGATCGAAAGTAATCTTAACTATTTTTTAAAAAATTCACTAATTTCTGAATTCGTAACAGTTAGGTAGAGAAGGACCTTAGGGTACCAGCAACTTTTTTCCGAAGAAAAACTATTAAAAATTGACCAAGATACGGCCTTTGCCGATTTTCTCCGCCGATCGTCCGCCGGTGAAATTTTTTGAGTTTTAAACGTAATTGAAATGATTAAAAAGCTTAAAAGAACATTTTTACTTGTTTCCCGAAGAAAAACTATTAAAAATTGACCAAGATACGGCCTTCGCCGATTTTCTCCGCCGATCGTCCGCCGATGAAATTTTTTGAACTGTAAACTTGATTAAATGTATTAAAAAGCTTAAAATAACATTTCCATTTTTTGTCCGGTGAAAAAATATTGAGTTTGAGCGGAGTTATGGCCTTCGCCGTTTTTCTCCGCCGGTCGTCCGCCGATGCAGGGAAAGACATGTTTTGATTGGAAAGCGTTTTGACGAATCAGCAGGTGACATAGGAACCAAAAAATGAAGGTTTTGGATTGGTCAAAGCAAAAAAGTAGCCTCCGCCGGCCTCCGCCGACCATCCGCCGAATATCAAAAAACGAAGTACCAATACCAAATCCGCCCGCAATTTCAAGTGTACTAAAAAAAGAATCGTCCAATTTGGACTGGTACTTTTCGAGAAACAAGCTTTTACTTTTCCGCAAAAATCTTGGGACACCCTGTACTCTACTCATGATTTAATGGATTTAAAATCGCTTTGAATTTGCTAATTTCTCGTTGCTGATGACGTTCATATTAACCCTTTGTTTATGTTATATTGTTTTCGTTGTTATAAACTTTTATTTTGTTAATATTTGATTTACTATCTCAGTTTACAGTCATTTAAACCTACCTATACCTGCTCTTTATATACACGGCGATCCCACTTTTATATATTTTCTAGATAAAAGTGGAACCGCGGGCGCAGCTCGGAAGGGAAACAGCAACTTCCGGCGCGTTTTAGGCTTATGACGTTATATCTACTAAACGGTTAAAGTTATTGAGCTGAAAAAACACTTAAATCTTAAAGAGGTATTCCTTTTTCATTCCTAGGAAACAATTTTTCGATATTTATTCTCGTTCAAATGTTATGTGCTCTGCACTAAAATGTGGCTAAAGTGACCAGATTTACTTAAAGTTATACTACTTGAAAGAACGGTATATAATCAAAAATCGAAAGATGTTATACCTTACATAACTAACTATTCTATCATTTTGTAAAATTTCAGACAGAAATATGAAATAGTGTTTGAGAAAAACCCTGAAAACTTTAGCAAGCCAAATTAGCACTAAAATTATGTTATTTCGAAGTATAACTTTACATGTGGGCCGAATCTAACAAAAATTAACATGTTATACTTTGTGTAGCTAATGTATCTATAAACATAAAAAGTTTCATCCAAATCGAGTTTGTAGTTTTTGAGAAAAACACTGAAAACCTTATATTATCCATGATCACCAACGTAGAAATTTCAAAGAAAACTTTCAAATTTGTGAAAGATATGTTCAGATATTAATATATAACAAAAATACATCATAAAATAAATGTTTTTGAAAAGTTTCGCATTAGAATTCTTAAACTTTTCATGTTACGATTTAAGAACATTATGTGATATGTATGCATTACAGTAAGATTTAATGTAATAACTTAATTAACTTGTAAGTTAATGTAAAATTAAACATGCTATACATAATACAGACAAGAACCCCTGAATCTCAAAAGAACTTTAGATTTAAGAAAATCCTACTTTTTGAGAAATACGCTGAAAACCTTATGTTACACTTTAAAGAATAACCTTTAATTTTCGGCATAACTTGACTAATTATGAAAGATAAGAAAAAATATTGTAAAAATTATTATAAACGTATCGTATAGTTAATATGACATGTTTTTTATGCACCAAAAACAAATTTTTTAAAATTGCAAATCATGTTGGGGAACCTCTGGACCTGGAGTCTAAACCTATGAACAGTTAAACAAACGGATAGCGCAACTTTTTCGGACATATTTATGTCTGTTACTTGTGTACTAGCCTTTGTAGCAGCTTTTACCAGTCCACTGCACACTGGGAAATTTTCTTGGAGATCTTCATATACTAGCGGAAATTTTTTTTGATATATTATCCAGGTACTTCTTAATAGGAGTTCTATTACGAAAGACGGTCAGAAAGCTGTCATCAAAAATACTGAAATTATACTAAAGTTGTTTTAGTGCGACCTCAAAAAACTTTTTTTTTCTTTGTTTTTGCTTGATTATGTATGTGTATGATACCATTTTATTTAGGTATGTTTAGATACATTTGCAAGATATTATTTTTTAGGCTTAAGCTGTAAAATGGTTAAAACCACTAAATTCTGCAGTTTTTACCGGTTAATTTCTAATTTATAAGGTCCTTGTTATTACGTTAGTGGAGCTCGATCGGACGAATCTGTTCTTCCGTATTGTACCTATCAATTTAAGCAATCGCTACTTTTTCTATCTTAAATTTTATAATTTTGAAAATCAAAAAAACTCGTGTCTTTACTTGATAGCTTAATTATCACTGTTTCTTGGACGAGAAAGGTAGACTGTCTTGTTGGTCAGTCAATATACGGTGTTTCACCTTCGTGTTATTCCTTCCAAATAAGCATAGTGTATCTTTGAGGATCCTTGCTATCTTTTCGTTGTTGAGCTTTCCATTCGTTAAGATACTCTTCTTCCCACTGGTTTTATCGAATGAGAATCGTGTTGAACAAATGCTTGACACACCACAAAAAATAATCATAAAAAATTAACATTGATCCCAGCACTTCTTGTTCTCCTTAAATCAAAACAGTGGTTTAACCAAATCAATTCACACAAACCATAAACGACGATAATCTAAGATATGCCACGTCCTGCGCTTTCCCTGCAACCAGCAATCACAACATTGTTACGCCCTGCCCCCGTAGCTGTTCCCTTGCCTTTATCTCGAAGCACATCGTGTGAAAAACACTGAGTGATGGTGAAGATGTATTTGATTTGTGTGTTGACCCTACGACGAAACCGGCACTGGTTTTGTTCCGTACAGCTCCTTGAATGCCGGCGTAGTAGTTTCTCCACATCTGATATTAGCTCCAGACTATTTACTCGTAACAATAATAAAAGTTTAGATCGTAGTAATTACTATAGTAAGTAAAAATTATGGTTTTTATGAATTTATTGCGGATAAAAAGTAAATTTTGCTAGCTTATTTACCAAGAAACATAAAAATACCCGAAGAAAAAATAAAAAATAAGTATAAAACTTGGCGCAAATAAGAACACTCGACTCCTTTTCTGCAACCTGCGCAAAATACGCAGGATCCATTTATTTCTAGCTTTGGGATCGCCGTGTATAGAAAATTTTGTTAAACTCGGTTTAACATCGTATCTTTTGGCGCGATATTGGCATTTCTGGCATTCTGTTTCAAGCGGAAATTATTTTTTATAAAATTTACGGAATAATTTGTTGTAACTTTTCTAGATCGTATAGTATAACTTATTAAATGTCTTCTATTTCAAAAGAAGTTACTCTGAACCCGAAATGTTTTGATCACAATCAACTTTCATGTATATTTGACGATTCAACTATTGCGCACTTTAAAAGACATATGAGGGTAGGTGTAAGAGACTTTTCTGGACGATGTTTCGTATTGCAATAGTCTTTAAAAATGATTTTTTTACAAAATGTGTTAACTATTTTAATAAAAATTTTTTTTTGTTAACTTTCCTATAAAAACCTTATTTTTGATTAAAAGTCACTAAAATAAATCTGTTTGTGAAAAATATGTTAGTACCACTGATTTTAATGATTATGAGTCATTTTTAGGGTGCCAATCTTAATGTTCAACAGATTTTGGAAGATGAAGAGGTAAGCATTCTTTTCTTTTTTAGTTTTATATGCTTAGAAAGATTTACCATGGTATTTGGGAGGAGATGAAGATGTTATACCGCCTATCAATTTTAACAACGGCCCCGGCTTAATGGAGTTGGATCAAATTGAAATGAAAATGTAAGAGGCAGATTTAGACATGTTTTGACGACTAAAAGACGAAGAAGAGGGTTGGATAATAGATTTTAGACTTTTTCAAGGTGTAGTGCTTAATTTTTATGAATTGCAACTTTTGTGAATTCAAAGCAATACCTGCTTGAAGTAATGAACAAGCAATGTACAATAATCTTTAGTATTTTAGGACAAAAAATTTAAAATTGGACTTTTATACCTTAAAAGATGACGATAATACTTTGAAGTTTAAGGATAACCTTCAAAAAGCTTTCTACATTCCTCAAGGCTTTCTAATAGTAAGTTTTGCCTTTTTTGACACATAAAATTAATATTTTAGGTAAGATGTAAGGTTTTACTATTAAAAAATAATATTTTTATTTTAGGACCGTATGTACTACGACTGTACATGTGGCAAGATCGTAGGCAGAGATTCCGGTTTTGTTTTGCATTACATGGTCAACTACTGCGTTCATTTACTATCGGAGCACAAAAAGGAGAAGCAGCTGGTTGTGAAGGCTAGCAAAAACTTGAAACAGCTTTTGAAGGCCGTGGAAGTTGGTCGCAAAGTCAAAAGAGAATTGGTGTAGGTTTTTACGTTATCTGTTGACTTTTAGGACGAAGGAATTAATTGGATTTGACACAATGGATTTTGACAGGCTTAAAATTTTATATTACAAAATCGAAAGAACTAATGGATTTTGACAAGGCTTAAAATTTCGTTTAACAATGCCAAGAAACTAACTGATTCAAACTCAAATTAATATTTTAGATTGGATTTCTTGCCTGGCTACACGTTTTCTTGTTTGTTATTTGCTAAAGGAGGTCTAAAGACGTATATCTGTTCGGAATGTCAGTTTGTCATCTTTAATGTGGAACGTTTCTGGTCACATTGTCTTGGAGCTCATGGTGTTAAGTATGTTTTTAGTCACTGTTTTTAGTGTTTTAGTTAATTTTTGAGCTAAATATGGTCTAAAGGTGATAACTTTTGTTTAAAAATGATAATCTTGAGATAAAGAGTATAGAAATATATATCATAAAGTTTAACCAAAAATTGTGCAGAAATTTTAAATGTAATTGTTTTAGAGATTACACCAAAATAACTTGTGTGGATACGAAAAGAATCCATGGAAATGTGGCAACAACCGTTCAGAAAATGGCGACCCCGTTACTGATCGTACGTGATCAAGCTTCTGATATGTATAAATGGTACGTTAAAGATATTTAGAAAGCCGTAATTCAAAAGTGGCACTAGTATAACAAACTACTAAATTCAAGTTTAAAAATTTTTTTTTTTTTAAATGTGGTTGTAGGGGATGCTCACATTGTGATTTGTTGATAGAAAAGAAGAACAAGATTCCATTGATCATCAACGCTTATATTCATTTGTAAGTTAACGAATATTGAAAAAATCCTTGTCCCATCCTCCTTCCTATACTCTAAACACCATAACTGAGAAAGATCTCCTCTTTTCTACTAAAAGTGCCATACCCCAGAACCCTATAGCGACGTCCCTGCCCCAAAAAGGTCCTACTCTCTCCCCTTTTTTTCGTTGCTCTACTCGGAAAAATCCACTACGCTTTCCTTACTTTTCCAAATTGGTCGGGGTAGTCGATACTCATGACAACTATGATACCTTTAAAACTACAATTTACAGGTGTGTCTCCGATTGTGCGGTCACAAAGTTTTGGCTGAAAAACCGCAAACCGGTCTTTAAAAATATTGAAGCTGCCAAAGCGTCTGTCATCGAGGAAGCCAGTAAAAACTGTGGGAAAGTGTAAGTTTCTACATCTGCCCCGATCCTAATTTAAAGGGGAGCAACTTTTTACAATGGTAAAATACGTCAATTTTGCTTTTTACTTTATAAAGCTCGCGGAAGTTAAAATCACCATTTCAGTGCACTGTCATTCTTGAAAAGACTCAATTATTTTGATGTGGCCACGCTGATACGAACCCTCAGCTATGACAAGAAGTTCGGTGTTCAAGACCTGAAAGATGTTGACTGGTCTTGCATCACAGTCTGTCCATTTTGCTTGACCTTACCTTCAAAAACGAAAAAACACTTTAAAAAATGGTAAGTACTTTAATATAGCAACAGAAATCGTAAATAATGTTAGGATTGGGCGGGTCATTTTTCATTCCTGGGGTCATTAGTGGGGTGGCTGAATTTTTTTTTCGTTTACATGGATAATATTGGTTTTACAAGGAATGCTATGTACTAGGTTCCTCAGATAATTAGGTGCCTCGTCTCAAAGAAAATTTTCCGGATTTGGAGCACAAAATTAGTTGAACAACCTAAGATTATCAAAATTAGTACTAATTTGCTATTTAGTATTATATACTGGTACCATTAAGACCAAAAATGGCAGTTAGTAATAGTTGGAAGGAAAATATGGCTTTGAGTACTGTTATATAGTAAAGAGTACTATAGTATGATAAATAAGATGATAATTAGTACTGCTATGCTTTAGAAAGAAACGTTGAGATCACAGTACATATTCAAAGCATAGAGTTAAACTGAGTAAGCCTAATAACATACTAAACATACTTTTAAAAAATGAATTTTTCTGTTAATTTTTTACTCATTTAAGCCCATCTATGCCAATCGAAGTTGAACTGGTCATGAATAAATAGGTTTAATGTTAATATACTCATTTTTTAATTGTTACACTTGTTAATATTGTTAAATTTGTTGCTGTAAATAAATTTATTGTTACGAAAAAACGTTAAATTAGCTATAAAAGTAAAGTGAAAAGTTGAAATTTGTCAGGAATCACAAAGATACTGCAATACCCATAGTACTACACAGTATTAAGAATACAGTTCGGCACGATAACATTACAACTCGGTATGCAAAGCATACACCTCCTTAATGGTAGCTGGGTCGGGACAAGCCGCAGGTGACCTCAGCTTGAACTCGTATTCGCATCTGTTAGGCTCGGAAGCTTCGTACAATTCCAACTCCAATCCACACTCAATGATGACACGAGTCGAGCGTGGTGGACCGTTCCAGCAAGTTTGGCCGTCCGCGTATTTTTGGACCTTGTAATCCTCACCTTCCCATTCCTTCCACTCTCCCAACCTTATTTCATGACCAGATTTTTCCCTTTGGATGGTCTTTTCGAAGAGGCATACTCGGTAGGTGTATTGGGCTTGGTCCAGTTCGGCACATTGACTTTTGAGTGGGGCCCAGGCTTGGTCCGGTCCGTATTCGAATTGAAGGAAACGTTCAAAGTCACTGAAAATGGTTGGATTAGAGTTATTTTTTAAGGACAAAGCCAGTGAAACGTTATAATAGATCAATAATAATAGATTGTTTTTAAAAATAAAGCCACTCTACCAGTGATGGGCGGGGTATTTTTATTTGGGAAAAGGTGAAACGGCCAAAAACCTACTTGATTTTGTTTTCAGTCTCTCTAACTTTGTTCGAAGCTTCTCTATATTCATCTCTCTTCACATCAGCTTCATCTATCAACTTCTTAGTCTCTTCACTGTATTCTGGTTTCTTTTCAAAGTCGAATTGATCATCATCGACTACTGGTTCAGGATCCAGCATGTCATCTTCGTCTTGTTTATCAGCTGGCTCTTCTTGCTTCACTTGTTTCTTGAACCATTTGCGGATGTCGTTGATTTTGTTGAGCAAAACTTCTTCTGTGATTTCATCTTCTCCGAATAGGTCGCGAAGCTGGTCATCTGTAACGTCTTTCTCGCTTTCTGATTTGACGGCTGTTTTGAAGTCGTCCTTGGTGATTCTGAAGGAAAAGAACGTGTTATATGAGTGTATATATAAAGATAAGGTAAAACTTCTTCATATTTAGTATGATATTTTACAGTACACAAAAAAATAAATCAAAAAATAGCATTTTAAGTAACAAAAAACTTTTTAATCCAAGCGCTTCAAGGCCCCAAAAATCATTCTTACTTTGCATCTCCATCCTTGTCCACCAATTTGAAGAACTTTTGAGAATCGCTCTTCCTATCTTCCTTCACTTTCTCATCCCATTTGTCATCCTCAGCCTTCTTGGCCTCATTTTCTTTAGTTTCAGCAGCTTCTTTTTCAATTTTCTTTACCTCTTCTACAGGTTTAAACTCGTCCAATTGCTTTTTCAAGTTCTCCAACTCGACCTTCTTCTCTTCCATTGACTTCTTTCCTTCTTCTGCCAATTCCTTTCTCTTGTCATAACCCGATGACACCATTTTCCTGTAGTTTTCAGTCTTCACCTTCACTTTGTTGTGGATCTCTTCACAAACATTGGGGCATTTTGTTTCACTGTCCCATTCGTCAGAGCCGTCACAGCAGTCTGAAGAAGGTTTTTGATTAATAATTGTATTTTAGGACAGTAATTTGAAATTAAAGCACCATTATTACACTATACATAAGGTAAATTATAATAAGTTTAATTTTAAGTTGCTTTTAGTAATACGTTTACTCTAAAATTAAGTTCTTACCACAAATAAAGTCGTTCACACGGCTGGAAGGCAAGTCCAGAGGCTGGAATCCATGGTTTCGGCAGTGGAATTGACCATTTGGACAAGCAGATGTGCCTAAAATAAGCGATATTAACATTGTCTTTAAAACTTTAGCTCATTATGCATTTTACCAAAAAGCGTGCGACGTAGTTTACATTTTATTCAAATTTCTTTCAGCTTTGATGACTTTGCTCAAGTTAACGCTTCTCACACGTTTTGTAACCTAAAATTTCAAAAAATTATTAAAAAACATACCTGGCTCATCGCTACCATCAGGACAATCACAATAATCGTCGTTTACTTGTTCAAACGGAATGGATTTAGAGCCATCAAGACACTTAAACTCGTCTTGTTCTTCATACAAGCTGGCTTCTGTAAAAATTCATGTTAAACAATTTATATCAATTTCAAGAACATATTTCTGCATTATAAAGTTAACCTATAAAACCATAATTTATTTAAAATGAAGTATAAAAGTATCTTTATTTTAAAAGAATTAAAAACGTAGGTTCAATGTAGGTTCAAAAAACCATTTTTAAGCCTTACTTTCTTCTGGGACTCCTCTTGGCCGATTTCCGTATTCCAAATCCGCGGCCAAACATCCGGCCAACAGTATAAGCAGTGTCAAAAACACCAGCTTCATGTTTTCAACGACGAATCGAGGCGACTGACAACTCAGCATCTTTAATTCTTATAGTTTTCGCGAAATTTCGTTCGCTGGCGTTACACCAAACTCCGCCTTTATGTTTAACACAATGCCACACGGTATATTGGCGGATGTTTGTTTTCGTGCCGGATAACAAATTAGTCATGTATGTTTGTTGTAAATAAAGTAGTTTTTTTTGGTTAGTTTGTAAACCAAACTTGAATAAATGATTTTAAAGCATGCTTAAATTACTAAAACTATTTTTTGAACGTTCTGTCGCATAAGTTTGTATAGCAAACCACGTGCAGCCTGCGTAGTTTCGGACGCAGCTAGTATTTTTCTCGAAACTATTTTTTCGTGTGAAAACTCCGCCTTTTCAGTTTTGGACCAATCAGCTACCGCGGCGTGGTAAAAATTCGACAAAATTTATAAATTTTGTCGGAAATCTTCTTTTGCCAACGTTTTTGGAGCATATTACATTTTTGCGGAGTTGAATTGTTTTTTACAAAATTATTGGGTTAATATCTATTTGATTAGCCATCTTTTTATATTTGGGAGTGTTTTAAAGACGATTTTTTGTAAATATAAACTAACTACGTTTACCTTGACGTGTATGTTTTTTAATGAGAAACGTATCTCGAGTTGAAATATTTGATATTGTACATGTTATATTCTAATTCTTTAAATTTATTTTGCGACCTTAATCATAAACGTGTTTTTAAACGTATTTTACGACTTATCTTTGTTATTTCAGGTTTATTAAACCTTGATCTGGGCAGGATGCGTTTCGAATGGCTTTTGATATTGTTGTTAACATTCGTCGAAGCTGGACGAGATTTTTATAAAATTTTGAATGTTCCACGCAATGCTAATGTCAACCAGATCAAGAAAGCCTATAGGAAACTGGCCAAGGAGCTGCATCCCGATAGAAACAAAGATGATCCAATAGCTGAGGAACGTTTTCAAGATCTGGGAGCTGCTTATGAGGTATGTTAACGCGTTTTTTATATTTTTTTGGATTTTAGGAAAAAATTTCTATTGCTTTACTTGTAAAGCTTTTGGATTGTTTATTTTTACCCTTGGTGCTAAAAAACTAAGGGTTTAAGAATGAAAAAGATCTAGAAAAAAACTATAAAAAGATTTATTACTTCAATTTTAGGTACTAAGTGATGCCAAAAAGCGTAAAGTCTACGACAAGCAAGGTGAAGAAGGTGTGAAGAGTATGGGAGAAGGTGGATTTGGCCGTGGAGGGCACGAACCATTCGCCAGCTTCTTCGGAGACTTCTTTGGCGGAGGACACGAGGAATCAGACGAAGTGCCTAAAGGAGCTGATGTTGTTATTGATCTATATGCCTCATTAGACGAAGTTTACAACGGAAACTTTGTAGAATTAAAGAGAAAGAAGTCTGTGTACAAACAAACTTCAGGGACGCGTGAATGTAACTGTAGGCATGAGATGAGAGCTCAACAACTTGGTGGTGGACATCTTCAGATGTTCCAAGTTCGGGTTTGTGACGAATGTCCGAATGTGAAGCTAATTCAGGAGACCAAGATTTTGGAGGTAAGTAAAAATGATTATATTAATGTGGTTTTTGGTTATTTGACATTAGTTTACTCGGTTTTTTAGGTCGAAATTGAAGTAGGAGCCGATGACGGACATCAACAACGATTCGTAGGCGAAGGTGAACCTCATATTGATGGTGAGCCTGGAGATTTGGTCGTGAAGCTAAAACTACAGAAACATAACGTATTTGAAAGGCGGGGAATGGATCTATACACAAACGTGACCATTTCATTGCAACAAGCTCTATCAGGCTTTGAATTGGATATTCCTCATCTAGATGGCCATAAAGTACATGTTTCAAGGGAAAAAGTAAGGTTTAAAGGCATTATTTTTTGCATTTTCAGGTGATAAATGGATTAGAAGAGGCGTATCTATTTATCGTGTTATAACCTACAAGTTTTTATTAAGTTTTTCTATTGTATCTTCCATATTACCTATTGTAACTTCTAGGTAACTTGGCCAGGTGCTCGTATCCGCAAAAAGGACGAAGGCATACCATCGTTGGAAGACAACAACAAGAAAGGCATCTTATACATCACATTCGATGTGGAATTCCCACAAGGACAGTACAATGACGAGCAGAAGAAGTTGATCGCCGACCTACTACAACAATCGGATCACCAACCCAAGATATACAATGGCCTTCAAGGCTTCTAGCTCATTACTTAAGGGTCTCTTCGGATCAGAAACCTGATCTGTGATACGATGTTTATCTAATAGTAATATATTTATTCACCAAAAGGTTGTTTGTTGTTGTTTCTTTCATAAATTACTTGCCTAATAACTAATTTTATATTGTAATATGTTATTTTATATGATAATATGTATTGCAATAAATGCATTTTAAACATTATACTTGGGTTAGGAATGATCACTTTATCGTTGAATTAGACATTTAGAATTGTTTTGAATAACACGTTTTGAATTTTGAAAGGTACTTTATTGAATTCGGCGGCATTTCGACATTGTTTTAGGCTGTTTTCGAAGAAAGTTGAGTGAATTTTGATTTTTTTCTTATTAGATTTTGTGTGGATTTAATTATTTAGTATTTATATATAAACCTACAAAAAGGTTTACAACTGGTAAAACTAGAATTAAGAAAGGCTGGCGCAAAATTAAAACTTCGTGTTTAAAAGTGCAAGTTAAAATCTAAAATTTTTAATTTTTATTGTAAAAATTATAAGAAAACTTTTCATCAAATTTTATCCAAATCTGAAGCTTACAAGCCGAGTAAACAGCTTTACAACTGTAAAAGGCAAGGCGTTCTGTAATGTGAAACAGTTGACACAACACAAAACTTGAGTCAAGTTTTCTTCCGGATGCAGCTGGCAATTCGCGCCCATGTTATAATTTGCAAAAATAATAAATAAATGATCGTAGTAACATTAATAGTATAATAAAGGAATGCCCAGAAAATGCAATCACTTGGATAAGAAGAGGAAAACGTTAGTTCAGAACTACGAACTGTTAATCAGTCGAATCATCTATCCATTGAGCTCCAAGGATTCCCAACTTAAAGTGAGTCGTTTTTTGGTATTTTGGACATTTCTATCTCGCAATGCTTAGTTTGAAATGTAATGGTTAGTTATAACTTGAAGTTTAAATGAGAATTTTAGAATTTTAGTTTTTTTACTCTAGTACAATCTGATATTTTTGGCTTTTTATCTTATATTGTTTTAGTTGCGGACAGTGCAATGTGAAGTATGTGAACGAAGGGCATTGCCAATGATGTGTTGTTGTTTAATGTGTCCAACAGTGGCTTGTCTAGAACATTTTGGACCGCATTATTCGCAAACTGGGCATGGTATAAGTGAGTTTGGCTTGTTTTTGTTATTTTCTTGAATTTTAGGTAACTCAGCGACTGAAATTGGGTCAAGATTTAGAATTTGAACTTCTATACTTTTTCAAAAATTTAGAGGATTGAATTAGTTTTAAAAAGACGTCTTTTTGCTGTTTTTTATATTGTAGTAGAAGACTATATAGTATATACCTGAAATTTCAATTTTCAGTAGCATCAACGACGTTTGGTCAAATGTTTTGTCTAGAATGCAAAGACTTTGTCTATGACAACCACATAGAATCCCTACGATTAAAAGCCGAGAACGATCATCGTAGACGGTTAGGGTTGGGTCTACGGAACGAATGGAATCCGTCTCCATCAGATGGTCGAATCTTGAGGAAAGCTCGAAGATCCTATCGACTGACGATAGACACGATGAGAGGGCTTCGGGGGTTGGTGAATCTGGGCAATACATGTTTCATGAACTGCATTATACAGTCGCTGGTGCAGATCCCATCTCTACGAGATTATTTCTTAACAGATCAACATTGCTGCAAGTTTGGCGACGTCGGTCAGGTGGACAACTTTTGTTTAATGTGCGAGTTGGCCACTATTTTTCAAGTGAGTGTTGTTTTTAATTTTGGGAGTTGTTTTGAAGAGATTAAAGGTTTAAAATGACATACAAACCTAGTTTCATATTAAAAAATAGTATTTTTTGCTACAAATATGAATTTTATGTCAAGGAAGGTCAGAAATTGCGTAGAATTACTTTTTTGAGATCAAAAAATTTTTAAAATTTCCTATTTTAGGAATTTTATAACAGTAACACTGAAGAGCCGTTCATTCCTCGTCGAATGTTGCACTTGGTGTGGAAGCACGCCAAACACTTAGCCGGTTACGAACAACACGATGCTCACGAATTTTTAATAGCTGCACTTAACGTCCTACATCAACATTCCCAGAGTTTATCCAGTCCGCACAAGGGCCACGAGTGTAAATGTATCATAGACAAACTGTTCACGGGTAAACTACAGTCGGATCTGACGTGTATGAAGTGCGGGTAGGTGTTTTATTAGCTACAACATATTAGTTATTGGGTCAGGTTCTTTGTTTTTAGGTAATAATTTTTTATTTTTCAAAAATTTTAAAATCTTGCACGGTGCAATGACTATTTTTGAGTTCGGTTTTTATTAAATTGCACAGTGCAGATTTTCTTTTTGGAATACTAAGTAAAATGGTTTTTTATTCAATACATATCATATAATATCGTTTTAGACGTGTATCCACTACAGTAGACCCATTTTGGGATATTTCACTTGATCTCGGTGATGGCACTTCAACAGATCGTACTCTAGAGGACTGTTTGGCAAAGTTTGTTGTTATTATTCTTTTTTAAAACGATTGAAAGTTTTACCTTATCTAAACTCTTTTTATTCTTCTTTTATTAACTTTAGGAATCGGTCAAAACGTACATAGAAACTTTTTATCTTGTTCTAAAGGCCTCTTTTGTGTTTTTACGTCATTTTTGGCTTGAATGTTGTTGTATAAGGAGTGAATGATGTTTTTATGTATATTGGTATACTCAATTTCAGCTATGTCAAATCAGAGTCGCTAGGTGCAACAGCAAAGATAAAATGTGAATCCTGTGGAAGTTATGAGTCAGCCACCAAACGACTGACTCTAAAGAAGCTACCTTTAGGTAAATATTTTTTTTATGTTTGATAATGACATGTATATCACTGTATTTAAAAGTTATATGCATATCACTATGTCTCGTAGCTAATACTGCCTTTTTTCAAATTTTTTGATAATAAATCCTCTGCGACCAAACTTCATACCTAAAATTGCCACTTTCAGTTGCCTGTTTCCACTTAAAACGCTTTGAACACACACTGGCTAACAGGCGGAAGAAGATACGAATCCCGGTGAGATTCCCGGAACAAATCGACCTCACACCGTACACGACATCGTACTGTACGACGAAGAATGGGATAGGCACGTATGCAGTCAATGAACAACTCATTGAGTCCAGTAATGTGTAAGTTGACGTTTCATCTGAGTTGAAGTTTTATTTTGTGGTATTCTGGTCAGAAAGTACATAGAATTTCAAGCTTCATTATTTTTGGTCAAAAAATACCTGGAAGTTTTCGTTTTTTTAAACTTTTTAGTCGGAAAGTCTGCATATTGAAGCAGTTTCACACTGTAGATGTACACGCTGTATTTCGATTTTTCTATATAATTTTTGACCGAAATGCTAAATCTTTCCAAAGTCTTGATAGATAACATCCATAATTTCAATGTTATCACCACATAACCACTACAACCTCCAGCCGTCTCAGTCAGCGTCTATACCTTGCTTTTAGTACCACCAAATTTAGATACGATCTCTTGGCGGTAGTGAATCACAACGGGAACACGGAAAGCGGGCACTACTCGTGTTTCGTCCGCCACAAAGACAACCAGTGGTACAAGGTGAACGACCAAATCATAACATCGCAGGTGCTGGAGAGCGTCCTCGCTTCCGAAGGCTACCTGCTCTTCTACACAAAGAGCTTTATCGACTATGATTGACGGATTTAAATTAATTTTATTATATAAAGTGTATTTGGCACGTATACAGTAATGTTAGAAGTGTTACAAAATTTACAAAAATATAATTTTAAATGATTTAGATCGGGAGAAAATATATTTTTCATGATTTATGCCATAGATAATATTTTTTAGAATTTAAATAAAGAAAAAATATTTTGGACGATTTTAAACGTCAAAATTTATATTATACATGATTTAAATCACAAAAACATATTTTAAATCATTTAAACCATAAAAAATCATATTGTACATGATTTAAACCATGAGAAAATATATTTTTCATGATTTATGCCATGGATAATATAGTTTTTATGAATTTAAATAAAGAAAAAATATTTTGGACGATTTAAAACATCAGAATTTATATATTTTAAATCATTTAAACCATAAAAAATCATATTGTACATGATTTAAACCATGAGAAAATATATTTTACACGATACAAACCATAAAAATTTTCAAAAATATGACATTAATCACAAGAATTTACAAAAAAACTGTTATTGAACCGCGATTTCAAGACTAGAACTGGATGAGAGTGACTCTTTCTCTGGGTCGAAGCTGTCCTGCCCTAAGGCCGTGGCTTCGGCCGCTTTGGGTTTGGCCGTGAACTCGTCCTGATAGCCGGATTCCGGCGTTTGTGGCGCCATTTCCGACGTGGCCGAGTCGGTGGAGATGGATGAGTAGACGGTGGAGGAGGATGTTGTAGTACATGTCGACTTCCGTAGCTCGTAATCGGAGGGATCGTCCTCTTCGTCGATCGGATCGAAAGTGCCATTCTTGTCCATTTTGGCCAATCGATGGAACCGTTTCCGCAGCCGAGGCTTCTCGCATGTTGAGGATGTTGCTTTTGAAGTGCATGGTGTAGATTTTGATGGTGAACATTTGTCCGATGATTTATGACACTTTCCAAATGCTTTGTGACAAAACTTCGAGGTCGAACAGAATGATTTTAGCCTTGTGTTGTCGTTGAGAATACTTGGAAGATTGTCGGCCGATGGGCTTTGTAGCAGATCGTCGCTGGCGGTACGCCGAAGACATCTTCCTTTACCATGGCTGCGTATGTTGTCGGTGGACATTGTTGTGTGAAGGCGGAAGTTGGCTCTATCTCCTCGGTTCGGGAACGATTTGTCGAATCCAGAAGGTCGACCAGAATTCATAGTGAAACTCTGATTGATGATTCCTCCTGAAGTTTGGCTACTGTTCATATTACCTCCAAATTTCTGGCCGCAGTGTCCCATATCGTCTGCAAACCGCCTTCTCCCCTCGCCCCTCCTGTCCATCATGTTGAACAAGGGCAAGCACAAGTTATTCGGCTTCTTCATTCTTCGTTTCATGGCATCTGGAGTGACATAACCATAAGTTGTAGCCATGGTGTTTTTGCCAACGTCTTCAGGTAGTACTTGTGCCACTTTCGAGTTCCATATGTCAACATCTGGTGCTCCAAACAGTGGATTCTCTAGTGAAATGTCGTTTTGAGCCATGAATACATCGTTCTGCGATGAGCTTGGCTTCATGGAAGTGTCACAGCCTAACAAATCGTTCTGTAACGAAATGTCAAGTTTTGAGAACTCCGTAGATGGTGACGGTATGGTTGGTACTGGTGCCTTCCACGACGACGTCGCTTCCCTTCTCGTGGGCGTATCCGAGAACAAGATGCGAGGTCGCTGTGGCATCGACAACGGCACGTCAATCGTTCTTTTGTTCGTCGTTCTTGGCTTGCCATTATCTGAAGGCAATTCACGACGAGATTCCATGTACGATCCTTCTTGACGCTGAGGGGATTCTGATGAATTATCCGGATTCTGACGATGATATTGGCTTTCCAAAGGATGACTTTCAAAGTTTCGATGGTGTGATTGTTCAGACGATTGATTATCGAAATGACGACGATGGTAAGAGCCTTCTGAAGCTTGGTTTTGTGAAGAGTGACTATGGCTCGACGAGGATTCAGAAGCTCTGTCCGTAGACGAATCTGAAGCCCTGCTTGCCTCCGAATACCTGTCTGAAGATCGAGAAGACTGTTCAGCCGTCCCAGAATACCTGGATTCAGAATACCGGCCGTAAGATGAGTCAGAAGATCTGGATTCATAAAGTCGATCAGTCGATCCGAAGCTCCTTTCATTCGAAGACCCATAACTTTTGTCAGAGGACTCAAAACTTCGCTCCGTCGCCGATTCGAAGCCACTTTCGGATTCGCAATGCCTACTGTAGCTTTGCAAGTCCGCGACAGTTTCGCTTTTGCGGCCGAAACTGGGCGCGGCTTCGGCGCATGGTGGCAGCAGTTTGGCGCGGCGCAGGTTGCGCTCATAGACGGTTAATTGACCCATAAAATTGAAATTTGGTGAGATCGAGGGACGGCGGGTTTGTACGAACTTGTATGCGTCTTCGGCGGTCAGTTTGTTTCGCCGCATCACATAGGCGATGGCCAGCGTGGCCGAACGTGAGATGCCCGCCAGACAGTGGACCAACACTTTCTGGTTGCTTCTTCTGGCGTCTTCTGAAACGGATTAACATTTAGATTACATTTCTAGATTACATTAGCTTTAATAGGGCGATTAAAGAACATTTTTGATGCTAAGGAGGAATTAGGGATCATTACTTTGATTTTATAAGGGATACTGTAAATGTACGTCCTTCAATGTAATAAGGATTTGATTTTAAAAAGTTAAGAGTAAAAAAACCATGATTTCTCCAAAAAACTAAAATCATATAAAACTACAGCACCTAAAGGTCAATCAAATTCAAAGATTACGGTAATCCAAAAAACACTGTAGTCCAAAGATGATATTGCCCTCCTAATAGTCCAAAAGCTCAAAGTTTTGTTTATTTTGCCATTCCCTATGCTTTATGAAAACAATAAACAAACAAAACTCACCGATAAACTCGTAGGCTTTCTCGAAGAACGGCGACAACTTGGCATCGTACGTGTCGTTGACCGGAATGCGCAGGAAATGACGTTCGTCATTGAGGATGAGATCAGATCGAGGGCACTTTTCGCTTATGTTTATCACTTTTTGAATGGGCAGCTTCTGTAAATGACATTTTATTATTATAAGAGTATAATCCTGAGTTTTAGATCTAATAGGTTGTTGATAACTGTTATTTGATATTTTAATTAATTTTACTCTTTTTCAAACAATTATAGAAATCATTATCGTTGAAGTAACAAGCCTTTTAACCTCCAAAATCTTCAAAACCACATTTGATATTACTCAGTGTAATATCATAGTCCCTAAAAACAAAAATCAACTCCAAAAGATCAAGGGTTCAAATGATTCAACCCCCTGACTCACCGAAATAAAGTTCCTGTCCAGAGCGTCTTCTTGCGAGCCCAAAAACATAAAGTCGAGAATCTCGGTGGGCCCGGAAGGCTCATTTTCACTCGACGATGAAGCGATACACGGACTAGAATGTGAAGTGGGCAAGCGCAGACCACTAAACCTATGCCCAGCCATTACAGCTTGGGCCGAGGGCGAATGGTAGAGATTGGACTTGAACAACGATGGACGTCCGGCTTCATCTTGCTCCGTGAACAGTGGATTCGCGCTTGTCGTGCTGCTGGCGGCTTCAGACGACTCACAAAGTAATGGATAGTGTTCGTGGAACTCGGAGAAGGATCCTGAAAACAAACTGATTAACTTTTGTTATCAAACGGGTTCGAGACTCATGATTTTTTATCAGTTTGAACGGCTGAACGTTATTATGGGCGCTTTATATTATTTTTAGATTTAAAAATATTATCATTTATCCAGTTCATTGAACTTTTAAACTCAAAATATTTTTCATATGGCTTTATTAAAACCGTAATTTACTGTTAAAATAAAGAAAACAGCTTATTCTTCTTTTTCCAAAGAAATTAGCGGCAAAACAAGGTCCATAGATCACAAACTTTGTCGAAAATAACTATTTTAACCAGCAGAATCTGTAGCTTTTTGCTCCAAAATAAACAAAACAAAATTTTGACCAAAACAATCCATAACTCTGTTAAAAAAACTACAATTAACAATACCTTCAAAGTTCCGAAAATCGATTCATTTCTATTTTGGGTCAACTTTATCCTATTTTCTGTGTTGTTTCGAGTCAAGTGTTATCAACTTGGTTTTCAGCCAAGTTTTATCAGTTTTTCCTCGTTTTTGAGTCAAATCTGCTGCTACAAAGACAATAGAAACTGGGAGAAAGATGAATAAAATCGAAAAAAGCGATCACGAGGAGCAGACGCGTGATTCTGTGGAAATCTGCAGTCATAACAGCATAGAAACCGTTACGATGACGCATAAGACGATTACTCACGGTTTGTTGGCGCAGCGAAGAAGGACGGTCGTGCGCGATAACATACGCTGGATGAAGGTGGTACCATTGGGGTACTATTTACAATAATAGTGCACTGATTTTAGGTAAAAGTGCACTTTTATTATAAAAATAGTGGAATGAGGTCTAGTTCTGACGGTGAATACAAATCACCTGGAATGGTTTGAGAAATCACGTTGAATACGTTGCCAAAACACGTTGAGAAATATACGTGGAATGATTTAACTCTTAGTTTAGGTAAAAATCAGATTGAGCCGTCAAAAAACTTTGTTTCCAGAGGGGAATGTACTAGTTATGGCCAGATTCTACCACTTATAACTATGTTTGTACCAAATAGAAGTATGAGCAATCGGTGACTAGAGCGTTGATTTCGGAAGCTTTGTTACAAGTTTATGCCCGCCGGGCTGACACACAGACTGGCGTATTCATCCTTGAAAATAAACGGAAATGAAATAATCTCATAGTACACGCAGTATAATCTCGAAACGGAATGGAAACGGGCCCTCGAGCGTTTCCGAAAAGGTACGAATGTTTACGGCAATATGAACATGACGAGATGGGGGATATATATAGGTCTAGATGGGAGACATAAATAGGTGTAGGAAGACAAAATGTTGAGATTAATGTTAAAATGTACATAATTTATTCGATTTTAGTCATCATAAAGGAAAAGTTAGTGAATATATATGAAAATAAAACGCATTTTACCTCAAATTAAGGTATGCGGAACCCGTGACATGATGTATGAATCCAAAAAACGTGTAAGCGTTTAGATTTAGCGATAAATTGGTAACATGCTTTCTTGAAATTGCGCTCTGGATGAACCGCAAGCTTTTTAGTAACAGCTGGTTAAACGACGAAAAAAATGCATTTTTAAAACAGATATGTTTATAAAGAAGGGCTATATAAAGACTCATTGTATTGGAATTATGTAGACTCGTCTAAACAGGTGATATCGGAATGATATAGCCTTATCTAAACAGGTGAAGTCAGCCGAAGTACAGATCGATATTACCAGAATAGAAATGGTTAGAACAGACCGATATGATCACAGCAAAAATGATCAGAATAAATTAAATTGTAACCACAACAATGACTGTTCGAACATTCATCAACAAAGACTTGAGTATTTGAACAAAGCAATTGAATACACGCTTATCGATCCCACTACCATTATTCATTCAAAACAAATAATCGGGAAAACAACGTAAAGCAGTGTAAATTTTTGACTTTTGCAACGAAAAATGACATAAATTCTTTTACGACTTGAACTCGCGCACCCCTCTTCTCCCTAGCAATAGTTATAGCCTAAAGGGTAACGGGAAGTGAGTTGAATTTTATATGAACGTGAAAAAATACGACATGACATTTAGTTAGTTATTGAAAACATTGGAGGAATGCTAAAGTCTTATATGCTATATAAAGGTTAGGGTCGCTTAAGTAGGGTGGATAAAAAAAAGGGGGGGGGAAGAGAGAAAGAGGAGAGAAGGGAAAAACCACAAAAATTTTTAACGTGATCCCCCTGTGAAACTCAAAACAAAGGAAAAATTGTCCACCCCCTCCCTCCACTCTTTCCTGTCTCTTTCATCCCTTCTAATTCTACATTCCCCACCAGCCCCAATATTATCCATGTGACAATGTTCATAACACACAACTACGAAGATGGGCAAGGGAATCCATTTGTTTGGGAACGTATTGATTCCGGAAGGGGTGGCATTGCTAGTACGAAAAAAGCGAGAAAAAAGAAAGGAAAAACGCGGCCAAGCGCAATCTCACCCCCAGCCTCCGGCCACACACATGCACTCTCGCCTTCAGGCTTCTTCTCGTCATGTCGCAAAAAAAACCAACCAGAAACCTTTTCCCGAATTCATCATAACCCCATTGTCCCAAAAAACGGCCGTATTTAGGATCAGTGGGGAGAAGAGTGGCGTCAGTGGCATGGGAAAGGTTTCAGTTGCTTAGAAATGGCATAAAAGATGGTTGAGAAGCTGGATGATGGATATAGTGGTAGGGTAGGGCGAAACAAGACAAGGCAAAGTAGGATAGGTTATAGTAGGGCAGTGTAGGGTATGGTAAAGTAGGGTAGGGCAGGGTAGAGCAGGGCAGACTAAAGCTTTCAAAAAAATTTAGATAATTTAAAAAAATCGGTTGCAATTTTAAAAAAATAAAAAGAAAGGGGGCTCCATCTCAAACTTCATTGTTCAAAACCTTTTCAAATCGGACATCTGGAAATAGAAATTTGGTCGTAAATTGTTGAGATTGCTGAACAAAAAGTAATTGATTTCTTAAAATTTACATAAAAATAAATCTGTCACCCCTTCCGCCCCCCCCAATTTACATAAAAATAAATCTGTCACCCCTTCCGCCCCCCCCCCATTCGCAAAAAAAAATTATTCAAAAAATTTTTAACATAGCCTCTCCCCTGGTAATTATTAAAAAAGAAGCGGCTGACACACAAAAAAAAATTTTAATCCTGCCCCTGAAATAAATTACATTCACCCCTGCTGAAATTTTTTAAACCGTAAAAATACTGAAAACCATTTTAAAAATATTTTTAAAACCCTTTCATTTTAAAAATATCAAAAAAAAACAATTTACCTATCCCTTAAAATTCCCCATCACCTCAACTCATCAGCCTCCCAAACCCCTCATAATCAACGAAAATCATCGACCAACCCAGGCCGGCAGACAGTCAACTGACTTCATCTTCAAAACCGAACACTAAACGTCAAGCTCACAAAACAACATTCGACCCCCCGACAAAGAAACCAGTGACTCATCATCTAACGCAAAACCCTGTGAACGTCAGAGAAATTGGTTACTACCCAAGAGTTCTCTCTTCTCAAAACACGCCTTCGGTTGTTATATGCATCATAAGTAGACCATATTCATCATGGGTAGACTTTTTTAGTGTTTGTCGTAGATAGACGGGCTTTCCGGGACCGGCCGGCGGGTTAACTGCGCAATGAAGTTATAGATGGTAGAATAAAACAATAGCTCTACAGGTTGTAAAAGTAATGACATAAATAGTAGCAATTAGAGTTCCCAACTTAAAAATTGTCAGCCCCAGCGCTGGCCATTTCCAAAATTTAAGCCCCAAAGCATTTGGGAACTCTGGTAGCAATAACGCAAAAGTGACTAGCGCAAGGATCTTGTAACTATAGATGATAAAAGAAAAAAATACAGTAGTGATAAGCGGAACGACAAGGAAAAAATATTATTGGATAAGAATAATATGTATAAAACTGTTTTTTTGCAAAAATACAAATAGAACAGTGGTTTTTTGAATAGATAAAACTGTTTTAGTAAAGAACAGTTTTTTTAATGACTCAGAGGTTTAAACTGATTAATCATGAAGCGGTTTAACTTACAACAAATTTTTAAACTTTAAATATTCTGTGAAAGTTAGTTGCGAAGCCTTTGATCCAACTTAACCGTGGCTCTTTGTTAGCATGAACCGAGCTTTGCACTAGCTCTATTGTGCCATAGGTCTATTGAATCCTATCTTAGCCTTACTCTTTGTAAGTACTATCCTTTAGAAGGTTACCCTCTCTACCATACCCCTATTTTTCTAAAAACAACCCTTCTCCACATCCCTAGTTTTTAAAAATTCAAATATCTTAAACATCATTTTTATCCAAACATTAAGTTTAATGTAGCAAACTTTACTATTACAACTGACTTTTCCTTCCAGACAATAAACCTTTTTGCAACTTTTTACCCATGGTATTTGCAGTAATGATTGTTAAAAGTCAGAGCTCGAGTTATTAGTTTAAACTTTGAAAAAATAGCTAACATGCTCCTCCCCTTATTGCCCATTGCCTATTTTTCACTGCCTTTCTTGATCTTCACCTCCTGACTTCTTCTTTCCCCTACCTTTGCCCCTCCCTCTCTTATTTTACTTTTTTCCCTAATTTTCTGTCCCAACCCTTCTCCTATCCTATTTTCTCCTCCCTACCCTACTTTTACCCCTCATTACCCTTTATATCCTTCCCTGCCCTGTTCTTTCCCTTCGCTATTATGCCTCCTTCCCTACCCTACCTTTCTCTCTCCCCTACCCTCCAGCCTTCCACGTTTTTTTGTCAAGCCCCAATCATAACAATCATTCGGAACGATCGTATGCATTAAAACATTGCAAAACAAGATTGATGTAATAAATATGCAGAGCACAGTCCGCTGATGACTAATGCCTTCCTTACTGTGCGTTTTGGTTGTAAGAAGGCGTATATTGTTTGAAAAAAGCGTTAAAATTGTGTTTTCGGGGGTGGGGTTTAAAATTTTTGAAATTATGGATTTAAAAAAATTATATTTCTACCCAAAAAAATTCAAAAAATTTTTTTAATTAAAATTCAGCTGTTTTAAACCCAAAAAATTTTGAAACCAAACCATTTCCTACCATTTAAAATCTCAAATCCTACCTTTCAAATGCAGAGCCTTTGAGAACAGTCCATATTCATCGATCCTCCGCAACAGCACGTCCAGGAACGCTTGACTGTTTTCGGCGTACTTTTGGTCGTCCACACCGTAGATGATCAGAAATCGGTCGAGTTGTTGACACTTATCAATACCATTCATTAACTGACTTAACAAATAGTCATCTGAAGTCTGAAATAATAACTTTTGCGAATTTTAAGTGTAAACAAGCGTTGGCATTACAGTAATAATTGTTTTTGTTGGGTGGGAATTACTGTATGAATAATGGATATGTTTGAAAATGGCAATGTTTTAAAAATTTTGTAGTAAAAAAGGTAGGGCAAAGCAAGGCAAGGCAACGCAATGTAGGAAAAAGTGGGGGTAGGGGAAAGTAGGATAGTCTTTAATTTTTCAAAAAAATTAAAAAATTTTGATTGCTGTGATTCTTAACCATCGAAAAAATTTTTTTGCTTACAAAGTAGAATAATATTATTGTAGAAAAGTAAACTGTTGATGTTATTTATAAAAGAAAGTGGTTTTTCGATGAAATTAACCATGTGTTAAAAGTTTATGGATCAATTACGACATCATTGGATGATTCACCGTAAGAAATTTGTAACTGTAGTTTTTCATGACGAAAGACGGCTTTAAATTTTATGCGAGAGGGATGGGAGAGGAGTGAAGTACTGTAGCTTACAAAAAACGGTAAAAAACAGTGTGCCTTTACAACTAGTTTTAGCCATCATAAACTTACAAATGCACTTGTAAGACTTAAAAATCATAACAAATTTAAATTCCCTGATTTTTAAATATAAAATTTCAAATTATGTCTAATTTTGGTATAATGTTTCAAGCCATTTTCAATTGTTTAACAAAAATTTGCAAATTGAAAGTTAAAAAAAATGATTAAACAGGCCCCAAAGAATATATTAATGTTCAAATAATTCTGTGCCCCTAAATCCAAAAAATTGCGTTGAAAAGGAGCACTGAATTATTTGAACAACCCAATACTTTTAGATTCTGTAAAAATTTTTTTGTATAACTTAAGATGATAAGAAAAGCCTTGCAACACAATGCCAAAATCAGGCAAAAAGTAAAAAAGCTTGTTTTAAAACATACTTTAAACATATGAATAACCGTATTTTACATCATCCAAAACTGTTTTTTAAACTTTTTACTTTCTCTCTCCCCCACCCTCAACTAAAAAAAGCTTTTCTACCCTGCCTCTACCCTCCCCCAACTGCAAAAAAATTCTTTATATCTAGTCAATAACCCCCTCCCAACCTCCAAAGTAAGAAACTTTAAAATTTTGTGCCAAAACCAAACCCACCTTGCCATTCAGGAAGCGACGTCGCAGAATCTTGGAGTAGAACGCATTCTTCGCCCCCTTGATATGCGAATAGTTGTAATCGAAAAAGCTGCGGCAGTCTAGGATAAGATATTGTTGAGGTAATGAGGTCGTGTTCAATATATTCGCAACTTCATGTTGGTCCAGCACTTCCAGCTTCATGTCATTCGTAGGGTCTAGAGCGGTGATAATACGTGTTGTGACATTTTCTGAAACACCCATTTTAGTGCTAATGGTACTGTTTTTGGATGGAGCTAACTCGGCTAGGTATAAGTAGTAAATAAAGTATAGTAATTAGAATATAGTATAGTATTCAAAATACAGTATCGTACTCAGAAGATGGTACAGAACTCAGAATACTATATAGTACTCAAAAGACGGTATAATACTCAGAATGCAGTATAGTACTTAAAATATGGATAATAATATAAGTTCAAAACAAAATTCAAATTTTTTGAAATTAAAGTACTATACTTTCAATTTCAAATCCAAATACTACCACCTAGTACTACAATATCCAACCTCAACTGACGTCATAAGCAATATAATTGTAATAGAAAGTGTAAATGACGAGTAGCAACGGTATAACGTGCACAATGTAACAAACAATAGAGTCAGACAATATTGAAATGAGTAAAGCCAAAGAATACCAACAAGTCTGACTTTTATGAAAATGAGTCAAGTACAACCCCCAGGCTAGTTGGTCACAACTTTCGCAACCAAAAATTAAATTATATGGGAGGTTTCAAAAGTTCATAGACAATCTGGGAAGCGTTTCCTCAAATTTTGAAAAGGATGGAAAATTCTATGAAATCATATAAAAGAAAAAATTTATTAAAAATAGGGAAACCAGTCTGCACGGTGCAAAAAAAAACAAAAATATTGCACAGTGCAAAATTAAAAAAAAATTAAAAAATTTTAAAAAAATTAAAAAAGTGAAAGTTAAAAAATAAAATTTAAAAATAAAGTAAACGCAAACAAAAAAAAATTTTGACTTTTCCTCTCCCTCCCCTCCAATGTTCAAAAAATCAAAAGTAAATTGAACGTAGTCCCCCTGTTAACTTTTTTCAAAAAGAAATTTTTGAAAATAGAAAATTTTAAAATAGTTGTTTATAAAAACAAAAAACGATTTTTGTGACCTCTGACCTCACGTCAAGTTCAAAATTGACCAAATTAATCTTAAAAATCGGCCAAAAACCATTTTTTATCTTATTAAAATTCTGTAACCAACCTGAACTTAAAGTTGTATCTATTAGGTAGTTCAAATAATCCTGTGTCCCCACTCAAAGAAAATTTTCGGAGTTAAGGGGACAGAGTTATTTGAACAACCTAATAAAATGAAATAATCTAAAACTCATTTTAGCCCTAAAACAATATTTTCTAGTTCGTAGTAAGCCTTAAAACTTTAAAAGTAAGTCTTAGCTAAAGCCTAATACTAAAAAATCTAACACTCAAAAGAACCTTAAGTCCTAAAATTTCAATTGTGTATTGATACCTGTGATTCTAAATTTCGAAGTCAAACTAGCCCTACATTTTATACTAAAAAGTTTAAACCAATCCCAAAATCTAAGAATCAAACATATAAATCAGCCCTAGGATTCCAAGAACTAGAGCAAAATTGCGCAATATCTTGAACGACCTGGTGTTTATAAGTCAATAGCTTGGTTCTTTCTCACAGCTCTGACCGCATTTCCGATAACTCGGCCTCCCACCTCACGTCCAAGTGACGTGTTTACTCCTGTTTTCTTCTCTTTCCCTCCCTCAAACCCGTCTTTACCCACACTTTTCTAAGCGTATTAGACCATTCCCCCCATTCCGTCCCTTAAAAACCGTAGCTTCGCCTTCTGAAGGCTGGAATAGCTTGTACAGTTCCAATTACAACCCTTTGCTCGCATTATGTAAAACAGAAACGAACGTCGGAGCGAGGGACGAGGAAGGGAAGAGAGCAGAAAAAAAGCGAAAAAAGGGCTTTGGGCGCCCTCCGGCAATCACGTCACTTTCAATTTCGACACACATTTAATGCACGGGCAATGAATCCCCTCCTCGTGTTTACATTCGGCCGAAGGCTTTAACACCGCATTTGGTACATCAATATGTCATAAGTACGGAAGCGGCTTAATGTTTTCGAATTTTCATTAGTAATAGGGCAGATTAGGGGGTGCTATAGCTAGCTTTGGAGTTTTCAAGTTATGTGAAAAGTCTAAGAAGAGTTGCAGAGTAGAAGCTTAAGACAGTCTAGCAGCAGTTACAGAGTAATTTGTGGCTGTTTGCAGAAGTTACAGAGCAATATTTGGATAATACCATGAGCTACAGAACTATACAATACCATCTAATACGAAGTCATATCTGAGTAGTGCCTTAAAGACCAATACTCTTTGTATAGAACTATTTACACAGTAATATCATCATAATACCATTAGTTATAGGGTAATAGCTCAGTTCTAACAAGAATTACAGAGAAATTTCTTTTTTATCTTATTAGTTACAGAGTAATATCTTTGCCATACAATAAGTTACAGACCCAAAAATCATAGAAAGCCAAATATTAAATTAGCAAGATCATCGTCTACAGCAAAAACAAATAATTAGCCTGCAACATTATGCCAAACATCGGAAAATTCAAAAAAAAATGTCGTGTCTCAAGCCAAAAATGACCAAAACCCAAATATCAAAGCTTTTCTTATGACATAAACCATCATATACCTCATGTGTATCATAAGAAACACAGATTATAGTCCTATACAATAAAAAGATTATAGTCTAACATGAAACAAAATAGTATTACAATACGAAATCCCAATATAAACCTATATCAAAACCACAAATTAATATTACAATTAGAAACCCTACCACCGCCCATTGTCTCACACCTGCAACTACAATCCCCTAAAACTACAACATTTATTGAAGAGTAAGTGTAGGAGTATAGCACCTGACTACCTACTACAATATCGTAAAAACCACCTACTACAATACCGTTAATCAAGGCACAATATTGCCGAGTGAGGGTAAGTACAAAGCGCTTACAATTGTTAAACTACCGTACTTTCCCAACACGTAACATTCAATTTGCCAAATGCAAGTTGTTAACGGTTTAGCCAGAAAATTGCCATAAACAAAGCGAAAAATGGTCTGCAAGCTTAACATAAGGTGATGTTTAGTCAAAAATGCATTGTTGTTTTGAAGGAACGTCAATTCTGCACCACATTTTAGTAAATTGTACTATTTTTTACATAAAATATCGTTACGTAAGCTTTTATAAAAATTTGCACGGTGCAGTCTTTTTCAATCGCACCGTGCAGATTGTCCGAGAACTTTTATGCCAAAAAAATAACATTTAAATTTTGCTTTTTCATTAGCAATTACTAAACTTAAAATTTTTTCTAGTCATAATAAACAAAATAACAATTTTTAATTTTTTTAAAACTTGCACTGTGCAGTGGCCTTGGGCGCTTGGCGACAGCCAAAATAAATAAAATAAAAATTTTTATCTCTTGACAATTGTAATCTTATACTGAAAATTCTCGGTATGACAAAGAAAGACCAGTTTGGATCGCAAAACACCTCAAATTGCCACTATCTTGACGTTATCAATGTTTATCAACGTTAAAGTTTACTAACAACGAGCCATTTAATTGACAAACGTCATTTCATGACTAATCAGCCATTTGCATGTGATTTCCAAACGTTTCGATTTGAAAATCCGATTGGTGCGAAAAACCGTTTGTCGAGATCACAAAAAAAAACCATTCAAGACGACTCGAATGTTTACGCGGATCGGCCTTGAGGCTATGAAACGAATCAAAATAATCTCGAACACAAGCAAACCCGGTGCGACACCCGACCCAACTCGAGGCCCGACTTGACCCACGCGCCAAAAAAGGTTTCAATTATTAGGGTTTTTTCGGAGAGAAATTTCCAAAGTCTCATATACAAGAAGCTAGACGACGACGATGCCTCGCAAAGTCGCTAAAAGACGCCGTTCCACCATTGCTCCAGGATCTCCGAGTAGCGGCGAAAACACTCGAAAAGGTAGGTTTTTAAAATTTCGAAAAATTTTGATGAAAAACAGCCTAGAATAGGGTAAAATTTGTTGTTTTGTTTATTTCATAAAGTTTAATAGGTAGTTTTCAAGGTTACGCGAAGTTATGGTGTTTTTTTGACGAAAATTACGGTTTTTAGGTAATATTACGGAACTTTAGGTAGATGTCAAAAGAGACTTTGTAAAAGTTTAGGTCTCTTTTGGGTTTTAAGGAAGCATTAGCATCTTTCTCTTAATGTTTTTGCTTAAAAGCTATGATTTTTTTGTTTTAATTTGAGATTTTATAGCGTATTTTGTTTAATATTTTCATTTCAGTTGTAAGAAGGCAAAAGTTTCACCTGAATCAGGACGATTTCATACAAAAGGAGTTGGCCGATCGCTGTTTGACCTGTGGCGAAGGTGAACAACTCGGACATCCAGGAAGGAATCAAACACGAAAACCTAGAGCTGTAGATACATTTGACGATGCTGATAGGTTTGTGGATGCATGTGCTGGTGGAGTGCATTCCTTGCTATTGGCATCAGATGGCCGTGTATTCAGTTGTGGAGTCAACGAGAAAGGAACCGTACCTGTTACAGGACTAGAAGCTGAAGGAATAACCGATGAATTCACGGAGATCACATTTACTGAAGATATCAAGGCTCACGGAAAGGTATGTTGGTTTGTTATGTCGTTGATGATGTTTAGGTATTGATGAAGGTGTTTGAAAGATTTTGGAGGTGTTAAATAAGGGTTTTAGATAAATAATAGAAGCATAAGATGGACAAATGATATTTTACGTTATGATCTTGTTAATATTTTCAAAATTGTGGGGAAAATCGACCTTTGTGTTGTTTAGGAAGCTATGGAATAATATAACTTTTCTGATTATTTTTTATATTTTAATGTTCTTATTAGTTTTTCAACAGTTAAATGGAGTTAGAAATATGTTTTAGCTATCTAATCATACTATTTTTGGGTTTTTAAATTGTACTTTTCACTCGATTTACCGTTATGTTGTTTTAGATGGTGCAAATAACAGCAGGCGCCAGTTTCTGTGCAGCTTTAACCGACAAAGGCAGTGTTGTGGCATGGGGAAATCTAAGAGATAGTCAAGGAGATGTCACAGTGCACACACAGCTCAGTCAAATGCAGAAGGGACCCGTGGTTATTGTTCAACATTCAAAAATTGTTATTGTTAAGATTGCGGCTGGAGAGAATCACTTGGCCATGTTGTCGAGTGAAGGAGAACTACTGACTTTTGGAGAGGGATCAATGGGACAGTTGGGACGATTGGCTAGATCAAATCACATCAGGTCAAGTAGGTTTTGTTCTTTTATTTTGAGGTTTAGAAGGATGTTTGTTAAGATTAAGGTAGTTTTACTTTTGTTACTTTTAAACTAACTTCTTTTGGTCTTTTTGCGTTGAAAGTCACTGTTTTAGGTATTCATAACCTTATTTTATGTACTGATTTTAGATATTTTTTAACTTAAAATTTATATTGTTGTAGATTACATGGCCGATGACTCGGGCAAACACTTAAAACTAAACGTGTTGGAGAACGGAAAACTTGTGAAATTTTCGAACGTGTTTGCGGGCGGCTTTTGGACGATTGCGAGCGCTGAGGATGGGCGACTATTCGCTTGTGGTCTGAATAACTACGCACAGTTGGGACTGCCATTACCTACAACAGAAGAGACCACTCATCCGTCGGATACAGAGCAGATGGAAACAGACGAGAAAGACTATCGTATTACTCGACTTACACATGTTAAAGCATTCAACTCGGACCACAAGTGGACACACATCGGTGGAGTTCAGCATCTGGTTCTGCGGAATGATCAAGGTAAAGGATTGAGGTTGTAAAGCTTTTTGAAAAAAAATATGGCTTGTTTTAATTTATTTACCTGTGGACCGATTTTTCAAAATTTTTTTTTTCGTTTTTCCGCGTATAGGTACCTACCTGTGGATTTTTTTCGGATCGGCTGGGGGGGGAGTCACCCCGAACCACCCCCCAAACGACGTCCCTGGTTGTAGATAATATACTAATTTTTGTCTTATTTTAGGCGGAGTATATGCTATCGGCAAGAACACAGACAATATATTGGGCCTGGGCACATGGAAAGGCCGCGACGATACAGAAAACTGGCGTTACGATAGATTAGAGAAGGTTAACTTCCCAGATGGCGTAAAGATTGCTGGAGTCAACGCATCGTTGGCTTGCACGATCGCATGGACAGTCGACGGTAATATAATTCGATTCAATTTTTATATTCTGTATATTCTTTGTTTTTGTAACTGTCAATGTAAAATAGTGAATTACGATTTTGTTACTATTAGAATTGTTTTTTACGTCTTATATTACTACTTTTTATATCTAAAATCATCTGTTTATACCTAAAATAATATGTTTCAGGCGAAGCTTACGCCTTTGGCTTCGACAGCGCCGGACAACTTGGCCTCGGCATCAAGGACGATGACGAAAAAATTGTGCCAACGCCGAAGAAAGTACAGTCCGCCCATCTGGACGATTACAAAGTCTTGGCCGTTTCAGTGGCCGATCAGCACGCCGTCTACTTGGCTCAACATAAATGAAGAAGATAATGAAATGAAATGCAGTTGTTTCCATATTAGTTATTGTTATTAGTTCATCAATTTACTCACTCTTTCATATTAAATGTTTCTGTTAAGATGGAATTTTAATTGCATTCTGAAGTAAATTACTAACAATGTTATTGTTGTCGTTGGAGGAGGGGCGAGGTTGGAATTGGGGGATTTTTAAGAGTAATATGTGCTCTATAATTAACTTGTTGTTGTAAAGAAAGATAAATACTACAAGTTAATGAAAGTGTAACAGGTGATGTTACGCAGGGCTAAGTGACGGAGTAGAGATAGATGTGGGGGCGGGTTGCTGTACCGGGCGTACCAGCACTGTGATTCTTCTCTTTTCGACAGCCAAATTTCATTCTGCTTATTATCAAGTTTATTATATTTACATACAAAACATGAGGCAACAACAACATAAGTACACTGTAAAAAGTAATGAGTAGCATTTTCAAGTTCAATGTTATACATAAAGAACAACAAAAGACGTGAGTTACCTATTGCTTGGCTAAAATATGTTGAATTATGTGCTAGTGTGAAGTTTAGGTGAAGGCTGTTGATTCTCAAGCACTGTAAGGCTCAATATAAGATTGAATTAAGGCGGTCTAACACTGTAAGACTCACAATACATCACTATTTGTAGTAAGATCTTATGTTTATATGAACTCTATTTGTAGTGGTTTTACTGTTAACAGTGTTATACCAAGTGTGGATATTAGAAAGAAAGGAACAACGTTAAATTTTATTAAAGAACTACAGTTGAAAGGTTAAAAAGTAACAAAATATATTGAAAAATTACAGTAGATCGCTTCTAATTAGTAACTTATATACAAAAAAAGCTCTAATTATTGGTTAAAATTATTGTGCAGATAAAGAAAAACAGTTAAAGATTACTGAACATATTAAATAAAGACTACGATGATGACATACTAACTAATCCTATCAATTTGAAATCCTTCAAGAGATATTCAGGAAGATTTGGGATTATGTATGTTATGAAAGAAGCTAAAGATACTAACGAATAGCCAGTGTGCTTAGAACGAGTCTGTTTTGCTTTGAGATAACAAAGTGAAACAAAGTTGAGGTCGTTTCTGTCGATTAAAGGCACGAAAATGGGGGAGGACCGAGACCAGCTGGCCCTGAGTCTTGAAGCTAATGTAAAGTATGAAGACGATAGACTTTTGTTGAGAAGGCTGTTTTGAGTATAATGGTATAGTAAGACTGGTTCCGACTATATAGTACCACAGACTTATGCACTTTCCTACTACATACGGTATAGCACTACATAGTGCTCTAAACCTTTCTATACCTTAAAAGATGTAGTTCATCTCGACTTTTCGAAACCAGCTACACCTTTCAGATCCGATTATAGCGTCCTGGAGTTAGCGGTGAGGTTTTGTGATGACGGACCAGTACCTTGCTGATGTTGCTCTTCTCTGTCGTCGGATCGTAACGAATCGGGCTACTGAGCGTTTTTCGCGGCCGAAGCGCGTATTTTGCGTTCCCTGGACTGGACGTGTACGGAGACGGGCGTGCACTGAAAATTTTAAAAATATTTTACATTTTTTCGTATTTTACTGTCTTATGTTGTCTAACAGGCCTATCGTTTTCTTTGGCTAAAATGGCATGGAATTTTATAGTTTGTTGGTACAAAAGATACTGGTCTGTTCAAATAATTACGTGCCCACTCTCAAAGCAAATTTTCAAGACTAGGAGGCACAGAATTATTTGAAGGACCTGATATTAAAATGATTTATTTTTTAGTAAAAGAAGAACTTCAAAAACACATTTTGTTAACAAATCATCTCTTTCTTCCCTATTTTTAAATTTTTTTAAATGTAAAATACGTTTTAGTCTTAAAACCTTTGTTATTTTAATCGACAAACTCAAAATTAAAGCTTTTTTTTCAATTCAGCAATAGCTATGTTAACATACCTTTTAATGGTGGTGATCCGAGGCGAGGAGCTTTTGTAGTGCGTGGTTGCCACAATAACCTTGGAGATCTGAAGAAAAACATTGTCCATACTTTTAGCCAACAATATTTATTTAACAACAATATTTACACATCAACCACAATACATACTATTGTACATGTTATACTTGTATATATATGTTATATAATCATATATTTTTATGTATACATGATATGTATATATATTATATAAATTATATACTTTATTATTTACATGATAGGTGGTATTTGGGATATTTGAAGGTACAGTGCTACTTGTTAAAAGTTTTTTAGTAAATAGAAAGTATAAGAAAAGTCAAGCTGACATGGGATATATTAGGTTGTTCAAATAATTCTGAGCCCCTTCTCAAAACAAAGTTGCGAAGTTAGAGAGCACACAATTATTTCAATAACCTAATAACAAAAAAGTAAAGTCGGTTTTAGTAGGTGTCGCACTGAATGGTACTTTACCTTCCAGTAGTTTTGCCACTTAACTTGACGTCACCTCCCGCCTTGACCTGAATTTCTACCCCAAAACATTTTTACTATCAACCACTACACCACCAACACCAAAACTATACTTTTCACAACCACAATTCGTCATAACGCTTCAATCATACCAAATACCACCATCACAATATGCAAAAAAAACTACTGTAGATTACTGTAAACGTGCAAAAACAACAACAATCGAAAATGAAAAGTGTGTGTTAGGAAATTTTTGGGGGGTTATATAGAGTGTGTGCTGAATGTGGAGTGTGTTAGAGAATGTGGCATTTGGTGTGCGGGGAGGGCACAATCACCGCCCGACCATCCACAACATTACCATCACCAGGAACGTTAACAACGCGCCGCTAAAGCCAAAAATAACCCCACAACATTCAAGAAATGAACATACAGCCAGCTTAAGCCTACGACACGGTACACAACATATATTATTGGTTGAAGGCGGTCAAAAAGCTTTGGGAAAAGTTGCGCCGTGCAGTTTATGTTATAGTTAAATCAGGGGTAACTATTACCACACAAGTACATTTATATACACTTTTTGAGCAATATTAAACTATTTTATTAGTTTATAGACCTAAAAAGTTTTAAAAAACTTTACTTATACTAAAAATGGCATTTTTTGTCTTTGCACAGTGCAAGATATCCAAAAACACTGGGCCCGACTTATGATACCATAAACAGCGTTACGTGGTAACATATCTGTAGTATAGTCACCAAAACACAAAACTATTTATCTTAGGTCGTTCAAATAATTATGTGCCCCTCTCAAAGCACATTTCTGGTCAGGGGCACATAATTATTTGAAAAACTTAATATTTTAAGCCTTTGGACTGCCTGTACAACAGACATGTTACAAAGCGACTTGGTGCATAAAATTACAGTGTCCACAGCGCAATAACTACTATAACATATCAGGTGCCAATTTTTTTTCAAAAATCGTAATCTTCTGTTGAAGATCTTCAAACTTAAAAATGACACTAATTTTTGACCCAAAAAAATCAAAACAGTACGAGATGTTACAGTAGTATGTGATTCTAACCAAGCATACAATTAGTCGACTTACCGGCATTCTGAAGCTGAGCGAATTCTTCTTGTAGGGATCTGGAGGCGATCGTGGCGATGTGGACAACTTTAGCTGTTTAATCGGGGTTGTGGCACTGGGTAGCTGATAAGAACCGGCTGATGTTGGGCTGATAAAGGCGTCTGATGGCTTGGATACAACACGCTGAGATCGGAGTTTCATTTCGTTCAAACGATCACCTTGACTTTGACCTTTATCATTGATTTCGGTCTAAAAATAAGTTTATAATGACACTTTGAAGATTTTTACAATTGAAAAGTTCATAGACTTTAAAACGACCATCTCTTCAGATGTCAAGAATAGCATATTCATAAAAAATTGCCATAAAAACCTTGTTTGTTACCTAAAATTCAAAAAAAATCTCAAAAACACCCATACCTCATCAATATTGCCATTGTTAACATTCCCAATACTCGTTTTAGGGACCGGCTTCGCGTCCAGCGATATCTCCACGGCATTCGCGTTCTTCTCGTCCTCTGTTTTAGCCGGAACTCTCAATGGAGACTTGTGTTTGCCCTGTGTACTACCTTGTTTCCAGCACCATGACTGCCGATCGATTAGGAATTGTTGTTGCGGGCCAATAACTGATCCGGGCCTGCATATCCTCAACCATGCCATACATTGTGGAGCGGTCATTTTGCAGTGTTTCATCATCCAACAGGCAATCAAGGTTCCGGTTCGGCCGAGACCGGCTTTGCAGTGGATTGCAACGGCACCTTTGGCATTGTCCACGATTTCCAGGAACTTGTGGACAATTTCTTGAGTTGGTGTGGAACCATCGATGAAGAAGAGGTCACGATGGTCGAATCCTGCTTCAATGAATCTGCAATTTGAAGATTATAACCTGGGTTTTCAATGTTTTAATCATCATGGGGACCAATTTGAATATTTTTAGTAGAGAGATAACACTTTTTAACAACTATGCTGATTATACCTAAACAATAAAATCACGATATGTTTTTAAAAACTTACCGTTTCCTATCGTATAGCTTTGTATTCAGCCGTACAATCGTCGAAACTCCATTGGCTCGGAAGTAATCAAAGTATACTTCAGGTGCGTGATATGGATAACCTAAAAGCAGAAATTTATTATCATTATTATAGAAAGCCCAAATAACATTGATTGTCAGAATACAAGTTATCAAAAAACCACGTCATAAAGCAATATTAAAGTGTATAGAGTAGAAATAAGATAAAGAAGTTATACCAGAAGACAGACAATTTATATCATCCCTACCATTATGAATGTATGACCGATCGTGTGGGCCGCAGAAGCTAAGAATCTTGCCCGGAATGATCCAGTTCAAGTCACCGTTCTCAACTCTTTCGTAGTATTCGTACTCTTCTGCATCGAAGTTGTCAAAGTCAAGCCATTTGTACTTTAAAGCCTTTTCCACAGCTTTGATGGTATGTTGTAGATGAAGAAGGTAGCTGGGCTCTCCCAATGCTGCATCAATGTAGCCGATGAAGGCTGGAGGCTCGGCACGCTGAACTCGAAGATAGGCTTGGTCCGCTGAGATTTTGTGGTAGATCACCTAAAACGAATTAGAATGGTTCAACGTATTTTACAATACCAAATTTTGTTGAAATTGTTGATTTTAAGAAATTTTACATAATTACATTGACTAAAAATTAAAAAAGATAATAAAATAACATACCATGTAGCTTGCCACCAAAAAAGCAGCGTTAACTCGGTTACAGTCATTTGAATCGCTGCAAATTACCACTCGTCGCTTGGGGTTTTCCTGAAATGTTAAAAATATTAAGTATAAAAATTACTATGGCATTATAGTTTTCATTCAAATGTCAAATAACTCTATAAAAATTGTTTTAATTTTATAAAACAACTTACTTTTAATAGATTATCAATAAACAAGCAAGCTTTGTAGAGTTCGGCCAGGTTAATTGGGCCAAAGTCCGAGTAGAAGGGATGGTACGTGACTAGTTCATCAATCCTCGCATGCACTGTATGTTCGTCGTTCTTCGGAACTTCATGAAACGAGCCGAAGAAGAGGCGATTCTGAATGATCTGTGCGACATGGCCGTAGGGCCGCCCGGCCGTCGACGTTAAGGTCATGTTGGCCAACTGTGCGGTGAGTGGCGGCGTTACGAGCGGTTGGCGTGCGTCGTCCGTCTTGAGAGCATTAAGTGGAGGTCAGCAAGTGCCCCTGAATATTGTTCAGTTTATAGTATGATACGAAATAGCGGTCAGTTAATACAAATGTCGTTCATTTAATACTATGGGCTTTAGAGACCAGTTAATACAAAGAACACTAACGGTAGATTAATGCCACAGAAAGTAGCCTTCAATTAATACCACAGACAATCGAGCTCAAGTTATATTGCAGACACTAGAGGTCAGTTATTACCACGAGAGCTAGCGGTCAGTTAATACGACAAACGCTGAGCTGAAGAAAGCGCATTCATTTGAATAAATCGGTTCACAAGGCAACGGTTTTTTCTCACCGGAATCGCTCGTTCAACTCTATTAACTCGCAATTCCCGGCTCTCGACTAATATAACAATCGGACGCAGTTCGTTTCGCTCTCTCTCCCCCCTCTTACCACGCCGAATCAATGGTGGTAGGGCGGAGGGAACAAAATAGTGCGGTGGTTAGCGTAGGGTTTTACGGAGAAAAATAGGCTCGCGAGATACAAGCCCGTTCCTTCGTGAAAGCGCAGGCAACAAGGCACGTGCTTTTGAATCGAAAGCGGCCTGCGCCCTGCACATCGCGCAATTTTCGATTCAAGTCTCGACTTTAAGCGGGAATCGATAAGCTTTAATGCGAGACAGAAGGGCAGTCATTCAAAAAAAGTGTGTCGTTTGAATAATTTTCCGATTCATGTGTACAGAAACGATTTTTTAATGGAAAAGATTAACGTTAAACACAAGTTTTTTAAGGTTTTAATATTAGGGTTAAAAACCTTGATCTTTTTAATTTTACAGATTCAATACGAAGCAAAATAAAATGACCAAAAGACCATTGTTAACCACAACATAAAATTAACAACAACATAAAACATATGGCAGGCCCCAAAGTTTCATAAAATCCGTGTTATTAACACAAACATTCCTTTCTCTTTTCCCACCTGCAACAAAACACCTCAAAGACTGACGATTCCAAGAGGGATTCTTTTTAGATCACTAACAATGATGTCTTGTGACGTCGCTCTTTTCTCTTTCTCTCCCCCCTCAAGAAGCCAATTAGTGCTCAAACATTTGCCTCAGGCTTTTTTTTCATGAGCCTTGACTAATGTGACTTTCAGGTAACACAGGTGGTTTGACGCAAACACGTATTATTGTTTTAGAGACTTGAACTTTGATCAAAGTTGGTGTAGGTAACGATTGTGATAATGAAAGGTTAATGTAAATAACGAAAGTAATAAAGAAAGGTTATGCAAATTATAAGTTAAGAGGTGTATTAAAAGATTCTTGCGAGGCATATAATGTAAAATGACATGAATTGTATTCATAAGTAAAAAAATTGAAAAATATGGTTAACATATCCAATATTATCCTTAAACTAATCGTCATGGATAATATGAGGATGTTTTTAAAATAATACTATTTTAACTACAAAAATCAGAATGAACTTTAAACTCAAAGCGTTAAAAACGTATGGTAGACGGAAAAGGTCCAAACAATTTTCGAATAAAAATTGTTCGCGAGAGGAACATTTGACCAAAGAGTCGACTGTTCCTCTATAATATCGCTAAAAATGTTGTGCTAAAAGAAAGCTATAGATTTTATGTTCAAGTGCTTCTCATACGTTTAAACAAGCATTAATTATAGTTTTACAACATTTTTGTTACTCTGGGTTTCAGATTTTATGAGATTTTTATTATTTTGGATTAAAACAACCTGTTTTTGCTAATGTTGTTCACGTATTTTGCCTAGTATCTGTGTGCAAACCTATTTTAAATGCTTAAAAATGTTAATATAAGTCTATTTTATAGGCATTAAAATTTAGTTTTAAAAATCTTTTTTACGTCGGAAAAAGAAACGTTAAAAGAACTCTTACCATAGTTAACATGTAAGATTTTGGAGCACAATTTTTTCTTTAGTGTTTCTTATAACCGAAGGTTAATGTTGTAGAAAATATGGTTTATTTGCTATTATATAAGTTTAATAAAGCGTATATCTGTATGTAAAAATGGCCGTTAAACTAAAATTTTGTTATAAAAACCATAAAACGCTCGTGTTTCTTAGAACAAGAGCCTATTGTAACTCTACTTTTTGAAAATAACATTTAAATTCAGGAACTTGGAGCCGGATTCCGTATGAGTGTTTGATGGCACTTGGGAATCATGTGGCCGAGATTGCTCGACAAGGAATATGGGCCTCGTTGACGGGCGGGTGGTGCTACGAACCCTCACATTCGTTGTTCTGTAACACCGTACATCTCTACTTATGGAGCATTCTACTGCTTTTTCCCCTACTACTCGGGCTTTTCACTTCCGGTAACACCACATGGGTATTGTGCGTCATATATCTGGCATTCATTTTACTGTTATTTTCGTTGGTAAAGTTTGGCAATATTTATTTACATCGCTTGTTCGACAAAACCGAGCCGATGATTGCTATGAAGGATAAGAAGGCGGCAACATCGACCACATTCCGTAGTCCGGTGTCATCGTTTTCGACCACAAGAAGAGAGACGAGTAATATTGATGGTCATGCTGTGGAGATGGTTGAGATCGAGAGGAAGAGTAATACCGAAACGAAGCCTGATTCTACTCAAGTAAGTCGTTTCTTTGTGTTTTTCTTGGTTTAGTTAGAGTTTATGGATAGGGAAAGCAATTCTGTTGTGGCTAGGTCAAACGATTTATTATTTTCTGGGGGTGGTATTTGAAAAAGAGAAGGTGTCGGTACTATTATTTTTGATTTTTTGTGCAAAAGTCATATACGACATTTTATTTATTTAATAATAGCCCTAATATGCTTTTATACTGTTATTTTTTCAATTTTAACAGTATGTCATTTAAGGTAGAGCTGGTGTTTGAAGACGAGCAAAGTATAGCATCATTGGCATTTTCCGCTGGAAGCGGCGACAATTCTAGTAATGCTTTATTAGCAATCTCGAAGAAAGATCGACAAGGAATCCCATTGCCTACTGACAGTTTGGAACTCATTCCTATTCCGAAGACTAAAAGGTAACTAAAATAATCTTAACTATCATGATAGCTAACATTAATGCAAGTATAGCTAAAAACTAATAATACTCTTTAAAATATGATTTAAAGCTGTTAAAATAGTATTTATATTAGGACAGACTTTAAAATGAAACGCTTAAAGACGTTTTAATACCTAATTTTGGGTTTAACATACAGAAAAGTTGTCAGTTATACTTATTTAATACCTAAAAAATAAACAATTTAAAGCTATACAATGCCTAAAATACCAATTTTCAGTGACTTATTGAGACAAAGAAGCTTTACAAGTGCTCGAAAAATGAGTGAACCAAACTTTGGCCGTCTGATCCGACGTAGCGATCGTATGTTAGCTGATTCAGGACGGCGGATCCGAAGAGCACGTTCAAGCAGTGATACTCAACGTGACATGCGCCGCAGTTATAACGGCGAGCTGACCGTTAGTAACGTTCATTTTGGCAATTCAAATTTGAAGAAGAATGAGCTTCAGTTGGCACAGAATAACTACTCGAGTTGCGAAGGTAAGACCTACTATAATATAATATTAAAATGCAGTTTAAAAAATTGGGAAAAATTAAATTTAAAATAAAAAATGATGTCAAAATTTAGAAAACGAGCCATGTTGTTCCAAGTACATTGATAACGAGCCTTCTACTTCAACAAAACGTCCAGACAAAGCACTAGCCGTCATTCCAAGCACAGCTTTACATCGTACGTTGGAAAGAATAGGTAATGAGAACCTACCTCAACTTCGAACTGACAGAGAAGGCGATCTCAAGATGCAAATCACTAAATTCTTGGAAGAACTGATTGATAAGCATCCAGAGACATTGGATGCTATTGAAAATGTCAGAATGAGTCGATTGAGCAAACAAGACATACCTGAATACAAAGTTCATGAGCCTGATGATCTGAATTCAAATGAAAACCCCTCGGCTTTACAGTTAGGCTTACGACAAGGCACTCATGTAGCTTATGATCATGAAGACACCACAGAAGGGGCGTTACATTCATTTCAAGATGAACATGGCAATTGGTGGACCTATGCCTTCGATGAACAAGGTAGTGGAACTGCTCAAGCTCTTGGGTCTAGTACAGCTATTGCCGAGTTGTTTGATCGTCGTCGTGAGAAAAATCACGATGGTGAAGAGAAACGCCACGTCAAGCGGTTGCCGAAGCTGCAGCGTTCCGAAGACGATCATGAGTTCTCGTACAAATCGACTGGTCGATTAAGCGATGCCAGACCAATCGAAGTCCACAAGCCTAAAGATCATCGACGAAGCCTATCGCTGGGACCTCGTGATTCTGTTTTGGTGTCTTCTAACGCATCGTACACAGAATTGGAGAACTTTTCAGTCGGATCCTCAGGTCAGAAGCCTCATGAAGACGACAGTGACAGTGATAAATGCATATTAGACCACCCGACCAGTGTATTCCACCCAGCCGGGCCCAGTCATGCTGCTGATTATGGGTCACGAGGTGAGAGGATAAACAATGTTGATACTACCAACAATAACAATCGACCGTTCATATCATTTGTTAATCTAGCCTCACGGTTATACAACAACCAAATTCAACGTAACTCACCAGGTAATCGCGAGCGAGCCTCCATCAACTCTTCATCTACGACACATTGGAATGTGCCCTACAACTTCCATACCAATATGTCACATCAGTCACGAATGGCACTAGAAGCGTTCGCTTTGGAGAGTCGACGAAGACTACAAGTAGATGCTGGAGAGAGAATGCAATGGCAAGATTATATGCGTTTAGACAACGAAGTCATCGTCATGGACAACATGAGCAACAACAGCAGACGTCAGTCCACCAACTTCACTCAACCTCGTGCCAAGTCTCAACGACCAGCTCCGACCAAGCTCAACTACTACTACCGACTACGACTCTTTCCTAAATGGGTACCATTTTACGATCCGAATGGCGTTAAACTAAAGTTAAACCGGCTGGCATTAACAGCGTTATTCGATAGAAATCGATCGATGACATCCTGTTTCTTTGATATCTCTATAAGTGCTATGGTAACCTTGATGGCGGCGATAGTAATCCATCGTGGCATCTACTCTGACATCTGCACCTTCTTCTTCGCCTTCGTAGTAGCCAGTTCCCAGTTCTCACTTCTGAAGAGTGTTCAGCCAGATGCCTCGTCTCCAATACATGGCTTCAACTGGCTAGTCAGCTACTCTCGCCCCATCTACTTCTGCCTCTCCTGCACCATCTTACTCTTCTTCGAATGGCAACTCAACGTCATGAATTCTGTATTCGCTTCACCGTCCCGAATCCACCGTGTCGGTCTTCAATGGAATCCTAAACTTGCGGCCGAATTCACGGTAGAAGCCATTCTTGTCATCGTGCGCGACTTCATGGCTACATTAATATTGTTTCTGCCAATCATGTTTACTTTCGGCTTGTTACCACAAGTAAATACCTTGGTAATGCATGTTATGGAGCAGATCGAGATGAATCTCTTCGGAGGAACGGCCGCTTTTTCCATGAAATCATCGTTAGTATCCGTGGGAAGGTCGATTGTTACAGTAGCTGGTCTAACCGGACTAGGAATCTGGATCAATTACATGGAGCCAAACTCAACACAGAACCTGTACTTTAGTATTTTTGTAGCGTTCGTATCATCGTTCTCGTACCTAGCTTCACGATGGTCGAACAACCCACTGTTCTACCAAATGTTCTGGGAGAAGTGTTGTTTATGTTGGCAGAACGGAGTCTTCTGTAAGTCAGAAGAGACATCGGCCGACGAATCTCGAGTCACTTATCGACCGAAAGACGTTGACAGCGCCGTTTTCATGGAGTTGAAGGCCAAAAAGAGCACAACTTCACAAGATCCACCCCCAAGCACTATTGATCCCCTACCCGATCAAATCAGACGCACATTGGTATTACGAAGCCAGCACGATGGCTTTGTCTTCATCCTCAACAGTTGTCTACTGTTTGCTTTACATGCCACATCAGTATTTACTGTAGCTCAACCTCACTTCCAAACCATATGTTGTTGTTTATGTACGGTGATCGGGATTCTGAATCACTACATCTATCATCAGATGAGATCCCACACTCCGTGGAAGCTATTCTCTCGACCGCTGCTCAAATCATTTGAATATAATCAGTTCGAAACCACGGTACAAGCACGCTTAATGATATTCGAACGTGCTCACGTTTGGCTACAAACACTCGAAAAGTACCTACTGTATCCTCTGACCATAATCAGCTTCTTGACCACGGAGCAATGGATATGCAACTCAATATTCATCACATCATTGGTGGCGTTCCGACTCTTCCGACAAGCATATTCTACTCCACAAGTACTGTACATACCATTCACGGCTGCTTTTATAATAACTTTGAGCAACTTCGGGTCATTCACTGGAAGTTACAGTAGTAATTATGGTACTGTCAATAATTTTAACAATGGAAAAATGAATCCTGGCGGCTCTGAATCCACTGCTGTAGATATAATGAATGGTAACTTTATATTCCAACAAGTGTTTCAAGGCAAACCATCGTTCCTCCTGCTGTTCTACTTACTGGCCTTGCTTTGGCCGAAAGTCGAAGAGCTATTGCTCAAGTTGAACTTCATTTTCGTCTACATTGCACCATGGCAGATATCTTGGGGTTCCGCCTTCCACGCCTTTGCTCAACCATTCGCCGTTCCTCACACTGGCTTCATCGCGGCTCAAGCTGTTGTGTCAAGTCTAATATCAGCCCCATTGAACCCAGTGCTAGGTTCTTCTCTCTTCCTGTTATCGTACTGTAGACCGGTAAGATTCTGGGAGCGTGATTACAATACGAAAAGGATGGACAACTCCAATCTAAGGTTGGTATCGCAACTCGATCGTGGCCCAATGATGGACGATTCAAGTCTGAATGCCATTTTCTACGAACACTTGACTCGATCGCTGCAGAAGTCATTGGCCGGCGACTTGGCCATGGGACGATGGGCGGCTTCGGTGGAGGCTGGGGATTGTTTTATACTTGTCAGCTTGTACTTGAGTTGCATGGTGCATATTATTGAAGTTGGAAATGGATTTGTGACGTTTCAAGTGAGGGGTTTGGAGTTCAGAGGCACTTATTGTCATCAGAGAGAAGCTGAAGCCATCAGTGAGGATTGGGCCGATGGTGGCGGATGTTGTTGTTGTGCTTTGGGAAGTGTGCCAGGCTTGTTGTCCTACAATAATGCTTGGGCGTTGAGGTAAGTTGAGTACAAGGACAGTGACAAAAAGATAATACTGTTAAAGATGTCATAACTTATAGACAGATTTTTGAAAATTTTAAAAAACTTCAATCATTCTAAAAATCATTCCTTCATCACTTCAGATGGCTAGCCTGGGAAGTGACCTCAAGTAAATACGTGATAGACGGCTACTCAATCACCGACAACTCGGCTGTTAATCTACTACAGGTTCACGAGCTCAGACGCCTATTAGTGACATTATACGTAAAATGTATAATTTACTTTGCAACTCGCTGTAAAGATCTACCTAATTGGCTAGCCAATCCAGTCATTTCCAAAGCGATGGACCTAATTCAGAACAATCCAAACTACGCGGATGGAGATCCAATGTTCTGCTCGGCTAATGATGAAGACTTTGACATTAGTTTGATGGCCATTTCGAAGCAAAAGTTCTTTGAAAAATACGAAAACTGGATTCATTTTTGCGCTGAAGAAAGGAAGAAACTTATGGGGTAAGTTTACGTGTTGGATATTGTTTTCTACGGTTTTTCATGTTAAAATTCTGTTAAAATGACTTTTTTTAGTCCCAAAAGTATAAAAAACAGTTTTTTCAATTTTAAAATATAAAATAATGACTGCCATTTTAGAAAACATGACTTAGAGACTTCAAAGATCAATGTGTTCTCGTTTGCATTGTCAATATTGGGAAGACGTGCTCTGGGAGCAGCTGCCTACAACCGACATGCAAATGCCGCTGAGTCTTTCTTGTACGGTCTTCATTCGTTGTTCAAGGGAGACATGAGGTAGGAATTGTGAGGTTAAAAAGTAAATGAATTGAACTTTGACGTAAAATATAAATAAAATGAAAGTGTTAACTTTAAAAAGTTTTTAAAATACAAAATTACCAAGTTTGTTACCTAATTGTTTGCATTCAAGCAAAAATATACTACCCTAGTACATTCCTAACAATGTAAAGCTAAAAGACATCAGCTGTATCAAGTTTGATGAAAAATTTAAGTCACACACTCAATATAGAAGTTCATTGTTACAGAGTAGCATCAGTGACGGACGAATGGGTCCTTGCCGACCCCGAAATCTTGGGTACGGTAATATCACCGGCTGTCAGGATGGCTCTAAAACTACATCAAGATCACTTTGCCGCTGTAGATGATTATGATGACTACGAAACATTCTATTGTCGCATACATCATTATCAAAGCCATATTTTTATATCTCATGAGGTAAGTGGGTTGAAAATGTTGACAACATTTTTTTAAAGATAACACACTTTTCACGGTCCGTATTTTACAAATGAATATTAAAAATAGTAAAATATGATTTTATAAGTTTTGGATAGATACAATATGTGTTTGTTTACCTTTCCATAATATGATCATGAATTTAAGCACGATCCCGCGTGGCGCCAAGCTATTATAGCTAACACACCATCGTTACTGGCTCTCAGACACATGTACGACGAAAGTCAAGATGATTACAAAGTTATTATGCTCAACAAAATGCACTTGAACATGAGGTATGCCTAGGGCTGCTTAAACTTCGTAAAAACAGATTTTTTCATTCAAAAACGTCAGATCATACCTATTATAATATGAAAAAGTAAAATAATTTTGTCTTGAAGACAATCTCTTATGCTACATTATTACCTAAAATAACCTTCATTTTCTGATTACACTTATTTCCAGGGTAATAAAACTAAACCGAGAATGTGTCCGAGCTTTTTGGTCAGGCCAACAACAAGAACTCATCTTCCTCCGAAACCGCAATCCAGAACGAGGATCCATCCAGAACGCAAGACAAGTCCTCCGAAACATGATCAACAGCTCAGCCGACCAACCAATCGGCTATCCCATTTACGTGTCACCATTAACAACATCATTCATCGAAACTCACACTCAGATTCCGGAGATCGTTGGAAGGCCAATCACCTTCTGCTCTATTGGCAGTCAAAGCACAAAACTGTTTGGCCGATTGAGAAAACATTTCGGAACATCCGGTTCATCCAATATTGCACAGACCACGACAAGACCTCAACAATCCACACAATCAACCCTATCACAACAACCACCAGAATACCCGTTATATCAAGTGAGTCCGGAATTCAGAAGGCGACGGAATAACGAAAAAGATTGGGCCGGCCAAGCTTCATCAACTCAAGCTGAAGGTTTGTCGGCCAATTTCAATCAGAATCGCATTATCAACTCGGCAGCGGCCTCGGAAAACGCTAAAAATGAAACTGAAGATGCCAAAATAGAATATATTTTAAAAGATAAGGTTGTGGAGCTGGTAGATTCTAACAGAGTAAGCCTTTTGCGCCTAGCTATAAACTATTATAAAAATGAAGAAAAAATGGCAAAACATATTGTTTTAGGTGTAAAACGGGCCTAAAACATATTGTTAACGTATTTTTAAGGTCCAAACATTATTATTAAGTAAAGCTGACATAAAAACAAATGTTTTAAACACCAAGCGAGCCTAAAAAGTACCGTTTTGGGCATCTTACACTCCCAAAAGCAGAATTTTCACATAAAAATCAACTTAGCGCTCGATTTGACGTCGATGTACTTAAAACTTTAGCCTAAAAACCAATTAAACATAAAAAATATTACCTAAACTTCCAGGTCCTGTCCCGTATGAATGAGTCTAGACTAGAAAGACGACTGGTCCGTTGGCCAAACGAAGAATTCCGCACCAAGGGCGGCAAAAGCGGCTGGCCAAGCGACTTTGAAGTGAAAGAAGGAATAAAAGGCATCGTTGTCCATGAATGGCATCCATACCATTCCAACCCTGAATTTAGGTCCCATTTGAACCAGGTTGTGTGCCTTGTAAGTCCTTCAAAACATAGTTAATATCCTTTTAAATTATATTATAATAAGCAAAAAAATCTGAAAATCGCTAAAATTTGAAATAGTTGTTTGATTTTTCAAGATACCTTCACGTCCCAATATGTTGTGATAGCTCCTGTAAAAAACAACCCAAGATATTTTAGGTTCGCGTACTAACCAAAGACGATCACGTCTTCATACCCGTCAGCCTTCCAGGCCTTCGAGAATACAAAGGAGATCGTATTCAAACCGAAACCAATCTCTAATAGATGATCTCTTGTAAATAGATGTAACATAATGTATAAATAACATAGAATTATAAAGTTTAACTTTTCCAACGGCTTTTCTTTGAGTCTTACCTAAAGCCGACGTATTTTACAAAAAATTAAAAATATTAACAAAATAAATTTTTAAAACAGCTCTGTACTTCCAATATATACTAATTTCTACTTACTTTTTGACCGAGCTTTACAGTTTCTTTAAATTTCCAGTTTTCCACAAATTTTTTCATTTTTCGTATAAAATGATGTTCAAATGCAGGCCGCAGCTCGGCAGAGTATTATTCCTCTCTCTTGAAGAACAGAGTTCCGTTTGATCCTTGAACAATGTCCGAGAGGATGCGTAGGTGGAATGGACGCAGGAAAATATCAGGTCGACTGTTTATGTATGCAAGAAATCCATTTATTTTGTTTTAGATATCAAATACTAATAAAACCTTATGATTTTGCGACGAAATCAGGTGAAATCTTTGAAATTTCATTGATTTTTTGCAGTTTTCGTTGCTTATCGTGTGGTGGGAGGCGCGCTGGCTGTTATACTTTTTCCCTCTTATCATGTGACTGTGTGAAATCGCTAATCTTATCAATAATTTTAGATATTCTCTCTGAAAACACATCCGTTTCCTACCTCTTGTGACAATCATGGGTATCTTGCCGCCTAATGATCCTCGCCAACCGCCTCAATTCCGGCGAATTGAAGATGCCGCTCATATTACATATGACGAGTAAGTTTCTTGGCATCATTTCTTGGTTTTTAGGATATGTTTGATCCCAAATGACCTTGATATAGGTAATCATGTTATGGTATGACTCTTCAAAAAATTATTTTTGAAGGTCATTTTTGAGTTTTTTAGAAAAAATTTGAAGTGATTGTTTAACAAATTAATTAGCAATGTTTCAGTTACACTTTTGAGGAGTCTGACGCTGAAGATGATGTTGTAGTAATCATTGAGCGTCCGGTCTCCGAGTCGGATTCGGATTCTGGACATCCGAATGAGTTTGGCGACCGTAATTCGCGAAGGAAGGCTAAGTACACGGCCAGAAAGGCGGTGCGCGAAGCTAGAAAGTCCATCAACTTGGGCCAAGGCGATGGGATCAATATTAAGAAGAACATGGGAGCTAGGAAATGGAGACGGCTGGAAAACGGTAAGAATTTTATATTATTTTTGGTTTTTAGGCGGGAATTAGTGATATTGTCCCGAATTTAGTTTATTTTTTTTGTTAAAACTGAAAAGGAAAATATTTTTTATTCACATTGAACCTTTAGCTCGGATTTTGGCTAGCTTCACCGATGCATCTGACATTTGTTATGATTGTTCTGATCTGGTTCCCGAGCATTTGTCCGCATTTGCTCGTATTTTACAAGACAAAGAATGCATGAAGGTACTTTATTAGAATTTTCAGGCTTTGTTTTAATAAAATGAAAATTCAGTTTAAAAACAAACTGTTTACCTTTTAAATCACTGACTATGGCACCAAAATGTGCTGTTTTGGCTTATAGAAAAGATTAAACTTATAGAAGATTAAACTATGTTTTTTAGGCCTGGAATGAATTTATCGAGAAGGACGAAGATGAGCAAAATGCATATCTGGCTGATTTGGAGAATGAGATTGGTCTCGAAGACTCGTTTGAACATCTGTCGCTGGATTCTGATGTTATGATTGACCGAGATTCAAGAAAGCGTAAGATATTTAAATTTTTGTAGATTTTGCGTTGAAATTTTGATAAAATGTGCATTTTCAGACTCAAAAAATATATTTTTGATGCAAAAATAAAATGATATACTATTTATCAAAAAATATTGTTTTAGACCACCCAGCTTATTCAACCAATTTGGCCTTCCAACAACTTGACCGTCGCTTCCGTAGCGCTTTGAGTAAACGTCACGTACCCCTCGACATGATCGAGTCTCTGGAAGCGATTCTACGCAAAACCTTTGTTCAAGACCCGGCTACAATCTGGACTGACACTTGTGATTCGTCGTTTAGAAGGTTTTACATCCATGCTGTCGCTCAATACCTGAAACTCAAATCGAAAAGCGGCCCGGGCCGAGGACGGATAAAGGAGACTCAAGTCTTCAACTCGTGCTCTTCGTTTACCCCGCCTGATGTCAAGTTGGCGTCGGTTATACGATCCGCTCGAAATGCCTCAAGACAAATCAGTTAAGGCTAGAATAAAATGAAAAGATTGTGAATTTGAATTGGATTTTTGAAGTTTTTTAAGGGAGATGTCGTTGTTTTACCTTTCGAATATAATGTCGAAGGTTTCTAGAGACACAATGATGTGATTAAGAGGTTGGAAGTTAATGCAGAGGATTTTTTTGTGTTAGTTTTGACGTGATTTAAGGGTAATTTGAAGGATTTTTGAAGGTTGTTTTGTTAATTTTTCGGTTTTTTTCCAAGGTTCTGTTTAGCAAAAAGGCTGTTAAGACACTTCAAACCTCTTCAAATGCAATAATCTTGTTAAAAACGTTAAATAAAGTAGTTTTAAGTAGACAAACTGAAGGTCTTTTTAGAAAAAACTTCCTTGTAGGAGCAAAAGGTTTATTTTTATTAGAGTTAATGTTAAAAATTGAAATTTAAGGTTTAACAATGTTTACTTGTGTTTGCTATATGATATAACAAGTATGACCTTCTAAAATAAACAACCATAATCAGTTATTTGAACAACCTACTATAACCTTCTGGTGACCTATAGCGCTTGTAAGCCCCCGTTGGTCTGGACCTCTTATGATAATGTAGTCAGCTACTCGTATCAAGCATCAGCTGTTTCGAGCAAAAATCAGTAATTGAGTTTATTGCAGTGTAAAGTGGTTCAGGTTGAAAGTGTCAGTTATTGCAGATCAATATTGTTCGGAGATTTCGATGAGTTCCTTCATTTCCTTTATCACCGTCTTTAGTTCAGAAGGCGAAATCTGGAAAAGTACTTAAAAGCTCAAATTTGAAATCGTATAGTATGAAAAATAGTGTAGAATCTCGAAAGAATTAAAAAAACCTATTTTACATTTTCTTCGTTTATACCTTCAAAAAGTTTTTTATTGAGTGCACCGTGCAAAAAATAGAGAATTCACTTTTTTCAAAATTTTAACATTTCAAATGGAAAAAAATACTTTACACTGTAAAATCAATAAGTTCGGCTTACATTTAGTTTTGTGCTCATTTGTAAAAGTAGCTTTTTGAGTCGAACTTGTCTGTCGCCCACAATTAGGTATCCGTCGATAGGAACATTCTTTTTCCGTCTCTAAAATTGGGTAATTTACGACACAACCAAAAAAGGTTATAAAATGTTTTACAACTACAATATTACTGCATAAAGGTTCAAATTCTTGGAATAATTTTCGTTAAATATCCATCCACCCTACTACTATGTACAATACACTGCTTAATTTTAAAAAATTTTTGAAAACTATTTTAAGTTTTATAAACTCAACGACAATATTATCCAAAACTCCTCAGAAATACACTCTTTTCTACCCAAGCTACTACGATATACCCAAAGATGACAAAACTCACCCTAAACATCCTCAAGTACCACTGTCCCATAACGGCAAAAAATGCCGATGTGCATATCGTGCCATATATTAGGAAGACAATCTTCAAAACAGCTCCAGAATTCGACCGAGATGTCACATAAATATCACCCAGACCTTAGATAACTAAATTAGGTAAGTTACACGCAAAAGAAAAGTGAAACAACTACAACATATTAAAAACTCACCAACCGTAGAGAAGCTGACAATGCTGAAATTGTTAGAAATTAGGCTTTTAAGGTTGATTTTTAAATTATTTGGCTGTTATAATACCCTAGGCTAGCTTAGCTTCCTACTCTACCCTATCTTACTATACTCTAACTTACGCTGCCCTGTCTTGTACTACCATACTCTACAGTATCAACTATCAGCTTACTCTGCACCATTGTCCTACTCTAATTTGCCTTAACCTTCTGTTACCCATACCTTGTTTTACCTAACCCATAACAAAATAATGTACTGTAGCGCTATAGTAAAGACAATTTTCTGGTATATAATACAACAGTAACTCACCAAAAGTACAAGTCCTCCAATGTAAAATGAAACCTCTTATCAAAGCACAATGCCTTGAACATAAACGACGATAATACCAATCCCACCGCGACACCAAATGGCAATCGTATCTCTCCTCGAAACCACACGTGTCGTACTCGTCGTACTGTATTATCCAGCAGCCAGTGCAACCTTGCAAATGTCTTTACTGTCGAATCCAAACATACCAAACACAACGGAATACCAAGTAGGCTGTATATTACACACAGTAGCCTACTGTCATCATTTGTTGGGTAAATGTTGCCATAACCAATCGTAGCTATGGCGGTGAAGGCGAATATGGATAGATTAGCAATCCCACTCTTAGCCATTTCATCGTCAGTATAGTAGAATAAGTGGGCGCCTAGGGTTATGTATAAGGCTAGAAGACTGTAAACAAAGATGAAAGGGAAGGTGATTCGTAGTAACTGAAATTACATGATTTAGTAAGATTAAAGTATGAGTATAAACACATTTTTATATTATAATAATTTGTTCAAATAATTTTGTGCACCTTCTTTAAGAAAATTTTTAAGGTTAGAAGCACAGAATCAGTTGAACAACTTAATATGTACTTAAACCTATAGCTATTCCTATGTTCCTACCTATCGTTATTTAAGTAAGTCATAGTACAGTCCATGTTATTACTGTTAAACCAACATTACACCAAAAATGATAAAAATGTCTGCACTTTTGTCTAAAAAACTACCTGAAGATGTTATTAATGACCCAACGCATACAACTATTTAACCCAGAAGCAATCTGTCATCATTTTCATATACCTGTTACATTTTAGTTGAAATCTCAAATAATTTTTCATTTTTTGATAAAAATGACATTTTTTAAACGACAATTTTTTAATTTTAAAATTATCATCAAAATTTCAATTTATATTTTTAAAAAATTTAAAAAAAGACAAAAATAGAGTTTGAAAAGATTATATTTCTGAAGAAAGTTCATTTTCAGAATGTTACAGTAATCAAATCTACAAATTTATTATTACAAAAGTGTTCGCTATAGTCTAAAGTCTATTTATGCAAATTTTCGTACATTTCTAACTTCTAGTTTAGTCATTAGAGCTCAATATATTGATGTAGCTACAAAAATTCTAAAACCAAAAAAAAATTTTAAATTCATTTTTTACAGTAATCCAATTTTAAAATTCTTATAAAAATAAATTTTTACTATAGCCCGAAGACCCTATACTTCCGATTTTAAATCGAAACCTCAACCTTATGTAACACATCTTTTAAAAATTCAACTTATAGTGGTATAACCCCTCCCTCAAGGCATCACATTACTCACCCGTTTGATCAATGTGTTTTCATTGGAAAAGTTTTGCTCCGCACCAAAGTCAAAGAATAACATTCAATCACAACAACAACCGTACTCTTTACAAAATGAAATTAAATGGAGGCAAAAGAGGCCATCTGAAGTTGGGGGTTTGGTCGCTTTGTCAGTCGCGTGCGACCTTCCCAAAACAAACTTGTAACACAGTAAAAGGAAGGAACTGACAAAACATCTAATAGCATTGTTAACTCGAGTATTAACTATAGCGTCACATACATGTAATGTAAATATATGTGACGCTACATTTACATTGTGACTAAATATATTCACCATGATCAGTCTTTACTCTTTTGGTGTTTTCTTTTTAAGAACACAAGTTACATGACGTATGTAGCATTGAAGAAATGTTACCCACGTGAAAACCTCTTTTTTATCATGAATTAACTTTGTCACAAACGAGTTTCTTTATAGGCAAAATAAGGTAAAGCACCAGAAAGCCTATTCTGATGTTATTTTAGGCAAGTTTTCGGCCGATTTTCGTCGAATCTCTTTGAAGAAAACCCTCAATACATCAAATACAAGAAAAATTACAACAAAACTATTTTAATTATGTTACATGTTGATTTACTTGTGTTTCTACTATTAAAAAGCGCTTCCCATTAGATTTTGATATTATTCTCAAAGGTTTTATTCTTATCCTCTTGTGGACAATATTTTGGGGCATTTTAAGTCAGTCTGCTTAAAAAAGGATACGAAAATAATTAAATAAGAGTAAAAATACATAAAATAGTAAACTTATTTTAGCTTTTCATATGTTTTTAGGTAACAAACGAATAAAACATTGTATTGAGGATGTTTTCTATGATTGAAAGGAATGTTCTTTATAAACTTTGTTGCCAAAGTCCAAAAACAAGTTTGAATTGCATAAACATTCTTGAAATTATTTGAAATGGCACTAACCTTCCATAAGATTTACAAAATAAACTAGAAAATAAAGAATATCCTCTATATAACATTTCATCCGTTTATTACCTAAAAATTTATAAAAAACATAAAAGAAACTTACCAGACTTGTCCCTTTTCCTTGTATTTAACCCGTTTAGTCACATATTCGAATAGATTCCTCAAAAAATTGCTAACACATTGTAAATCACAATAACGTTATAGATCACAATAAAGTTAATGAAAAAATATAGAAATCTGATCAAAAAAGCCTTTTAAAAATTGAAAAACAAGTAAAACATTAAATAATAGATAAGAATAAAATTAAACATACCTACATTATCCATATGAATTGAGAAGTTCATTTTAGGTTTACCTTTGCTTTTCTTTGGAAAATGGAAGAAAATTGCAATTTTTTGATATTATTGACACTTCGTGCACAATTTTTTGACATTCCGTCTTACAAGTATCATATAAACCTTTTGGAAAATCAAAAACAATACAAGTTTGGCTTTATTAAAAGTACAGTTATAGAATGACACAACACTTTTTCTTGCCTACAGGCACATTATTATCGACCGTTTCTTTTTCCGGCTTTTTTCCTTCGTCCGCCGACTTTTGGGCCGGCGTTGAAGCCGGCTTCGGATTTGGGTTTTTCTTCTTCACCTGAAAAAGGCAATTGAATTCACATTGTTTTTGCTACAAAGTAAACTTTACAACGTAAAAGTCGGAGTAAGTCATTAATAGAGTTGTAAAAAGCGATTTTTTGTTGTAATCGACTGGAAATAAAGTTTTGTCATAAAATTAGATGATATTGTTCTGGGTTTGTGTTCAGTTATGTATCTGGTAAGCAGATACATATAGATATACTGGTCTACTTATACATATACTTATGCCCTTACCGAGTCCAGTAACTCATCGACTTTAGGCCAGTCAGTTTCTTGATCACATGCTTTATGATAGAGTACATTACCATCAGTATCAAGCAGTATTACAACACCTTGTTGGCCAAATTCACCACAATCTTCATTTCCAACTTTTAGTTTGTCATCGGATGATATCTCGGCTAGCTGAAAAGGTTGTATTAGTCTTACTGTAAGTTGTATTAGTCTTACTGTAAAGTTACTGTAACATTAAAAGTTTTCGAAACTCAATGTTTTTTTAAAACTCAAGCCTAAATAAGAACCTAATTAAGCCTAAACAAAAAAGGCTTGGCTAATGCTGTAGCACATTGTCTGTGTTGTTTGAACACCCAGTGTTATTACAATGTAGAGGTTGGTAGCGGAGGCAGTAGTTCAAGAGCCGCGAGAAAAACAAAAAAAAACTGGAACCGGATTCAATAACTTTTCCCTCTTTTTGCGTTGTAAGGTAATGTATTCGTAATGGATGAGTTTGTTAATCCGCTTTTTGTAAAACTTGATTATGTGGTAATGGGGCAAGGACGGAAAGGAAAGGTACGGTAGTTTCGAAAGATAGGGGTCACTGTTTAAAAAATACAGTAAAATCAAAGTTTTAATAGTAGTGATGATTGGCTTTATAGACAGAAGGCCAAGGAGGAGGCGGTAGAGGAAAGGTGAGGGTAGGAGAAAGCAGGGTAGGGAAGGCTAGGGTAGAGTAGATGAAGGCAGGGCACAAAGGGCTAAGGTAAGGTAAGGTAGGGTAAGACAGAGATTTTTTTTTAAAAAAGCCAAAATTTGTTCTACCCCAGGCCTTTAAAAAGTCAGGGTCATTTTTTTTGGCTTGTTATACGAGCCTATTGAGCTTTCTTTAGGGTCTAGTCCACTTTGTTAATTTTTTTTTAAATTTAAAAAAATTTTAATAAAGGCCGTTTTTTACCCTCTCCCACACCCAGGTAAAAACCACCTGCCCGTCCATGATTGTTATCAAAAGGCTTTTTTAATAATGACGTTGCAGTACTGCAATATCGCTTTTACAACATAAAAAACTTTTTTTCAAATCCGCCCTCACCTTCTAATGATTTGTCAATTTACCCTATTCCCTTGTAAATATCCAAAAAAAATTGAAACAAAATTGAAAAAAAAATGTAGCTAGCTACCTGTTCAGTATTTTTGAGCCCCTACCTTAACATCAAACCGCTTCGTCTCATCTACCTCTTCCTTGTTTTTGTCCCCCTCACAGAACTGATGAATAGATTAATAATATTAACTTTAACAATTTTTTTTATCATTTATAATCGTGCCTTTGGCTACTACTAAGTTGTTCAAATAATTATGTGCCTGTTAACCTTGGAAATGTGCTAGAGAGCCACAGTTATTTGAGCACCTTAATTTATTATATGTTCAAGATGTTTAGACCACACTTTTAGCAACGTATTTTAAAAACTTTTATTGTTTTAGTCCTGATTTATTGTTTAGTATTACCTACATATATGCAACGTTTTTACCACTAAAAATCAACCTTTCAACTCCTATTCAATGATCACCTTGTTGAAATTTAAACAAATCGCAACTTAAAAAAGAAGCCTAAACAAATTTTGATTTTTCACTTGAAGCCTTTTGACTATTGTCGTTTAAGAGTATTATAACTTGAGTGCCTTTACCATCGTATTTCTGTCATATAAACGTGATATGTTACTTTCACTTCACTTTAATATTCTATACTTTTTTGACCAAAACTGGATTTTTTTCACGGTTAGTGGCGTTACGTAAGCTTTACAAAGCTGGGATTTAATTTTTTTTTACTTTTTGCACAGTGCGATTTTTTGAATTTTAATCACTGCACAGTGCAACACTAAAAACAATTTCTCTGCTATTAAAAAAATCTGCACGGTGCAGAATCGAAAAAAATGTGTTCTGCCATTTTATAATAGAGAAAAAAGTGAAATAAATCCAAAACGTCGTTTCCACAGCCCTACCCTTCATAAAAAATATAAATTTCAAAAAAAATTTTTTTTAAATTTTTTGGACTATCAAACTCTGCAAGGTGCAGAATTAAAAAAAATGTTTGTGCCATTTTATAATAGAAAAAAATGTAAAAATTTTAAAAAAGTCGTCTTCAAAGCTCGTATGTTTATAAAAATTTAAATTTTCGAAAAATTTTATTTTTATTTTCAAAATTTGTCGGACAATCATAATCTGCACGGTGCAATGAATTCGGGCGCATCCTGCGGTCATTCCGAGAACTTTTTGGATTGCGTCACAATTCGAAAACTGGTTTCTTAAGCAAATCAAACTCTTTTCCGGCATTACAACAAACACCCGTTTACTGCGTTTTATTTATTTTTTTAAACCATTGATGTTATTGTAGACTTTTGAGCTACAGTTTTAACTTTTGTATTTATAAATTATTAATTTTTTAAAATTTATTTGTTTAGATGTTAATTTTAGATTTTTAAAAATATATTTCGATTTTTTTTTGATTTTTTTTTGTTTTTAAAAATTGAAAAGTAAGCTTTTGTCTGCTTTTCCATTTGCACCGTGCAATTTTTAACAATAAAATGACCGTTTCGACAATTAATAATAAAAAATTTAAAATTTTGGATTGTAAAGAAAACTTTGTAAAATGGCTTTTTTGAAAACTTTAGTAAAAGTAGTCCGACTGTTCAGACGTTGCGATTTTTTGAATTTTAATAACTGCACTGTGCAACCTTTTAGATAAGGGTAGGACAAGGTTAGAGGTTGAGGAAAAAGCGCTAAAACTAAAAATAAAACTTGAGCTAGGCCTAGAATTTAGGCTAGAAATAGAGCTTAGGCTAGGGTTAAAGTAAAAGTCAGAGTTCTGGGCTAAGGCTCTGGTATAAGGCTCTGGGCTAGGGTAAGGCTATGGGTTATGGCTAAGGCTCTGGGCAAGCAATTTTAATAATTTTTATAAAAAAACCATTTTATGATAATTTTAAGTTTTTTTTCAAATTAGTTTTTGCCCCAAAAATTTAAAATTCAGTTTCCGAGCCAAACATCACATGCTATGTCCACATATACGTTACGTATGACTTGATACTAATAAAAGTGCACTTTGAAAGTTTAAAACAATTAAAGTGACCAATTGAACCATGTTTTATGATAAATTAATGCCCGGCGGGTTGGAAAACATGGCAAAAAACGAAAAGCTCGAGAGTTTTATTACTTTGGTTATGTCATACGAAACGTATATGAGTTATGTTATAGTAGAGTTACTATACGATTTTGAGGTTTTGCAGGGATTGTTATCTGGCTATCTTATATATTACTTTATATATATTTAAGAATGGCATTAAAAAAAATTTTTATTTTTTTTTTGAAGTTTTACTAAACTGCACAGTGCACGTTAAAATAGTTGTTTGAATTTCAGAAAGTCAAAATAAGTAAAAAAAGAATTGTAATCAAAGTACAAAAAGTCAACTACATTACTTTTTAAAACTTCAGTAAAAAAGTAATAAAGACTGCTTGATTCGCTCATAAATCCAAAAAATTACACTGTAATACGTTGAAAAGTAATTTACTCGAAAGTTCGTTTTATTGTCTCAAAGAATAATAAATTTGATGTTATTACAAGTTAAGGTAAGGTAGGATAGGGTAGGGAAAGATAGGGTAGGGTAGGGAAGGGTAGAGATTTTTTTGAATTCAGTTTTTAAATTTAAAACTTTTCATAAACGTTGTTGAACTTATTTCTAGCCCTAGCTCAAACTATTGCTTTAGCTTCACCGTTGGCTTTAGCCGTTAGACTTGAGTTAAGCCTTTGTCCTAACCTTAAAATCTTTTTTTTTCATTATAAAAAAGTTTTATCAGCTAATTTGAGAAGAAACAGTTAAAAGTTTTATTCTTGATTATATAGAACTAGCTACCTATTAGCAACTCAATTACTTTTTGATGAACGTCTATCGTATAAAATGTTTAAAAACATGCTTAAATTGCAACTAAAAGTGCATTTAAAAGCACAGTAATTAATCTTCAAATTGGATTTTTAACTTGTAGTCTACTAAAGTTGCTATTACATATATCTAAAGGGTATTTATAGGTTAGTTAGTCAAAAAGTTTTGAGAGAAACATTGGACTTTACGTTTTGGAAGGCTCGAGAGTTTTTTTTTCGTATTTTACATAAAAAACATACCAAATGAATCGCCTTTTTACCAGATATTGAGATGGCAGACTGACGGTGCTGTATGATTCTAGCCAAACTCTGCTCTTCGTCTAATAATAGTCGAAATGGCACTCCGACCAGTTTTAGAAAACCTCCGCCTTCTGAAAAATGTAAATATATAGTGGAAATAGACCTAAACAAGAATATACTAGGTCCACGCTCGACCGAAACAAATTTTAAGGTTGTTGGGCCAAGTTGACTCAGGTGAGCTTGAAAGCCGGGCCCCAAAACCAAGGCACGGTCCGTGGACCAGGCAGAAATATTGGACCCTACTCGGTTATTTTATCCATGTTTTTTGACATCGTATTTTACATTTTTTAGATTGTACCTTGTTAGTTTATTGCAAAACTATATTTTCTTATTGCTATAACAAAAAAGTGTGTTATGACAAGTTTGCCCGTACTTTTGACAACTTTTTACAGACGTAAAGGATCAAATTTAGAACTGGGATAATGTTACCTTAACTAAAAATGATGACTATTCTTTTTAATAACTTGGCGTTCAAATTAAAATTTATTTTTTATTTAGAAAGTTTTTTTATTCAATTATTAGATATAGTCTTAGCCTCAGCAGTTGGTTTTTTTACCTAAAACTTGCCAATTTATAAAAAAAAATATTTTTTGATTGAAAGAGAAAGTAATATAACTTTTATAAAGCCTACACTATGCTTTTATATCTTACCTATTTCACTCAAATCCACATTTTCACCCCTTTACCTCTTCACCTACATCTTGCCACTACTAATTCAGCTCAAAAGATATTTAAATTTCAAAATTGCGCAACCAAATTGCGTAAATTTGAAATGAAGAAAAACCAGATTCGTTTATTTGAGAGCTTAAAGTTTTAATTTATCAAATAATGTTATCACTAGTAAACTTATCACAGGTTGTTATCAGTGATACTAAACTACCCGACTTTACATAGTTTCAGTTTTTTAAAAATTTTTTGAAACTAGTTTAAAAACTAAAATTAGATTAAGTGTGTCACACTTATTAACAGCTTATCAGTTTTATATTAATTTGCACTTTTAAGGTTTTGGCATTCGTTTTATGGTAGGTATAACTTGTGTCATGGGCAGGCCCGGGCGATGGGAAGGGTGGACGTAGCTTTTGATCTAGATTTGATGTTAGTCATTAGCTTTCCTTAGCATTGGCTGGAACTTGAGCCTGTCTATAGCTTTAATCTTAACTTTGGCCGTATCCCTAGCCTTAGCGCTATGTCACATTACCTTTATCATAAACATACTTTTGCCTTTTTTAGACTGTATTATATTAGTATATTAACCCTTTTTTGACTGTAAGTAAGCTTCTCTAGCTTTAAAACTGTTTTAGACCACCCAATTCTCAAGGTAAATTAATAATGGCAGTTTACAACCGACGTTATCTTATCTGTCGCACATTCGAAAATGTCGTATGTTACGAAAAGAGCAATGTAAGTTACTAACCAGCTGTTTTTTGCTATACTTTTAGACAAAATTTTGTATTTTTAGCCAAAAAGTACTGTAACTTTTATATACATTGTAAAAATTAAAGACCTCAGCTAAGTCTCAACCCTATTACATGTTTCGTATGACCCAGTATGTTCGTATGTTTACGCATAGTTAATAGGTATAGAATTTCACTGACCTCTGCCACTTGATTTCGTAAGTAAAAGAATGTCACAGTCGAGGGCTTGAAACTCTGGTAGCTTTTCGTACATCTTGAGTACATGTTCAGCACAGTGTGGTGAACTAAACGAGTAAACCACTTCGATGAACATCATACTGTAGGGACTGTTCTGGACGTACGATAGTAGGGTGCCTTGGCCTTTGGCTTTGTCTTTACTGCCTAGTTTTATGTCTGAAATGGGGTTGTATAGGTATTGATATAGGTCTTGGTATAGGTATTGATATAGGTCTTGGTATAGGTATTGATATAGGTTTGATATAGTAACAGTATGGACGGTACTATTGGTATTTGACCCTTTTTTAATTTAAAAATGGCCTAGCACCTAGATGTGAGTATAGCCATCAGTAAACTTGTAGATGTCAACTTACTATCGACTGATCGCGGACTATGAGGTCCAGCCACTTTTTGTATCGCATCATCTACTGACTCCAAGAACGCTTCCCATTCATTCCAGGCTTCTGCCAATTCTTTTACTACTTCTCCTAAAATTAAGGTATCAAAAATATATTTTTATGCATTTTTTAAATAATTTAATTCACAATTATATTTTCAGCCGTATTTTACAATTTTTTACACAGAGGAACTAGTGTATATGTAACAAACCTGTTCCAAGACAAAAATTTTAAAATTCTTGCGCAATTTGTTATATTAGAGCTCAAATGTATTTTTTTCTACCAGCAACAGCATATATCGTATTTTACTTTTAATTTCATATAAAGATTGTGTTAAAATTATTTTTCAAAAAATAATATTTAAAAAAGTAAATTTAATGTTTGTAGATGTATAATCAATTTAAAAATTATTATACACAACTTGACATTCATTATGACTCATTTTATGTGTTTTTACTTTTATATTTGTATTACAAAATTCAAAGTTATTTCTAGTAGGTCTGCGTTTACAATTGGTTCCCTAATACATTATATAAAGGTAAAATGCCTAACAGTAGGCCTAGCTTTAAGCACCACAAAATACTCATTTTTCATACCCAGAGCTCCCAAATTTACAAAACAGTGGAATCTCTGTATAATGAATCGCTAGGGAAATTAAAATTTGTTTGTTATGTAGAGGTTTCGTTATAGAGGGGTTGAAAATGCACTGTGTAATGATAGCGTGGATTCAAAAGTTGTTCGTTATACGAAGGTTTTGTTATATAAAAGTTCCTTAAACGGAGGTTCTACTGTACTCGTGCCGGCTTCACTTTTTTTTATAAATACTCGTGGCGGCTCCACGGACCGTTGGAAACTCTGCTTATACCTGCGCCCTAATTTATCGCTTCTTACTGAACTTCTGTAAGAAAACTTCTGTTTAAAATTTTAATATTTTAAAACATAACCCACCTAAATCACTGTCTTCCGAAGCGATCTGTGTTAGTTTCTGATCATATTCGTCCTGCGTTTTGACCGAAATGGCATTATAAACCTTGGCCAACTGGATTGAGAACTCTGTGCCTAACTGTTTGTTCTGTAAGTGGTTGGCCATGAAGCTTATTGCCGATGCTGATTCTACATTCTGAAAAAAAATTTTTTTTGATTAAAATTTAAAAATAATTTTTTTATAAAGTTTAATAAAATGAGTTTGACGTATTTTACAATTTTTTAACAATTTTTTATTTGTATTTTATCTTTTTTTTGCTGTTTTTTAACCGTATCTCAGACTTTTTTTTGTTTTTCTGGTTGTATTTTACATTTTTTAGATTTTATATTATATTTTATCTTTTTTTTTGCAATTTGTTATCTATTTTATGTATATTTCTAACATTTGTTACCTACTTTACATAACTCTTTGTCATTTTTTCCGTATTTTACATGTCTTTGCCACTTCCAACCCAATGTGCATCTAGCAACAGTTTCCGTGTTTGTTTAGATGCCTACGCAACAAGATTTGATGTGATCACTACTTTTTAGTCCGTTTCATCTTCGAAAAACCTTTTTTTATATTAATCGAGCCGGTTAAAGCGCGCCTTATAAAGTTTTCCATTTTCGACGACGCCAAACTTGGGCGAAAATGATGAATCGCGAGTTTCAGGATGAAGTTCTGTCTACTTTTGTGGCTCCCCGTCCTCTGCTCCAGCTACGTGGAGTCGTCGCCGTTCGAGGTAAAGAGAACTTAAATTTTTTTTAAATTTTTGAAAATTTTTATTTAAAAATTTTAGGGGGCTAGCCATAGCCCTAGCCTTAGCCCTAGCCCTAGCCGTAGCCCTAGCCGTAGCCCTAGCCCTAGCCCTAGCCCTAGCCCTAGCCCTAGCCCTAGCCCTAGCCCTAGCCCTAGCCCTAGCCCTAGCCCTAGCCCTAGCCCTAGCCCTAGCCCTAGCCCTAGCCCTAGCCCTAGCCCTAGCCCTAGCCCTAGCCCTAGCCCTAGCCCTAGCCCTAGCCCTAGCCCTAGCCCTAGCCATAGCCCTAGCCCTAGCCTTAGCCCTAGCCCTAGCCCTAGCCCTTAGCCTAAGATCGAACCAAGTTGTAGCCAGAGCTTTAGTTTCAGCCTTATTCTATCCTTTAGCTGGCCCAAACCCATAAAACGTATTGCTGGTGCCAATTATAAACATAATTCTTTAGATCTACTGGAACGTTCCCTCCTATCAATGCCGTAAGCACTTCGACCCAGAAAAGTATTCGATGGTCACAAATAAGGACCAGATCTTTCGAGGTGAGAAGCTAGTCGTCTTCTACGAAAAAGATCTTGGTTTATATCCTTACTGTGATGACCAACAGGAAAGTGTGGAGTCAAACAAGAGTATCAATGTCAATTGTGAAAAACCAGTTAATGGTGGAGTGCCTCAGGTAAAATTTTAATAAAATTTTAATTTTTTTTGAAATTTTTTTAAAAATTAGAATTAAAAATTTTTTTTTTAAAATAAGAATTAAAAATTTTTTTTAAAGTTTAAAATTTTGAAGTTCTTCGAAATTAAAATAATTTTTTTTTCAAATTTTAAAATTTTTGAAATTTTTTTTCGAAATTTGAAATTTTAAACTCTGAAACTTTCAGGAAGTAGACCTAAACGCCCATATAGAAAAGGTACGACAAGATGTAGCTCTCCATATTCCTGACCCAGACTTTGATGGTTTGGCTATTATTGATTATGAGCGATGGAGACCACTGTTCGACCTCAATTGGACCACTAGGAAGATATACCAAGAATATAGTATCATGCTTTTGATGAAAAAGTACCCAGAGTTACCTAGAAGCAGTTTGGCATACCTTTCTCGATACCTTTTTGAATATCATGCTAGGTGAGATTAGCTTGGGTAAATAATTGTTTTTGGAACAAAATGTGAAAAATCGATAACGAAGTGTCACAAAAATACAAAATGTCAGTTTTTGACACTTATTGATTTTTTATTGACTAAAACATTAACTTTTAATAAATTTAAAAATTTTTTATTTTTAGAAATTTCCTGCTAGCGACAATAAATACCGCACGAGAAGTGAGACCGAAAGCAAAATGGGGCTTCTGGGACTATCCTCTATGTGATTATCGATTGAGTCCAAATGAAAAACAATGTCGAGGGCATTATAAGATCATCAATGAACAGTAAGTCAAAAACTAGGCTGCAGTGAGCTTTAATGGGCAGGCAAGGGTGCGGAGTGTGAATGAAAAGATTCTTGATTATTATAGGTTGTATTGAATACAAGGCAGGGAAAGGTAATAGTTGATATATAGGGCAGAGTACGATAATTTAAGAAAAAGCAGGGCAGGGTAATAGACAGTAATGTAGAGTAAAGTACATTATAGCAGGGCAGCACAGGGTAAGGTAGGATCGAGTAAAGTAGGGTAGGGTAGGGTAGGGTAGGGTAAGGTAGCGTAGGGTAGGGTAGGGTAAACTAGGGTAGGGTAGGGTAGGGTAAACTAGGGTAGGGTAGGGTGGGTAAACTAGGGTAGGGTAGAAAATAATGTCTTAAGAACCAATCTTTTTAGGCTTTTGTGGATGTTCAATGCCTCTGACATTATCCTACCACCTGTCTACTTTTATCGACCAGAAAACACATTAGACAGGCAAAGATATGTCCATGCCAAAATGACAGAAGCAGAATGGATCAATCAAAAACTATATCCAAAAAAACTGCTGGTATATGCGTATGCAAAGTTTGAATACAATGTGCTTTACAATGAAACGACTAAAGAGACTAACTACAACTACTATAGTAAGGTAAGATAATATAAATCAATTTCAATGTGATGAAATGCCAAAACCTACTTTAGGCTGACGTCTGCAACTCCCTAAAATACCCCATGGAAATGGGAGCTAATGGAGTCATACTGTGGAGTACTTCAAATTACATGAAAACACGGTGTAAAAGCCTAGGAACGTTCATTGACACTGTTCTTGGGCCGTTTGCCGCTGCTGTGAAAAGGAAAGCGGACAAGTAAGTGCACTCTACCCTACCCTAACCCTTATACTACTTTGCCCTAACGTATCTTGCAGTATATTACCGTAGTCTTTCCTACCCTATATGTACTATGTTTAAATTATCTTTGTTTTACCTTGTCTTCTGTAAAATACTGACCATTTCTTTGACAGGTGAAATTCCTTACCATGTTCTACCCTGTCCTACTTTGCTTTACATTTACCACCCCCAACTTCAATAAATTTCAACTTTTCACAACTGACAGCCTGAAAATGACATAATATTTCAAATTCAGATGTTCGCAAAAAGAATGCAATGGGATTGGTCTGTGTGTGGCCAAGGACCGTCTGCCTTCGGCCAAATGCGAGCTGGCCCAAACCGTGGAGTCCGAGTGTTTGTGTCCCAGCCCTTATATCGGACCACAATGTCAGCTACAGCCATTCCCATTGCCTCAGGCCTTCAACGACACTGAAGACATTTCTTTTGACATTTTGTGATGACATAGCCTGCCCTAGTCAAAAAAAATAGATGACATAGCCTGCCCTATAATGCCAATATTCTTGAACTATAACTCATGCACGACAGCATCTCAATGTACACATTCCTCAAACTCAGGTAGTGACTTGTATTCGACCAGTATTTCGTATATATAATACTAGGCTGTTCAAATAATTCTTTGCCCCAAAGCCAGAAAATTTTCTTAGGGTTCTGTGTCCTAAGCAATGTTTAGGGTTAGGGGCACAGAATTATTTGAACAACTTTATATGTTTTTTTCAATAAGAATGTCACAAGTCTATAGTAACTTCTAATGAGTATATTATGGTAGTTTTTCTAAAATGCTAGTATTTTTTTTTGATTTATAAAGAATTTTTGCTATTTTTTCAATTTTTTAATTAAAAACTGATTTTTTAAACAAATTGTATATCGTAAAATAGTACGTCTTTTTTAAAATATATTTATGTCTTGCTTTCCATAAAATTAAAAAAGATTGGAACGTTGGCTTGAAGTAAACTTATACTATGTACACAGGGCCGGGCGCGAGGGGGAGGGGGGGGAACGGGGGTAGGCCCCCCCCAGAAAAAAAATTTTCGGAAAAATTTGCACGTGGTCCCCCCTGTGGATTTTTAGAAAAAAAACTTCAAGCTACCTGTGCCGATTTTTTTGGACCCCTGCCCCCAGACCAAAAGTCCCCGCTCGGCCCTGTATGTACAGTATACGTAGTGTATATGTAATAATAAGAAATGTTTTGACGTTTTTTTTTTCAAAACGACTTCGCTTATTTTTATAAAATACGTTGTGCCTTCTTAACCAAAATTACAAAAAAAATTAAAATAAACTATAAGATTGTTCAAATATAAATGAGCGACTTCAAGCGGAAAATTTTGATTTATTTTTAAATATCTTAATAAGGGGAGGACCCGCTCGCCTGAAAAAAAATTTCGAAAAAAGTTGAACGTGGTCCCCCCTGTGGATTTAAAAAAAAATTTTAAAAATCGGCACGGTTAGCTAACTGCCTGTGCCAATTTTTTTTGAACCCCGACCCCAGACCAAAAGTCCCCGCCCGGCACTGCACTATACATATTCAAACAACACTACATAATTTTAAAAAATTTTAAAGTTATATTAATAAAACAAAAAAAAGTTGAGTAAAATAAAAAAAAGACTTAAAACTGACTCACCTCCTGGCATTCTGTAGTTTTTTTCTTTATAAAGTGTTTTAGCTCAATCAATGCCGTCCTTGGATCAACCTCAGCCACATCGACATGCGGCGTCAACAAAATGTCATCGATTTTGGTTTCGGCTGCCATCTAAAATACAAGTTTTAAAACTTCAATTCTTATTTATTATAAGGTCTTATTTATTATAAGGCAAACTTCAATTCTTATTTATTATATGGCTTTAAAAAACGTCACTTTTAAATAAAAAAAAATTTTAATTCATTTTTCTATTCTCTGTCAAACCGCCCAGTCTCTAGGTAAAGCAGAGTAGGGCAGAGTAAAATCCCATGTAAAATTTTTTCTCGAATCACCCCCCCAAAATTGAATAATTAAAAAACCATCCAAAAAAAGAAGTACTTCCTCATACACTAACTCCTCAAAATATATGTGGCCATAATTCATGTCCTCATATAATATTATGTGTCATAACGCCAGCCAGAAGTCAATTCATTACGTTTCGTATAAAAACACCCCCGCCTCGTGTAAATAGAGAAGAAACGTTGCGTGCCCCATCCCAAATCAAACACGGGAGTTTTCTGAAGCATTGTGGCACCAAAAAAAGAATTTTCAAGGCTAAGGCTGAGACTAAGGCTAAGGCTAAGGCTAAGGCTAAGGCTAAGGCTAAGGCTAAGGCTAAGGCTAAGGCTAAGGCTAAAGCTAAGGCTAAGGCTAAGGCTAAGGCTAAGGCTGAGGCTAAGGCTAAGGCTAAGGCTAAGGCTAAGGCAAAAGGTTAAGGCTAAGGCCAGAATTAAGTAACACTCCTAGAAAACTCACAAAAAGACTTTAGGCAGTCTATCTCACTAGGTATGGCCCTTCTCTCTCTTATTACCCCTGCTTTTTAATATCAAAAAATCCAAAAACGGTCGATAATAATAGAAAAAATGAAAGAGTCTCAAACCTAAAAATAAATAAAAATAGTTAAAGAAAAACAGGATTCGAAAAAACAAATACGAAAAGTAACCTAAGCACGAATAACTATAATATGCAGCGCTATTTACCTAATGCACAACCTAATTAATTTCCAACACCGTAAAGACAAACATTAGCACATTCGGTTTTATGGCTAAAACAATGCCCAGAATAATGTCCTAACGTCATCACGCCTTTTTCCCATGCCCAATGTTTGACGATGAGTTTCAGGGAGTCTTTACCTTGCAGACTTTGGCTATGTAACATTTGGGATAATGGGTAAAGGTTTTAAGAGTTCTATTATTAAAGTTATTTTTAAAAATGCATTTTTTATTATAAAGAGCAGAACTTAGCAAGTAATTAGACATAAGGTAGAGCTAGGCCAAACAGGACAGGGCTAATTTAAAACAACACTAAAGTAAAGAAAAGGAAATAAAAGAACATGCCAACGCCAGGCTAGGTTAAAAGTAAGGCTAAGGGAGCAAGTGTAAGATAAGGATACAATTAGGTAAGGCAAAGGCAAGGCAAAGGCAGGGCAAAGGCAGGGCAAAGGCAGGGCAAAGGCAGGGCAAAGGCAGGGCAAAGGCAGGGCAAAGGCAGGGCAAAGGCAGGGCAAAGGCAGGGCAAAGGCAGGGCAAAGGCAGGGCAAAGGCAGGGCAAAGGCAGGGCAAAGGCAGGGCAAAGGCAGGGCAAAGGCAGGGCAAAGGCAGGGCAAAGGCAGGGCAAAGGCAGGGCAAAGGCAGGGCAAAGGCAGGGCAAAGGCAGGGCAAAGGCAGGGCAAAGGCAGGGCAAAAGGCAGGGCAAAGGCAGGGCAAAGGCAGGGCAAAGGCAGGGCAAAGGCAGGGCAAAGGCAGGGCAAAGGCAGGGCAAAGGCAGGGCAAAGGCAGGGCAAAGGCAGGGCAAAAGGCAGGGCAAAGGCAGGGCAAAGGCAGGGCAAAAGGCAGGGCAAAGGCAGGGCAAAGGCAGGGCAAAGGCAGGGCAAAGGCAGGGCAAAGGCAGGGCAAAGGCAGGGCAAAAACAGGGCAAAGGCAGGGCAAAGGCAGGGCAAAGGCAGGGCAAAAACAGGGCAAAGGCAGGGCAAAGGCAGGGCAAAGGCAGGGCAAAGGCAGGGCAAAAACAGGGCAAAGGCAGGGCAAAGGCAGGGCAAAGGCAGGGCAAAGGCAACGCGAAGGCAACGCGAAGGCTGAGAATTTATGACTTAGCACTAATAGTACAATTGTGAAAATGTTACTTTAAATACCAAGATCGTGCAATAAAATTACTTTTGCATACTATAATAATAACTTTTACTTGAAAACCCACAAAGGACTCTATCCTGCCAAGATGTCGTTTGTTTTTATGAAAAAAGGGTAAAGAAGAAGCAAATCAAATAAAATATAAAACATAAGGCATGTTCGTAATAAAGAAACTCAACAGCAGCAGAATTTGAAAAGTATGAGTTTTTGAAAGTTGGGCTGCAAAATAAAAAAAAACTCTCAAATTTACTAAAAATTTTATATTTTTTAAAATTTAAATGTCATAAATAATAAAAAAAACTTCAGTTAGTCCCTACTATAATTAAAAATCTGAAATTAAAAAAAATAAGCAGAGTAAAGAGCTAGGAAGGTTAGACAATAAGAAGAAAAAAGAAAATATAAAATAAGGAGGACCGCTTCACAAAAGTTTATATAAAAGTAGAAGGTGCTATGCATTTTCCAATTAAAAATTTTTTGTGTTACCCCACCCACTATCGCTCAAATAAACCTTCTTTTCAGTACAATCTCTCGTTGCCATTTTTGTAAAAATTTGCCACTTTTCCACCCTTTTTTAACCCGCCCATATTTTCTCCCCCCCCCCACCCTGTTTTCCCTCCTTTTCATAAAAAATAAGCTTTCACTACAGTTTTTTTATACCTTATCTACCATACTATACTATAAACTTTTAAATTTTAAAATTCATTTTTACCACGCCTATTTCCAAAATCTTATCTCTCGAATTTTGGCTTGGCAGAGTACATTAGGCGCTTTTTTCATCCCTGCCTGGACTTGAGCTGCCCTGTCTTATTCTGCCATCTCCTGCCATACCATGCCCTTTCTTGTCCTGTCTTGCTCTCCTCCTCTTCATATTATAGTTATAACATTATCCAATTGCCTAGCCTACAGCCCATCCCCCATTAATGTGAAAACCGTGCCTCCATAAAAGCCTCCCCCTAAAAAAACATGCTTTTACTCAAACTTATAAAACCTATGCGAACATCCCTTTATGAAACCGTGACTTCATACGAATATCTTCTGGCTTGTTGTGAAGGCGAAACGGTTCCGGAGAAGAACGCTACTGGTCTTCTTTTGGGCCCAATCTATTTGTCTCTTCTAATATACCGACCCTGTCTTCTGCATGCCTCGGAAGAAATGAGAAAGAACCCAACGTATATAGTAATAACAACTTTGCCTCTGCCATTACTATGTGATCAGTCACACGCCGCTATCAGCTCATTTCAATTACGGTCGCCCCGGCCGCCGTTCCCACGTTTACCTCGACGCGTTTGGGTATTTTCGGCGGTTACTAGGCTCTATTTACGCATAAGTCTCATGGGTTTACAGTGTTCTGGAAAGGGGTTGATATTAGGGTTGGACGCAGGTTACCCTGTGCCTTGGTTTGTGTTGAGCAGCGTTGCCTTGCCTTGCCTTGCCTTGCCTTGCCTTGCCTTGCCTTGCCTTGCCTTGCCTTGCCTTGCCTTGCCTTGCCTTGCCTTGCCTTGCCTTGCCTTGCCTTGCCTTGCCTTGCCTTGCCTTGCCTTGCCTTGCCTTGTGCTTTGCCTTTTACTACCCTATCTTGAATGTGTTCTCGTTATATCTGAAACCCCATGTAAGACCCTCTAAAAATAAATGGCATCAACTGCAGATCGCCAGTACAAACTAGACCTATCCAAGACCAAAAAGCAAGAAAAATAAGCCTAAACTCAATTTTTGGAAAAATCGCTAGTCTAGCTCTAAAACCAGTTACATCTCTAATACTACGTTCTGTTCCGACCCAATATAACATCACAGAACTTTCTGCTTTAGGTACTATAACTTCAAAGCAAAATGTCGATGCTAGCTAACTGCCCAAACCATACAGCCAACATATACGAAAACAGCCAGCCATAAATTGTACTGTGCGTGCTGAATCCGAGTCAAAACAAAACATAAATTCGGCTACCGTTCCCACAAACGTTCTCATAAATGGATTCTGCATAAACCGTGTCGCTACTACTCTTATCAGGATTGGCATGGTCTATTGAGTAGTAATAGATGGAAGTCATGTTACTTGCAGCTTTTCGAATTTTTAAAGAAATTAGAATCTGAAGCATTAGTATGACTCCTTAGCCCAAGCTTCTAGCTTTTTCTAGCCTTAGTTGCTCGCCCTAGGTTCTATCCCTAGCTTCTAGCCTTAGCTGCTAGCCATAGGTTCTAACCCTAGCTTCTAGTCCTAGCTTCTAGCCTTAGCTGCTAGCCATAGGTTCTAACCCTAGCTTCTAGCCCTAGCTTCTAGCCTTAGATCCTGACCCTAGGGTCTAGTCCTAGCCCTAACTAAAGCTTTATTGTTAGCGTTAAACTTAATTTTAACCTTAACTTTAGCCTGCTCGATTCTTAGCCTGTCGCACATTATCTTACCCTACCTTTACTTTAATTTTCTTCTTCTTTATTTTTAATTCTACCCCGTCTACCTCTACTCCTCTCTAAATATATATAATGACATTAACAAAAGCCATTTCTGCACATTTGTCGCAAACCATCCTTAGCTATGAAAAAGTTATTATTACATAACCTATTATTATAAAGTCTGTAGGTCCTATTGTGAACAAAATAACCAAAATAATAACATGACGAATACGTGCAAACAAAAAATGCCTTTTCAAAATAAAAAAAACATGGATTAATCCACGATCATTTAACAAAAACTTTGGGTTTTTTTTAAAATAACGGTGAAGTAGACAAGTATAATGTAAAACAGATGCGTATTGTTAACGTTTCTATAAGGATGATTTTAGAAAGTGAAAAAAAATCTTGTCGTAAAAATGCAAGGCTTTTCAGTCCCAAAAACGACAAAACTTTTTTTGAAATTTTAACATTGTGATTACAAAAAGACAAAGTATTAAAAAGATGTATAGGCAGTAATATTACACCATTCTTATAAGAAGCACTATTTTTAATTTGCTCTAGTCTTATTCATAGCCTTAGTTCTAGCCTTAGCTTTAGCCCTAGTTCTAGCTTTAGCCATAGCCCTAACTTTTAAAAGTTAAAAACGGATTGAACCGCGACCTCTTTTAAAGCTCGACTCAGGCCCAAGGCTCAACTCTTGAAATCGGTCAAAAAAATTTCTGGCTCGGCCCGTTTTAAAAAATGAAGACATAAAAGAAAATTTGGTTTTACATTTTTTAAAATCATTTATTGGTTGTGATACCCAAAAAGTAAAAAACAAAAATTATAATAAAAATTTTAAAAAGTAAAAAATTATTTTTGGTTTGTTTCTAATTCTCAAGTCCAGCAAGTTTCAAAGGTCAACCCGACCCGATCGTAGGGCCGCCCATACACAGCTTGTTTCTCATTCCTACTAACCCTATTTACAGTTCTGGCTTAAACTTACAATTGTTAGCAGGTTATCAAAATTGAAAACCAAAATTAAAAAAAAAAAAAAATTTTTTTTTCAAAAATCTTAAGCTCTTTTAAAGAAAACTTTGAAAAACTTGACGTTTGATTTCGCCAAAAAACTGTTTATGATACTTGACACTGAAGTAAATAACTCGACTAAAAGACTAAAATAAAAGTACTCGAAAATAACACGGAAATGCAATATTTTAAAAAAGAAGTGTACTATTAAGTCATGACTTTTAGTACTAAAAAAACTTTTTAGTTTAGCTTTATTAACTTTTAGTCTAAACTACGTGGCCTGAACTTTAAAAACTTAGTCTAAAATGTTTAGGTTTAGTCTTAGCTTTAAGTGAGGGAAGGAAAGGGGAGGCTGTTTTATTTTTAAATTTAAAAAATTTTTAATTAAAAAAAATTTTTTTAGCTACAAATGATGTTAAAAATCTGCAAAGTTACCCCACCCATCCTTCTCATGCCTTACAATAACAACCATGACAATTCCCAACTTACCGTACCTCAAACCTCTACTCTTCGACCAGTACTAACTCCTCGGACAGCATGTTTGTGGGTATGACTTGCTTTGTTTTTCTTGTTATTCGAAATTTGTTATAAAAATCTAATTTGTCGTTGCTAATTATTAATATATGTTGGTGGGTGTACGTCATCTCCAGCCGGGTGCACACATGGTTTTTTGCGGATTGGGGCGGTGAGTTTGCCCCACTCATCGAACACTTAAAGGACGCACAATTCGGTCCCTTTTCCGCTGCTTTTCGCCCCGATTCGCCCTCCGGGAAAGTTTTTGTGATCTAAATAAGGTCACGTGCTGTTGTCGCCAGGTGCTGATGGCCGTTGGTAAATCATGATTGTGGGCCAGAGTAAAGGTAGGTGGAATTTGGCGGGAGTAGAGTTGGTTTTGGGGGTGGATTGAAGGTTTTCGTAATTTTTTGACGAAAAAAAAGGAGAAAAAGCCTCGAAAATTGGTTTACTTTTTGTTCTTTCGACGTTGTTTTTACGTTTTCTACAAAAAGTTTTTAGAATTTTTACGAATTCTAGTTTGAAAAAGGTTTTAAAAACAACAATTTAAACCTTTCAATTTAAAAAATTGTATAAATTTGCCTTTTTTTCATAAGAAAAAGCTGTTTTATTATGAAAAAAGGCTCAAATTTGTGTTTTTATTTTAAAAAATATATGATGTGTGCTCGTATTTTACCTTTAAAATCGTTTTAAAAATTCAAATTCCACTTTTCTCATATAAAAAAATTGAAATTCTGCTCAAAAAACTTTATTTACCATTAAAAAACGGCTGAAATCTCCTATATTTTTACGTTTTTCAACAAAAAAAGTTAATTTAAACCCAAATTTAAATCGAATTTTTCAAATTTAAAGCCAGAAGCTAACATGAAAATCGATTTTACTATTAAATTAGTAAAGGAATCAAGGTTCAACGCTGGGTTTTACACTTATTTTCTCAAACGAAAACAAAAAAAGTAACGAAAATTGATAAGGAAATAGTGTTTTTGAGTTTTATGTTGGTTTAGATCGATTATTCTAGGTTCTCACCTTAAAAAGCAGGTTTTAGAATGAGATAAAAGATATTGTAGTAGATGTTCTATGCAGGATAATATAGAAAAATTGGTTAAAATTATTATAAAAGCTAGTGTAAAACGTAGTTATAGCATCGATAATACTCTAATCGAATAGGACCAGATATGAGACTTAAAAATCTATTTTTGTTCGCATGAGGCCTTAGAATGCATAAATGCAGCATGAGGCCTTAGAATGCATAAAAACGATTTAAAATATCATGTTGTAATGCCGCATATCATAGAATACCTATTTGATACTATTACGTTGGTAAAAAAATTATGAGCTACTTTTCAAAGCATAAGGTGTTGTAGGTGAAAGATTTTACACTTTTTTTTCAGAAGTGCTGGGCCAATGCCTAGTATGTGGTGAAGATTCCTTCGGCAAACATTACGGCTGCCCGCTGGCCTGTCTGGGCTGCAAAACCTTTTTCCGCCGTGCCGTGATCCACAAACAAGATACGAAATGCAAAAAGCCGGGCATTTGCGAAAACGAAGTATCGGCACGTCGCTTGTGTCGCTCGTGTCGCTTCAAGAAGTGCCTCGAGATGGGGATGAGTGAGGAGGCGTTGCAACCGCGACGCGACGTCATTGGGCGACGACGGCGACCGGCGCAACACAAAAGCGTGTCCGAGCCGGTACCAGAGGAACCTACTACGAGCTCGGAGAGTAGTAGCCCCGAGGCTTTAGGACCGAACATGGATTTGCTCAATCTGATATCACAACTGACTGAGAATGATAAGGCGACCAGGGCCAAGAAGTTTGATCTGATTCGAAGCCGGACCGAAGCCAAGCGGCTGGCTAAGACTGTCAAGGCTGGGGATGAAGGGGTAAGTCATAATATGGTATTAGAGTTAGTATTATATTTTACTATAGTAGCTAGTAGATAATAATATATTATACTGTAGTAGTTTATAATATTTACGATGTAGTAAAATACGTCTAATGGCGATGTAAGAAATTTATATGTACCTAAAGTAATATAACTTGTTCAGGAAGACATGGACAAGCCACTGATGATCATGTTAGGGCCAGATATATCGACAGTAACACAAATTGATCTCCAAATGTTGTTAGAATGGACCAAAACCTTGCCTTGTTTCATGGGCTTGCCTATTCAAGACCGGTTGACTTTACTTAAACGGTAAGTTTTTTAAAAGTAAATATGTTTATGTTAATGTAAGTTATGGTAAAATGCCCTACCCTACTCTGCCCTACCTTGTTCTGCCCTTACCTTGCCCTTCCTTGAAGCACCCTTTTCTACAGTATCAAATATTACTGCTTTACCCTTCTTGAATATCTTACTGTAAACTGTCATACTACTACACAACCTTACAACTATCTTCCCTACTTTCAGATTCGCAGTTTATCACCTCATCTTAGAACACGGATACTACACAGCTCAATTAGACGTGAAGGATGTATGGTTAATATCGAACGGGACTTGTATGCCTCGAAATGTCAGTGTACTGCCAGAAGAGATCAAGCCTTTGGTTTCAGAAGATCGTGCATGGCGACAAGAGAAGTTGTACAAAACAATGACAGAAAAGTGCATCGACGAAGTTGCTATACCATTAAAACGACTTCAGTTGATGCCTGAAGAACTGGTGACATTAAAAGTCATCATGTTGTTCAACTATGGCAATCATCTACATCATGGTAATGGTGAGTTGCTTTATAAGATTTTTTTGATATTGTGATATTTTTAAAGCCTTATAACGATGTAATTTCATCAAAAATAGAAAGAAATGACGCTCCACCAGTTGGAAATCACAAAACTTATAATTTATCTTGTTATAGACACAGAAGACGCCCTGTATATAACAGACGAGACCCGCAAAGTAATATTGGAATGGAAAGATCGTATCATACAGGCTCTCTTTCAATATTACCGCAAAATCGGCTACAAAAATTATGAAGGTATGTTTTATTTTTAATTTTTAGACATATTTGACGAAGTGTAACAAGTTATTGGGTTTTTTCTTTGAATGTGACGAAATGTCACACAAATTATTGGTTTTTATAAAATTTTAAAATTAGACGAAATTTTAATTTTTGAGAAAAGAATTAACTGCTTTTTATATTTTGAGACGAAATGCCACTAAACATATTGGTTTTTATAAGTTGTGACGGAATGTCACAAAAATTATCGATTTTTTAAAATGTCAAAAATGGTATTAAAAATTATTAGATTTTACAATTTTTTACTTTTTGTCATATTTTTCGATATTAACAGTAATTTAAATTGCGAAATTGCCACAAAAGTTATCGATTTTTATCAAAAACTTTGACCAAATGTCACAAACTTTATCATTCTCCATTTTTAGAACGTTTTGGAAATGTGATATTGACAATATCCGGAATAGTGTCAGCAGCGTCCGCTGTTCTGGAGAGTTATCAAGTGATGAGATTGTTCAAGATCGTCCCATTCGACCACATTTCCGAGCAATTGTTGTTCCAAATCGATGCCTAGATGTCTATATTGTTGAGTTGTAAATAAATTGAAATTTACGGGAGTTTTAGGACAAGTTAACAACTTAAAAATTTGAGTTTTAAAATTTTTTGGTTTTGTGTTAAAAAGTGGGTAGAACAGCTTTTAAACTGCAAAATTGGCTTAGTTTTTGAGATATTTAGGTATATTTTCAGCTTTTTTGGGACTGTTTGCCCAATTTAGGCCTATTTATGGCATTTTCATAAATATTTTTTGATTTTTAGGGTTTTGTGGAATTTTTTGAGTTATATCGAGCACATTTTATAGTACATCAAGTTTGTTTTACGTTAAAATGTCTAAATGAAGAAGCCTCGAATATTGTCATAGTTTCGGAGCTTGGAAACAGACAAAAAATAGTAAAAGTCGTCTCTAAAGAGTATATTCAGTACTTTTTTCGACATATTTTTTGGGTGCTTTACAAACGTGCTATTTGTGTACTATTTTTTTGTTTTTAATTAAAAAAGTTATAAATTTAAGAAAATTTTTTTAGGACGTATTTTATATTTATTTTTAAACTGAAAGTTTTGTTAAGCAAGAACATCAAGTTAGTCTTGTGTTAATATAAAATTTTTTTGGTTTTTGTTTAGTAACCACTGAGTTTGAAACAATACTTTACCCAGAAAATATAAAACTTTGTTTTTAGTATGTCATGTAACACTCAAAAGGTGCCAAAACTGCCATATAATACAAATATGTTTGATCAGTTATGAATAATTTGGGGTTTGACTACTTGGACAATCAAGAACTTGAACTGACTGGAGATACTGGGTGGATAAGCAAGCCGTGAGTTAAAAATTTATATTATACTAACAATAATTGTTTTAATATAGTAAAATTTTTAAAACTATAAAAGTTTCTAAATGAAAAGAAAGTTACCTTACCATAGTTTACCTTACCTTAGTTGGTATATCTCTATTCTTTACTAAATTTCATTTTTTCAGACTTGTCAAGCTACCATTGGAACTAACGATTCAACTGAAGAAGCTAGCTCATATATCTTACATTGAGTTCCTGGTTCATCCTCAATATATACCGCAGCAGTTATTGGTCAGTAACTTTGTGGACGGAGAGTTTGATGCTTTAGGGTATGTTCTTTATAACATAGGCTTATTCAATGAGATTCCTACATAACAAACTTTTCTACAGTAAATTTCAAAACCTTTCTTCAATGCAATAATCTATAAAAGCTCTTTTTCAGTACAGTAACCTTCAAACCCCGCGAATCCCAAGACGGTAAACAAGAGCAGAAGAAAGTACTATTGAGTTGTTACGCTTCTGTAATCAAACTGTCATTTTTAAACCTATACGACAGTGATTTGAATCCGGAGAGTCGTATAGGGATCACAAGTATGAGTATATACGGTAGAGACTCTGTAACACCGTCAAAATCAACCTTATATGGAAATACCTCAAGTACGATCAGTATCTATAAACCCAAACTGCCAGATGACTTCGATGGTACTGTGTCGAGTATTGGTAGCAATAGGAGTGGGCGAGCGAGAGGGAATCGGAATAGGTATGGCAATCATTATTTTATGCTAGTTTTGTTATTATGATCAGAGGTTTTTTGAAAGGAAAGGGAGAATATTTTAATTTTTAAACTTTTAGAGAAGGGAGCGGGAAAGAAGCGTCTGAAAACAAGGTGAGGGGGAATGAGGGATGGTAGAGCAACAAAAATGGAAGGGAAGGGGAGGATAAAAAGAGAAAAAGGAGAGAAATAAATGACAAAACACAGCAAAAAAAGAGGGGGGGGGTGATAGAGGTGGGTAAGGTAAAGCAGGGTAGGAGTTCAAGTATAAAAGTTTAACCCTAACCCAAAAAGTTTATAGCCATATGAAAAATTGCAATTTTTAGACAAAAACCATCAAATGCAGCAGTAGATGAACTCAAAGGTTACCTAAAACAAGCCCAAAGCACTATTAATGAAGCTGTCGCTGTAAGTTAACTCTTTTTTTTAATTTTGATTAACAAAAACGTGAAAAAAACTAGTAATTTTGTTGGTGCTGGAAGGTTTTTTACTTTTAAAAAAAATTCTAAAATTTTGTTTGAATTTAAAGCTAGATTACTGAATAGTTTTAAAACGTTTTGAAATTTTTTTAAAAAATTTATTAGATTTTAAGCTTTAATATCAGACTTATTTTTCACTTTTTGGGAAGTTTCTGGACTTTAAAATTGGCCAAAACTTTACTTTTTATTGGGCATATAAAGAGGTAGGTAGGGTAAGGCAAACTTGTAAAGAAACTGATTTATCTGTCGTTGCGTGATCAAACCTGAGCCCCTGAGATCTTCATTTAGGCTAGGTTCTAGGTTTCTGCACGCTTTGGTATTGCCCTTTTCAAACTATTTTTTAAATTTGTTTTTTTTTGTCTCATCAGATCCTAGCGGGCCTTTTCAAAGTTAAAATGCAGCTTTTGTAAAATTAAAATACATATTTAAATTTTAGGCAGAAAACTTTTCTTTGGCCAAAAGAATGCAAACCAACAAAGCTCAACTAGAACTCGTGGTAAAACAACTTCAAGAAGCGAATAAACAGAAAATAGAAGCCATCAACAATGAAGACTACGACAGGGCACAAGAATTAGTGGATCAAATGAACAGTCTCAAAACAAACGCGCTAGCCAATGTGGACACTAGCTTTATCAACATATCTGATGTGAGTGTTTTGACGTTTTGAGTTTTCAAAATTGTTTTTGAAATTGAAAAAAATTTAAAAATGCCATTGTTTTAAACTTTTTTTGTAAAATACGTAAACTACAGTATGCTAAGAAAATTTTGAGTTATAATTTTGGTTTTAAAAGGTTTAGCAGCTTTTTAGTAGGGCACGGTAGGGTAGAACAACTTATTTTAGGCTTCATAGAGCATAAAAAAAGTATATTAATGTCTATCAATGTCGTTTCAGCCTATACCTTCAACACCAGCCATTCCAAAAGCCGAAACTCCTCAACGTGCTTCACCATCGTTACCTCTGCCTCGTATTGAGCCAGTTCGTAAGTCATGTTCTTTGTATAATTATATTAGTGGGTTTAATTGTTTTAGTTAAGACGTATTTAAGGCTCAAAACTTTTGTTTACGTAAATTTTAAGGCAGGGGTGCTGTAGTAGATTCAAGTACGGTAAAGCAGGGTCTAGGCTTGATTGAGACTGTTAATGAAAGAGTAAAGTATCTTATGGTAATGTAGGGTAAAATGAAGTTAATTTAAACGAGGTATAGAGAGTGATAGGGTAAAACAGGCTCTAAGCTTGATTGAGAATGTTAAAAAAATAATACAGTATTTTATGATACGGTTGGCACAGTAAAGTAAAATGAAAGTTAAGATAAACAAAGCATAAGGTGCAGAGCAGGGCAGGGTAGAACAAGTTAAGACAGGACAGAGAAGGGTAGTGCAGGGCACGTTGAAATAGGATAGAATAAGATAAAGTAAGGTAGGGTAGGATAGGATCTAAGCTATCATAGTATTGATTTTTTAATTTTTCAGCTCTCACCCCCTCAACCGTATCAATACCCCAAACTCGATCACCACCGCGAGAGACCAACCTTCTTCTACCTCCAATCACCCCAGCTTCAACTCTAAACAGCTCTCTCAACTCTCAAAATAGCATTTTCCGACCATATCAGCGAACTCGTCGCTACTCAGATCCGACCAATTATAATCGACATAGAAATGATGACAATAAGAGTTTGGCATCAACGTGGTCGTTTAATTATCGACCGGGACAGATTCTGGACAACAATATGAATGTCGCAAATAATCGGTTTTTGGAGAAGGAAAATCGACCAATTCGACCGGCGAAAAATGTGATTAGGTAACGGTTTGGTCGATTTTTGGTTGTTTTTTTATCAATCTCGGTCGATTTCGGTTGATTTTCAGTCGATTTTGATTGATTATCAATCGGTTTTGGTCTATTTAGTCAATTTCGGTCGATTTTTAATAATTTTTGGTCGATTTTTTAGCTTGCTTTTGGTCGATTTTTATCAGTTTCTGTCGATTTTTAATAGACTTTGGTTGAATGTGAGTCGATTTTAGTCGATTTTCAATTGATTCCGGTTGATTTTCTAGCAATTTTTGTTGATTTTCAGTCAATTTAGTCAATTTGAAAAGAACTAAAATTTATGAAAAAATTTTGAAATTGCGACAAAAAGCGAAATTTTGACAAAAAGTCAAGCCAAGACAAAAGCCACCCCCAAAAACAGCAAAAACGTTCTTTCCAGCGACCAAAATGGCCAATCCCTCGACGACCTCAACCTAGACCAGCTGCTAGACATGGTCAGTCCATCTGATCGCACTTATGTCACTAGAGCTGTCAATATCTTTGGCATCAAGCCTGTTGCTGAAATCTACTCTAAAAACTTCAAAGATCGCCGAAATGGACTGAAGAAGGTGCAGGATAACATAGACACGAGTAGTGGTAATGCGAGAGATGTGATCAGAGCTGCCATTCCTTTATTGATCCGAGGATTGAGCGACAAAATTTATAGGGTGAGTTAGGGGAGGTGAACTGAATTTTATTTTTTTTTATTTTTAATTTTTTTAATTTTTTTTTACAAAATGGCTTACAGTTATTGCACAGTGCAGCCTTTCTTTCTTTTGCACGGTGCAGATTATTTTCATTCTTTTATTCATCATTGCACTGTGCACCTTACTTGCTTTTTCCTTGCACAGTGCAATTGCTTACCGTTGCACCGTGCAGATGATCTGCTTTTTGCTTGCACTGTGCAGTCTCTTCAACATGACTGCACAGTGCAATCTCCAAAAGTTTGCTGATCGATTGTCGCAACAGTCGAATCGCCTTCGACATTCCATTGTTCAATTGTCGTAAACCAAGTTGAGTTACGACAGTTCTCGATTGTCGCAAATCTCCCCTCGCGATGTCGCTAGATTCGAGCAATTCGCAAGTCTCGTCGTTTGTCGCGGAACTTTTTTGTTTTTTTGACGCGACAACGACGCACGAGAACCATCATTTGCTATTTTTTCTGTGAAAAATGTTTCTTTTGTCGCAAACTCAATTCTGGTTTGTTGCTGTTGGTAAGTTCGGGTAGGGTAATCAAGTCGCGACGTTCTTTTTCACTTTGCGACAAAAGAAAAATGGGTCGGGATGTTTCAAGACTCACAACTTTGCGACATTTTTCATATCGCTTTTTGACGAGCGATGAATTGAATGTCGCAATTGTCGCAACGTCTCAATTTGCCAGCCTTTTTTGAGTAATTGCGACAAATGTTTTTGGACTGTTGTAAGCGGGATGACTTTTGCGACAAGCGCCCAAGAGAGAGCTTGTCGCGAGTGCACAGCGTGATCTTTCTTTCGTCGCGATAAATTGAGGGAGAACTGCACAGTGCAAAAGGGATTTGTTTTGTCGAAAGTTTGCACTGTGCAAGGGTAAATGTTTGCAAAAAAGGCTTGCACAGTGCAAACTTTGTTTCTTTTTTGCACGGTGCAGTGTATTTTATGGTTTTGCACTGTGCAACACTTACTTTGTTATTGCACGGTGAGGCTTTTATTTTAATGATTGCACAGTGCAGTTTTTTATTTCTCTTTTTGCACTGTGCAATATGAACATTAAATTTTTTTTAGGTTTACGACGCTGCGATTGGATTAAATGAAGTAATGTTAAATTATGTGTCATATCGAAATCAAGATAACGAGATTTCACGATTGGCAGATCTAACCACGCCCATTTTGATTAGTCGTACCGGGGATACCGTTACTGTAAGTTACTCTACTTTACCCTACCCTACCCTACTCTACCCTACCTACTTTACCCTACCGTAACCTACCGTAATCTACTTACTTTACCTTGTCTTGTCCTACTCTAGCATAGCCTTTTAGCCAATTCTCTTAGCCTAGACTTACCCTGCCCTACCCTACATGCCTATACCTATATCTATACTTTTAGGATCAACGTTTTGCCTCCCGGACCTTTGAATTCACCGAAAGTCTATTCAAAAAAGACATTCGAATAGCGACAGACTACCTCAACAAGTTCTCTCAGCCCCTGAAGCCAAATCAGTCGGTTCGAACCTCGCGAGGTCAATCTCAAATTGTCAGTACTGGAGTCGAGTCTCTGATAGTACACAGGAATCGTCTCAACATACCATCTATAATAACCTTTGCCTTAGGTTGTATTGATCACTCTGATGGTGAAGTTCGAAGGCATGGGCGTGACATTCTAATGACATTGTATAAGTCTGGCGACAGAAAGGAGGTACGAGATGCTTTGACTAAAGATACTGTAGAATATGAGAGAAGCAGAGGACTGAGGAATCTGTTGGAAATGTTTGATCAACAAGATAGAGACGATGGGCTTACTGTAACGGTAAAGAGCCCAAGTATTAGGAATGGGTCAAGAGCTAATGGCAGAGGTACGGTTAACTTTCTTATATGAATACTGGGGGGCCAGCTACAAGTAATTACTTAATTAGCGTGAAGTCTAATCTACCGAAAAAGGTTTTGTTATACTATGTAGTATCAGTAAAAGTATAGTAAGAGGTAGTAAGGGTAACAGTATAGATACTATTATGTAATAAACAATGATATAAAGCTCGACTTCAGGAAATTCTGTCAGAAGAGCCACAACGTCAGGTCCTAATGCAAGAACAAATGCGACTTCAGATGGCAGACGAAACGCCACTTCTAGAGGACGAAACACTTTGAATGCCAATATTGCTACTCCCAATAGAAGCACAAGCTCAAGATCATCTAGTAAATCAAGAAAAAGTAATAATGATTCAAGCATACGAAACACAGCGACATCACAGACAAGATTATCTACAAGAACGCCGAGCAGACGACAGAGTAAAAGCTCTAATTCAAGGTAAAAGACGGTGTATACACCTGTTTATGTAAATCTAAATATACAGTAGATTGCAGTTTGAAGTATAATTATAATAAAGTAGAGTAAGGTAAGCCAGGGTTGGGTGGATAAAATGACCTAGGGCAAGGTAGAGCGGGGTAAAGAAGTGTAGGGTGCGATGGGTTGAGTAAGCTATGGAAAGGCAGAGTAGGGTGGGATTGATCGGGGTAGAACAGGGAAGGGCAGGACATAACAACGCAAGGTAGGGTAGAGTAAGGTACTGTAGTGTAGGATAGAGTAGGGCAGGGGAGGGTAGGGTAGGGTAGGGTAGGGTAGGGTAGGGTAGGGTAGGGTAGGGTAAGGTAGGGTAGGGCAAGATAAATTTTACAAACTTCTCTCCCTATACTGTACCCAAACATAAAGTTACAGTAATTTTAAGACGATCAACGACTTCCCGCCACTCTAAACGATCTCAAGACCGGTCGATTCAATCCAACGATTCAAGGCCTCAAGACCGGCCTTCAAGGGACTCTAGGCTTCAAAATAGGTCGATAAAATCGTCCCAATCAAATACCTCAAACAAATCCATTAAGAGTATCGTCAGGCCAGCGACGGCAACAAATGTAGAGCCAAAAAGTGTTAAAATACAACTAGATGGGAGTAAATTAAGTGATACTGGCACGACTGACTACTCAAAGTAAGGCTTTGGTACTTAAAATATGTTACAGTAACCTCAATTTAGAACTTCTAAAAATTTTAAAAATTTCAAAAATGTTTTTTTAATTTTAAAATAAAATCTTTAAATTTTCATTTTTTCTCCAAACTGTTTGACCAACAATTCCATCTATAATGTACCTCTTTCCAGAGTCTGTATGTACTGCGGAGTTCAGAACAACAGCCTTAACCTGACTGGCCTAGAAGCCCATTACAAGAAAGAATGTCCAATGTTGACTGAATGTTCACATTGTAAAGATGTAGTGGAAACGCGTCATCTACGTGACCATCTCATCCATGAATGTTCCAATAAGGCCAATTACAAACAATGTGATCGATGTCAACAGGCCGTGCTCGGCAATCTTTACACAAAGCATCGGAGCAGCAGTAAATGTAGATGTAAGTGTGATCATTTCAAGTTAAATAATCATGCTTCCTCCTCTCTCCTTTGATTTAAAAAAAAAACTTTTGACCCCCTTCAACGAGCCAAATGTATCCACCCCTTAATTGGAGTGATATAACAACCTTTTATATCATTCCTCCGTGTGATACCATGATAAGCAAAGAATAGTTAACAGGGAATATAGTACCCTATTTTGACCTAGAACGTTGGGCAAACAGTGGGGTAAAAACATCTTTTCAGTACAGGGGTATCCTGAACTTTTTTTGAAAAATCATTCTAACTTATCATAATATAAGGTGCGCTTTGTACAACAAAGTTCAATTCCTTAAAACTGATACAGTAGAGCCTTCTTACTTTGAAAATTTATTACTTTTAAAATCTTCTTCCGTTACAGTCCTAATTTACAAACCCATTTTTATTACAGTACTCCCCGAAAACACTGGTAGATGTCCATTGTGTTATGAAGATGTAAAACCTGACAATGACATTGGCTGGAGAGATCATTTAATGAAGAATTGTAAAGCTAACAAACGGAAATAAAACGTACTACTATGTATACAACTTGCAACAGTGTTTTTACAGAACAACTTATTTCTATGTTTATTTCTAATTCAAACCTGGTTTAGCCTAACTACATAATGTACTAAAAGCCCTTCCTAAGCGTAAAAAATCCTTTCTAAGACCAAAACAAGTCAAAACCAAAGAAAAATGAAGTCAAAACTTAAAAATGTCATAATTTATTCCAAGTATATTTCAAAACGTACAAATGTTCAATCCCACATCGTCGTTCCATTAGCACCGTTCCAACAATACCATCTTGTTTCAGTGCATCACAGAGCATTTTAATGTCATTTTGTTTCAATGCTATCAAATAAAAGGTGCCATTAGGTTTGGAAAGGAGCTTTGGAATACGAGGTAACAGCCTATCTAGCTCCTCTCTACCATGGGCGCCTCCAGCGTATGTTCTGGACTGAAATTTTTAAATTTTAAAAATTAAAAAAAAATTTTTTTTTAATTAAATTTTTTTTTCATTTTCTATCTAATTATAAAAAGTCATCTTCAAATAGAAAAAACCCACTAAATTATCGTACGCCTTCTCTTCTGTAGGTACATATGGTGGATTAAACAGTAATATATCTACTTTACCATCCATTTCCAAGCCATTTAGTAAGTTACTTCGTATCAATTGTCCTGTAACTTTGTTGTATTTTAATGTAGCTCTCGTCACCTCTAAAGCATTCAAATTTATATCAATACACAATATTTGTGGCTTTGGTTTTAGGTCTGGCAGGTTTAGAAAGAAGGATGAGACAACTCCTGAGCCACAGCCAATTTCAACAGCTAGTGAGGGCTTTACCACGATTGTTATGAACTAAAAATGTGTTATTTATAAGCTGTTAAATTTATATTAGGTTGTTTAAAAACTTTTATCGGGTTTTAAAACTATTAGGTTGTTCCTAATTCTGAGTAGGTACCTGTACGTAAAAAAACAAAAAAAAATTTTTTCGAAAAATCGGGTGAGGACAAGTAGCTAGTTACCTGTGAACCAAAAAATTTTTTGGGTCTCCGGGTATTTTACCTCACTCTTACCTCCTGATCCTTTTCCAAAGCGTCCAAAAACAAGAAAGTGTCTTCAGAAGGCGGATATACATCATCAGGCAGGTTGAGATCGTAATGTGGTGTTGGTAATGTCATCTTAAACCACAAATTTAATAAGTCTTACTATTTACCCGTTCTTTTAATATAAAATGTAAGTTTTTATTTTTTGCGCAGTGCAGTCCAACTATGTTTATTACTGCACCGTGCAGTGAAGACAAAAACTTGTTAAATTCTAAAATATTACAATGATATATCGAAATTGATTTTAAAAACTTGTAAAATAAACATCTACATTTGTTAGTACCTCATATCAAAATTGTCAAAATCAATGCGCAGAGTGCAATGCTCAAAACTTAAGTTCTTGCACTGTGCAACCATTTTTTTAAGTTTTAAGCCGGGACAGCTCTAGTTTAACACATACTTTATAAAAAACCTTGTAATATTTCAATTCTACTACAAAGTATTTATATTACCCTTCATATCAACACAAAAATCCTTGACAGATTTACCAAAAAAAAACAAAAACTTCGGATTTTAAACCAAAATCACTAACCAAAATGCCAATTTCAAACGCAAATTTGTTTATTTTACAAATATATAGGCCCGTATGCAATAAGTACAATAAGACTTTATACAGTACACACCGGAGGTGTTTGTGGAACTGAAGAATATAAATATGAAGATAGATAGGTTAATGTTGGTTTTCAACAGAGGTCTTGAATCACGTTATCCATTAGACGGTCGGCGACGTCTCGAGCTGCTTGAGGTGAAGTTGTGGGTTGGTGGGGCTGATCTGCGGCCGAGACATGATTTCTGGTCGGTGACTGATCTATAGCTCGATTATGATCTGTAGCCGTACTCTGCTCTGTAGGCAAATTCTGATGAGTTTCAGGATGCTGTAGAGCTTCTAATAGTTCGGAAGTCAAATCATTGGGTCGTTGATCTTCGTAAGCTTCTAGTGACGCTGAATGCTTTACATTATCTACGTTAAGACCCTTAGAGCCTTTTAAACTATCGTTGCTAATTTCTGTAGGTTCTCGGCTGAGTTGTGAAGCTCCTAAATCATCGTTCTTTCCTTCCGAAGTCTCTGAAGCATAGTTCTTGTCTTCTGAAGACTCCTTAGATTTCGATTCATCCCTCCTTTCTTCGTCATCTACTGAAGCTTCAGAAGAATCTTGCTTAGCTTCTTCAAGCTTTGCAACTTCATCATCCTCAGCTTTAGCTGTATTTTGATGTTCATCGTTTACTATACGATCATTTTGAGCATTATCTCCTGAATCCTCGTGTCTCTTCACTCTTTTAAAAGTTTCTGAAGCTTGTGCATCATCTGATTCAACATGATCTTGCTCCCCTGCTGTTTGACCATATACAACTTCTTTTTGACCTCCATTCAAGCCATGTTCTCCTTCTTTACTCAGTCTACCTTCTTCATTTTGACTTTCTCCATCATTATTCAAGCCTCCATTGACCTCAGTATTCAAATTACCTCCACCATTACCACCTCTACCATTGCCCAAATCTTCGTTAACTTCCCCATGACCATCTTCTCCACCAAGACCCTCATGTTCACCATCCTGATCCCTCTCCGAAAACGTTATATTTCTATGTACAGTTGGGATAGGTTCAGAATTCGGTCGAAACGCGTACGGTGCCACTCTTTCCACAATCTCAACGTCCAAAAGATTATCGACCGGTTGGGAAATAACCTCATCCGTTTCGATATTCTCCATGCGCTCTTGTTGGTCGGGCTGAGTGGGAGCGCCGCGGTTCACTAGAATAAGTTCTCCATTTCCGCGTTGCGATGCCTAAAGACAAAAGTGATGGCAATTATGGCAAAGTAAAAAAATATTAAATTGTGCAAATAATTCTGCGCCTCTTAACCACAAAAATTTGACTTGCGAGAGGCACAGAATTATCTGAACAGCCTAGTATTAAAAAAAACGACAGTTTGACACTTACATCTTGTTGAGCTACACCAACAACTCGTAGCAGCTGTTCTTGATGTAGAATCAAAGGGATTTCGTAGTGATGGAAGAAGTATATCATGGCATGCTATAAATAAAATTTCAAAAAAATCAAAGTTTAATATAACCTCCAGCTAAAGCAATAGATTTAGGTATAAATAGTCAAATCTCAAAATCAAATCGTAAAATACGTTAACTTAAAGTCAATAATAATGTAAAACTTACCAATATAAACATAGCCGACGTCAGTAAAGCAAAAATATTGTATTGACCTCCAAATTTGTACTGATATGCGTAGAAAGCGAAATGATATAGATAAAAGAACCTAAGCCAATGCTTTCTCGACACTGACGATCTACAACAAATGGCGTCGTATTGGTCAGCCATCCATACTAACAGAATTACATAGAAAGCGGTCGAAGTGTCGTTGAATATCTCTGACATTATCGCTTCCATACCTACAACAATATTTCTTGAATTTAGGTAAGGATATTGCCAAAAAAATTAAAAAATCAAATTATATTACCTAAAAATGACTAAAAAGTCCTAAAAATACTAAACCTATACATGACTAACATAAAATGCAGTTCTTGCATTAAAAAGTTGCCCACTTACCGACCAAAGCCAATATGACAGTTAATAAAGGTGCTACTGGAAATACTAATGGTTCGTTTAGTTCAAACATTTGTAGTAAATCAATGATAAACAAGAAGATTTGATGATGTGAGAAGCGTAAGAGCATGGAGATTGCAAAAGTCTGAAAATAATCATATTTATATTAACTTAGTCATAAGAAATTAATTTTAAATTGATTTCATTTGCTCTAAACCTTTAAAAAACGTCAAGGCTTAGATCTATATATCATTAGCTATATTGTAGTAGAAAACAGCCATAACTTCTAATTCTTCAAAAGTTTCTATCCTAAAATATAAAAAAATCAAAACCCTTACAAATATTAACATGATCAACATTGCAGTAATGTAGCTGTAGTGCGAGACAGATGATGTGACAAAATGATAATGTTCCATGTGCATCAAGTCCTTCAAATATCCTTTGTCAGTTTCATTTTCAGCCAGCGACTTCAAGGATGATTGGATAACTTCACCAATACCTCCACTCAACCATCTGGTCAGATATCTGTTCTTCCAGCTTGACAAGCAAACATCATTGTTGCCGTCAATCTATAATATCATTATTATTAGCTTTAAACTTTAGTTTGTCGATTACAAAAGATAAATCAAAGTTTAAAAGAGAAAAGAAGGTGTAAAACATCAAAAACTTACTCTATATGTCATTTCCTCTACATTGTAGTACCTCCTCATGTCCGAGCTCAACTTCAACAAGCCGTGACTCAATGAATATTCTACTGCATACACAAATATTGGCTGTACTTTAGGTTCAAAATATAAGTAATCTAAAAATACATCCATTTGAAAATATTAGTTTTATTTCATGTTTCCCAAAAACACCGAATAAAATAAATAAAACTATCAAAATCGCACATAATATACATTAATATTTAAAAAATTTCGTTAATAAAACATTAACACTCAATCTTTTCAAAAATTGTAAAAAGCCTTACCATCCTCTTCATACGGATCACCAGCAAAAGTAAATTGCAGATCAGATATCCTGTAACGCAACGTCCAATCTCTCGGAGTAAACTTGGGCCCTCGCATGAGAAGATACTTTTGATTATAATACGTTGTGCCATTTGAATCTAAACGTAAAACAAGAAGAAGTAAGTTAACTTACAGTCAATTAAGCCTTCTTCAAACTCTTGTAGATTTCCTATTACTTCCACTCGCAAAATTCCTTTTTTAGGCCAACTATGCTTTATCTTGTTCAAACAGGTGCCTGGATATCTGCTGTGCGTAAAATGAACGTAAATCAATGTGAACAACATTATCAATGCCTAAAAATACCTTCATCAGATTCTATTCTACAAATATTTAGCTAAAACTTTAATTAAAACGTATAAAATTCATCAAGAAATTAATAAAAACAATAACAATACCATCTAAACCAAAGCAAAAAAAAAATTTACCGTGGAAAGAACAAGAAACTCAATCAACGTCCGCCATTTCTGACTAATATGATTGTTGTAGCTGACTGCCACCTTCACCACCATCGCATGAAACAATCGGTCGCGCACTGTGCCCAACCGTTGATTACCATTACCAACATTGGCTCCATCACCGCCCAGGTTGCCAATATCTACCTCCAGATCAACAAGTCCATTTCGATGATCCGCCATTTTCAACGTCTAATACATGCTAAACATTCATTAAATTAAAAGATTTAAGTGTAATACTAAACATGAGATATAAAATTAGTTAAATATTGATGAATAAAAAATAAAATTACATAATTTTAGCTGATTAATGTTAATATATCGAAAAATTATATAAAATAACTTAAAAAATCCTTATAATGATAAAAGAAACTGCGCGAATCGACGGAAACTTGATGTTTTCAATGAGTTTTTCTTGTCAATTTCTCGTCTTTTTTCATGCCACGGAACGCCAAGCTTTTTTGGCTAAACATGTTTTCGTGGTAGGAAGCATAAACTTTAATGTGTTGATTACAATTTGGTTTCAGACGTACTAAAAATGCGCTAAAGCTTTTAAAAATTATTGTAAATCTGTAAATTTTTATAATAATTAAGATTTAGTTGCTATATATTGTGTTTTAATATATTATTCATGTGTTATCAGAAGGCTGTTGTTTCCTTTTGTTTCATTCTTTATTCAGAGTTGCCATGCTACTAATCTGTAAAGACAACAAACAAATAATATTTTTAAGACAGATGTTTTACAAAATATATTTTATTTTACATTTATTTGATCAAAAAATGGTAAAATACGAACAAAAGATAGTCTGACTTTGAAAAACAGTTGGAGTAGATAATGATATTCACAAAACGTTACAAGTGCGATGGTTTAAACGAATGTTTTGTTACACGTTCTATCATTGGTATTGTGATATATTTATGATTCAACAATGTTACTTTCGTCGCATTGAGAGGTGCGTGGAAGATCTGAAATATTTGTGAATCGGACAGTTGTCAGAAGTGTCGGATAACAAAAGTTATTAGTTTAAGTTCAGCAGATGTTTATTAGGCAATTATGAGGAAGGTAAGAACGTTTAGTTGCTATATATTGTGCTTTTCTTTGAAATCTTAATCAGTATTAAAAAATAAAGTTTTGTCGCTTTTGAACGTCAGAGCCTACGTCATTTGACGACAAGATTTTTTTGACCCTGCTGTGACTTGTAGCGTTTGAAATTTTGTTTTTGTGTGTTTACCTTTCTCTTTCATTGTTTCGTATATCTAAGTAGCTAATATATATATGTATATTCAGGTAACATATACAGAAAGTTTTAAAAGCCTGGTGCTAATGGTCGTGTTTATATGCGTAATTTACATATTAATAACGACAAAACGAGACTTTATTAGGACGAAGAACGGATTGATAGCTACAAATTTAAAGTCCACGTTATCAAAAGGAGTTCAAAGTAATGAAAGCTACAATAACATGGTAAAAATACAGTAATTTTTTGATATAGTAAGGTAGGAAAGAGCAGGGTGATTCAGAAGAGGCCAGGGTAGAATAGGACAGGGCACGGTAGGTCATGACTAAGCAGTGTGAAATAGAATAGGGTATGGTAGGGTGAGGTAAGGTAAGATTGGGTAGGGTAGGCCAAAAATAATATTCAAAATTTTTGATTTTAGTCAGATGTAAAAATAATCTTACTCTGGACAACTTACTACGGTCGTGACTCCTACCTTACGCCCCCGTTCGAGCCTTGCGAGTACAAATTTGTCCATACCAATGACAGAAGCTACCTTCCTAATGCCTCATTGGTCGTATTTCATGTTGGCGAGACCAAAGCCGCCGATTTACCGCTCAATAGTTCCGTACCCAAGGTTTATTTGGCCATAGAATCAGCTGTACATGCCATATTTTATAGAGGGAGCCCACCTGCAGACTTTTATAACTACAGTATTACATACCGAGACGATAGTGATGTCACTTTGATCTATGATCCACCAAGGACAGAATACAGTAGGAAGACTGATAAGGAGGTAAGGGTACTTATAAGGTACTTGTAATTATTTCTTACAAAGTTTAGGTAACACATTTTTGTGAATTTTTACCTTATATTATAGTAGGTTCAAGGTCATTTTTACATCACAATATCTTGTTTTAGATAGAGAAGATCATTGCGAAGAAAACGGAATTCGCGTTGAGTGCTCGTTCTAATTGTAGAACACCTTCAAAGAGAGAAAGACTGATAGAACAGCTACAGTCCTATGTCAACCTTACTCTAGTTGGAGGCTGTAGTAAAGTAGACTGTGATAATACATGCCTGGATAAGCTAATAGGTATCAATATTAACTTAGACAGCATATAATGATTTTTTTACGTAATTCGCCCTACCCTACTTTACCCTACCCTACCCTATTCTACCCTACCCTACCCTACCCTTAACTTTTAAAATAGCCTTACAAAATGTCATTTCAGAAAATCACTACTTTTACCTATCCTTCGAGAACTCGATTTGTGATCAATATACGACTGAAAAGTTTTTCCGATTCACAAAATTTATTGTACCAATAGTACTGAAACGTTCTGTAGTACCAAAAAGAATCCCACACGATATTTTCATAGCGGTGGATGACTTTAAAAATGTCATTGAACTTGTAAACTACTTGAAAATGCTAGTTCAAACTCCAAAAGAGTACAAAAAGTAAAATTTTTAACAGTTTTTAGGTATAAACTCAACTGATTTTTTAATTTTAAACCATTTTCTGAACATTTATAGACCTTACTGAAACTTTTGATATAAAAATATCGATTTCCAAACGTTAAACAGTCATATGTTATAAATATGTTTTAGATACTTTGAATGGGCCAAAAGAGATCCCCTGCCAGATACTTATAACAAAACCAAATTTGACACTGCTTGCTCGTCTTGTCGCCTTGCTCATCAACTACCACCAAAACATATACCTGATTATACTAAGATCCTTGACCGGAATCTTTGTGATCACGATTTTGTTTATAGGTTTCTTAGTAAAAAAAATATACATTAGGCTTTTTGAAAATTAAAAAATTTTGTAATTGGAGAAAATAGTTTTGATTACGCTTTGTGACACCATAGGGGGTATAATTTAAATCTGTCAAGATTTAATCTTTGTTTTTTGGTTTACAATTAATACGCCTGCCGACGGCGGCGTTTTAAATTCATTGTTTTGTAATTGGAACACTTGCTGGTGAGCTTATTAAGCCTATAGTTTAAGCACATGAAAAAGGTAATTGAATATCAAAGTTGATAAAGTGTTAAATGTCCTTACCTGATTTTTTAGCCTTTTCTTATCTTTCCCTTCCCCCAAGGGGTGAAAAACGGGCCGTGTAGGCATGGCCTCAAACTAGCTTTAAAACGGACACGGTCTAAAGTTGCCTTGAGCAAAATATCTTTTTTTAACACAAGCCGAGTCTATAATTTTTTGAACGGGCCGGGCCGGCTGTAGAAAAAATGAAAACGGGCCGGGCCTAAACGTTAGGCCCCAGGCTTGGGGGGCCTCAAAAAGTAAGCCCGGCCTAGACCGTTTCTTACCCCTACCTCGCCCCCGCGCCGTCACACCCCAAGCGATTGCCCCATGCTTTATAATAAGTTCATTCAGATATACCTAAGTTGAACTAAAAAAAAATACTACTACTCTTTAGGTATCTAACACACAACTTTTGAAATTTCTAGTCTCAACTTTAGTATTTATATGGGGATTTTACATATTTACCACAACAAAACAACAGTTGGACAGAATACAAAACGAACTGACAGCTACTAATTTAATGTTCGAGTTAACAAAAGAGTTTAAAGATGAGGTGAACGTCAATAACATGGTAAGTCATGTTTTATATCTTACAGGATGCGCGCAATGATCTGTTACACGGTTTTTTAATCAAATATTTATTTTAACAACAAATATATATTATTTTGCTAAAATATCAATATATGAAACATCTTCGTACTGTACTACCTCTTATCTTAAGAAATAGTATTTTACCCTACCCTAGCCTACCTTATCATCTCCTACAATAAATTACCTTACCCTGCTCTACTTTACCCTACCCTACCTTACGCTCAAAAGCCAGAACTTTTACTGAAACGGATAGTACGATAAAAAATTATTATACATTGTAAGTAAGACCAAAAAATTTTTTCAGTCAAACATCAAAATTATATTACTATGGAACAGATTCTACGATCATAAAGTATTCGTCTTTCCACCCTTTGAACCATGTGAATACAAATGTTTTCATACGAATGACAGAAGATACCTTCCCTACGCTTCACTCGTCGTATTTCATGTAGGAAATGTAACGGCCGATGACTTACTGTTCGATAATCCTGTAGCCAAAGCTTATTTGGCCATTGAGTCACCTATGTATGCCATATTTTATAAAGGAAGTCCACCACCAAACTATTTCAACTACAGCATGACATATAGAGATGACAGTGATGTTACGATAATGTATGATCAACCTAGATCGGCTTATGAGAAGAAAACTGATCAGGAAGTGAGGTTTTATGAACATACCCTCAAAAACCAAAATCCTTTTAAAACTGGCTAAAATACGTTTTCTAGTTAGACCAAATCATTAAAAAGAAGAACCAATTTGCTGTGAGTGCACGTTCTAATTGTAAAACAATATCACAAAGAGAGAAACTGATAGATGAACTTGAAAACCATGTAGACCTTACTCTTGTGGGACGCTGCACCAATGTAACTTGTGATACTACATGTTTGGACGAACATATCGGTAATAGTTTTAAAACTAAAAAACTAAACAGTGTTTCAGAATGTCATATTTTTTACAAAATTTTATTTTTTTGTGTCCCATAACTGTCAAAAAAGTCTTGTCGTTTTTACAATTGAAAACTAATTCATATTGACGACAAGACTTTTTATGGAAAATTAAAATAGCCTTTAGTACATTCATAATAATAACAAAAATTCAGCAAAAAATAACCCTGCCTTAACGTTTCGCTGTACTATAGCCTTATAAAATGACATTTTTCAGAAAATCACTACTTTTACCTATCCTTCGAGAACTCGATTTGTGATCAATATACGACTGAAAAGTTTTTCCGATTCACAAAATTTATTGTACCAATAGTACTAAAACGTTCTGTTGTACCAAAAAGGATTCCTCATGACATTTTCATCGCGGTGGATGACTTTAACAATGTCATTGAACTTGTAAACTACTTGAAAATGTTGGTTCGAACTCCAAAAGAGTATAAAAAGTAAGCTTTTTTCAGTTTTTGGATATTAATTCAACTGATTTTCAAATTTTAAACCATTTTTTAAATATTTAGGCCTTGCTAACATTTTCAATCTAAAAAATATTGATTGGGAGGCACCCAAAAAAACGTCCTATCATGATATATCAGCCCAAATAATATGTTTAGATACTTCGAATGGGCCAAACATGACCCGCTTACAGACACTTATAGCAAAAAGGTGCTCGACGCAGCTTGTACCTCTTGTAAACTTGCTCATGAACTACCACCAAAACAAATACCTGATTATAGTAAAATTCTTGACAGGGATCTGTGTGATAACGATTTTCTGAATAGATTCTTAAATACAACCTCATCTAGTGCTATTTAGAATTGATTAAAACATCCCTAATTGTATAAAATTGTCTGTAAAATATAAAGTAAAGGTATAATAAAGCATTAAAAACATGTTATTTCAACCAGCTAGAATAGCCGTTTTGGCGCGAATGGTTTTCGCTTCAAAACCCAAAAAATGGACTGATGTTTTTATATTTTTGACGAATTTTTGCCGAAAACATTTGTACCCCATTGTACAACTAAAGTACGGCCTTCTCAATGTCAATTTAAGAATAAAATGAGAGATGATTACGTACCTGTTGTAGACATCTATGCAGATATTCTTAAAACTCTGAAAAATCGACTCAAAACCGAGACGAAAGTTGAAAATCTTCAAAAACTTGCCAGAGCTTGGACAAAATGCTGTTCTCTCAAGTGTGATCCGTTCAATTATCATGGAGTAGGCAATAGAACTTGTAATAACTGTCGTACATTGACTGAAGATGTTTTCAATATGGTAAGAGTTGGCAAAATAGCGTATTAAAACTTTAAACTATTGTTTTAGCTCATCTTGGATAAGACTTTGGATGAATTAAGAGAAATAATACACAAAATAGTGCTATATCAATTTTCAAAAGTTAGTTTGGTTTTTTCTGAAGGTATGTGATTTGTTTCATTTTGTTTTATGTTTAGTAAAGAACAATGGAAGCTTGATAATCGACGGATGTTGACTTGGATCAAAGAAGTGGTTAATCAACTGCAAACCTTGTTTTTCATTGACTTTGATACAAGAAGGAAGTTAAAAAGGAGTGCTACGTTTAGTTCTGAAAGGTTTAAAACTTCTGTGACATTCGCGGACGAGGATATTACGCATAAACGCACTTGTGATGTTAAGGTATATAGTTATTGATAATTTTTTTTATAATTTTTCTAACAGAATTTTTAGAGACTCTAATTTATTAGTGTATTTTAAGAATTTGGTTTTAAATTTATTTTTATATTTATTTATTTCCAGTCATGTAGTCTCGCACCTCTAAATCATATTATGTTAAGCGATCAGTTTATTGATACTGATTTCACTGTAAAACAAGGAAAAGCGTTTAAAACGGATAGAGAACGATTTCTTCTTCATTGCGATGCTCATAGTCAAGTTTGCAAAGTGATTTATTATCTGGAAAACATGGAGTACAACATTTACAGGAATTGTCAACATTGGGTAGGATAATATAAAACTTTAATGGTATTTTCGAAAAGTTTGTATATTTATTTCTAAAATATTAAGTTTTAAGGTAAAACATGTTTGTTTGGTTCTGTTTTTAGTTATATAAGTAAGACGTCTTTAAAGAAATTAAAGCTTTCTTAATTTTAGATAACAAAAATTGGATCAAAAAAGTTTGAAATCAATGGAAAAATTGAGAATGCTGTGATTAGAGGACTTGTTGATTATTACATCAAGTTGTTTATTGAAGTGGACAGCTTGGACAAGGTTTATTTGTCTGCTTATCGTTCTACCTTCAGTTGTATACCCACGTTGAAGGTCATCTACGAAAACTGGGTGGATTATGTAAAGACCGTGAAGAGTATTAGAATAAGGTCTATTTTGGACAATGATAAGGAGTTTCAGAAATTGAAGGACAAGAAGTTTAAGACAGAGTACGTTGATGATGGTTCAGATGAAGATATGGATTGTATTTGACTTTTATGGTGGTTTTTGCGGGTTTTTAGTGGTTTTACCTGATTTTAATTTTGAAGCCTTATTTTTTATTGCTTTATTTCGTTGTTATTGATCTCATATAATGTATATAATATTGTTATTGTTGTTATCTGTTACTTAATATTAATAAAAACTAAAAATCATATTGAAGTTCGTATTTTTTACTTTGGTATCGTATTTAACGAAGCTATTGCAAGTCTTTATGCTACAATTTTTGATATAAACGTTATTCTATGAATACATCTGTAGATTTTTGCCGTATATCTCTTTATAAAGTGAAGATCTTCACGTAGATACTGTATTTTGCTCGCTACAGCTTTTGATGTAAATATGGAACGAGTGGGCTTTGGTCGGAACAAAAACTTCAACGTGGTACAGTTTTGGGAACAAAGAGAGATGTAAGCAGTTATATTGTTGGGATTTTTCTATAATGTCTGTGCCCTTTTCAATACAAATTCTTGAGGCTAGGAAGCACAGAATTATGTGAACAACCTAATATTTGGATCAAGCTAAATGTGTGTTTTAGAGGTCTGAAGACGATAGCACACGATCGTCGACTAATAGATTATCGTATTAGGAGTTTGAAAATGAGTGAATTGGAGCTTATTCGATACCCAGAAGACCGTCAATCCACCTCATCGTCAATGGCTTTTGATCAAAGTGAATATAAATTGTAAGAAATGGCTTTTTTGGCCGAATTTGGTTAATTTTTTTGACAAGCCAAGGCGTTTAATTATCAACGTATAAATTAGTTGTGGGATTTTATAAACTATAGACAAGACTTTACAATTTCTCAACCTTCTCAATCTTCAAGCTTACAGTTTGTTATGTGGCGGCCGAACCGGCGATATTCGAATATTTGATATGGACGCGCCTGAGAATCCGGATACGGCGCACGCTTGGGAGCACACTTGTTATAGTGCTCCGAAACAACAGTAAGTATAAGAAGGATGATAATTAGTACTATTGGGCTGAGAAATTGGCATTTTTTACTACTTTGAACATAAGAATACTAAATAGTACTGCTATGGTCAAGAACACAGTATTATACTGACTTATACAATACTACTATGGCCAAGAACACAGTGCTATACTGACTTATATAGTATGTACTATTTTTACTAAAATGAGATAAAACCTACCAGCTTAGCTTAAAAACGATTTAGAAGGCCCAAAAAAGTAAAAGAAAGTGTTTAATATATAATACTATAGTGAAATTTTAATATTATGTTGTTGTAGATGGCACCACGGCGCAATAACCAAAGTCCAATTCTACCCAATCGACTCGGGTGTCTTCTGTACGACCGGTCGAGATTGTAAAGTACGATTATACAATTCGGAGACCTTCCAAGTGATCGATGAAATCCAGTTGCCAGAACCAATCAGGGATGCGCAATGGGGAATGGCACAGAGTAAAGGCGGAATTATAGCCGTATCTCTTGGCAGCCACTCGATTCGACTGGTCGACCCAAGACTGCGGCACGATATTCATCATCTCAGGTGGCCTCAGGTCACCGTACAGTCGGTTCAGTTTGGAGATACGTTCACTAGCCCATACGTGTTCGGAGGATCGGTTAAGGGACATTGCGTGGTTTGGGATATAAGGTAAGGGAAATAGCTATAGTTTTAGGTATTGAAGGGTATTTAAGTATGTATGTATGGAAGGCGTGGTACAAAAATCCCGTTTTCCTTACGAAAAATCTTTTAATGAACTTTAAATAAAAAATAGACGATTATGTATGAAAACTACTCTCTTACTTTGATATCTATTTCAGAAACCCAGGCACAGTGATGGAGAACTTAGTAGCACCGTACGATATCATCAGAACTAAGAAACGAAAAGCTCATACAACTGAAATTCGAGCGATCAGAGTGACAGAATCCAAGAAATACGTGGTGACATTGAGTACTAGCAAACATATTCACATATGGGATGCCAGGGACTTGACTTTCATACATTCACTTGATGTAGGTTACCGTTAAGCTGTTGACATTCTTATTTTAAAGAATATTAGGTTGTTCAAATAATTCTGTGCTCCTTCTAAAAGCAAATTTTTGGGATTAGAGGGCAACAATTTAATATTATCAAAAGTAGTAGTCTAATTTGGTACTTAGTACTATATATATAATATCACTAAGAAAATATGGTAATCAGTTCAACTTTCCAAATAGGGTACGGCAGGGTAGGGTAAGGCAGGGTAATGTAGGGTAGGGTTGTAGGGTGGAGTAGGGTAAGCTGTTCTAGAGTATGGCATGGTAGGGTTGATAAGTTGAAAAAAAACATAAAACGTTTTCTCTATGTACCCTACCTTGCCCTGCCTATCCTACTCTATATTTGCCTATCATACGCTGCTTGATCATTGCCTATATTTTCCCTACCTTAAGACTTTAGTAATACAAAATTCAAAATTATAGTTAACTTGGACGCCAAGCGAAGACCTCCGCCAAATCATGGAAATTGCCGAAGAAGGCCAGAACTTGTACGCATTTGTGGGTATGGGCGAGGAGCTGTTGGTGTGTAATATAACTCCAAAGAACGATCGACGACCGAACATTGTGAAGCTTTGGAGAAAACCGAAAAAAGAAGAGGAAGACACAAAGAATGGCATAAAACAAGGCGAGAAAGATGAACAAGACAGTAATTATGACCCCAGTTATGATGACAAAAGTAATGTGGCCCAAAAGGACGGTACTATGGCTCAAAATACGACAGAGGCTACTGTAAATCGACGAAGAATCCTACCGAGAGCTTGTCGCAAGTTTAATACGGAAAAAGAGTACGGTAATCAGGACGTGAAGAGGCTAACTGGTCATTTCCATAACATTATGTCAATCGCCTATCAAAAACATCGACAGAGGGTGGTGACTTCGGGTGCTGATGGTCATACTCATCTATGGGTACCGGCTATGGACGAAACTTTGTCTGATGAACGAGCGAGCAGTATGGCCAGGTTGTACGAAGATGACCTTAGTGATGACGATGATTAGCATGGTACTGTAATATGGGAATTATTGTGTAGTGATGTTGGCAGAAGATGGTTTAATGTGGTACTACAAGAAGATGATGATTGAGTATGGTACTATTTGATGATGATGGTTGAGTATGGTACTATAGGAGGATGATGATTGTGTTTTGCGCTATAAAATGGTGAAGATTGAGTGTGGTAATGTATGAGGGTGATGATTGCCTATGGTGCTATAATATGATGCTGAATGGATATGTTATTTATTATAGGATGATACGGATTGTATCAGTCTTTCCACTAAAGAATTTGACAAAATCGCAAACCCCAATTTGGAGGAATCGCTGTCGTGCCGAGAATCGGGGTACGTCGCACGACATTCAGCGAGTCGTGCGACATTCGCTTGCATCCTGCGACATCGAAAGGGAAATCGCAATGTCGCAAGGGACAAAACTTTGCGACAAGTTGTCGCATCGCGGTTTAAAGGGCAATGCGACAACGTGTTGCGATTGTCGCAACGCTCAAGCCACCACTGTGTTCAATGAAAGGTTTGCGACAAGTTTCTTTTGATTGTCGCAAGTCCCCTGACTCCTGCGACAACCGACCAGTGCGACAATTGGGGGCTTGCACTGTGCATTCTTTCTCCCATCGTTTGGGATTGCAAGCGATCGCGGGGGAATCTGCACGGTGCAGGGGAATAAAAAAGGGCGCGATTTTCCCAGGGACTGCACTGTGCAGTTGTCAAATTCTTTAGTGGAACGACTGATATATATGATTGTTTGAAAATATCGTTTGTTTATGTTAATTTAGGATGTATACTGGATATATAAGGTCGTTCACTTAATTTTGTGCCCTCTCTTAAAATAAACTTTTGTATTTAGGGGACACAGAATTATTTGAACAACCTACTAATTGAAAATGTTAAGACAGCTGATACTGATTGTATATGTTACTATGTATTATATAACTTATATTTTAAGTATAAAAATCTAATGAATCTCAACAATAATTGTTTGCTTCGCTAAAATATATTGTTATGGATCTGACTTTTTGTAAATGTCATGAATGACATTACTATTTTATAATTGTGTTATATTAATGATGCCATTCATCAACTGTATTATAGTCTTTTTTTAAGTTGGTAAGGGCCACCTTAGTCGAAGAAAAGTCTTGTCGCTTTTGAGTAAAGCTTTTAATGTTTGAAAGCGACAACATTTTTTTGGCAATCGGAATGAATCATCATGTTTCTTTGATAAATGTGATTAACTTCAATTGTAAATGGATAAATATGTTATTATATGGTTATACATTTGGTAACTTGATGGATTTATATCGAGAAGTTGAATTTTTAAAATTTCAGCAAAAAAATAAAAATTTTGCATTTTTTTCTGATGTTAAAAATTTTTAAAAATCCAGCAAATCTTTTTAACACAACTCTCTTTTCTCTCTTTATATTACCCATACTCGCTATATACTACCTATTTCAACTACGTAACGAACAAGAGATATAATCCGGATTTGCGAAGTAACAACTACCCAAAAGTGTGCTTTTTGAAACAGTTGTTCCGCGTTGTAAAGACGTGTGTTTATGCAGAAGTAAGTCCAAATTAGGACTTACTTCTTTGCGGAATAAACAGTCAAGAACCAGACTCCAGTTTCCATGGATCCCGGAATTTTGACGTGCTTCAGCGGGTTTTTCGGTTCGAAACTGCTTCAGCGTGAATTTTCAAGCAAAAAAGGGTTTGGGTTGAAAGTTTTTGGTGTTTAAAAGTTTGTAGGATAAGGTGGACTAAGATGTAAATCAAAAAAATTTTTTTTAGCTATCAGTACCCCTCCTACAAAAAACAGAGTACAAAAACTCTATAGCGATCTGCACGCTCGTTTCTAAAGCTTTACTTGTAGACTGCTAGCCCTTTTTAAATTAAAATATGATTACAGAACGACTTTTTAGATATCATATTATATTTTTTGCCCAACGTTCTAAAAAATCGTTTTTTAATATAATCTTTTTCAAATCATAAAATTAGTTTCTAAACTTTTAGAATTAAATTTTAAAACCAAAATTTAAAAAAAAACTTACTTTAAGAAAAAAAGGTTAAAGTTAAGCTCACATTAAACTTTTTTGAACGGCGTGCACCGTGCGCTTATTAAATTTTGATTAGGTGCACGGTGCGCGTCGTCCGGGAACTATTTTAGATTTTTTATAATAGAAAAAGAAAAGGAAAATCTTTTATTTATATTACAATCAGGACCAGGCGCGGGGGGGAAGACGGAGGGGGGGTACCCCCACCCCAGAAAAAAATTTTAGAAAAAAGTTGAACGTGGACCCCCTGTGGACTTCCGGAAAAAAAAATTTGCAAAAAATCGGCACAGGTAGCTGTGCCGATTTTTCGGACCCCTGCCCCCAGACCAAAAGTCCCCGCCCGGCCCTGATTACAATTTATATTACAATTGTTAGATCTATATTAGTATATATTTTTAGTATCTTTTAAGTTTCACTTAAAAATTACTTTTAAATTTTTAAATTGAGCCTTTACTCATTTTTTTAATTGTAAAACAAAATTTTCTAGTGAATTTTTTCAAAAAAAATATAACTACAATAGTGCTAGGCAGTAACAACACGAAGACACAATGAAAGAACGATTTTTGACCTACACTGTATTGCTTACTCATTTTTCTTGGCGTGAATAACGGGTTCAATATAATTTTTTGTTTCATTCGGCTATAGTGGTTATTGTAATCTTGGCTACGGGCTACGACTCATAGGGCGATTACTGGTCAGTTGTAACGTTGGATAAGTGTCTTCTTGTCTAGGAGTGATCTCGGCTATGATAGATCTTGGTTAGAAATGGTTTTGGGTAAAGGTGATCATGGTTAAGGGTGGTATTGGCTAGTAATGATTTTGGCTATTATGGGCGAGTTTGACTAGTGATAACCTTGGAAAGGGGTAATTTTGACTAGATTTGAGCTTGGCTAGAAGTAAGCTTAATTAAGAGTAAACTTGACTAGAAGTGAGTTTTGCTAGAAGGTCATTTTGGCTAGGGGTCGAGGAGTGATCTAGCTATAGTTGATTTTCGCTCTTGGCTAAAAATGATCTTGACAAAAGGTGAGCTTAACCTGGAAGAAAAGTGTCAAAAAATGAGCACGAAACGCACAATTTAAAATAATTAGAAAAATAGCAGGGGTTTATCAACTAAAAAATGTTTTTAAAGCAGTGGAGTGGGTGGCAGAAGAATTTCTTCTAATAAAAAAAATCTTGATATAAAAAATTGTTGCCAAAATTATTCAAAAAAAGTCTCGTAAGCCCTAAAAAGCTAATTTGTATAATTAAATTGTTTAATGTGTTTTTAAAATAGTTCAATGATTGTGCTTTGTATGCTCATTTCGGCTTATCTTTATATCAGTTTGCGTAGGTTTTTTTTGTGATAACGTGGCTTTTGAATTTAAAAAAAAAATTCTTTTCAATTTGTCCTTTAAATTGTTTAAAAATTATTTTTAAAAAATTTACTTTATTATTTTTTTTACCATTTTTTGTTTCTACATATAAAATAAATGGTAAGAATTGTATAAAACTGATAATCTCTGGCTTCTTTTATTGCTTTTATATTTTTTTTGTAAAAAAAGTTATGGTTGTCTCTTAGACAAATTTTTATAATGTAGTTTTTGAAATATGGTAACTTAACCGTACCTCGCCATTTTTTTATTACTCGATCCTATACGTTACATCTATTACCTTCAATTTTTAACCAAACTTTACAGTTATACCGCATCAACCAGTCGGAGGATGCCATTTGATGACCATAACCATCAATATAATACGCTTTTTTAAAAAGTGCATGAACTGTTTGCGATCGTTTGTTCATAACATACGAAAAGAGAAAAAATTAACCAACCTTCTCACCACGTTGTTCTTACTCTACTGTATCTACAAAGTGTTGGTTTGGAGTGAAAACATTCGAAATGAAACCACGATTATTGTCATCACACCCACACACAAAAGGCCCGAACGACTGGCTGACATGACTAGGTATGTTAGAGAGTTATATGACGTAGGGCGGGGTAAGGTAGACAAGGGTAGGGTAGTGTAGGGTAGGGTAGGGTAGGGTAAGGAGGGCAGGCAAATATTATATTCTTTGACAATGTATAATATTTCAGGTTCTCACAAACCTTGATGCATATTAAAAACCTTCATTGGGTCGTAATAGAAGACAGTAATGCTACCGTTCCAGCTGTCGAAAGAATTTTGCAACGAACTGGATTGCCTTACACTTATTTTTTCACTAATACAGAACCGGGTTTTCCACGTAAGTTTGAGCTTATACCTAACATTGTAAGCACTCCTCGCCAAGGCTACCTCTAGCCTAACCAAAATCACCCCTAGCCAGCGTCATCCCTAATCAAAACCACCTGTCGCCAATGGCTACTCCTAGCCCAATGTAACACGTTTTTCTTTAAAAATGCCATTTATAGGTCGCGGGTGGACACATCGTAACATGGGTCTACAGTATGTACGCAAAAACTACCGTGATTACGGCAGAAATGCGGTTGTTTACTTTGGCGACGACGACAATTCATATGATATACGGTTGTTCAATGAATACATACGAAATGTCAAGTCGATTGGGTTTTGGGCTGTGGGTAAGTGATAGCTATTACCTACTTTAATAAGACTTGATAATTAAAAAATTTTTTTTTCATTTTTGATTATATGATTATAATACAATTTAAAAAAAAGTGAAAACTTTATATTTTTAGGCCTAGCTGGATCAGCTTTAGTAGAAGCTCCACATGTTGAAAACGGTGTTATAACCAAATTTAATGTTGTCTACGCACCATCAAGAAAGTTTGCTACTGATATGGCTGGTTTTGCTATTAATTTGAAGTTAATATTAAAATATGAGTAAGTTTTGACAAACATTTTACGTTCTTTAGCCCTAGCCTTATTCCTGACCCTAGCATTTCAACTAGCACAAGCCCTGGCCATAGCCCTGGTCCTAGCCCTATAGAAGTTCGAACACCTTAACATTGAACTTACTATTCGTTTCAGAGCATCATTCCACAAAGGTTGCGTCCGAGTGTCTCCAGAATCCTGTTTCCTGAGTCAATTCAAGTTGAATCGATCTCAAGTCGAGCCGTTTGGCCATGATCGGGAACCAAAAGAGATCTTGGTTTGGCATACGAAGACGAAAAACATTGGCACAAAGGGTTCGAATCACGGCTACATAACTGAAAAATAATAATAGACTTTCATTAATTTAAAACAGAGTATTTACTTATAATATATATTATAATAGATTCACGGGTTTAAAAGAATAAACGTCGCTTTAAGTTAAAATTCATATCAAATAAACATTGATTTTTAAAACAACCCCCAACAAGAATAAAACGATGAATTTAGAGTTAGGATCATCGGTAAATCAATTTACACAACTAAACCAACCTAGACATCTAAATGATCTTTCGGTCAACAAAAATGTTTACAGCTCTACCATTTTCTTCATATTTATCATTACTAATAAATGTTGACACAATACCTTACCTTTGTATGCCATTTATTAAACACAAGCAACGAGAAGTTTGATATAAATAACCTCTAAACTTCCGGATACTTTTCATCTTATTTACTGTAGAGTAATAAGCAAATTCTGTGTTACAAAGACTTCTTTTCTTGTGCTCGACCTGTGGGTCCAATTTCCGTTGTGATCCATTTTATAGACTCTAAAAAACAATAACAAAGATATTCTAACTTAGCTCCACCACAATTCCCAGTCTTTAGCGCGATTTTATTATGCTAGACCCGTATACAGTACTCGTATCAATAATACATAATAAAAGAAACATTAATATTAAACAAAACAATCAAATACATTAGAATTCCTGTATAACATATCACTCGTGAATTTAAAAGTTACTCGTTATACATAAATGTCGTTATACAAGGTTCCACCGTAATAAGTACATTATTGATAATACATGTCGATATCATCAAAGAAGTCATGTAACTTCTTCTCTCTCTTCCGCTTCATGGCTTCGCGTTGCTTTCGGATGGCTACCAGTTCATTGCCCTTGACCAGCTTGTAGGTTTCGAAACTGCTCTGTAAGGCGTTGATCATCTCTATCTGAAAAATAACATCATTACCTATTATCGCAAACAATATGTTCCATAATATACAAAGCTATTCTTTCAAAGTTACTTTTAAGTTGCTAAAATAAACCCACCATTTTTATACCTAAAAAATATAAAAACTGACCTGATCGCGTTCCGACAAGTTGGAGACATTGAAATGTTCTACTAGTTTGTTCCATGGTTGCCCTCGTCGAGTCTCGCATTCGCCATAGCTTTTTTCCTCTTCGAAGATGAGTTGGGTACTCTTGAAGGCTGGGTAGTAGACTTCGCCAAACTTTATAATCTCTCCCAGACGATGAGAACAATTGGAAGTCATGTTGCACACTGCCGTTCCACATTTAATGACATATGCGTCTTTCTGTAATTAGTACCGTATATTAGAGTTAAGGTAACACATTATCATATTATAGAAGATACTACGCTTTTACAATGAAAGAAGGTACGGTGAATTCCAAACGATATGATTATTGAGTATCATAATTAAAGATAATCAAAGTTGCCCGCATTGAAGCGCTCAGCCATGTTTGAGCAATCACAAAATACCCACAGTAAGACAATAACAACCCCCACTCAGCCTCAAAACAAAATTAACCCGCCAAACCCTGATCTAAACTTACAGCACTACTATCGTCGTCCGAAACCTTCAACCGGCTCCAAATGTCAGCATTCACTCCAACATAGTACGTCTCCACAGCCAGTCGAATTTTCGTGGTATCCGAGATCTGTTTCGTGCAGTTGCCACATTTGATTTTGTACTTTTTGTGTGATAGCTGCTCTCTCAACTTTCGTCTCTCCTCGTCTTGAATGTCCTTCATGGCTTGGAGTTTGCTGTCTTCTTCTTTTATCATTCGCTTCAAAGCTGCGTCTCCTTGATGCTGAAAAAGAAAAAAAAATGAAATTTCGTTGTAATCAAAGCCCCATGCTAACAAATATTTTTTGTTTTTAGAAATAATTTTACTACTTCCCCTTTCCACCCTCCCGCATTTAAAGTAACCACCAGCTCCTACATCACTCCTGCTACAAGCATTATTTTAAACTACTCCCCAAACTAAAGCCATTTCTATAACAAGAGCCAAACTGCAAGCCAATGTCTAAACGAATAATATTCTCCTCCTCTAACTAGCCCTGCCAACACGCCCATACAATCAGCCACCTACCTGAAGTTGTGAGATCACTCGCTTCAACATGGCCTCCTTCATCATGTTTTGAGTCTCTCTGGTCTCGATTGCCTCGTCCAATGCCAGCAAAATGGTCTTAGATCCTTTGGCACGAGCACGTCCTCTTCGCTGAATCATTGTGCGTTCTGAACCCACACTATTGTACTTGATGACAAGGTTACATGCGCTAATGTCCAGACCTTCTTCGGCCACTGATGTTACTACCAATATCTTGATCTTGCCTACAAATACAAAATTTTTAAAATGATAAAAAAATAATTTAGAAAGTTTAAATTTGAAACTTAAAAAAAATTTCAAAATTCAAATTTTTTTTTCAAAATTCAAAATTTAAATTCTTCGAAATTTCAAAACCCTACCTTCAGCAAACTTTTTGATAATATTCTTCTGTTCGGCCGAGCTCATTCCACCGTACTTTGATGACTGATTACTTGATGTCAAGTTTCGTGCAAAGTTACTTTGGTTCTGCATGAGCTTCTTCATGCTGGGCGATCTCAACAAGAAGTCGACGAGATATCGAGTCATGGCTCGTCGCTCCACGAAAATCAGGCATTGAGTATCAGGCTTTTCAGTGTATGCTTTGGCCAAGTTTTCAATCAACTTGACCAAGATTTCCTTTCCGGCTCCATTGTCCGTGTTGGCGGCGTGGTTGATTTCCATTTCTCTGTCTTAAAAGTAGAAATTGACAATAACATCCCGTCCTACTTAAATTTAATCAAAAAACCTTAAAATCCCGTTAAAAAAATTTCAAAAAAATTATTACCACATTTTCGAAATGTATCGCTCTTTAAATCAAGATCTACTACACCAAACATACCTTTATAAAACTTCAAAAAAGTCTGATTATCCGTATTCGTATTCTTCTCAAGAGCTAGAATTTCCGTTTTTAGGTAACCATTAGCGTAAACAGCTTGTACGAGATCGTTCATTTTCATCGCGAACATGTAAACCTTAAAACATTTTTTTACACTTTAAATATAAATTTAAATTACCCAACTTTTTATTAGTATTTAATACCAATAAACAGATTAATGTAGAGTGAGGTATTTTCGAATGAGATAGAATAAAGTAAGGTAAAATGATAAAAGAAGACAAGGTAGGACCAGGTTAAATAGAGTAAGTCATGATAAAGCAAGGAAGGTGAAGAAGAGTAAGGTACCGTAGAATTTCGTGAAATAAAGTAAGATAAGACAAGTAGATAAAGCAAGATATGGTTTTTTTCCTCTACAACAAGGTAGAACAAAATACCATACATTATATGTCAGATCATGCGAAGTATTATAAACCAACAATAACATCCCCACTAACACTACTCCAAATCATTACCTTAACATGCGTAAGAGCCAAGTTGACAAACATTCTTTTATCCACATCTTCCACTGTAATGAACACTTCACGCAGTAAATCAAGTTGTTTCTCCCATGACATTGAGGATCGTCGACTGAAGGCAAAATTCCTCAACTTGTCGTATATCTTGGGTTGTTGTTCAATGATCGACAATGAGTATTCTTTGACAAAAGGCTCGAGAAAGTCAAAGAAATGGAACAAAATTTCCCGCATATACTCGTTGAACCTGTCTTGATCTGGCCTTTTGCATTTGGTCACCTCTGAAAGATATTAAATTGTTTTAATAATTCTGTGCCCCTTTAAAAGAACATTTTCTGTGTTAGAAAACATATAATTATTTTAACAACCTACACTGATCATGTTAGTTGAATTATCAATTTTTAAACTTCAAAGCTGCAGCAGTAAGATAAGCTTAACCCCTCCGCCCCCAAAGAAACCATAACATACCATCGACTGGTGGTGAAACGTATTCATTAAGCTCTTGCACGTTCTCTGGACTTTTCACCGTTGACAAATTCGTAGCCTTCATAGCTACACACATTCTAAGAATATGTTTTGTCGCATTTTCGTCGTCACGGGCGTCATTACCACCAATTCCCAACGAAGCCGTTAAGCCGACAATTTGAGGCTTCAAAGCTGACGGTGAATCAACTATGTACTCCATGATTACTAAAACAATGTTATTACTAACTGAATTATGCTGAAAACAATATTATTAATAACTTTTGTTTAGATGATATGATATATACTTTGGGATCAGGAACTCTGGGGGAGCTCACTTTGGGGGAGCTCATTTTGGAGGAGAACTTACGGGGAGCGCACTTTGGGGGAGAACCTATTTGGGGGTTCTCACTTTGGGGGAGGATAAATTTGGGGGTGAGGAGGAAATGATAAAAAATTTAAAAGTTAAATTTTTTTGATTTTATTTTCTACTTTTGGTTAGAAAATGTATGTTTTGGAAACTATATTTAACTCGAGACTTTAGAGTGTTAATTTATTAATAAAAAAGTTAATTAAAAAATGTGATTTAAAAGTTAGTAAGCTGACCTAAGGGTAAAAAATATTTTTTTAAAATTGAATACAGGGTGTTCCGAGAAATTTGGTCGCTAGAAATAATTCATAACTTTGCAACTATGCATCCTAAAAATGCCAAATTTGGCACAGTTGTAGAACAGACTTGTACATTTTTTTGTGGAAAATTTTGTGTTTTAAAAGTGCAAATTGCGGTCATTGCCGTGCCGTGAACGTTCTAATGTTACAGTTTTTGAATTACGATTATAATTTACTATCAGATATTTTTTGCGAACCAAAAAAGCCGTAACATTAGAACGTTCACGGCACGGTACGATAACGTTCACAGTACTCTACCTATTATGCGACCTAACATTAAAAGCATGCAAAAAAAGTGTCATAAGAACGTTGACAGTACGACTTCTGCGTTCACGGTACAATGTCAACGTTAACGATACTTAATAAAGGCACATGTGAAATGGGTTCGTTTATCAATTTTTTTATTTGAGGCCAAGGCGATTTTTTTAATTTTAGTTTTTTTTCGGTCTCGTTATAATGTTTGTGTTGAAAATTGATAAACGGACTCATTGATCGTCGTAAAAAATTGTAAAAAAACTAAATTATGTAGAAAACAAAACAACGTAATGCACAATTAGGTAAAAATTGCATACATTTTAGTTTAATTGTTTATATCATTTTGTACTTTTAAATTTTTTAATTTATATAAAACTACAGCTTTTGAGAATCTAACCAATATTCAGAGGGATAATTATTATTTCTTATTTTTAAAATTATATTTTAAATATTTTTTTTCCAATTTTTAAAAATTTTAATACTCTAAAGTCTCGAGTTGAATATAGTTTCAAAACATACATTTTTTAACCAAAAGTAGAAAATAAAATCAAAAAAATTTAACTTTTAAATTTTTTTATCATTCTCGACACTCTCGAACTGTTTCTGGATTAATTTATACTATTTTAGGATTATTACGTAACCTCCCCCAAAATCCTCACCCCCAAATTTATCCTCCCCCAAAGTGAGAACCCCCAAATAGGTTCTCCCCCAAAGTGAGCTCCCCGTAAGTTCTCCCCCCAAAATGAGCTCCCCCCAAAGTGAGCTCCCCCCAAAGTTCAGTCACTCATATACTTTAAACCTAGGTTAGGCCTCGCAACGAAAGATTTAATTTGCGTAAAGGCTACATAAAGCTGTCAGGTATAATATCAACCGGTATCTTACTTTTGTACGGATGCTTGGCGGTGCAATGATGGCATTCATCAAAGACGACCAAAGAAAAGTCCGAAACCAACAACCTCTCCGACTTCAGAATACTCTTCATCATATTGAGCAGCAACTGTGGAGTAATAATGACCACATGACTCTTCATCAAACTGTCGAACCGGCTGGCAGCATTGTCGAATCCATCAGCTCCACTGAATCCTGTCACTATCCATCTGTGCTGCAAAAACTTTTTGACCTGTTTGACCTGCTGACCAACGAGTGGAACCGTGGGTACGATGAAGACAACTCTCGAGATCTCCTGTTCAATGCCAAACTTGTCGAACTTCCTCCGCTCCAGGTGCTGTTTTATGATGTCGGCGGCGACGATTGTCTTTCCGGCACCAGTAGGAGCACAAATGACAGTATTCTCGCCTTCGTTCGCGCTTCTGGCCAGTTCAACTTGATAGGATCGAAGTTCCAGCCCTGTCTCGATATCAACGTTTTCATCCGGAAATACTTCGTAGGCAGGTCTGTATTGGCTTTGCTTTCTGAACTCGTAGACCAGTTCGTCTTCCTTCACCATGTCCTCTGGATTGGCGGCAGCAAAGTCGTCCACGCGTACAGTAAGTTTGGAGATGTAGTCGTCTGAAAAACAAATTTTTATTCATCGTAATGGTAAAATAGAATCTAATATAATCTTTTTGTATAATCATTAAAAAATGTAGAAACACCCCCTCAACCACCTAAAAAAGATTTCTTTTCTAGCCAAAAACCATAGTAAAACTCACAAAAATCTAAACTCTGACTCAAAACTACTCCCTTACCCATCTTCTTGATGATATTATCCTGTAAAATAGGCAAACAAGTCCGGTTTCCGACTCCACCTTGATAACAAATATAAACCAAGTCCCAATACCAATTTCTTTCCACGTTGTTCACGTTGCCCGGATTCGAGAACATCATCGATCGGATAATGTAATCTGATGTGAGTTTTGAAAATCCAAAATGAGCACGAATTGGTACGCCATTATCATCTTTCTTACCGCTTCTGAAGGCTCTCAGGTTCTCGTTCATTTTCTGAATCCGCTCGTTCACGCCGTTCTGTCTTGTGAGAATGTCACGATACACTTCGACTTGAAGAGATTCAGCATGCTTGGCCCATTCGACTGGATCTAGGCAGCTGGAGAAGATGTCCAATTTAAAGGGTTCCGTAAAGAAAGTGTCGAATTCCGGCTCGGGAGGACGGTTTTGAAGCATTTCGGCGAGTTGCCAGTCATCCTTGAAGGCTAAAAAATAAATTTAAGGCTAAAGCAAGTAAATGAAAGCAGAAATGACTAAATGAAAACAAAAACAAGCAACCTGAAAGCAAAAATAGGTAACTCAAATGCTATATATAAGTATTAACTTTAAAATCAAGGTTTTTAAACTTTTTAAAAGGTTACGAGCAAACATAACCTCCATACCTTTGAGCAAATTCTGTTGAATCCAAACGTACAATTCCAAGTTCTTGGAATGTAAAATAGCTTGATAACACTCTGCCAAGTTTCTTGACACTGTTCCAGAAGACTGGACGCGTTTTCGTCGTTCTTTTTCAGCCGTCAATACCTTTTCCTTCCATTCTGCATCTGAAAATCATACAAAAATAATAACAAAAAAATAAAAAATGTACTCAAAAGCTTTAAATTTAAGTTTGATTGCCTTAAATCTCGAGCAAAAATCGTCTAATAGACTAAACCAATATCCTCAATTATTATAATAAATAATATAATAGTAATACTCACCCAATCGCTCAATAATACCATCAGCAGCAAATGAATCCGTCTTCAACAGCTCGAATATCTCGCTTTGAAACAGCCGTATGAAGGCCGGTTTGTGAACGTACCGAAGTTCAGGTAACCCATTTTCATACATACTGAAAAAAATTTAAAAATATTAACGAAATATTATATTGAACAATTCGACAGTATCGCAAAGCTCGACCGACCAAACAATTAGCAAAAACAGTAAAAACGAAAAAATAGCAAAATAATGTAACGAGCATAATTTTGGCTACAGAAAAAAATTCTACGCACTTTTTGACCATTCTCATGGCAAGAAAAAACAACTAAGTAAAGTCCATAAAGAGATAACAGTCTATCTACAAAATCAGGCCAAAAACGCTGTTTAAAACAATAAAAAATGTCGTATAAGCCTAATTTTCGTAATATTCGGTCACAAAGTGAGTAGCCTTATACAAACAAGCAGAAAACCGACTATGCCAAATATAAGTTTAAGTAAACCTTGTTCTTCCATATTAAATTTAAAAAACGACCTCTTTATCAAAATACAACGTAAACCAAGTATTTCTATTGACAAACCAAAACAAAAAACAAATAAAGACACCGTTGCTAAACTTAAACAATTTATTTTCTAAATGGAATGAGTTAACAGATGGCCAAGTGAAGTAGCCTCATTCTCGATCTACAACTATTAAGCCGCAGTTTTTGGTTTGCCGTTCTCCCAGAATGTTAGCTTCAACGTGGCCTCGGCTGGCGGGGCTGGAGCACGTCCAGTTTGTGGTGGCTTAACGCACTTTCTCACCACTGAAGCGGCGACTTGACTGTAGCGGAGGTAAGTGAGACCAGCAGCTCTCCAGGCGGACATTTTCAAAATAGAATTCTGTAAATAATAGTAGAGATTACGTAAAACATTCACAAACTCTTAAAAGTATTAAAGTATCACTCCGCGTTGTTCAGATATCACTCCGCAAACAAACGGTTAATCACGCGAATCCACAACTCTTTAAACTTCATTGGCAATTATTTATTATACGAGCTTAGTCCTTAAATACAGATCAAGTTATAAAATTAGGCTATGTGAAAGCTAAGACAAATTACAGGCAGAAGTACACAAAAAGGCGCTTAGACTTTAGAGCTGTTGTTCTGGATCGCATCTCTCAATTCTTCGGCAAGCTTCTCCTTCAATCCCAGCTCTGTCGCCGAATCGATAGTGCGTAGCGAGCCCACGACCTCACGAGTTTTGCCAAAATAAATGTCATTTAGAAGAGATCGCATCTTGTTCTCGTTGTCCTCGATCAAGCGTCCAATATTAGCCAAATGCGAGTTTTGGTCATCCACGACAACATCGCTCTCATTCTGGCGTGTCATCGAACCGCCCACACTCATCTCTCCCACACCGTCGTTTTCGGTCTGAAGCCACAAGATGACGGTGCTCGTCAGCTTGTACTTGACGTGCTTTTGAGGCTAAAACAACAGGAATTATATTATTTCAAGAAACTATATTTTTTTGCCTTTCAAGACCACAACATAAGCAAAAAACTGAAACTTGTGGCCGAAAAAAGCTATTTAAAGTTCTTAATCTCAAACTGACTTTGTACTCGATAACATGAATGGAATCCCAACATCCATGTACACCTTTTAATCCTTCGTTCTTTTTCTTGATCAAGAAAACGCCAGCAATGCTTTGATCAACCTCCCAGAAATAAACACTCGAAACTCCACCTTCAAAATACCTAAAAATAACTTATTATAAAAAAAAGTTATTATAACAACTGTAACATTAAAATATCATAATTTTGTATTATATTAGCCGACAGCATAAATTTTCAAAAATATTTAAAGACTTTTAGTTTGTAACTACACGTAAAAAAGTTGTATCAAAAAATAGAGTTGACAATATTCTCTCACGTATCCTTTCAATACATTACCTAAAATATAATAAAACTAAACAAACAAAAACTTACATATCTACATAGGCTTGAAACAATGCATTTGCTTCAATTTCCATCTTTCTCAGCTCCTCTCCAGGATAAATCGCTTCATCCAGTGGAGGATCGTAAGCATTAGACCATGGAGATCGATAGCTGTCCATATCACGGTTGTAATCACACAGCAAGTATTCGCGGCCAGTTTCTTTATCCTTGGCCACCTGTAAAGGTTGATCGACCATAGACAGAATGTCGCTACAGAGATCCGGAGCAAGTGAAACAACATCCGTAACATGTTTGCTGCATTTCTGCGGCGGCAGACGTCTCATCAAGTCTAGAGACGTGTCTAGACGAGGATTCGTCTAAAATGACATTAAAAAGTTAAAATTAATTCTAGAGTCCACAAATGAAAAAAGAATCTTGGCCCATTGTAACAAAAAGCATGTTGTAGTAGTTCAATACCAAATTTAAACCAAAAACAAAACGAACTGAAACTTACCATTCTGAATCACAATGTTTGAGGTCCAATATGATCTTCGCGGTTTATAAACTGAAAGAAGAAAAGAATAAACAAGAATTCGACGTTTTTATCTCGTCAAGGCGCGCCTGAAACAATATTACTCACTAAAACATTTCAATCACACAATATGTTAAAACTCCAAAACGTTTCTGACAACATAAGTAATCTGGAAACAAAGATAACATTGTATATGTTCAAGTTGAATCGATGAGTAATTTTTATAACAAAAATGCAAGAAAATAAACTCAACTTTCGCGACGGGACCTGAAAAGAAACAGGGCATTTGTGGCATTTCGTCGGTTTGCAATTGGATTAGGCCGAATAAGACCTTCATTAGGTTTTAAAAGGCTGTAATCGTATTAACAAATTAATAATTTTACTAATTTGTTTCAATTTGGTAGCTTCGTATAATACTTACAATGATCGTAAAATAAATTCAAAAACATAAAAGTAAAATGTAAAATTACACTAGCTTACAATAACTTGATATTTCAGACATTGTACCCAACAAACCGTTGCTTTTAAAATAAGACATTAGTGTACTTTTGACTGACTTATCTTTAAACTTAGTTTCAAATCAAATCATGCCAATCCCACTTAATTATACTAATTTAATGTTTATAATAATCAACAACACAGAAACACCAGGAACATAACTCGGTTTGAAAAAGTATGCTGTAACAATCATAAGCTATAGGTTTGAGTGACAGTGTTTACTCCCATTCTGTTGTGCCGGGGGGTTTGGAAGTCAGATCGAGGAGGACGCGCGAGATCAAAGGCACTTCGGCCATAATGCGGCGGACGATGGTTTCGAATACCTGAAAATAGTGGTACGTTGGGTGTGGTAGTTCTGTGAGTTTTAGTCGCGCTCAAAATCGAAAGACTTTATTCATATAATATTATAATTACTAGTTTTATAGTTAATTTACAGTTAATTAGTAGAATTTTTTAGTGTAAACAAAATTCTATTGACTTTCAGACCAAAAACACATTCTTTATAAAAATTCCAAAAATATAAAAACCTACAATAACAGGGACATCGCGGCCGGGTAAAGCATTCATGCCGGTCATAAAGTCTCTGGTGATGAATGGACGGAGAACGATGGAATGGAGCATGGTACCATGAACTGTTGTCTCACGGTCCGGTGCGCCAAAGTGGACGGGAATCAGCACTACGGGCATCTGCATAATGAAAGTACGTTTACTTTTATGAAAAAGTAAGACTCGCTAAAGCTTTTTAAAGCTTCTACTTAAAGAGTATTGGCAATTTGAAGGTTTTTCGTTTATACAGCTTATTATCTTTCAACTAGGTTTTTCTTCAAGAAACGCCATTTTCATAAACATTACTAACATAAAAGAAGAATTTTTCGCGAAAATAAATCCCAAAAATGCATAATATTAATAAAATGTTAATAATAATAAGACCATACTTACCTGTTGAATCAAATGCATTGAAACTGGTAGCTCCGGGTCTTTTGCGCCATCAGACTTTAGGCCATTTAAAACTTGAGTGACAATATGGTCGACTTTCCTTAGCTTCTCAATGACACCTTCCGATAGCCTGGTTGGAGTGATATTTGTAACTGGCTTGATTATAGGCTTTCCAAAGGCAAAGCATACTCTAGAAACAACACAATATAACGTTGAATTTTAATTAAAAATAAGCATATAAGAAGCATGAGATAACAAAATTCCATCATTAGATTACGTTCTAAACCTAAATATGAGGTTACTTTAAAATATGACGTTACTTTCTCTGCCTAAAGAAAGCCTTATAATGTAAGTTTAACCACTTTTTGTCTACAAAACTCCTTTACCTTCTTATTACACACACAGTGCTAAAATAACAAATGAAAAAGAATTGAATCAAAACAAAATGACAAAATTAAACCAAAATAACACTAAGAACAAAACAATTACCTGTTCAAAGCCTTGGCAGTACCGGGTAGCCGCTTCGCAAATTTATCAACCAATCCCCATGGAACCTCGATTTTGGAGGTCGAGATTACAGCAGCGTACGAATAGGTTCTTTTGTCACCTAAAAACGTTAAAATTGAAAAATCCATTATTTAAAATTGAGTTAAAATTAAAATCGTTTTAAAAAATAAATTTTTGACGTTTCTCCGCCTCCCTCTCCTCAATTTTTAACAATACCTACACTCAAAAACTTCAATTTTTAGCCTTCAATTTCAAAATGAAACCTTACCTTGTACACCGACCGTCCTAATCGGCATAACACTACCGTAAAACTCGTTTCCCAAGCATTCTTTCACTTCCCTCTCAACCGTCTCCTGAGTTGTATGATAGAACTCGTTAAAATACGGTTTTTCCGCACAAATGATTCGAATTGCGAGCCCTGGGCCTGGGAATGGGTGTCGGTTGACGATCGTTTCAGGTAGACCCAGCGCTCTTCCCAATTCTCGAACTTCATCTTTGTGGAAGTCCTTTAAGGGTTCGATTACTTTGCCCAAATCGCGGAGCTCTCGGACCAACGCCGTGTCGTTGTGATGGGTTTTGATTGTATCGGCACATCCACTCGCTAACGCGCTCGCTGATTCAATAAGATCCGGTCTTAGGGTGCCTTGAGCAAAGAACATGTCCGTGTTGAGTTTTAGCTGAAATTTTAAATAAAATTTTTTAAATAGCCATAACTATTTTAAAAATTTAAAGTGGAAAAAAACACAAAAAAAAACTTTTTAAAATTCAATGACTTACCTCTTCAACAATACTGTCTTTGCACCTAATGAACGTGTCGCCAATGATCATCCGTTTATCTTCTGGATTTGTGACATAACGTAACTGCTGCGATTCGATCTTGCCAATCGTCAATTTACCTTCCAAGAACTTGTCTATGCACCAGAAGCCTAAAACGACATATTGCAAAAGCTTAAAGTCAATTAGCATTAGACAGTGCAAGATACAAAAATCATGTTTCAATTTTTACATAATAAAAAACCATTTCCATAACACAGACTTACATTTCACATCCAACCCCAGCTGATTCAACGATGAAACAACAGCTTCCGACTCTTTGTACCTCATAAAGCCGTTGTCAATGTGAACAGCGACCACTCTATGTGGGCCCAGAGCCTTGTGTAATAACGCTGCACATACCGTTGAATCGACTCCTCCTGATACCATTACCTAAAAAGCTAATTAATCTTTTTCAAATTAAAAATCAAAAAATTTTATACCCAAGATAAAATTTTAAAAAATATTGTAATATATTCCACAAAACATAGAAATCTGAATTTAAAAAAATTATTAATTTTTAATAAAACCTATTTTAAAACCACCAAAAATCAAGTAAAGTAACATACCAACACGTTCTTATCCCCAACCACCTCTTTGATATGATCAATGCACATTTGTTCCCTGTTCGAAATAGTGTAATGTGAGCTGATACCCGAGATAGAATGCAAAAACTGATTAAACATGGCAGTGCCTTCTTTAGTCAAATCCACTTCAGGATGGAATTGCACACCGTAAATCTTTTTCTCTTCGTTTGCTATTCCAGCTACAACAACATGATCATTATTCTCCGACAATGTCTCCGCGATAATTTTGAACCCAGGCGCAGAGCCGTCCTTCTTTACGCTGTCGCCGTGAGTAAGAAGCACGCTTTGTATTTCACCCAAGCCAATGAACAATTGACACTTGTTGTCTACTCTAATATCCAAAACAGCGTCAGATCGAATCTTTGACGAAGCGACATGACCTCCAAAGTGTTTGTTGATGATTTGAAAGCCATAACAAATACCCAAGATTGGGATGCCCAAGTTGAAGATTTCAGGATCGTACTTTGGTGCGTTCTCAGCATACACTGATTGAGGTCCACCGGAGATGATGATTGCTCTGAAATAATAAGGTAAAACATTTTAAAACGCAAAACTTACAAAACAATAAAACAATTATTAAAAAAAGCAAAAATTATCCTAAATTTTTCGTCAAAAGCTACGAAATCGTCAATAACAACATTATTCATGAAAGAAAACTCACTTATAATCCCTGGCTTTTAAATCAGCTGCTGATGTGCTCAAAGGCAGTAGTTCAGAGTATACATTGCATTCTCTAACTCTTCGGTCAATTACCTAAAGACAAAACTCCTTATCAAATCAAAGACATCTATGTGGAAAAATATACACAGTCATTTTGTCAAAATTAAGATATTTACGACTTTCGTGAAAATTGGTGTTTATAAAACACAATCACTTGGACTACCTAAACTTAAAAAAACAAACAAAAAACCTTACCTTGCCATATTGAGCACCAAAATCGAGAATCGCCACCTTTTCCTTAATGTCCACGTCCATCGCTGCCATTTCTGCCAACTAAAATTAAAATTAATATATAAAAACGTTAAACATACGATTAAACCGGCTTTCCCAACACCGTTGTCAGAATCTTTAACAAAGGCACTCTTCCGAATTATCTCGGACACGGATTTCGCGCTGGCAGCGCGTTTCATGTACAACAACACAAAAGTAAGCTTGAGATTGGTTGACCCTCACTCAAGTTACTTTTGAGAACTCGACTGAGCACCCTAGAAATAAAAAACTGTAATAAGGTACTTGGAATCTGTGTAGTTTTAAATATTAAGATTCCGCGCATTTTAATGGTAAACTAAAACAATATGAAAAAAACCTCCAAAACTTGTAAGACTACAAAACTTCTTCACAATACCCTTTTAAGTTCATTTTTTAATTTTCCTGTCCAAATTTTCTCATTCCTACTCAAATTTCTAAACAAAAACTGATAATCTCCCCCATCCCTTCAGTTATGACAATAGTTCGAGCGATCAGACGCCTCGGAATCGCACCCCAAAAAATTAAACTGTCCGGATCAAAATTTGTGTTTCCCAGACTATCAGACATGACTCCACCTTCTTTCTTTGAGTTCACACTCTGATTTGACCAACTTTAACTTCAGCCGCAACAATGGCCGATCGCAGACTGTTAAACAAAAGATGGATGAGTCGCATAATCAATGTTGACCTGAAACATAAGACAAAGATGTGAACATTAAATGAAACGCAAAAGTGCAATGTTACTGTGGTCCCGCCTTCCTCTGTATTGGTCGGCGGGACAAGTAATATTATTGTGTGGTCTGTTGTCTATATTAGATACCCCAATCGTCGTTTACTTCAAGAAGGTCGGCCAACGAGAAATCCGATTCACTTTACCACACTATGGGATTAGAGAGAGACTATGATAAGTCAGTAATCCGTATTCTAGTTCGGTTGATACCGGTGCTAAACTCAAGTTACCAATATAAAGCCTGAAATACACGATTATCATTATAACAAAAACGAAAATGCAGCAAACAAAAGTATATCTCTAAAATCTAAACAATCCAAATCTTTTAAAGTATACTTCTATTTATAAGTTTTAAAAAATTCAAAAGTTACCCCAATTTTCCTAGAAACTAAAAAGAAAAACTTGTCGCAGGTGTTTAGTGTTCTCTTAAGGAGAAATACAGAAAATAAGTCGTTATGACACATAAATAATATTAATATTAAAACTTAAAAATTGGTAAGATGTATTTCTAACCTGGCAAAACATAAAATTTTATTTATTACAGTTTTTATTTTATTTTTCTATTTGTTTTTTGGTGTCATTGTGACGAGTTTTCTAGACGAAAACGAGCAAGAACAAAAATTATATTCTCCCTTTATATTTTTTGTTAGAAAGATGAATTCGGCTGATCCTCGACGTCCAAACAAAATCAACAGGTAGATTTACGAACTTGTTTTGTTTTTTTTTAAATTTTTTAATATTTTAAGTACAAAATAATTGGCGATTTTGAGTATATTTAAGTTTACATCGTCGTATTTTCAGGTATAAACCAGTTGATCCTCAAACCGTGGCGTATTCTGCTGACGATGCGATTCCTGAATACATGAACATCTTTGGCATGATCTTTTCTATGTGTGGATTGATGATGAGGGTATGTTATTCTTTACCATGTTGAGATGCAGATAAAATAATTTTCTTTTAGATGGCATAACTTTACACTACTTTTTGCCAAAAAGGTTTCTATTTTTATGTTTCATGTGTACACAGTTTTATACAGGTTTGATTTATTATATGTCTCATATCTCCTGTTTTCAGCTGAAATGGTGCTCATGGGTAGCTTTGCTGTGTTCTTGTGTTAGTTTTGCCAACACTCGTACTATCGACGACACCAAACAAATTCTCAGTTCTTTCATGTAAGCGGACTAATGTTTTTTTTGTATTTTTAATGTTTAGGCTTTCGATCTCCGCCGTTGTCATGAGTTATCTTCAAAACCCCACACCAATCTATCCTCCGTGGGCGAATTTGGTCTAGCCAACGGAAAGATGCACTGCAATCTAGTGTTATGTGATACTACGTTTTATTTTCTTTAATAATTATGTTTTTACGCTCAAATAATAAATTATTGTTTAGCTAACGTTTTTGATTGAATTAATATGTATAATCTTGGCTTTTAAGACTAGTTAGTGGTAGGCTTCAAGAACTTTTTCAGCAATTTAGACTTTGGGAAACAATAAAGTTTATTAGTTTATAATAAAGCATTTAGCTATCATTGTCTTTAAAATATCATTGGTTAAATCTCTAGAAGTTTTGGTTGATTTTCGACGCGTTTTTGGATAATCTTCTTGGTATTACAATGTTCGTCATGAAAATTTTGTTCGCTGACTGGAATCAAGTGAGATGGGTTGTAGGGACAGCTAAAATTACACTTTAAGTAGCTGAGAAAGGATCTTGATATCTATAAAGGGTTTAATCCTTGCAAAATGTTTAAAACGCGGAATAATACGGAAGATACTCATGGTGAGTTATGTAGGATAAGATATTTGAAGTTGCAAACTCATAACACTTTAAAATAACTCTTAAAGATGTATAGACAAACTTATAATAGACTTAAAAGTGTTAACTCACTGCATAAACTCGATGTTAGGATGCCGTTTCAAAAACTTGCGTCGACATTGCGCTACATGAAGGTATAGCATGTTCGTGGATACGTTATGGCTTCCGTATGGACATTGAGCGGTTGTTGTGGCGTTTTCAGACATTTCAGAGAAGATTTTTCACAGTTTTCAAAGGTTTTGACTGTTTTTGAAAGAAATTGGATGTTGTGTTTGTAAAAATTTGCATATTCCAAGTTTTTTTGTTTTTTGAGGGTTTTTATAAAAGTCTTTTGTTTTTTATTTGAAAACTTCTAATATAGTAATTATACAGTTATAAACTGCGGTTAAAAACTAATTTTACAATAGCTATATTGCAATAGACATACATTACTTTTACTGTAGTTTTTTTTAGATTTTTATAGTCTAAAAACAATATTTTTGTGTTTTTATAATAATATGAAAGACAACATTTGAAATCATTTTTAAAAACACTCTTTGTAGACACTATGTTATCTATGTTCGATGTACTATAGTCAATGTGCATTTCTCTACGTAAGTGGTATACAAAACCGCCAATTTACAGCACGAATGACGTTGCGGCTACAGCACTTATTACAATTGGGAAAGTGTTGATGGGAAGAAGTTGAGTGGTCGGTTGCCATAACAACCACCCGTGAACCCATGCCCAATATGTGATGTTCTAGTTCACACACACATGGCATGCCGACGGTAAGCCAAGTCAGCAACGCCACGACCGTTTCCATCGGGCCGCTGGAGTTCGACGAGCACGATCTTCGCTACCGAGTGTGTCGATGTGTGCATTGTCAACGTGCCATCGTTCTGTGCGCGAGCTTGGGTATTGTGTTGGTTTTGGCGACTTTTTCGATTTGTTTGACCATGATGAAGGTGACGACGGACAGTATGGTTGAGATTACGACGTTGACCGGGCTCACCGTCTTCTTGTTTTCTGGGATCTTTGCTCATGGATGTGTGTTCTATTCGGTTAAAAAACAAAGTGTAAGTTGTGTTGGCTTGGGCCCTAGCCCTGACTTTGGTTGCAGTCCTATCACTAGCCGTACCGCTAGCTCTTGCTCTAGAACTAGTCCCAACTCAATTCCTAAATAATTATTATATCAAACCTGTTTCAGGTATCATATCTCCAACCATTCCTGATTCTACATATCTTTTTTATTATCGTCGAGTTTACCATGGCCTTAACCGCAGTCGGAGAGTTAGTGACAGATAATAGTAATTCAATTGATGATAGCGACATATTTGCTCGAAAAGTTTTGGAAATTGTGCCTTTTACGATTGCGTGGAGTGTTGTTATGGTATCGATTGGAGTGAAATACAAAAAATATTTGATCAACAAGATTAATTCAGCTAATGGTATTGGATCAGTAAGTCATTTTGTTATTGTAGACTGGGTAGTTCATTGGGTAGAAAGTTTAAACAGAGGATGGAGTAGATCGAGCAGTGTTTTTTAGAGGTGGCATGTAGGGGGGGGGGGGGGCTACAAGGTTCAATAGCCTATAATAAATTGTTTTTTGGAAAAATGGTCGGAAGCTAAAGTAAGGCTAGAGTAGGATAAGTAGGGATATTGATAAAGCTATGTTAGAGCTTGGTCTAGCGCTAGGGCTAAGGTTTTTCGCTAAGGCTATGGACTAGGGCTCTATGCTACGAGTCTAGGCTTTGGGCTAAGACGCTAGGCTAGGGTTCTGAGCTAATCTTTCAAAATCTCTTTGCTAGGGCTCCTTGGTAATTTTATCTTTTTCAAAAAAATCTTTCATTTTGAGTACATATCGCTTATAAACTTAATTATATCGTATTAAAAATCTATCAAAGTACCATAAAGGCTACTGCAGATTTTTTACAATTTTTTAAAACTTTTTTAGATGGTAACACCGATTGTAATGCACCGACCTCAAACACCTCAAGAATGCTCAAAATCAAGTGATTGTGTAGCTTGAGTAGGAACATAATAAGTAAAATGAGTTTGTATATATGAAATGAATAATAAATTAAAAAAAAAAAGTACTTTTAATAATAATTAAAAATTTTTGAATACTACTGGATTTTTTTTATTTGTTTGAGGGCTTGAAAGTTGTTCATTCAGGGCTTTTGTTATAGAAGAGCTCGTTATACAGGAGTTGCACTGTATTTTACAAAGCAAACTGATCTTTTTTTTCTTTTCAACAACATTTTTTGATTCTGCCTGGCCACCTTCATCTCCCCCTTCCCCCCTTCCTATCAAATAAAAGAAGGGTTTTCCGATAAAGTTTGATATGCTCTAATTGTAAGATTTTTATTTATAAAATTCACAAGAGCTCTCGTATAGCGAACTCCTTCATAACAACAAAACTCCGTATAATAAACAGCTTTCTAGTCTTCAGCCAACACTATACAATGCATTTAAAACTCCTCTGTACCGACACTTCTTTATAACAAACAACGTTAAAACATCTGAACGATTCGTTTCACAAGCGTTCTACTGTATTATTAGGTTGAAGCAAAAGTAGTGGGGCACTTTTTAGTTGAATAATAAATATATTCTAATAAATGTCTTAACCTAATATAAAATGCTCGACAAAATATTAATTTTTTCTATTATTTTAAAATCGTATTTTAACCTCGACGTCATCTTTAACGACAAAAAATGACGTCAAGTGTTACAGGTTGATCGCCTTTTTATTTACTTTACTTTTAAGCCCAAAAGTGATTGAATCGAACTCTTTTTTCTATTGATTAATTCTTTTGCGGAAAGTTGGTGATAAAATGAATCAGCCCGTCGATGTGAACTTTAAGCTCGATGGAAGTCCGTATGAGGTCGAACAGATGATTGGCATCGGCGCTTATGGCCAAGTGCGGCAAGCTATTGATGTGGTAAGTGGTTTTTCTTGTTTTTGTTGTTGTTTTTGGTTTGAAGTTTGAAGGGTTTTTTGTCGAAATTTGATAAAAATGAATGTTTTTGGAAGGGAAGGAGGAAGAACAATAGGTCAACAAGAAATAAAAAGTTTCTTTTAAAAATGTAAATACAAAATTGAAGTGCGTACAACAGCATTTTTTTAAAGTATGTGAATAAATAAGGTAGCGAAGGTAGATAGGAAAGAGTAGGGTAGGATAGGAGAAGGCAAAGTTGAGTAGGGTAGGGTAAGGTAGGTTAGGATAACGTAGGGCAAGGTAGGGTAGGATAGCGTTGGGTACAGTAGGGTGGGGTAGGGTAAGGTAGAATAGGGTAGGGTAGGATAGGGTAGGGTAGGGCAGAGTAGGGTAGGGTAGGGTAGGGTAGGGTAGGGTAGGGTAGAGTAGGATAGGGTAGGGTAGGGTAGGGTAGGGTAGGGTAGGGTAGGGTATGGTAGGGTAGAGTAGGGTAGGGTAGGGTAGGGTAGGGTAGAGTAGGGTAGGGTAGGGTAGGGTAGGGTAGGGTAGGGTAGGGTAGGGTAGGGTAGAGCTAATAAAACTTTACTTTTGAAGTTATATACATATGATAGTAGTACGCTGTTCAAATAATTCTGTGCCTAACCCAATTGCTTTGAGGGGGAGCCTATAATTATTTGAATAACATAGCAGTAAGAATTTTAATATTATACCGTTTAGAAAAATCAAAAACCAGTAGCAGTAAAACGAATAGTAGATGCCTTTGGTACCTATGTGTTGGCTAAACGCAATTTACGAGAAGTCCGAATACTTCGAAGGCTACAGCACAAGAACATAATCAGTGTTTTGGATATGTTTGTTGTTCCGGCTAGCCATGTGCGTTTTTTTAATTATTTTTAGAGTTTTATAAATACTCTTACAATCTCATTGTTAATTCTAACTGATAATAATGTAAAAGCTAATCATCTTTTATAAAAAAAAAATTAAAACCAAGGACGTATTTTACACTTTCAGGGACGCGACATCTTTTTGGTAATGGATTTGATGGAGACCACGTTGCATAAAATTGTTCACAGTACGCAAACATTGACTGATAAGCATGTGAAATACTTTCTTTATCAAATTCTATGCGGGTTAAAGGTAGGTGCGTCTTTTGGTTTTAAACTTAGCTATACAAACATCAACTATCATTGATAAGTTCGTAAAAATGAAAAAAAAACTGTGAAAAAGAGAGCGAAATATTTTTAAAAAATAAAAATCAGTCACTTGCTAGCGTACAACTATAAAATATTGAAATATAAGAAATTTGAGTGTACTTTACAAATTGTAAGTCATAATTTAAACTTATGTTATATAACACTTTAAACCTTTACAGTACCTACACTCTGGCGGTATAATCCATCGTGATTTGAAGCCAGACAACTTGCTAGTAAATGCTGATTGTTTGTTGAAAATTGCCGACTTTGGCATGGCCAGATCAATGGAATCTTTGAGGACTGAAGAGGATTCTGTCATGACTGTAGGTTCTTTTACTTTTTCTTGTAAAAAGCGGCTTCGAAAAATAAAAATGCATATTTTCGACTTAAACTTTATAGAAATTACAGGAAAATTAAGCCACGCTCATAAAACTCATTAAAATTTGAGTTGTGTCAAGGTTTTGTGAGATAGATAATATGCTCTCACTTTAGCAATACGTACAAACGAGGTGGTATCGTGCTCCAGAACTATTGTTTTCAATGTTGGACTACGATGTGAAGTAAGGTGGACATAATTTCCTACATAATATTAATATTTTCTCTCAGAGTAGACATCTGGTCAGTCGGATGTATACTATGTGAAATGATAATGCGACGTCAGCTATTCCCGGGCCGAGAAGCGGCCAATCAGATTAAAATGATTGTATTTTACTTGGGTACACCATCAAAGGAAATCTTGGACAAAATTACATCAAAATTAATTCGAGATTGGATTACAAGCTTTGGACATCGCGAACCACTACCATGGAAGGCTATCTTGGACAAAGCGTCGCCTAAGGTTGTGGATTTGGCTGAAAAGGTAATTATTTATGATAACAACTTAAACCAGTTTTTTTTGTTTTAGATAGTACTTTAATTTTGGTACTTGGTTTTTACAGTTTAGGCAAAGTTTTTTAGTTTCACAACTTTGTTAGGCTAAGTTTGACCCTTCTAAACCCTCTAATGTTCACTTTCTCAAAAAAATGGAAGTATTATCGTATTTGATATATGTGCAACCAAAGAGCATAGTACACAAAACATTTTGAATTCCGTAGCTTTACAAAACAACCAGACGGATCCAAGTTTGTCTTTGAAATTTCGAAAAAGCTATCTAAACATCATCTGTCCTTACGATGAAAAAAGGAAACATTTCTTTTATTAAAAGGGTGAGAAAGTATGTACTTCTGCAATTATAACATAAAAAAGAAGTTTTTAAAGAACTTTTCGTTGTTAAAAAATATAAAAAGTTGTGAATTTCAAGAGCTAACATCATAACTTTACCTTGCTTACAAGCAAAGTACCAAACCTGCCCCGCTCTGATTGTAAAGGGCTGGGCAAAACCTAATTTTTCGTTCCGGCATTGGGGCCCAAGTGGCTGCAGCCCTTCTGAGGCAAGTCGGGTACTTTATTGGTAAGTTTACAATTAAAGCAGTAATAACTTTAAAATTTTTTCAGTATATAGTAATCAAAATAGTCAAAAATGTTTTTCAAATCATTTTTTGCCATTTTTTTTAATTTCAATTTTGCAAAATGGAAACTTCCCGCCAGTATTTCTCTTCGCACTGTAATTACAATTATTGTGTTCATTAAGTTATATCACGTAGACAATCGTTTTGTTTAAAACGTGACTTCAATCTGTCATATTAAAGTAGTTGTCTCAAAGTACATCGATTGTTTCGACAAAGTCTAATTGAACATAAAGCACGAGACGGGTCACGTTGTTATAACTGGTTATGGCGAACGTAGATTTCGTAAATGTTGTGGGACTTTGGAATTTAAAAAAAATTCAAAAATTTTAAAATTATTAGGTGATTGCAAAAGTTTCTGGCCGATTTTTCAAAAATTTTTTTTAAAAATTTTGCACTGTTCTAGAACTTTCTGTTGGCAACCTGTATAAAGAGGTGTCCAAGGACTAAAAACTATTGCATGTTCAAGCTTTCTTTTGTTTACAGTAGTTCAAGAAATCAAGGTGAAACACAATCATGTTCGGCCAGTGTTGTTTCTCAAATTCCGCAATCACGGCAACGCAACATAGCGACGTAGAAAATATGCAGTGCTGTAAGGCCTTTAGTTGTCTCTTACGACACCACAAAAGTTTGGTTCCACAAGTTCAAAAACGGTGACTTTGACATGTCCGAAAAGTTCGATCTGGTAGACCATTAGCGTTGAAGAAACCCCACCTTCTGAAGCTGATCGAAGAAGACCTCCGACGAACCTGTACTTATTTGACTGTAGAGCTTCAGTGTGACCCTTCTACCACATTAATTAGATTTTACGCCCTTGGGAGATTACGGAAATATGGTCAAGAAGTTCCACATGATTTGAACAGCGATCAGCTGAACGTCGAGTAGAAGTTTGCACTTGTTTGTTGATGCTCCCAAGGAACTTTGAATGGCTTGACAATTTGGTTACTGGGGATGAGGAGTGGTTACTGTATGTTAATCACACCAGTAAGAAACAATGGCTTGAACGTGGAGAACAGGGTGTATCAACCTCAAACCTGATCTTCACCCATTGGATAAGATGATCAGCTTTAGCTGGAACTCAACAGGTATTGTGTACTGGGAAATGGTAGCACATGGAACTACGATCCCTGTGGATGTCTACTGTAGACAAATTAAATCTATTGCGGCAGCATTGCATGGTAAACAGAATCGGGTTTTCTTCATTCATGATACTGCTTGCACCCTTGTGACAAAGTTGACCCAACACAAGCTCAAAAGCCTCGGCTGGCCTGTGATTTCATATGCACAGTACTCACCTGAGGTTGCTCTAACAGATTATCATATGTTCTACTCTCTTCAAAATCACCTTGACACAACACGCTTTGACAATCGAGAGTACCTCAAGAGGTGGTGGGCTAACTTTTTCAATTCTCAAACACCAGGTTTTTACAGAAGTTGAATCCAAATGCTGCTGAAGGGATGGAAACAGGTTGTTGATAATAATGACACATATATTTGTTAATTAGTTATTGTTGTTTTTTTTAAATATTAAATTTTGGTAAAAACAAAAGTCGGCCAGAAACTTTTGCAATCACCTAATATTAACAATTGTAAAGTCAATGCATAAAGTTCAAAATCCTAAAATTAAAGCTCAAACGTTTTTTAAATTCTAAACTGTAAAGTATTTTGAATAATGTTATCATTCAGCTCCTCAAAATGGCTCCATGGGATCGCCTAACGGCCGAACAAGCCTTGTCTCATCCATACTTATCTTTGTATCATGTTCCTGAAGAAGAGCCCATCTGTCCACAAGCAGTTCAATTAGACGCAGATGCGATTGAACACCTTTCAATGCAAGATTGCCTTAGGGAGTTGAGCCAGGAAGCCCAATTCTTTCAATCTCAACGAAATTTGTATCCCATCGAAATGGCTTCTCAATCATAAACTTTTTCCTTGTGTTTTGAGTTGTGCTTTTGATTATCGATAGTTTGCTAAATTACAGTCTTTTTGTAAAGAAGAGATGATTAGACTTGAAAATGGGTTTACTAGGCCCTGCTAATCTCGAGCCTGACTGACTGAGCTGAAGCCAATTTCAAAGAAGCTGGGCTGGCATTTAAGCCAAGAGACGGGCAAAGAACTTGGGCTCAGCCCGGTCTTTTTAACGGCATAGGGACCAGTTCAGAAGGCTAACATTGCAAAGTAGTAACTAAAAAAATTTAAAAAATCAATTTGATAAAAATGTCGGTCAAGAAGAGCCATCTTATCCATATCTTAACATTAACGCTACCTTTTAGAGTTACTCTAGCCTTATGTTAGCCTTACTTTAGCAGTATTTTAACCCTATTCTAGCCCTATTCAGCTCTTCTCTATATTGACTCTAGTGCTTTTTTAGCGTGTCTCCAGTCTTATTCTAGCCTTACCACATTACTATCTCAACCCTACCTTAGTCATAATCTGGCCTTATCATAGCCCTACCTCGGTTTTACCCTAACTTTTGATTTGCCTTACTTTTAGTTCTTTTACCACTTTTTATCTTTAAACTATGTTAACTCTACCTTACCCAAAAGCTTACTTCGATTATTACAACAGTAAAAGGGGTATTCTCATTTCATGAACTTTTGTTTCATCAGTCTTTAGACTAATAGACTGTTTGGCGGTGAAAACGTTTGCTGTTTGCACAGCGACAAAAGTTTATTTTAAATTTAAAAACAGTTTTTTATCTTATTTTAAATTATAACGAGGTTTATAAATATTTGTTATATTGGATGGAATAGAATATGAATTATTGTTTTTTTAAGTTTTCGAAATTTTATTTGTTCGAAATGAAGACGAATTGATCTTGTGAAATCTCGTGCGACCAAAGTGCGTTTTCGATTATTATTTTTTAAAGAAATATTATAAGTATAATATAAATAAGAAAAATCTGGTGCTACTAGACCTTTAAACGGCGTGACTAATTTTTTGGTTTGGTCCTAATGTAGACAACGGTCTGGCCGACATGTGCCGGCTTAAGCCCTTTTCTTTTCAAATTTGTTTTATTTGGGCCGAAGCCGAGCGGAAAAAGACCCAGGCCAAGCCGGGCCGGGTCTAATGTCTTTTTAGGCCTAGGTGTTACTTTAAGATCATATTGTAAGAGTAAGATCTAAATTTTAAAATTATAGTTATAAATAAAGTCATTAAAAGCCGGTTTTTACGTAATTTTTATGCTAATTTTCTGCTTTTTTTAAATTTTTTATCAATTTTATTTTGCCACGTTACAGTACGTTTTATTTCAAGGTACTGTATTAATAACTAAGATTATTAGCTTTATTTATGACTCAACCCCGTAAAATTTGTTTTCCAGACTAGAAAAAGCCAATTTCGAACGCCGCTAATCCTTAATATCAATATTTACTAAACGTTCTTGATCCTTCTAAACTTAAGCCAAACTATAAATCATTCATTAATCTACAGTTGAACTCTTTGAAGGAACTAGAAGAAAACGATGAGATTTGCAAACAAAAAGTTTTGTCATTTTTTGCAACAAAAAACCGGCTTTAGAAGTGAATTTGTACATAATAATGAAGTGTATATACAGTGGTACCTCTGTGTAACAAAATCCTATATAACAAAAGACTTTCAATTTGTTATACAAGACTTTTACTTTTATATTATGTATAAACGGCCGATCCAGACCGATATAACTTTTAAAAAAGCCGAGTCAGCAGCTGAGAACCGGGCCAAAAAAATTGGGCCAGGTTTTTTTTCTAGCTATTGAACAAGAAAGAGAAAAATAAAGTAAAATTTAAAAAAAATTTTTTAAAACAATAAAAAGCCGTTAAAAGTTTTAAAAATATTAAGTAATCCACCATGTTGTAGTAAACTTTGATCCTGGTTGCTTACTTTAAAATAACCGGACTATCGACACATTTCCCAATACCATGTCAATTTTATTTCAACTGATACCAAAATAGAAACGGGCGCTGTAAACCAGCTTTAAATAGACTGAATCTTTGTTTTGTTTCAGCTCTAAGATAGGTTGCACTTATCCCTTAGACACCTTTAAGTCTGTACTTATCCACTGAACACTTTTACTTATATATCAATGTTCCATGAACACTTTTACCTATTTGTCAACTGCTAAACTTTGGTTTAGTCGTTTTTGTTTACATTTCGGGTGGTAAATTGTTTTGATAAAAGAGACAACACTTTGCAGATATTAAAAAATTTTTTGTGATAATGGTTTTGTGTTCTATTGCAATGTTTTACAAGAAATTTTGATTTTATGGGTAGTAAATACAGGGCTAGTAATTCAAGTTTAAAAAAAGTAAGGAAAACGTAGAAAAGTTTTAAAACTTTTTTTTACATTTTTTTAATGTAAAACAAGGTGTAACACTTAAGAAACCACTTTTTGTAGCTTTTTAATTGCCCACAATTATTATGTCCAGTATGTTCATATCCATATTGTCATAGCCGTTTTATAATTGTCACAAAAATGAACTATAAACAACCTATAGTTAATTAAATTTTGTTAATTATTATTGTATAAAGTAAGCTTCATTCTTAGGAAATTTTATTTGTTATGCATGTATAAAAAATGTTTTTTTACTGCACAGCAAAATGTCGCTTTTAGACATGAACAGAAGTATTTTATTTCAACTGTAGTAACTGTTTTTTAAAAAGTTTTGTTTAATTTTGAAAATGTCGAACTCTGATAGTATCAAAACTGTGGTTTGTTAGACTATATAAAACATTTTTTTTTATTTTATGACAAAGAAGTTGACTTGTTTTGTCTAACTTGTTATGTCAAATATGACTTTTTAGCTAATAAAGTTAATTTGAGATTAATCAGCTCAAATTTGTAAAGTATAGTGACAAAACTCGAGCTTTATCGTTTACAAAACTTAATCAGAAAATTCAGATTAAGATATAAAAAACAAATATCACGAGCTTTAAACGGCCTTAATTTTGTCTTTAGGCAATGCTTCTTCAAAATTTTTAAAAATTTTTTATTTCTGCATTTTGTGGTTGCAAATGTAACTTATCAAAGCCTATGTAACTATGCCTATCAATGTAACTTATCGTAAAAATTTATTTTGTTCAAATTTATCTCTTCTATGTTATCTTCCAATGTCACAGAATTTCTATGCCATCTTCTAAAGCACATAGAAAGATAAATGCCTTAACCCTTGTTTTTTGTTATTTTTCTCAAAGTTTTGTATTTTTCTTCAACTTCCTAAAAGCTTCATCTTTTTGTCATCTTTGCCCCCCCCCCCCTATTTCCGTACACAAATATAGCAAGAGAATGTGGCCAAAGAAGGACGCACCCTTCCGTGGCCTCATGTCCTAATCAATAAAATACTTTTCGTCTTTCGTGGCCAAATTTTATAGTCACTTGAACAAAATTTTCATATGTGTTTAGTGCCAAGTGGGCCATTTTTGCATAGGCGTGGGTTTGCTATTATTTTTATCAAACAAGGGAATTCACGTTAAAATTTAATTCAAAAAAATTGAATTTAAATATTAATTATGTTTAAAATTTCGGATTAAAATTTTTTAAAATAAAGTTTTTTTTCTAAAATTTTTCTCCTCAAAATTTTGAATTTCAAGCCTATGTGACCGCCTTCCGGTCCTTTGAATTTATTGTTACAAAAAACGAAAAAAAATATGAAAAACCGCCCCGAATGAACTTTGCTTCGTGGGTTTGGAAGCGATTTCAGCGAAATTCTGCGTACTTCAGTATTGTTTCAATGATGTGACAAAATAAATAAAGGATGTTTACTTACGTTAAAGTGGGCGATAAGATGGCATAATTAATGTAGTTTAGAAAACTATTGTTTTTTTTCAATTTCAGGTCTTGGCATGGGTTTTTTGAGCTTTGGCATGGGTTTTTTTCGAAATTTTGACCGTTTTTTTGGTTTGCAAGTGAGAAAGGTAAACTAGAGCTTAATTGGTTTATAGCAGTTTTATTAGAGTAAAATTAACACGTATATGTTATTATGACATGAAAATGAGATTTTGCTGTCTTTTTTTTCAAAAAAAATGTTTTAATTATTGGAAAAAAAATTTTCAGGAGGGATCCTGTTGAAAAAAAACTCTCTTAGGCTTTTCAAATTTTCCAGGCTTTTCACAGTTGATTTTTTAAAATTAAAACTTGATTTTCTAAAAAAAAATTTTTTAAGACTATAGCTGTAGCTACATTGTTTGATAAAAAGTGTAACAACTTGTGGTCAATTCTAAAAAAGTTGTTGTTGAAAGCCAAGTTTCATCGCTTTTCAATTTCATAATTTTCAATCTTGTTGACTTTGATAAAAGTTATATACGGTATGGAAAAGACCCAATTTGAAAAAGTGTAGTAAAAACACAATCTTAACACGATGTATTGAAGACACAAGCTCTATATGGCAGTAAAAAGATTGAAATGAGTTTGTTAAGACATGGCTTTTAAACTAATAGGTTAACACAATTCTTTTATTTTGGCATTCGCCTTGTTATAAGACATTGATATGATGAAATCAGAAATTTGTTTAGGTAAACAAATAAATTGCGCGTGTTTATTTTTCGAATATGTTCTGACATTAGGAAGGGGCTAGGATGTCTGGATGCATTTGTTTTATATAAATTCAGAAAAGGACATTGTGTGTCTGTTTTGGGAGAAGGGAAAATACTTTGAACTAGTAAACATATTTTCGAAAGTTATTTACGATAAACGAAAGAATAGAATGTTTACTTTAAGATAGCAGGCTTTGTACAGATATACTTTTAGAAATGGTATTTGTAGGCAAATTGGGCGGACGGTTCATTCAAATTACAGTGCCCAACTCATTTGTCCTAGCTCTGGTTCTGGTTATGATCCTATTTTTGGTCCTGGTTCCTGGTCTTGGTTCTGGTCCTAATTCTGGTTTTGGTACTGTCCTGCTCTGCCGTGGCTTATCTGGTCCTAGCCTTAGCTCTAGCGCCAGCAACAGCTCTAGCCCCAGCTCTTGCTCTAACCACAACCCTAGGCATAGCCCTAACTCCAACCCTAGCTCTAACACTAGCCTTAGCCCTAGCTCTAACCCTAGCTTTTTAAAATTTTAAATTCTACTTCCTTTTGGACTAATTACCTCCTACCGCCCTAAAAAAATGTCGCTTTCACATATGGTTTTCATTCCACATGACTGGCAATGTTAAAATGTCATATACGTTTTAAAGAATTTTCCGACAAAGCCTTCTTTCCAAAACTTCCTCTTTACGTTTCTGCGACTTTCATAACGACCTTGTAAATTATATCAAAAAATTTTTGTTTAAACTTACTATGGCGATAACCTTTTAGCAAAGCGACGAATCAATCATTTTTTAAACCATGGTTGTTATAAACTGTTCAGCCGAATTTCGAATTTACGGTTTTGGGGGCTTTTACAGTTTTTGATTTTATCAAAATGTAGGGTTTGGTCAGAAGAATCTATTGTATAACTACCATGAAATTCATAAAATAAAAAAGATAAGGGGATGTTGGAGGTGTTAAATTAAAAATAGTATACCTAGCTTATAAGTCCGGTTTACTTCTGTTTTCGGTTAGGCTTGGAGGCTAAGCTAGAAAAAATTTCTATATTTTACCCTGCCCAGAGCATGAAGCAAGGCATAATAAAGGCTTTTATGTCTGCGACCAAGATAGACCTGAAAGGGGCCCATAGGAATAGCTTGGCCTCGGGCAGAACTGGACTGAGCCGACGCAAATTTGAAAAAGACGGGGCTGGGCCAGGTCTGCACATTTAGGCCACAAAGCCGAGTCCCAAACCAAGACCCGACATCTTGACTGTTTTAGACTAAGCTTTATTTCAGCTTGGCAACTGCCTGGTTTGCTGTTTTATTGAGCAGCCTTTAAATTAACTTCACAACCTTGCACTTGCTTCTCACTTCTCAGAAAACCTTCAGAATCATTTAAAAATGTTTTGCAAAACTACGTTTTGACTGTTAAATATATTAAACCCATTTTAAAAAAAATACTTTGTTCTCCCGTTATCTTTCAACTTAAACCCAGCAAACCTAAGCTTTTCGAAAAAATCTCTTTTCTTCCCTTCCTTATCGGAAAACCCCCAAATGTTGTTCAACTTATATAAACTCTCATCGATATCATTTATATATAAGCTCTCATCAATATGACTTATATATACTCTCATCAAAATTAGAGGTATATAATATCGCTGAGAGTTTTTTTCTATCAACACGACAGCGCGCTTCCCATCACACGTTTTTCCATGACATGACGTAGCTATGCGCTGAATATTAAGCGAGGGGTTATGAAACGGGTTAAAGGGGGTTGTCGTTGCTCCCACTCGTCGAGAGGGGCTGGTATACCGCAATGGAGGTACGTATGGGACGAATTGAGCAGCCGGCGGTTTGGAGCTTGCTTCTCAAAAGGTTTGGCTAGGGCTGGTGTCAGGACTAGGGCAAGGCTAAGGAAAGGCAAGGCTAGGATTAGACTATGGCTAGTGTAGACCAAGACTAGAGCTAGAGTGAGGCAAAGCTAGAGCTTGGGTAAAGCAAAGGCAGAGCTGAGGCTTGGGATAGGGCTAAGGCTAAGCAAGCTAGATCCCTTCTCAAGTTTGAAAAAAATCTTGTTCAGACCTCTATCTTCTCCCAATTCTCAATATTTCTTCGATTAATCGCCTTTTGTGCTTTGTCTCTTCTTTTTTTTCGACACGCCTTAGTCTGGCCTGACTTCGTGATGATCTTGAGTCTTTGATACCACGTGGTGGGTGCATATGTTCCGAACCATTAGGCGGGGTTTTCTCGCTTTGATTGTTGCTTTAGTTCGCAGAATCTTTCATAATTGTGGTTTTCTAGCCATTTCGGTTATTTCGAAACAGTGGGGTTAAAAATATTGGTACCTATCTCATATTATTCTAAGTTGTTTTACTTTGAGCGTATTTTCTCATATTTATCGCTTTTTATACTTTATAACTTATTAATATTCTAATGTATATTGTTTGACTTGAACTCTATTGTCGTGTACTTTGCTTTCGTTGATGTGTATGCACTATAAACATTTCTGGTAAAGTCTATGATATTGTCCTGGCAAATTGAATTTTTATACGTTTTAGAAATGGAAATGGCGCAAGATGACACAATATAACAATATAAGCTTCCTTCAACTTTTTTAAAGGATTTGCCATTTGTTGATGTGTTTACGTACGTTAGAAATGGCACACCTATAAATTTAGTTTTTAAAATATTTTTTATACTCAAAAATATTAAAATACCCTTTTATTTTTATTAAAATTTAAATATTATAATGCCACTTTAACGGATTTTTCATCTTTTGTGGCACAGTTGAGTCTCAACACGCCAAATTTTACCGAACGTTATTGGCATAACGCGAAATTAAAACATTGTTTGTGGCTTTGGCTTCGTTTTTCGTCCTTTGAAACAATATTGGGACAAAGGAACGTTGAATATCGTTTATATTTAGCAGCTGAATCATTTCTTTGAGCTATCTTTAACAATCTTTGCCACATTTTCGTTTTTTAGGGTTTTATTTTGGAGGTTCTTTTCAATTTTAGAAGTTTGAGTAATATTAATATAGGTTTAACTGGTATTTTATAACAAAAAAGATTAGTAGCAAAGGTTTAGCTTCTATTTTCACTTGTTTAAACTCTGTTTGTTAAATTTTAGTTTCTGTTGAACTCGAATTTTAAATGTTCTTCATCTCCTTATGTCTCTTTGGAGGTCTTTACATAAATTTTGGCTATCCATCGTTCGGTTTTTTGTCTCATCGTGGCTTTTTTGCTCGTGAATCCTGCAAAAACTGGACTTTTAAACGAATTTTCAGAGTTCGCCCGAAGAGAAGAGGACAGAAACAGTTGGCCGCATATTCGTTTGCTGTAGGCCTTCAAAACCATTCATATTATAACGTTTGTGACGCCACCGAAAATTTGGAAATAGTACTGTATTCAAAGGGTTTTGGTTAACGTAGCTTGAAGTATCATGGTTTTTACCGTCCATTTCACGGTCAGCACGTCTGATCCGTTAGAAGAGAATGAGTACATGTTTGTGACTGGGAATGCTGAACAATTGGGAGAATGGGACCATACGAAGGCATTGAAGTTGCATCAGAATGCTGATAGGTAAGGCTTTATGGTACATCTTGTTTCTCTTATAGGCTTTTAAAGAAAAGTCTTTGAAAGAATTTTGATACCTAAAACACAATTTTAGAAGACTTTTTTGCTAGTTTTTAGTCTGAGCGAAGCTACAAAGGTTAGATTATAGTAAATAACTTTTTTTGTTGTTATTGTTTACTCTTTATAATAAAACCTTTATCAGTTATTGAGCTCTGTCAATCTTTTGTTAATGCCCAGCTTATCAGCTCTTTTAATCATTTTTAAAATCAATATGTCAAAGCTATTTTAATAATCTCACTATCAGTCAAAGTTATATCGGTTTAAACTCTTTAAACTAATATTGTTTATCACAAGCTGATATCAAATTAAATATTTTCGTTTCTCAATCTGATATTAAACTACAAAAACGTTTTTTTACCAAAAAACTTATCAGTTACACCGTTTTAAAGTTAAAAGTGCATTTTTTCAGACATTGGTCAGGCACAGTATCCGTTAGCATCGAAACGGTCAAATTCCGTTACTTTACTGGCTACTATTTGGCTGCAGACGACGCTTCAGAGCCAGTATTGATAATTTCAAAATGGGAGACACACTTGACACCACGATTCGTGATGCCAGCTGTAGAAGCAACGAAATCACGGGTGTGCCGTGCGAATGTTAACGATGTGTTCGGTTTCAATGGTGGTCGTGAAGTGATCAGTAATGGGTGGCTAGAACAACATAACCAGATCATACTGCGTGTTTATGGAAAAGCTGTCAAGTTTTATAAACCAAAGCACGAGAAGCCTAATTACCGGATCAGAATCAGTCCTACGGATCTTCGTCACCGTGAGGTGGGTTTGAAGGGGCATAATTTGAAGCAGGAGGGGTTTACATAGCTAATATGAAGGTTTTTATATTTAAAACTTAACCATAATTTAAACTCCTATAAATAGTATCATTATCAATAATTTAAAAAAATGTTACCTATTTTACCAAAAAAATCTCAATCCCAACCATTTCAGGACGGCGACGACGAAGAAGAAGAGGACGATGAAGAGCACACCCAAAAGCCTTCATTGCCAAGTTTTTCACGTGCCGAAATTGCCGTAAGATCTAGTGAATTTGGTTTATATTCTTCTTGTCTTCCTCCCCTAAATCATGTTGCAGTGAGATGAAACGACGATGGATGAACAAGGTTAGCGATTCAGCCCCCGACGTCCACAAGAATAATGTCACATCGAATTGCGTCGTTGATTCATAGGCCTTTTTCGATCGTCTTTGAGAGATCCGTTTGCTTTTATGTTTTGGACTTGTAATTGATAAGGAGATCAAGGATAACGTATAATTTGTGATGGAAAATGCAAAGATAATATTGATGTCGAAAAATGTATCAAAATCAACTTATTCTTTAGCTAAATTAACTTAAACCTAATCAAAATTTGGTTTAAAACGGATTTCTCAAAGACGTACCTTCCTTGCTTATGCTGATTTTTAAGTTTTGCGCCTTTAATTTCAAGTTTCAGTTAAAGAATTAACGCTTATGATGAATGTCGCAACGGAATGTCATTACTCTTGTCGATGTTTACGCTTAATAAAGCTTTACTGTCTTTAAATTAAGGTTTTATCATCTTCACCTTTTGACGACTAAAATGAACGTTTCGATGAGTTTCTGATCGTAAAATCAAGTCTGTGACATTGTTTTACCTAAAAAATTCAAAAGTCTATTGGTCAGTTAAAAAACACCTTAAATTATAATTTTATGCTAACCGAAAGATGTTAAAACCTTGTTTATTGTCTTCAATTCATCACAATTTTGCAGAAAGTTTAACGAAGATTTCAATTTTAGGCCTTGAGCAAAGGAAACCCTCGCTTTCGCGCCCAAAGCCCCAACGGCGAAGTGTTCGAAAATGAAGTTGATTACTATCTCTACCGTACACAAAGTGTAGCCGTCGATTTCCTCGGCTTCCGTGTAGAAATCCTCAACGAAGATGGTACCGACGTGATGGCTACTGGCTACGCATTACCCTCAACTTTAGCCAATTCCTGCGGAAATGCGTCGGTGCCATTACTCACAAAGAAGGGATTACCTATTGGAAAGCTCTACTTTGGATACCTATTCGTACGACCGGTCGCTTTGCCCATTCCTGAACAGAAAATGAAAGCCAGCTACACGAAACACTGGAAGAAGCGAAGCGCTTTAGAAGTCGGACATCGAGGCATGGGCAATTCTTACACCAAGTTCGCAGCGGCACGTGAAAACACTCTACATTCACTAAATTCAGCGGCCAAGAATGGAGCCGATTATGTGGAGTTTGATGTTCATTTGACCAAGGACAAGATCCCCATCATCTTCCACGACTTCCATGTTTTGGTGTCCGTAGCCAAGCGAATTCCCTCGATTCAGGACTTGAGTTTGGCCAGCGAAAAACAAAATGGCAGTGTAGATGCTCACGAACTCGCCGTCAAGGATCTGACGCTAAGTCAGTTGAGACTTTTACATGTAAGTAAACAATCTGTGTTTATAGTGCAGTCTGGTGGAAGCTTCCTTCAAGGATTATGTCAATAACAAACATGGGAGTAGAGATACATAATTGAAGGAAAGCTAAATAATTTTAGAGTATTAGGGAGGATTTGCTAGGAAAACAGGATAATTTAGCAAAAAAAAATTTTTTTTTTTTAATTTTATTGAACTTGGTATAAAATTGAGCTGTGAATACTTTTATTTTTTTTTCGAAAATTGATCTCAATGGTTTTCAACAAAAAAATGAAGCTTTTTCAAAATGAAATTGTCATTCGTCGAAAAAAAGGAATTCCCCGACATTACGAACGCATGGCGTTGAAAGTTGTCTCGATTTCAAGCTCAAAAACTGTCGAACCAAGCACAAAGATTGAAAGAACTGACAACTGTCATTTTTCATTCAGGAAAAGCTGTCATTTAATCACCTGATTGTCAAAGTTTGAAAAAAAGGCATGCTGGAAGGCAAAATCATGCTTAAGATGATATTGTCTATGACGATATCTGGACCCGGAAATCAAAACCTCGAATTATAACTTTTCATGATAATATCAAATCCAAAAATCTGAAAAATGATATTTTGTATAATAAAAAACAATTATAAGACTTTACTTTAATGATAATATCCCTTATCTTTTAGCTAGACCACGTGCATCACAAGAACAGCCTCGACGAAACCGTAGCCAATCATACCGTGACAGGGAAGCACGATGAAGAAGAAGAGCATCGACCCTTCCCAACACTGGTCGACTCGTTTAATGGAGTTTCGGAGGAAGTAGGCTTCAATATCGAAGTCAAATACCCAATGGGATACCTACAAGGTGGTCATGAGTGTGAAAACTACTTTGAACCGAACCTATGTTTGGACATTATTTTAGCTGATGTGATGAACACAGCTGGAAATAGAAGAATCATGTTTTCGTCGTTTGATCCAGATGTTTGCTTGATGTAAGTTTAATTTTTACTTTATGCCCAAAAACTTCAAAATTCGGTTTTAAAATATAACCCTTGATGTATATACTTTTCATTCGTAGTTCAGACGAAAACCTTGAATTTTTGTCTACGAAAAAATCTCTCATAATTTTGCGCGTTCTCTAGTTTTTCTCTAATGCAATCAGACAAAAAGAGGGAACATACAAAATTATGAGAGCTTTTTTCGTGGACAAGAATTCAAGGTTTTCGTCTGAACTACGAATGAAAAGTATATACATCAAAGGTTATATCAATTTTATAGTAAAATACTTCAAAATGTAACCAACAAAATCATTATCATCCTTGAAAAAACCAAATCCAATTTCAGGCTAGCCCTAAAGCAGAACAAGTACCCAGTGCTCTTCCTAAACCAAGGTCAGACCCTCAAGCACCCGCCTTACCTAGACCCCCGAACCCAAACCTCCGCCATGGCGGTGAAGTTCGTCGCCGGTGCTGGCCTAATGGGCGTCAACTTCAACAGTGAAGACATTCTCCGTGACCCAGAACCAGTAACCTTGGCCAAACAATTCGGCTTAATTACCTTCGTTTGGGGAGATGAACTTGCTGATAAGAAGGTGGTTGATCATTTCAAAAAGACTCTCGGAGTCGATGGTGTTATTTACGACCGAATCGGCGAGGCCGAATCCAGAAGCAATGTATTTTTGTTGGAGAGAGCCATGAAGCAGGCGTTGTTCAGCAAACGACCAGTCTCGCCCAGCACCAGCCCCAAACAGCAACAAAAGTTCAGGTCGAATGGCCAAATGAATCTGGAGAAGCTGATTCCCGTCACCACCGCCGCTATTGAGCATCTTGATTTGCCAATAACGTCTACTACAAGGATTTTGTGGCCTGGAATGGAAGGAAACACATCGGTCAACTCGTCAACGTCTTCTGGAATATCGACTGATGGATCGAGTATCAACCATCATCTTGGCAATGTTGTGAATCAATTGAAACGACAGCCAAACTCGTTCAGTCATGGCTTTCCCATCTCCAAAATGACTTCACAGGAAACGTAATGGACTGTCAACTAGCTTTTGGCCTGGTTTTTTAAAAGCTGATGCGAAAAAATGGCGCATTGAAGTAAATTTGGCTTTCAAATGCGCCATTTAAATTTATTTTTTAATCCACCTAGTACAAGTTAACCCAACATTCGTTTAGTAGTACAATTTCACTTTACTATCTTTTCTTCACAATATTATTGTTATTGTCATATTAGCTTTTCTCTTTGTCGTACAATATTACAATTGTTCTTTTTAAACTCATTGAGAGTATAATATTACTTTACAGCAATCCGAAATGTAGTATTTTTGTTAAATTTTGCAAAATTTTTGTTTTTTTTACCGAAAGTTTGAGTTTTTTGTATTGTTAAAGGTGTAAAACACCTTTCAGTTTATATTGTAGTAGTTTCTCCTATTTCCTTTATTGTAAAATTCGTATTTTGTCATACATATTGTCACAATTTTTTCTTTTTTATTTATTGTTAAGGTAATTGTTTTTTTTAGTTAACAATGTAAGATAAGGTCTTAAAAGACTGTTTTTAAACTTTCTTGATACATTGTTATCTTCATAGTTAGGTTTTACTTTCCATCTCATACGGGTGTAGCTGTAAATCATTGGATTCGTCCTGTTATAAAGGGCTACAGTTTAAACAAACTATCAATAAATTACATTTTGAAAGCGTTTGGGTTTTCATGTGGTTATAATAATGAAAAAATAATGAGAAATGAACTTATTCAACGTGTAACATTAGTAAGTTGAAAAGGGTTGGTAATATGGTCATGGTGAATGATATATTAACTACCATGACGGAAATGTAAAACAATACCATAAACCAACTAAAAATCATTATTAATCATCCAAGATAATTATAAACCTCTTACACTTGGAAACTACTTCGAAAAACGCCACAATCAACTTAAAACAAGTAAATTTCAACCTAAAAACCAAAATAATACCTAAAATCTGAAAATTAGCGTAATTATTTAATAAGAACTTTATACATTATGGTTGAGAAAGTGAGTTAACGATGGTGATTTAAAAGGGGATCGCGACTGGTCGACTGCACGGCCCCACCTGACGATAATACTGTAATTTCGAGCACTCGAAGACCACGCTCGATTGGATCTGTCACACATAAACCGACCGGTAGAAAGACGTTTTTGTTCTGTTCATCAATAAACTTTCGGATCATCATTAATTGCTTTTCGTATCTTGTCGTCGTACACAAACGAATCAGGTAGCAGGTGAAGAAACTGACCAATGTCTCGCCTATTGAACCCATGTTTACCTGAAATAATTATAATTTATTTCTTGTCATAGCTTTTTTTAAAATAAACTGAAGTGTTGCTCCTTAGTTTAGTAATATACACTAATTAATTACTTCCTGTAAAACCCAAAAAAGAATATAGTATTAAAAACAAAGATTTAATGCAAGTTTTCACTACACCGTTACCTAAACCGATAGACAAAAGCACAATCGAAGTTTTGATATAATCAATGTTCTAACTCAACTAAAACGTCCCTTTAGGTCAATATAAAACTAAAAAACAATAAATTTAAGCTTAAAACTTACTGCTTCAGCCCGTTTAAACATTGAATTGATGTTATCGATCAAATAGTACCAGCTGTTTTCATCGATCTAAAAGTATAACAAATAAATGCTAAAATAACTTACTATTCCTTCCAAGTTTTGCGGAAAACTCCTTTGGAATCGTACATCAAGTCCGGCTGAATAATCTCGCTCCACAAACAATTTATGGCAATTGTCCAGAGCGATGGGTTGAGAACTCATCTGCGGCCGGTGTTATCACTAAAACGAGGTAATTAGTGATCAAAATTAGGCTCAATTAACTGGTTTTTGTATTTAAACCATAGAGAAGACCGTTGTTGAGATTGCGCTCAAGTTGTTTTGGAAAAGACGAAGATTTAAGTCGTTATAAAAAATACTATGTTACACTATCTAACCTCAAAGCCCTAAAGCTTCTTTCCTCACTTAATCCTTTTAAATACATTGAGACTAAGCAAAATATCAATCAATAAACACTATATCACCTGCAAATATCCCCAATCATATAAAGGGTCCTTATATTATATAGATTTTCCCGAAAAATCCACTTGAAGCCCCAAGTTTCCCTTTAATCCTCCACCAAAACCCAATATTTTCCCGCAAATGCCAAAACTTACACAAATAAAACAATATTAAGTTAAAGAAGTAGAATAAAAATAATATCTTCTTGTCGTAATGTAGTTTTGGCTTCGTTTTCGTATGTGAATCAATCGAAAGCGACAAGAATTTGTCGATTTCTTATTATATTTTTGTCGACACGTTATACGAAGAAAGATGCTTGAAAGAAAAGAGACGTTTTATACGATAAAAAATGTTGGGACAAAAACTTGTTCGGGACGAAGAAACTTTATTTACAATAATTTTTATAAGTCTACAAGTTTTTAACAATGTTATAATGCTTTTGTAAGTTTTTGACTTTAAAAAGGCCCAATTCTATTGATGTTACACATGATAGTCGTATGTGTTCAATTAAAAAACGGCTCGTTTCACATTGAGTAATGAGATCAATTAGCCCATATGTTTCAATTGAACCAAAATAAAAGTTTCTAAAATAAAACATCTGTCTGATGCTTTATATACGAACTTGATCGTGTTTTTCAAGTTCAAAATGTTTCGTTTACTCTTTGTTGTTTTACTTTTTGCATTGGTTTCGGCCGATGGAATCGGAGATGGAGCTGGGATTCGAAAGGATGAAGGTATAGGTCAAGGTAAGGAGGTTTCAATGCTTTTTCAGCTGTTATTGATGGCGATTTTAGAGTTTAAACGGACGGAATTGGAAATTTTTGACTTTTGTTACCTAAATCTGTCTTTGAAGACTAATTGGTGCTTCTATTTTGTTTATGGTTGTTTGATACGATTTTAGGAGTTGTGAAAGACCAAGTAGGTCAAGGAGCTCAAATTGGACAAGGATCAGCTGTGGGTTCTGGAGTAGGTGAAGGAGCTCAAGTTGGTCAACGTGCTGATGTTCAAACTGGATCAGATGTTGGTGGTGGAGCCAAAATTGGACAAGGATCAACTGTGGGTTCTGGAGTGGGTCAAGGAGCTCAAGTTGGATCAGGTGTTGGCCAAGGAACTCAAATTGGTCAAGGAGCTGGTCAAAAGTCGTCTGGTGGCTTGGGAATCCTTCAAGAACCTTCTGTAGGTAATGGAGCTGAGGTATCTACTGGTATCGGTCAAAAAATAGGGTCAGACGGCATTGGAAATGGAGCTAGGATTAAGCCAATCGATCAGGGAATTGGTGGTGGCATGGGTGTTCTACCTTCTAACGGTATGTTAATTTTTTCGATAGTTACTGCCAAAGTTAACAACACAATTTATTTTTAGGTATTTTTGATCAAAAAAATACTGTACTCTCTTATTACATTACGATTTAGGACTAGTTAGACAGTTTATAAAGATATTACAGCCAATAATTTATAGGAATTGGCCAAAGCGTAGGGAAGAAAGCGGGGGATCTTGGCCAAGGCGTTCGTCAGCGTCGCTTCTTATTTGCTCCATACTCAATCCACTGTAATCACAACTTGGGACCACGTGTATGTTATCGTACATACGAAGATGGAGAGTTCTCTCAAGTGCCAAAGGATTCAGCTGCTGGAGAATTGAAAGATCAAACCCGAGGTCTGCTTTAAATTGCACAGAAAATGGTGAGTTCAAAAGGTTTTCCATCGTATTTTAGAGATACCTTTTGTTTTTTATAGCGTTCTATTGGTATATAATTCATATTAGGTCTGTGGCTCTAGATTATGTTATATATTAGCATTAATTTGCTTTTTTATAGCATAGAGTTGGATGTCTTAGTATATTATATTAGGTAGACGTCTAAAAATGAATTTTTCAGAAAACGTTGAACTTTTAATCAAAAAAGAACAAAACTTGGAACTTACTCAGCTGTAACTCTACTATCAAACCATGACTTTTTTGTTAAAATACGAAAAATGATTTTTTGAATAAACTTACTTATATTTGGGCAATATATTGCAATACTAAAAATTACGTATTTTACCGATTTTTTTGAAAAATAAGACTTGCCAATGTTAGTTTATCATTCTGTATCATAAAAGTTGCGAGCCGGTTGGTTTGAAGCGAGAATGGCTGATGTCAAGTTGTTGGATCTGGCTCCGAGCACTAAATCCACAAAGAAAAAGGAAGCTCCAATCGGTGGTATGCCCGATGGAGAGCCGATTTTGAATCCAAAGTAGGTGAATATTGAATACTTTGTTTCTTCATTAGTAGCACGCTTTTAACAGTAGTTTGTTACCTAAATTTTAATTTTTGAAATTTAATTTTTAGGTGGCTTGTATTTTCACCAGCGGACAAGTATAGAACGGCTCAATACGCTCTGTTTACTATAACTAACGCCGAACCGGTTAAAGTGGCATATCGGTTGAGAACTAGGGTAAGTTATAGAGCTGGATTATCATCAAATGAGTTTTAAGTAAAACATTGTCTTTGAAGTTACAGGTATGTTAAACTTTGAAAAACCGTTTTTTAGGATAAAAGTCAGTTTTAACTACTAAATCCAAAACATTAAAAAAATATTTTTTTAAGTTAAAATCCGTATTTTAGGACCGTTTATTCCCCCAACTCTCTCATTCTCACGGTGTTCTGGCGTCAAAAGAGTCGGTGGAGATTGTCTGCTACATTCCATCGCACGATCAATGGCCTAGAGACATTGTCGAATACTCTGGCAAGGTTCACAAGATTGTGGTCGAAACTCTGACAGTTCCAGACAGTATGACAGTCCCACAGAATCAAAAAGACCTTGTCAACGCTGTCAGAAGACTTTTTCACAATACTGCTTCGAAGGTGAGGGTTTAATTTGAAAGTTTTAACAAAGTATCTAAGATTAAAATTAAAAAAATTAAATTTTGGAAAGCCGAAGTTTGGAAAATTGATTTTTTTTTAAATTTTAAAAATTTGCGGGATTAAATAATTGAAAAAATAATTTTTTGATTTAAAAATTACTTGAAATTTGAAATTTTGAAATTTCAGGCTCAATTGACTCGTCTCTACCTCAAGTTGAAGATCCTTTTGCCTTCAGTTCCAGCCGGCTCTCCACCAAAGAAAGCGTCATCTACTACTTTTTGAATAAAATTTTTGTATTTTCATTTTTCATGTTTGATTTTTTTAAAATTATACATTTTTTTAATTTTTTAAAAATTTTTGTTTTACTTCACATTTTTTTTAAAAATTTTGTCGCCACAAATTGGTGATGTCTGAAATTTCATCAGAAATTTCGTACTACAGTACGGAGAGTATAGTACTAAAACCTCCGGAAAAGCATGATATTGATTACAATAATGTTGTTGATGGGTTAAAAATGGAATCTGGAAGGATTGAAGAAGCTCTGAAGGTCATGTTTAAGGTCAGGAATGAAGCTGAAGAGGAGGTTATTAAGGTAGGAAGTAGTTAATAATAATATTGCCTTTAGCTTCGGAATGTCGTTGACAGAAAGAAAAAGAAGTGAAGAAGCTGTCGACTTGGCCCAAGCAGCTAGCCGAAGACACCAAGAAGTGGGAAGGGCTTTGGGAAGGCGAATTTGGAAAGGTAAAATACCTTATGTGCACTTTGTTTTTAAAAACGAGTTTAAAATGTTTGAAATATTAATTAAATTACAACGTTTAGAATTGGTAAAATACGTTTTTCCAGTAATGATATTTGCCGGAAAAACTAAACTATCATTTCAGAAAGTACTTCAACATCAATCCAATAAACTGGCTGAAAATACGACAGTTGTGACTGAAATGAACAGTAATATCCAATACTGTAAGCAGATGATCTCGTTCAAACGAATGTCACAACAACGACTGGCTGAACAAAGTCGGGAGCTCTACAAGAATTGTCAGGTGGGGTAATATAACATATGAAATTAATATGTTCATAAATACTAGTAGATAATATAGTTATTGAATTAGACCTGAAAAGAGGACCACTAGTCTCGGTCTTTGCCTAATTTGAAAGGGACTGGACAGGCAATGTGGGCCCGAGATGTTATGAAGAGTAATACATTTAACGTTACTCTCTTTCAGCACGAATTGAACCGTGTGCAACGCGAGATCAGCTGGCTGAAGGATCAAGTAGCTGAATGGAAGTTGAAGACAGTCCAAAACGAATTGATAGTCGAGAAAATGAAAGTGGATTTGGAGAATACCAACATGACACTACTGGACAAAAGGGCTATGGTTGAGGAAATGAAGGTAAGTTTATATGCAGGGAAAGGGCATGTAGAGTAGGGTAGAGTAAGGTAGGGTAAGGTGGTGTAAATTAAGATAGGATGTGATAGGGTTGGGTAAAGTAAGGCGGCGTAACACAGGGTAGGGTAGAAAATTATTTTTTTTTAATTTAAAAAATTGCATTTTATTTTGAAACCGGAACGTTTAAGATTTTTTTGTTAAATTCAAGGTCGTGAACAAGCGATTACTTAATGAACAGTTTGTAGTTGTTAATTTATGGATTTGATCATTACTTTTTGAAAAACAGTAAAGAAAAACTTGCACTTTTATTTTATTTTCTTGCGGTTTTAAAATTTTTTTAAATTTTGGCGATTTTTTTGAAAAGTCGTTTAATACCTGTAGCAGATGGCGGTTTAAGAAATAGTACTTCTTTTTGGCAGAACAGTATCATTTTTGACAAAACAATGGTTTTTTTTGCGGAACTGTGTTATTTTTGAAAAATGGGGTTGCAACCGGTTGTATTGGAACAAGGTAGTACAATTTTCTGATACTTGGTGCTTATTTTTGACATAATGATACTATTTTTAATAAATGGTACTCTATTGTGAGAAAATAGTACCATTTTTGATACCTAATGTTACTTTTATGCAAAACGGTACTATTTCTAAGAAATGGTATTCTATTGGGAGACAGTAGTACTATTTTTGGTAACTAATGCTACTTTTGTGCAAAACCGTACTATTTTTAAAAAATGGTACTGTATTGTCAGAAAATAGTATTATTTTTGATACCTGATGCTATTTTTTCAGGCAGAAGTATACTATTTTTTAAAAATTTTATTGTATCGTGACAAACTAATAACATTTTATGATAACGAGTACTATTGCCGAAGGCGTGATTTTGGTTTGGAGAGGCAGACAAAAAATTCGTAGAGATAGTTGATTTTTAACATTTTTTTAAGTTTTTTATTAAAAATTAATAAAACATTGAAAAGACAACAAGCCTTTTTCATGACCATTTACACTTGTGCAAAACTGTTTTTTTGTTTGTTGAAAACCATCGCCTCAAGGTTAAAAGCCGTGATTCTCGAAATGTTCAAAGTTTTAACCTGATGTGTAATGTAGAGTCACGCTTTGTACCTAAAAATATTTACAGGCCGACTTGGAAGAACAACGACGTCAGCGATTCTTGGCTGAACTACATCACAAGGGACACAATATCATGAAGGAACTCTGAAAATGACTTAAACTAATCACAATTTATGTTTTGTGTTGTTTACTATAAACATTTATTTGTTGTTGGAATGTGGTTTAAACACATTTAGATTTCAGGAGTTTGGGTGGGGCTATAGGGTAAGGGTAGGCTAGAATGGGCTAGCTTGTGGTAAGTAAGGGGTTCATGCAAATAAAGGTTGGAAATGAAAGGCAGGTCAACGTAAAACAAAACGAGACAGGATAGGACAGAGTAGAGTAGGAAAACTACGGTAGAGTGAGGCACGGGAAAGTAAGATTAAGTAGAGCAGAGTAGGGTAGGGTAGCAAAACTTAACTTACCTGCATAAAGCCAGCTTAAGTTTATGTCATCGTAGCTAAACCAACCTCAATAGCCTCAAAGTTCAGTGAAAACAATCAGAAACGTAGTTTCAGTCAATGATCAATTAGCGTCTCGCTATGTAATTAAAAGCCTTACCTGCTCAATATTAACAAGATGACAAGAAAACCGCTTTTGACAAAGCTTTGTCTAATTCAAGTCTCGCTGTTTTACATCCATCGCGCTTCCAAAAAGGGCTATGTCAACAAAGATTGTGGTCATGGGAGCGCGTGAGAGTACGGTAGCATTGATTTTGAAGTTATTGGTTTAAAAATGCATAATTTTCAAAGTTAAAAAAAAGTTTAAAAATTAAGTTTGAACCAATATTTTTAAATTAATTGAGTTTTAATTTGTTTTTATGTTTTAAAGCAGCTTACCAATTAATAGCAGCAATTTTCTGACATTACACTGAACTTTGTTTATCAAAATTAATGAATTTTAAGTTTTGCACAAATAACGTCAGAAAACTAGAGTACACATAAGTCGATAGGCTTATTGTTACAGTTCAAGCTTGTTAATAAACAATATCTTTAAAGGGCATGGGTGGGGTTAGTTTTAAGTTAGGTTATAGTTGTAGGTATTCCCATTAGAAACAAAAATTTAAAAATAAGTAGGGTAGCTTTAAAATTAATGGCTAGATTGTTTTTTAAGTTGGGGGTAGGTTGGAAGAACCCACTCTTTGCCTCTAACCAATTTTTTGATTAAAAATGTTAAACATGGTTCCGTATGATCCATAAATGATCTGGAAAAACAATTTAAAGCCAAATTTCCGTTTATTTTAAAAAATTTTTAATTTTTTTTGAAACGCGCAGGGCCGGGCCTAGAAATTTTCTGATCTGGTCGGGCCTGACCATAATGAAAAACGGGCCGGGCTTGAAAAGTGGCCCGGCCCGTTTCTCATGTCTAGGTTTTTGTTTCAAAGCTGGAACTGTGGCAAAGCCGGAGTCATGTTGCAGCCGAAGCCTTTTCGGAGCCGAAGCCATCCTGAAGTCAGGATTCGTTAGTACTGAAATTCGACATTTTTTGGCTGTGACTTTAGCCCCGGCTTCGCCTGTAATTCATGCTTGTTTTGGATTGGGAGTTCAGGAGGACTCTAGTTCATTCTATTAAATTTTGAATTTTTTTGCAATATTGTAGCTCGGTTTTTAAAATTGTTCCTTTTCAAAATCAAATTCTTTATCCCAGCCCTAGCCCTCCCCGTTGACTTTTATAATACAAAATTCAAAGAAAAATTGAAAACCACTCATCCAGCACTGATTGCCGCTTATAACGATAATCTACTGTACCTGAACAGTAGATTACCTCATCTCGCTTCCTTCTATTAATTTATGTTTTCCACAGTTTATCAAACTTTTTTCGAATTTTCGCTCATTAGGCTTAACAAGATTACATAAACTTGATCCCGAACTGCATGTCGTCGTGTTTGGTCGCACGTGTGGCTTGCTTACACCTACTTTTCATTGTTTTTTTTTCATAAAACCTTGCTTGAGGGGCCATTTGATTGCGTGAAACCTGTCTTCGCGGGCTGAAACCGCTACTTTCGCTTTTTATTAAGTAAGTAGCGTCTTCACAGGTATTGAATCCGCCCTAAAAAACAAAAGGGAAAACGGCTTGCCCTAAGGCGGCTACTTTAATGTTTAAGTGAGGGTACTTGGGAGAGGGTATTCTTTTTGGATGAGGTCAGCGAGTATTGGGATTGGGTTTTGTTGAAATTTGTTTCAAAGTTTAAAAAAAATTATTTTTAAGCATTTTATAACAATTTTTTGACTTTTTCTTTTACCTTATTACTCTACAGTTATAGGCAAAATTTAAAATCTAGCACATTTTAATTTTGTTATAAGCAACGCTTTGAGCTATGCTTTAAGAATTTAAGCTAATTATGGCTTGATTTAAAAGAACGCTTCAACCTGATCTGGCCTTGGGCTGGGCTGAGTCTAAGCAAATTTCGACGCCGGGTTGGGTAGACAGATGTGGGCCCAAAAGCCATGGTTTAAAAAAAGGAGTTAAAGACCCAGCTTCTGTCCCACAACAAAAGATTTGACATGCAAAATGTGTAAAACAAATCTGAGTTTAATGCTGGTGAGCCAGGCAAAAATGTAGGCCCTGTTTGGCTTCACTACTTAGTACAGTGGAACTTCTGCATAACGAATCGCTCGGGGACTTGAAATTTGTTCGTTATAAAGGAGTTTCGTTACAGTGGAGTTTTAAATTCACTGTGTAGTGTTAGACGGGGATCCAAAAGTTGTTCGTTATACGGGATTTTCGTTATAGAGGAGTTCGTTATACAGGAATTTTACTGTAGTAGCAATTTTCTACTACTAATAATCAATCTTAAGTGTCTTGTCTCTGTTAGCATCAAACCAATTCTTAACCACGGTAAAGCTCATACATACTCTTCTCAAAATGGAGTTTTAACTACAGTAAGTCAAAAGTCGAGTCGTGCCTATCAAAAAATAAATTTAAACTTCAATATGTAATAAAAATTTAATTCCAAACAAAAATGTCAAAAATTTATTATAGTTTTACTGTGGTTGTCTACTAAGTATTGTCTAAGTTAATTAGCCCCATTTTGGTCAGCTGTTTGGTAAAACGATTTTAACTGGATTGGTAGCTAGTTAGTCTTCAATTGGAAAAAACACTGTCGACGTAACTAGTTAAGTATGATTTTCTAGTTAGACGGGCTCAGTAAATCACGGAAATGTGCTTTACGTAACAGTTGATTGTTTCACAGTTTTTTGCTCATTAGGATGACATATTAGAGTAGGTAGGGCAAGAAGATTAGAAGGAGAGTGTAGAGTAGGATAAGGGGATACGAAGAGTAGGATAACGTAAAATAAGATGGTATGAAGGGTAGGTTAGGGTAGAGTAGGGTAGGGTAGGGTAGGGTAGGGTAGGGTAGGGTAGGATAGGGTAAGGTAAGGTAAGGTAGGGTAGGGTAGGGTAGGGTAGGGTAGGGTAGGGTAGGGTAGGGTAGGGTAGGGTAGGGTAGGGTAGGGTAGGGTAGGGTAGGGTAGTGTCGTTTTTAACTTACTAAGGCCACATATTGCAGTAAGTACGGTCGGGTAGTAACGCTTACCTCCAATTCAAAAAATCGCGTCATCGTGACCAAGTTTCAAATCCTCAACAATTGTTGCAACAAACTTTACACCACACCCTACTGCTTTAAAATTTGCTTTTACCGTCATATGTTCCCAACATACCAGCACTTACTGCGCGGTATATTACACACGCTGGTGTTTTGAATGTTGTTCCCAATTACTGTTACAACCCGACTTGTTTACCGACCACAAATCTTTTATATGATTTTAGCGTTGGCAGGGTATTACACTCACGTCAGCCCTTTATTTGGTCGTCGAATTCCAGGCTGGTTTCGGTTCAAATTGTGTTCAGTTTATTAGCTTTTGTGGTTTCGCGCGCCGGTTTAAAGGTCGAAATTACATAATTTCGGAATTTTAAAATTAGCCAAAATTTGACTTTTTGTCTGGGACAGATTGTAGTAGGTAGGTTAAGGTAGACCTGTATAGGGGCTGATTTTTATGTTGTTGTGGGATCTAATTGTAAGCTGCCGTCCTAAACCCTTCATTCATCCGGCCCGTAGGCGCTCACGGGTTGGGCCGTTCTCTTTTAAATTTTTCTTTGGCCTGGCTTTTTACAGGCCTAGCTGGAAGTGAAGAAAAGAAAGGTGAGAATTTTATTCATCGGTGCCAAATAGACCTGAAGCGAGGCCTAAATCACAGCGGTTCAGCTTGATTTATATATATTTTCAAAGACAATTGTGGGGGAGGAAGATCATATTCTAATTTTAGCAGTTTTTCTAAAAATAACGTTGCAACAACTTTTTCTTCTTTTTTAGTTAGTTTTTGGTACGCAAAAAAAGTTTTGTAATGTAAAATACGTGTAATCTTTTTTGCCTTTCGGATGTCAAGTCAAAAATAAATATTTAAAACTGAAGGCTTTGTCATAACAGTAAGCTTAAGCTTAATATAGAACCATGACTTGTAAATAAGGAGGATTGGTAAACAGTTAAAAAAATTTTATATAAAGAAAACTAGAGAAATAAGCTAAAATTTAAGTTTTTTAAAAGTCTTTACTCTTAGAACTTTTAAACTATGGTTTTAAAACTTATAAAGCAAACTACAGAAAACATACTTTTTTTGATTTGTCACTTTATTTCAGCAAAAGCATTAATTGGCAGCTTTAAAAAAGTGCATATCTCACAAACTTTTTTTAGAAAAGTTCAAAATTAGTTATAGAAATAGGATTTGTAGTTTGACAATTGGGTACCAAATTTAGTTTAAAACATAATTAACTTACAGTAGGTGAAGTATATATGTAAAGTTAAAACGCATGGTTTATCTAAGTACATCGGAAGTTGTTTTTTAGAATTTTATTTTAAATTTTTAAAATTTAAAATTTTTTGTACTTTTAGAGTTTATAAATTTTTGCTGCTGGCAACTTAAAGTCAGAGGCAAAAAACCTGAAGAGACGCCCGCAAGGCTTGGCCTGACCTGCGAGTCGGACTAAAAGTTAGGCTGGCAATTTTACAGGTCTAATGGGCACTTTTTTAAACTTTAAAGAGCAATTTTATCCTTTTATACTAAGATTTATTGGCTAAACGTATTTTACAAAATTTCACGTTACAGTACCTCTCTACGTTATTGACTTTTAAATCTAACCTCAAAACCTCAAAAATCCTGTTTTCCAACTAAAATTTGTTTAATATTACAGTAATGTTACAGCCTGGTTTGTTTTCGCGGATTTGAATTACACGAGCGATGATAAGTACAAAATTGTAATTATTTACCGCATATAAACGCGGTAATTAGAACGAGGGAACAGATTACTGAACCCTTTTTTTCTTGGGGTCTTCTTACAAACCCATTCTTGACTGGTTTTGTTTTTGTATACAAAGTATAAATGTTGTTTTTGAGTAAACATATGCTATCTATATTGTATATTGTATATAGTACTTATCTGGATTAGTTGTATGTATATTGGGATTTAAAGAGTAATATAAAAGGTTTCGTTGGGGTGAACTGGAACTACAACAATGTAAAAGTAAGGTGTGATAGGGATAAGGTAGGGGCACAGAATTTAATCAAAGAAGGGTAGAACAAAAGATAAGGGTAATGAAAGGTAAAAAAAAGGGCTAGGGCTTTAGGATAGCTTTCTGGGCTAGGGGCTCTGGACTAGGGCTCTGGACTAGGGTTCTGGGCTAGGGCTCTGGGCTAGGGCTCTGGGCTAGGGCTCTGGGCTAGGGCTCTGGGCTAGGGCTCTGGGCTAGGGCTCTGGGCTAGGGCTCTGGGCTAGGGCTCTGGGAGCTAGAATTGTAATTTTTTTAAATTTTTAATTGGCGGTTTTAAAATTTAGACACGCCTTACCTCGTTTACTCTTAAATACATGAATTAACAAAACGTGTTTTACAAAAAAAAAATTTTGTTACAGTAATCATGGTACAAATCTGGTGCATGGAACCCTACCCAAGCGGCGACCCACGCCTTCCCCACCACTGTTTCCCTCCAAAGAAGTTGAACGCCGATGAATTGACGAAACGTACTGGTACTCTCTACTACAAATTGGACTTGGATGATCACGTTAGTCTGTCGAAGAGAATAGCCTTAATGAAAATGGAACGGAATTTTAAAAAAGAAGATACCTACACTTTGGATGCTCAGAGTACCATCGATTTCGAGGATAAGGTAGGGTTTTGTACTGTAAAGGATGTTATATAGTATGGGTATACCTATGACAATACTTTTACCTCGGGCGGGGATTTAAAATATGAGAGGGGGGGGATAAAAGATGAAGTAGATAGGAAGTGGGGGTAGATAGAGCAAACGTAAATTTAAAAAAAACATTTATCTCTCCCCCCCTCTTAAAAAAATTTCTCTAGCATGTTTTTTACCTATACCTACAAGTACATACCATAAAATACAAAAATAAGCTCTATACCTTCTACAGATGGCCGAACTATTCGAAGAGAACGAAGCTGATGGAGAGATTGCTCGTATGATCACGGAAGGCGCCGCTTACTTTGACGTCGAGGCCAAAGACGGCGACTGGATCAGAATCCTGTGCGAGTACGGTGACTTAATAATCATCCCCAACGGAAGGTCATACAGAATGACTACTACCGCCAAGGTAAGCTGGTTTTTGATTGTTTTGATTTGAAAAATGAAAAAAAAAGATAAAGGCGACGAAATGTCACAAATTTATTAGAAAAAATAACAAAATGTAACAAATTTTATCGGAAAATGTAAAATACGCCAATTGGTCCTATATTTTAAAAATAATAGTGAATGGTGATATTTAAATACTAAAACAACATTAATATTCTAAATTATCTAAAAAATGTAGTTCTATAAAAATAATTTTAAATTTTTAAAAAATTTCAAAAATAAATTCAAAAAATCATTCTAGAACTTTGTAAAAATGCGCCGATTCTACAAGGACGAGGAATAAAATACGAGTACACCAACCAATAACGGTTCTTTTTTTTCCGGCCACCCATACTTACCACAACCCCCCCCCCGCCTATCATATTGTATCTCTGGTTTTTCTTGTATATGTTTGTTTGGTTGATTCGAATAAATATCTCAGAACTCTGCCTGCTGAACTTACAGTGTAAAAAACTGACTATCGCCGGTTTAAATGTGGCTTATCTAGGATCAAAGAGCGAAGGAATTTAATCTAGAATCAGTCTTTGATAGCGTCCTAGTTCATGTGGTACATGTGGGCTCGAAGCACAAACAAAAGCTCGGTCTTTTACAGGTTCCTAGAGCAAGAGCTACCATCTTTTAATTTTTTTCCAATAAAAATAATCCAACTTTTAAAAAAAAAATAATATTCACAACATTTTTTGCTGTTATTTCGTCACATGGTGACGGACTTCATCCTCGGCTGCTTAGTAATCGAACTTGGCAGCGGTTTGCACTGAATTCAAAAACGTTTTCAAGTCACACTTGCACAAAAAACATGTTGTTTTCAAACTGTTTTCTATTGTTTGTTGTTTGTTAAGTTTTAACATGAAGTGAGCAAGATTAAAGTTCAAAAAACTGGGTTTAAATTTAAATTTTAAAGTCACATTTTAATTTTTAAAAATCTTGTGTTAAAAGCTATTTTGTACTATATTAAATGCTAAAGGCTACTGTAAAGTCTTAAAAATTACATTCTACGAACTTTCTGACCGGCAACTTTCAAAAAATTAATTTTTCAAAACTTTGTAATGTTTTACCACGCCCAAAATCATAAAAGTTAGTTGGGAAATAATTAACGCTTTTAGGATTTTGTTTACACTTTTGCCGTCTGCCAATTCGAATTATTCAAATTTCACTTTTTGGCAATAATATTTTGGCATAATCTGTTATGAGCTAAATGTGTTTGTTTTTAACTTGTAATTTTATTCAATTTTAATTAATTTTTGAAAGCTTGCTTTCGGTAAATTTGCAAAAATAGGGCTATTTTGGTGTTAAAAATGGGGTTTTTCAGTCGAAATTTGATAAACTTATCCTTTTTATAGCTTTTATAGGCAGGACAGAGTATGTTATAGTAAGTTAGGATAGGATAGGGCAGGAAAAAGCGTGCTAAAGCTAACAATAAGCAAACCAAATCAATGGAGGGCAGGACAGGTAGGGTAGGATAGAGTAAGATTGGGTAAAGTGGGCAAGAAAAAGGCAGGAAAAAACAGGGAACGGTAAAATAAGGCATACAAGGATAGCAAGGCAAAAGCCGGACAAAGGCAAGGCAAAGGCAGGGTAAAGGCGGGAAAAGGCAAGGGGCAAAGGCGGGGAAAAGGCAGGGCAAAGGCAAGGCAGGGCAAAGGCAGGGCAAAGGCAGGGGCCAAGATATTTTGCAGTATTATATAAATATTGTCATTCGTCCACTCCAACTCTAAAAAAATCTATTTTGATACCTAAAGAAATACCCCCTTCTCTTTATTCTCTCCCTACCCGCTTCAATTACCTAAATTAACAAAAAATCCATTTTTTTTGGCAATTTTAATAAAATCTGGAGTTTCCCGCACTCACATCCAATTGAAAATGGCAATAATTTCGGATTGAAAACACTTGACATATTAATTATGTCGAGGATACCATTAACCCTTTTAATATTAACGATTAGGAGGATGGACGCGGCCAAATTGACTCTGAATTTATATGGCCTGCGGAGAAGTTTCAAATAAAAGGTTGTGTGTATGTGTAGTACTTGTGTGGTTTATGGGATTGGGTGGAGAATTGAGGTACAATAGAAAAAAATTAAGTGTTGGGCGGAATAAATTAATGCTTGAGTTATGTAAGGCCGTTTTTTGTTTTTTAAAAAATTTTTTTTAAGTTTATTATATATGTTTTTTAAAGTGAAATTAGTAGAAGATTGAATCTTTACATTCCTATATCTATTAACGGTTCTTGGCAGGTTATTTTTATTTAGAAAAAAAATATGCTAATAAGGTAGGTCAGAGTAGTTATATTTCGTATTTTACCATTTTCAACCTTAATGTAACTTTGATCATTCCTCATTACCTCCAACCTTCAAATATGTGCTAAAGCCGGCTGGTTCCAAACTTTTTCGAGTCCCAATAAATTAAGCGAGTAAATAAACGTCAGTCGAAAACTGAATGTTATGTTGAAAAGATTTTTCGAAAAGCCTCTGAAGCGACAGCTGCCTTGTCCTAAAAAAAGTTTCCCATTACATCAAATGGTTGTTAAAGCACGACCTCAAACCCGTTGTGATCAAAACTTTTATATCAGTGCTGTTTCAATATTGTTTTAGGTTCGTTTAATGTTGACTCAAGTTTTGGTTGGCCTCAGTAGTTTTTAAAAAATTTTAAATATGAAAGGTGAGAGAAATACTGTAATAAATAGAAAGAAAAAAGAATAGTAGATTGTGGCTTGTAGCTTGGTTAGGTTATGATAAGGTTTAGCTAGGGTAAAGCTAGGCTAAGGTAAAGCTAGGGTAGGGTTATGTTAAGATTAGATTAAAGCCTGAGTAAGCGTAAGGCTTAGAGCACTATAATGGGGTTTTAGTGAGTATAAAATGACACTTTGGATGAGCTACTAGTACTGCTGTGACGTCTAGCTTATAGTAATAAAAACGAAGTTGATAAGTTAGGAAAGAGCGTAATGTTTTAGTCATGAAAATGATAGTAAAAGAAGGTTTGAACTCAATTTTTTTTAAATAAAAATTTTAAAAACTTAATTTTAATAAGACGTTAGAAATTAAAAGGTTAGAAACAAGATGTCCCTGAGCTAATAAATTTCATTTTTTAAAATTGGTTTTTTCAGGCATTTTGTTTTATAAAATGGAGTAAGACCTTACGTACGTAGTGTTTATCACATTTTATTTATTATATAGTTAGTATAAATAGCCGTGATTATAAATTAAAAAATAATTTTTAAAATTATGTCTATTCTTATATAAAAAGATTAATCGTTCAGATATTTTTTTAAATGTGAACTTTACGATAAGGTGTTAAGAAAAGATGATAAATAGATTGGCAGATTGATTTAGTGTTTTTCATCCGTCAAAATTTCAGCTTATTGTTAGGAACGCTTATTATTTATCCCAACACTCAATAACTAATTGATCTATCAACATTCTAGCTAGAAGCTGACGAAAGTAAGGCTATGGTAGGGTTAGAGCAAGGCTAGAGCAAAGCCAGAATAAGGCTAGAGAAAGACTAGGGCAAATGTAGAATATGTTTAAGATAAGGCTAGTGTTAGGCTAGGATAGGACAATAGCTAAGGCGGCAATATCGCTAGAGCATGGCACAGTTAGGTCTAGGGCTGGAATAAGATTAAAGTAAGTTAGGTTAAGGCTAGGGTAGGACATATGGATACAACTGGGCTACGGTAAAACTAAGAAAGCTAGGGTAGTGAAAGAGAGGTTTAAGTAAGATTAAAAGCATAAAAAGTGATTTTTTAATCCAAATTTTGCAAAATTTTAAATTCAATGAAATTTGTTTACATAAAAATAATTTTGTCAATTTAAAATTGCATTAAAATGTGGACTTTTTACTTTTGTAATCCTTTGCTTTACTAAAACATAATCCGGGAATTACTTTTTGGCGCTTTGTAAATATTAAACATTGGATTAATTCATTGGTCTTGGAGGCTGTTGGGGCTGTTTTGTCAAATTTATAAAATTTTAAAATTATTCACTTTGAATTTTTTTTTTGTTTTTTGCAAAAATTTTAAAAAAAAATGTTGGTCAAAAATGGATAGAAATTAAAAATCTTAAAAATCTATTTACTTTTTGACCAGAACGGGTTAGTATGGTAAATTCTATGAAACTTTTGACCAAATTTATTAATTTTATTACCGTTCATATCAATTTTTTCATTTTTTAATTATAAAATTCCCAAAAATCGATCACTAATTCGTGCCGCTGTAACAATGCGACGTCAACGTAACTATGTGTAAAATAGGCGAAAAGGATGGAGTAATGTTGTTGTGTCACGTCAATGATATCTATATGTCCCGGGAGGGTTCTACTTATTTGTTTGCTTCCCAAAAAAACTGTTTTTTACAATTTATGGAGGGAATATGTTAACTAAAACTAATAATGTGGCACGTGTATAAAAGATTGTGGTTTTTTATACATTATTTTTTAATTTTACTAGAAGTGGATGGTACTATAAGGTTGATTTTCTTATAAAAAATTAATGTAAAACCTTATTTTTAGCCAAAAAAATAATAATTTCTTGATATTAACCATGGAAAGACTAGTAGTTAAAAAAGTTTCATCTTTAAAGAACTTGTTTGCGCACTTTAGCTTAGCTTTTATTAGTACTTGATAGTACTATCTTGATCTATTTTCACTAAAAACTGGCTTTAACGTCTATTTTCAGGTGAGGAACTCACAATTTTCAACATTAACCATGACAAACGTCAAATTTAGAGTTTGTCTGAGCCTAAAAGAAACTATTTTTGTAATTGAAATACGTTTTAATAGTACTTGATAGTACTATCTTCAGTATTATATTTTGCATTAAAGATTATTTTAAAATCTTATTCTTGGGCAAAACACTCAAAGTTTTTGATATTAACCATGATAAAAGTAGGATTTAGCCATTTAAGGTCCATGGAATCAGTTTTCATAACTTAAGTTAGTTTTTACTAGTACTTGGTAATACTATCTTATCTACTTTACTAAAAAAGCTAGGCTAAACTTCTATTTTTAGCCCAAACACTAAATTTTTCACATTAACCATGACAAACTTCAAATTTAGAGCCGTCTGTCTTCAGAAGAAACTGTTTTTGTAGTCATTAAAAGTAAATATACAGTCCCAGTCTCATTCAAATAACAAAGATACCATGCCGTGTTATTTCCGAGTTTTATGCGCGTTTAATTGCCATTGTCCAGCGTTCGTTCACTCCTTTACCAAGGCGGTTTCGCTTCGAATAACAACATAAAATTTTGTATGCTTGGGGCCTGGTACTGGGGTTACAGCTTGTTTTTGGTTTGATACTACATTCATTTTATACATACATGTTTTTTATGTTATAAAAGGTGGTTTACAAGTCTTTAGACTCCTTTCAGAGTAAAGAACGGCAGGAAAAGGTATAGTATGCTAGTTTCAGTTGGGTACAGTTGAAGCAGGGTTGAGTTGAATAAAATAAGATAGGCTTGGATAAGTTTAGATAGGGTATGGTACAATTTTAGAAAGTTTGATTAACGTTAGGATAGAACTACGTTAGGATTGGAGCAGGACTAAAGTAAAGCTAGGGTAAGGTAGGCTTGAGTAAGTTTAGGTAGAATAGAAGTTCAACAATTTAGAATAGTGTTAGATTATAGCAGAGCGTTTGAGTTAGAGTAGGATAGAGAAGAGTACGACTAGAGTAGAAACAGGTTAGGATCGGCATAAGACTAAAAAGTATAGTACTGTTGCAACTTCATGCATCTTATGGCTACTTTACGTTGTAAAATTTTTCATAAAGTTTCTGTCAACATTACAGTACGCCACTGACCCCTGAAATAAAAAAAAATTTTTTTTGTGAACCCGTTTGGTCAAAACTTCTTTTTTCAAATATATTATATAAGCGTAGAATAGGCTAGGTAGAGTAGGGTAGGATAGGAAAGGGTGGGTGAAGGTAGAGTACGTTACAGTTTAGTAATTTAAGGTAAAGTACGGTAGCAAATTTCTTCTTTCTTATATGTAAATATATAAAAGATGGCTTTTTAAAATGCTTTTCAACTTAAAATTTATTACTTTTTAAAAAATCAAGCTTTTGAGTACTTTAATGCGTCAAGAATAGTTCTACAAAACCATTACTGACAAGAATTCCCTTTCCAGAACCCAATAATTCCGTTACCATTTCAATTAGACTTACATAACTATTGTCTGACTTACTTCTTAAGCGCGACTGTCTTGTTTCTTAATATTTTTCGATCGAAAATTGCGTTCAGCTGATTTCCCCTCGCCCCATCGCCCCTTTTTATATTGACTTTGTTTCAGCGGTGGAACAAAAGTTTTTGCACGATTTGATGAGCTGAGTTCATGGATGCGACTGCTGGTGCGTTTGGGTGTGTTCGCCGTGCTGGTGATCACGTTTTTGGTGTTCACTGCGTATAGACATGCTTCCAAAGGGTATGGCGATGATGAAACTGGTGAGTGGTTTTTATTTTTAAGACAGGGAGGGGGGGGAGTGGGGTGAAGGGTAGTACAATGAGTTTTTTAATAGGTTGATTACAAAAAGAGTTTTAAATGCTTATAAGCGGCAGAATAGAGAAAAGGGAATAATGAAAAAGGAGTTAGATATATTATAAAGAGGATATACATAGGTCTAGGTATCTAACGTGTTTTTCGTATATATAAAACGTAGATTCATTGCAAAAAGGTAATGAAGCAAGGTCGTCGCAATCTATAATTTTTCTTGTTTAAAAAGCTTGAAGCATAACGGAAATATTAGCAAATTGTTTACTACAAGATTAATCAATTTCAAATAAATGACTAAAGTAAAAGAAAGAGTAAAACTGGAGAAGAGCAGGGCTAAAGTTAAGGCTAGAGGTATGGCTAGAGCTGGGACTAGAGCTAAGGATAGAGACAGTGCTGGGGAATATAAAAGCTTAGTTAGGGGTGATCTTAAAAAGAATACGATTAGGTTTTGCCGACGGTAAAGTAAAGCTAAAATGGGGCTAGAGTTCGAATAGAGTAAGGCTAGCATGTGTATGGCTAAAATATAGCTTTAAGTAGGGCTAGAGTAATGCCAGGTCTAGGCCTCTGGGCTATCGCTCTGGGCTAAGGCTCTGGGCTAGGGCTCTGGGCTAGGGTTCTGGGCTAGGGCTCTGGGCTAGGGCTCTGGGCTAAAGCTCTGGGCTAGGGCTTTGAGTTAAACTCTGGGCTAGAGCTACATTTTACAAAACCTTAAGGCTGGTGTAAAATTTAAAAAAGTCTTAAAAAATTATTATTTTTTAGATGAAGCCATAAAGCTTCTCCTCGCCACAGGCGACAATCCTCAAGCAATGGCCGGTCTTTTGGCGACGCCGAACAAAGCTGGAATACATCCAGCCAACGAGCTGACATTTAATGTGGCTGTAGTGATGGTGGTATCACTGCTGAGTGTGGCCTTACTCATAACGGGTATCTGTTGTCAGTTTTTTTTTTTGCTTGCTTTTAGTTTTTTTTTAAATTTTGTTTAAGATGATCATATTTTTGGCTATTTTATATTAACATAATTTTCTAAAATACGTTTTCGCAATTTTACGCTGTATATTAGATAAAATAAGCCTGGTAAAATACGATTTGTTTACGAGCATGTGGCTAATAACTTCTTTATAAGTCGCTTTTTATCATTTTGAGTAAATTTTAAAGTAATTTTTAATTAAAATAACCTTAAAAAGTAGTGATTTTGTACTTTTACGCAATTTCAAGAACAGACTAGACTGTTCTGTTTACTTTCTTGTAAACTACTTACTTGATCTCATTTATTGTAACACGCTTAAGCAAACAAAACAAATCTTTGATTAACTACTTAGTTCTTCTTTTATAAAAAACTTGATCAACCTACAAAAAATGTTTTAATTTTTTGTTCAACAACTTGTAATAGTTGACTTGAAAATTTAAACTTTTATGCATAAAATATTTCATTAGGTTTAAAAAGGCGTTTTTTAAATTTAAGTACTCTTCATTCTAAATGCATTAGACAGTAAAGTTAAAGTCGTGAAAACAGAGAGTAACAATGATTGTTCAATTAGACAATAATTAGCTAAATTTCATTTAAAAAATTTATGCATTTTTAAAAATTACTAACAAGGAAAGTCTCAATCTGCTTTGCTCGGTATCAGTTAAAAATTTTATGCTAATTCTATGTATATTATTATAGTATATCAAAGAAAAGTTAGTGATCGCCAAAAAATAAGAAATTTTTAAGTCTGAAACCCTATCTCAATTAAAAAGAAACAGTTTTTATTTCTTCCATTGTACACGAAAATCGCTATAGCTTAACATAGCGTTAGACTTAGCTTTAGACTTATCCTTACACTTCGAAATTTGAAGTTAATCAAAGCGGAGCAGGTCGAGTATTTTCTCTATGAATTTTATACTACTATAGTTAAAATTTTTACAATTTTAAATTTTCAGGTATAATAGTCGTAGCGGTGACGTTGGATCCAGGTGATGGAAAATACCGGTCGGAAAACGAACCTTTAGTTCGGAATGACACTTTGAACATCGATTGGGAAGGGATAGATCAAGACGATAGCTCAGACACTCGAGAGTGGAATAACGTAAGTGAGGATTACGTTAATTTTTTTGAGTAAGTCATCTTTTTTTAAATTTTACTAGAGGTGGGTCTTTTTAAATATTTTTTTAGAAAAGAAAGGGCGGATCATTTTTGAAAATTGGATAAGGGTTGAAAACGTGCAGAGAGAATGAAGACGATAGACAGTAGGCACATCAATCTCAATGCCTAGCTTTGAAACTTAGGTCGGGTAAAATACTTTTCAAAGGGTATATGGTAGCCGATTTAGGGCAGGGGGCAAAGAGGGAGGAAAGATGGGTTGGGCAGATTTTTTTTAAAATTTTGTATTACATAGATGTGGCATCAAAGCTTTTACACAAAGATAAAAAGCTAGGACTAAGACAAAGAAAGTCAAAAAAATGATAAGATAAATCTCAGTCTACAGCTACAATTTTAGGAATCCATGACATGGGAAGCACGAAACGAATCTCTTCTTGGCTTTTGGCATCCAGTGTAACTCGACATCGATAATTTAGCTAGCAACTCAATTATCAGCTTACTTTGATCAATATCTTCCTGATACAAGCTTATGTTTTATATCTACAACTTCTAACTCTTCTAGTTCTTTTATTAGGTTGTTCAAATAATTATGTGACCTCTAACCCAATCCATTTGCTTTGAAAAGGAGCACAGAATTATTTGAACAACCTGATAGGTTGCTTTATATTGTTGTTTTTGGCTAAAACGATTATGATATTGACTTTCATACAATCATAACAACTATAACTTGACTTTTATTGTCTAAAACAGCTAATATGATATATCTTACCTATACATAAATCCTATACCTTCATTAATATCCATCTGAAAAACATTTTCAATCAAATGTCTAATCAAAAGCCAGTCATGTTAAAGTCGATCAGCTACAAATTGTCATCAAACGGGTTTCGAATTCTTTCAGTATTTTTTTTTGTTTTTTTTTGTGAACGGGTTTCGGCCAAAGAATAAACTTCAAGGCCAGTTGTTTTATAGGTATCGATCATTTGGAAGCATTTCATTAGTCACTTCAGGTGCCGATCAGCTTCAGTTGGGTTTGTGTGACAATAGTCGAGTTTAACGACATTTTGATTGGTTTGAACGAGGTGTTTGTAGTTGGTTGAATGTGACGATAGGACAGGGTAGGGTAGGGACATTAGAGTGCCATATTCAACTTATAATCCTTACTGAGCTACTACCGTCATCCTAAACATACCACCATGACCTCGTGTGACCCCCTCCCCGCGACCTCTTTCGTATGTATATTAGCCGTAGCATAGCCTTGAGGACAAGCACTCTCACACTTAGATTACTTTTTAAAAAATGCTTGTGCACGCATGCATATTATTTAAAGAACAAAGAGACAAGTCCACTGATGAAGTTATGTCCGTCTTGCTATTTGGAGCCACCTGAAGACGCCATTCCTTTTTTCGAAATTTTGGCAAAATTTTTTGTTTGCTTTTCAGTTTTGGGCATGTTTTGAAAAATAATATTTTTTTATTGATAGGATGATGTATGACATGTGTTAGCCTTAGCCTTTGCTTTACTATAGATAGTCTTACTGTACTGAAAACCTCCAGTAGCACTTGCTAGCTTACTTTTACCTATCTATTCAACATTTGGCTGACTACTTTTTTTAATTTGGAAGCGAGTTTACTATAAAACTAATCTCTGAACAGAACAGTGATCGTAGAACACATGCATTGACGCTTTTTGGAAACAATAGACAAAACTAGGTTTAAAAATTAAATTTTCAAACAAAAAGGGTTTCAGCACTTCCAGCGCTTAGGCACGTTCGGCTTTAAGCTGTTTTTTGTACTGAGTTCAGAAGAAGCTTAAGAGTTTGAAAAACGTGCTCATCGTAAATTATACTGGGTTACTGGGTTTATGGGAGCGTGGTAGGACTGTGATGTGATGCAGTTTATTTTAGTTTTTGTTATTTTTGGTGTTTCGGTATTTTATTTTTGATTTCATGAGATTGATTTTTTGATTTTTATAAGGCGATTTTTAATACTAGAAGAGTGAGTAAAAAAATATAACATTTTTTTGAGAAATTTAAAGTGCTAATTTCTCAGTCCTTAGGAGTTTTTTCTGCGTGAAAAAATAATGTATTTTAAAGTAATGGAAGCTTTCACTACTGTAGCACCACAAGGTTGGGTAGAGAAGAAGTATAGGGAGAGGGAGAAAATTTCACAGAGGCAATCAAATTTAAATTAAAAAAAATTTTTTTTTTATTAAATAAAATACTTTAAAAAATCAAGTTAGGCACAAATTAAAAATGATTTTTTGAAAAAAATTTGCCTTATTTACTTCTTTTGTCATATCTTTCTTGTCCAACAAGTAAATTTTCACATGTTATTCTCTTCTCTTTATTTTACTCGTCTTCGGGCTAATTTGAGTGATGTCCATCAAATGATCATTCTAGCTTAAAGAGCGCAATTAAGCCTCAAGAATTAAGTTTCTATTGGCGATTAAATTTGCCTAGAGACATAGAAGTTCTAATTGAAATTTGATTTTTCAGAAACTTTTTTTTAAATTTTTTTCTTTTTTTGAAAAAAAAATTGTTTTTATCCTATTCTCAGGTAGAACAGAGCCGAGATATGACATGTATAAGGCAATTTAGGTGACAGTCAAAAATGGGTAATTTATATTAGAATAGGGTGAGGACGAGGAGAGAGAAGGGTAAAGTAAGACTTGACAGGAAAGGTTAAGGTAGGGTAAGATATCGCAGGGTGGAGTAAGATATGGTTTAATAGGGTAGGTTACGATTAAATAGAGTATTTTAGGGTAGATTAAGGTAGGATAAAACCGAAAATCATCTGCTGATTAAAAATTTACCAAAAAATGTTAAAGGTCATTCGTTGATTTCTAATTTACCACGTCTCACCGGGGGCGTGGTAATTTTTTTTTCTTTTTTGTTATTGTATTAAGTAATCTGATGACTAGTCTATCACTAATTAAATGATGTGTGGACCAGTCTATCAGTAATCAAATAAAGTGTGGACTAGCCCATCGGGTAATATCGGTCTGCAAACGCTTTTCGCCCTGAGGACAATTCGGCGCTTCTCGTGTGGCCGGAGAGGAGACGGGCGCCTTAACTTCATATCTGACCCGCCGTTTTCGGCACAGTTGTTTCTTTTCTTCCAGTTCGCTTTAAGTGCACTGTTTTTGAAGACTGGCCGTTTTTGCTTATTTTCGAGGAGGAATTATTTTAATCCACATCAAGTTTATTTATTTTAGACCAAACGGACACCGGGCCCGTCGAGTCGCGGCCGAAAAGGCGTTTCGTCCGAACAAACTGGGGCGGTTGGTGTAGAATGAGATCATTCCCGAGGTGTTTGGGCTGAAATAACATGATTTTTAAGGCTTTTTGGGCTAGAATAATATGATTTTTAAAGCGATTGAGATACTTTTAGGCTAGAATAATGTAATTACAGGCGGTTTAAGCCTAGAATAACATGATTTTGATGCATTTGGACCAACAAGAAAACGTTTTAAAAAGGGTTTAGTTAAAAATAATGTAAATTTCAAAGCGTCTGTGCTAGAAAAGTCATCTTTAATGTCCTTTGGCTAGAATAATATGATTATAGAGGGTTTATATCTAAAATACTGTGACTTTAATGCCGTTTGACCACAAAAGAAAGTATTTTAAGTGGTTTTTGATCTAAAATAACAGAATTTTCATAGTTTATTGACCTAAAGCCACATAACAATTAAGGGTATTGGCTAAAATAATATAATTTTTAAGGCTTTTTGAGCTAAAATATTATTCTGTATAGCGAAACGTCTTTATAACAAACAATTTAAAAATTTTCTAACCATTTTTACTCAGGCTTTCTACTGTATTTTAAAGCCTTACTCTTGTTCAGAAAAAATTTTCCCAGTAGAAATAAGAATGCTTTTTCAAAAATTGCATTTTGATCTCTTGATTCATATTATATTTCCGAAAAAAACGACTTTTTTTGTTTTATGTTAACAAGAAAATCTTGTTTTTGATGTCATTCTTGGCATTCTTTTCTATCAAAACATATTTTTACTTCGAATTTGTAAATAAAGTTTGGTTGGGGAATGTGGGGAATTTTGGGTATGATTAAAGACTTTGGTTTGAGCGGGTGCTTTTGTTTTTTTTTAATCAGGCTGGTATAAACAGCTTTTTTTACTGTTCTCTCTTGCAGAAGGGATTTTGTGATTTCTTATTACAATGAATCCTCTGTATAACAAATTGCTATGGGATTTGAAATTTGTTCGTTATAAAGGAGTTTTGTTACAGTGGAGTTTTAAATGCACTGTGTAGTGGTATACGGGGATTCAAGATTTGTTTTTTATTCAGGATTTTCGTTATAAACGAGTTCTTTATACAGAAGCCTTACTGTATTTTTAAATTAACTTTGGTTGTGAGGGACTATATTAAACTTCTTTGAAATCTTTTTTTATGTGAGTGGGAAGGGGGGGGAGAAAGATGAGTAAAAATTTAAATTTAAAAAGTTTCTGTTTTGTTTGACAAATACCGTAAAACTACCGTATTAAAAACCCTTCTACAATGAAAACTATGTATAGTGAACAACTTTTAAATACTCGGGCGATTTGTTATACAAGTGTTTCGCTGTATTTATAAATTTTAACTTTGTTGATGTTTTCAAACAAAATTAACAATATTTCTCACACACCATCTCGTATTTTACCATTTAAAACCTACTTTACAGCTAATTTTTTTTAAAATTCCAGATTAAGATGAATCTTTAAACCGTACCACTTCCTTCAACCTCATGTGTACATTCCAATCCGCAACTTTGCACAGTTATTAGTGTCCTCTTCGCGCCGACCATCAATGGGCTTTGAGCGACTTTCATCGATGGGTCAGCGCTACGCCAAACACCAAATGCAGTCGGGTGTTCGTCTCTACCATCAACGCCACTATCAGCAGGCCATTTTTCGATGGAAACGGGCGTTGAACAAGCTCAGGTACGGTGTTGAAACTTTTTTTGAAATTTTTTAATTGTTTTTGATACCAATTTTTTATTTTTTAAGCACAAATTTACTTAAAAATAAGTAAGAAATTTGAATTCTTGTTTTGGCGGGTTTTTTGGCATTCTGTGTCTAGCTTAAAATACTGATTTTAAAACTTAAAAATGAAAATAAAACCTGCAGAGCAAAGGGGAAAATAAAAGTTCTGACTCATTTCATAAACCGGCCGTATTTTACTATAAAAATTCAAAATTTTGTTTTGGCGGGTTTTTTGGCATTCTCTTTTTAAGCTCAAATACAAGTCTTAGTTTATACATTATGACAATTTAATATATTACTGTATGAAACCTTACTACGTTTTTTACAATAAAAATTTAAATTTTTGATTTGGCGGTTTTTTTGGCATCATGTTTTAAGGTCAAAATACTCCCTCGGATTGACTGAAAGTGATTAAAAACACTAACTTTTATGTAAAATTTATTATTTTAAAACATTTTTTTGATTTCTTATGGTATTTGCAATTAATCTTGTTTTTAAAATTTGAATTTTTGTTTTGGCGGGATTTCTAAATCTTTACTTTGACGACCTAAAACTTGGCTGAATAAATCAAACACAAGTTTTTTTATGTATACATTAAACTCTCTAACAATTTAAAATTTAAAAAAATGAAAATAATTTTTTTTTCAGAAGTGTAGATGACAAGTTTGTGACGCTAGGCTACATGGCTCAAGCCTTTTGTGACGCGGGTGACTACGAGAGTATGCTGTACTACTCACTACAACAAATGGAATTGGCTAACAGTCGAAAGGACGATTTTATGAAATCTGAAGCGTTTTTAAATTTGTCCAAGGCTTACGAAAGATTGGCAGACTTCAGTAAAGCGATCGCTTATGGTAGAGCAAGTCTGGTACATCCGAGTATCGATCCCAGGACGCCTGGATATGCTAATCTGGGTGGGTTACTGTAAAGTTTTTTGAATATTTTTGCCAAGATTGAGTGAAGAACCCACCTCTCATACCTATATATTTAAAAAAATTATTTAAATAAAAAGATGCATTTTTTTAAAAACATTTAAAATTTGTTGTTTTTATATTAGGGCATTTACTACTTAAAGTACCATAATTCAAATCCTAATATAAATATTTGCTTACAAGTCTCAAAAATTGTTATAAAGATATTGTTTTAGCTGTGGCACTGGCTCAAATGGGTCTGAGTCAATTCCAGTCTAGTCTAGAGGCCTTCGAAAAAGCCATGACCGTAGCCAGTCAAACCGGAGACAAGCTTTTGGAACTACAAGTTTGTGTTGGTCTTGGTGCTCTTTTTACTTTACTTAGGTATGTTGTAGTACTTTGTTGATGTTTCAGGCTTAAAGGGTTGGATATTGGGGGTGGGGGGAGAATAAGACAAAGAATAGTTTTTGGGAGAGGGGAGGTAAAGAAAAGGTAGCTGTACAAAAAAAACGGCAGGGCACATTGGGGAAGGGAAGAGTAGGGCAGGGCAAAGGTAGGCCAAAGGCAGGACAATGGCAAGGCAAGGCAACATATATTACATTATAGTATCTTCAAACTAATACTCCAACTCACTTCAGAGACCTCTCTAAAGCCCTGGTATTCCTTCGCAACGCCTTATCACTACTCCAATTGATCTCCGTCGACAATGTGCATGCCAAGTACAAGAGTGTCATTCTTTATCATTTATCGGTTGTGTTGAGGATAAAAGGCTCATTAATGGATGCCAAAGAGGCTTGTGAAGAAGCGTTGAGACTGGCCGAACAAACGGGTGGACGCTCTGTTTATGCCAGAGCTTTATACAGTTTGGCCGATATTAACCGAGAGTTGGGGGAATCTGAAGCTAGAGAGACTATCACGGTGAGATTTTCATTTTTTAAATAATATTTGGTTTTTAGGCTTGCTGGGGATATAAATGTTGATTTTTGTAAAATTTTAGATATGTTAGGCTTGTTGACGTTTAAAATTTTAGAAAAGCTGGGCCAGATACGAACAAGCCTTTCGTATTATGAGGCAAATGAACGATCGGATGGGTGAAGTGTTGGTACTCGGAAGTATGGCCAAAAGCGCTTCAGAATCTCGAAGTCATTATACGGGTCAATGTGAATGTCAGGCCATCCAGCTGAACCACAAATGTTTAGAATTGGCCAAACTTATTGGGTGCAAGGTGAGTTGATGACAGATATTATAGTAGTTTTAGTCAGAAAAGGGTGTACTGAATAGTGTCTTGTTTAAAAAAGCATTAAAGTATGACATTTTGACTATAAGGGTTTACTTTTTTATTTTTTTTTGTAAAAAAAAGCTATGTTAAAATAAATCTTGTCGTTTTTTAACATTAAAATGCATGGAAATTGACGACAAGACTTTTTTTGTCATTTATGAAGGAAAATTTGATGACATGAGTCTATAAAGTGTAGTGTAGGTAACTGCAAAGAAAAAAATGTGTGTTTACTACAACGTGAATTACCTATATATCTGAAAGTTACCTATACATATAATACTCAATTACAGCACGCGATGATGAAATGTCATCAACGTCTCCAAGACCTCTACAATCAGTTATCTGATGAAGAAAGTGAGGAAGTGGCAAAACGAACAGCTACAGTACTAATACAGGAAATGGAACTGTTTTGCAACTTTTGTGGACAACGCTACGGCGCCAACGATGAGTCGCTACAGGCGCTACGGTGCTCACATATATTTCATGAACGGTAGGATATTTAGTTAGACTTTCTGTAATGCTTTATTTTAAAAAATACTGATAGGGGTAGGATAAGTCATGATAGGGTTAATTCACATGGTAGAGCCAAGTTAAGGTAGGGGTAGGAAATGTGAATGTATTTTAGGGCTAAGGGGTAGGGTAGCGTAGGAAAGGGATGGTAGTGTAGGGTAGAGTACAGTAGGATACAACAGATTATGGTAGTGTAGAGTAGGCCAGGCCATTCCACGTCTTATATTAGAAGCAGTCAACAAACAACGGCACAATATGATTATCTTTTCAGCTGCCTCAGCCAATTCCTAGCCTCCGACCAATCCCAAAACTGTCCAAAGTGTCAATGTCGAGCTGTTCTCATGGATAACATGTCTCTAAAGACTTCATCAGATTCCGAAAAAGCCGAAGAAACACAAGATCCAGAACAACCAACCACTTCAATTCAAAAACAACCAAAAAGAATCTCGATTATTCTGCCAAAACCTTCGAATGACTCGAATCGACCAGTAATTCTGGTCGATCCACCTTCTCGAGATGATAGTGACAAGTCGGAAGGTCATGTTGTTAACACGGTGAAGCATCTGAATAACTGTTCCAAGCCCAATTGTCATACGAATTCATTTCCTGTGGTATCTGAAGAAGTGTTTCAACCGTTTAGTCAGATGGACTTTGAGAGTATTGAGGCTATGGCAAATTATAAGGGGCCGGGGGTTACGGATGTCTAAGAATTATAAATTTTTTTGAAATTTCGAATTTTTTTTTGAAATTTTAATTTTTTTTTCGAAATTTTTTTAAATTTTGATTTTTCGGAATTTTTAATTTTTAGCCATTTTCAGACCCTAAAGCATCTAAATTTAAAAAAACCATCTTCAAAAGACCATAAAAGTTTTTTAAAATTCGAAATTTGCCTTATCTTATCACTTTAACTCCTGTAACCAAAAGTGCGCTTTAAAATGGACTAAACTATGATAATATTAACAGGAAAGCTAATAACTTTTTACTCATTACTGATAGCTATTTTACTGTCTCCTGATACTATTGTTTGCCCAGTACTGATACGAGCTCTTATCTGTGATTTCTCAGTTGTACTTGGTTTTACTGTACAAACTACTGATGTTTGAGGCTTGGTCGGGTAGGGTATGGTGAAGTAGGGTAGGATAAAGTACGGCATGGTATAGTAGGTCATGAGTGTTTTGGGGGTAAGGGGGGATTCCCAGCATCAAAAAGATTTTTTTTCCTGGGAAATTAAATTTCAATTTTTTGATGTGAGGCGCAGAATTATATGAAAAACGTATATCCTCAAAGAATGAAGATTGATTATCTAATGACGTCGTAAGAACAATTTTATATTAATCTTTGTTCACAGCGATTTTTAGGTAATCGCTAAAAATAGCATTCTTTTCACTCGGTTGATCTGTTAACTATTCTTTAGTAAGTTACAATAGCCTTATTATTATAAAAACAAGCTAGTAACAGTAGTACAGTAACCTCTTCATTACCAAAAAGCTACTTCAATAGTGCGGTGACTCTATTACAACTAGTGCAGTAACTTCAGTACAACAAAAATCACTGTGACTTGTATCAAAAACAATATATATTCTCAATTGTAAACTAGTCCTTATGCCTATATAAGTACAGTACAAAGCGATTTTTTTAAGCTAAAACCATATTTTTTTTACATAATCTTGTTTTGTCATCATTTATAATATTTTTAATGTTTTTAAAACTCTTGTTGTCGTTTTATAGACAAAAATTCATTCTTTGATCTCAAAATTGTTCTTATTTCAAATACTGCCAATAAACTTAACAATACTTTCAATTTGGCAATGATTTCAGTACATTACATTAGCTCCGGAAAGGGTAGGGTAGCGTTAGGAAACTCTACCCCCATCCACCTCCCCCCTCCTTTAAACTTTCTCAACCCATCTTCCAAGCCGGACCAAAAACTTTAAGAGACCGGCCGCCTGAATTTTGTTTAAGCCCGGCCCAAACCGCCTGAACGCAAGCCAGGTCTAGTCCCTACTCTACGCCGCTCCCACACCGTCCAACCCTAACTAGAACAGCCTTCATTATCAACAGAAAAGCAGAATCCCGTGAAAGAAACGTGACATCCCGTTTGATAATAAGTGCTTTGTGTTATCAGTTCCACTTTACTTTCCGAGAACAGGTCATTCCTTTTCGAAACTTACATTTCGGGTTTTTCCCTTTTTAATGGACAAAACTCGAAGTACAATAGTTTAAAGTCGAGACCGTTGATTCCAACAAAGTCGAAATTGAAACGAACTTTTTGGGTTGCAAAGGTGATTAATATTGATTGCTTATCAATTTTGGTAATCTGATTGTTTTAAATTTCAAAAAAAATTTTAAAATTTTGTAAAAGGCATAATTTTCAGAGCTCACAGACCTAAAACAATATAAAAATACATAAAAAGCTCGGCCTCATCTATAACAATGTAAAAATTTATAAAAATCCTATCCCAAACCTATAAAAAGATAACGAAGAGCCTTCAAACCTTTCCAAAAAATCAATAATTCCTCCCAAATCAAGTATGTTATTAAGTTTATAACGTTAAAACTATTCGAATATCTAAAAGCATATTTAAAACATCAAGAATATCTAAAATCATATGTTGAACAGAAGTTAAACATCAAATGTATGTATCTGCAGCTGCAGTAAAAGATAAGATATTGAGCAATAAATGTACACAAAATAATTTGGAGACATTTTACAACAACTCCAACACGTATTCTGTCATGAAAATGTGAGAAAATATATTAACAAGCTGTTTTGTTACCCAAACATTAAAAGAATTTTAGAGAATTTCAAGAAAAATAAACAAAAATATCCATAAACTCGACTAGATTATTAAAGAATAGTCCATTCTAAGCCAATTCCTCAAGTATACTATAATACAATAAAGTTTCCAGGCCAATTCTCAAGTATAATGTAATACAACAGTCTCTAAACTCCAATCCGTTCCAATTACTCCAGTCCACTTCAAGCAAACTGAACCACACTGTAAGCCCTCGAGATTTCGTCCAATTCCACAGTATTCAGATTCTCGAAAAGTGCCAATCTTCCACCTCCAAGTAGACCATATTCCACTGAAACTCGGCTCCTCAGTTTATCCGACAAAACTGGACTGTGACCGTTCGTAGCGAGAGTTATGGCGAGAATACCCATAGCGAGAACAGGACTGAGCACTTTTCGGCCGTCGATTTCACTGATAAATGTGCCTGCAGGCGAGAAGTAGCCACTGACTTTGCGATCTCCAGCTTTGATCTTGAACTCGGCTCCGGGAATGAATTCGACTGTTACCTAAAATTATGTAAAATTAAAAAATGTAATAAAAAATCAAATTCAGCTTTGAATTTTTTTTAAATCTTACTTCAAAAGAATCCTTATAACTTTATATTCCCTATTCCACCAAGTATAACATCCCATTTTACCGCTTTTTTCAAAAAAAAATCCACCCCTAACTTTTAACCAAAATACCCCACCCTTACCTCATATCCCATCTCCTTGCCCTTCTTTTCAGCATTGACAAAGTTCAGCCGGTTCTCTCCTGGCAGTAATCCCATAATAACAGCTGATGGAATGGCTTTTTCGACCGGTTTCGCTGACTCTGGACATTGAACAACCACCTTCTTCGTCACCGTGAGTGAAGCCAAGACTTGCGACAAATCAGTAATAGCCTTAACCACCGGTACTTTAGAATCATCAAGCAGTGCTGATAAACAATGTCCATTCAACGCTCCAAAGAGACCTTTTCCTTCATTCAATGCCACGATATTCTCAGCCACCTCCACAGCTACACGCTCCTGAGCTTCAATTGTGCTTGCTCCAAGATGTGGAAGACAGACGACCTTTGGATGGTCGATAAGTTCGCGGTAGGTTGGGGGTTCTTGCACATACACATCAACCGCGAATCCACCACAAGATCCTTCGTTGAGAGCTACTACAATCTCCTCTTCGTTCACGATACCTCCTCGAGCTACGTTGATGATCTTGACTCCCTTTTTGCACTTTCTCAAAACTTCCAGGTTGATCAGGTTCTTGGTCTGTGGTATGAGTGGAACGTGAACGGTGATATAGTCGGCTTGGGTCCAGATCTCTTCCAATGGCAACCATTCGATTCCTGATTTGGCAGCGGCCTAAAATTGTAAATATAGAAGTCTCGTTTATCAAAAAATGTTGTTTAGCATCACCCATCCCCTCATTTCTATAAAACATCAAAGACCCACCTCAGCAGACACCATCGGGTCATATCCAATAGTCTTCATGCCAAACGCTCTCATATGTCCAGCAACAATCTGTCCGATTCTTCCCAATCCAATAATGGCCAATGTTTTACCATGAACTTCCGTACCCATAAACAGCTTTCTATCCCATCGACCAGCTTTCATCGACGCCACACCTTGCGCCACCATTCTGGACATGGATAAGATCAAGGTGGAGGTCAGTTCGGCCGCACTTCTCGAGTTGCCAGCTGGAGTATTCATAACAATAGTGCCATTTTCTGTTGCCGCTTCCACGTCAATGTTGTCTACGCCGGTTCCGGCTCTGGCGACAATATTGAGGTTTGGGCATCCTTCGAAAACTTGACGAGTGATCTGGAATTCAATGGATAAGGTAATATAATTGCACTATTGATAAAAAATAACCTAAAAAAGCTAAAGCATCTAAAGTACATTTCCATCAATTTTATTCAAAAACTTTCAAGAAGTAGCATTCTTAAAATTTTAGGTAACAAATGTTAAAAAATAATTTTTCCAATCAAAGAGTAAAAATGAATAACTATTGAGACATACATTTCCAAATAACGTAATATCTTTACAAAAAACCAAAGAAAGCAATGAAATGACCGTTTAAAATTTCTAGATAACAATATTAACGTTCTAGAGCTCAAAATACAAATTTTGCGACACAAATGCAAAACTTTTACAAAATAAAACAACATTATTATCTTTTGCAATATATACTTTACTCATTCTGTCAATAAGTCAAACAAAAACATCAAGAATTGTGAAACCTAAGTTTAGGTAACAAAACACTGCCTAAAACAACGCTTTTCTTGCCGAAAATGCCAAAATTATCAACTTCTCACATTTTCAAAGTCAATTTTCAATCTTTTCCTAAATAAATCAAAGCAAAACTAGAAAAATTACCTTCGTAGCACTTCTCACAACAACAGCATCGTGGTTCTGAAGCTCCTGAATCAGCGAATCCACCGGTAGCTTGGTCTTCTTGACTACATTAACACCTCCGCGCGTCAACGCATCTACACATTGTTGTTCGATTTCGTCGGCGATGAGAACCGAGCTGATCTTGATCATGGCTGGAGTTTGGAAAAAGTGAATGAACCCGTTTGTTTTTGGATTAAAAACCGCGGTTTTATCGCTCGTCGTCGACTCCGCCCCCTATTTTTGACGAAACGGAATTCCCCCACCCAAAATTGAGGAGGCTGATGGCGTTGAATCAACATTTATAGAAGCGCGTACGTGACTTTCCATATTATTACGAACATCACATAGACGAGGATGTAATAATCAAGGTATTTGGTTGGCAAAAATCACGTACACACCGCGATACTTTGGTCAGAGATCAGAGAAGGGTGGTTTATTGGTGGATGTGAACTGTTAAAGTGCAAAGATGGAGAAATTATGTAATGAAAAAGTTTCAGCAATGTCCAAAGAATTTTTTGTCAAAATTATAGGCTTGTTGGATAGCCTACTTTGAAGTTACAAGCGAATTATGTTAACCATGGCACATAATGTAAAAGTCTACTTCATTAGGCCGATTCAAATTATTTTGGGACAAAATGTAAAACTAAACATGCCATATGTTTTTATGGAATATTTTGTAAAGTTTTGACGATGTTTTAGGTTTTTTGGATCATTCATCTTGAAGCTACAACAAAATTATGTTCACCATGGCATGCAGCGGCAGGGTTCAAGCACATTTGGTCAATTTAAGCTTCATCAAAAAAAAATGTAAAACCTAAATAAGCAAAACGTTTTATCCGTACTTCAGCTTTGACAAAATTTTAGGTTTTTTTTGAATATTTTACATTGGAGTTACAAATAAATTTACATGACCGTGCGGGTACGACTGCGCGTAAACGCAGTATGTCCTTTCGTTGTCTTCTACGATGAAAATGTCAACACTTTTTATGATATATTGTAAAAGGTAATTCATGCTTTATTTTCTCTAAATTACGATTTTTTTTTCATTTTTACCTTTAGAGTTGCAGTAAAATTACAGTAACTTGTATATACATAAATTTAAGATTTTTTTCAATGCCATTTTTAATAGCACTGTTTACCAAATCAAAAAAATGTTTAAAACTGCACGTATTATATGACCTTGGCTTGTGTTATGACAATAAGGCGGAGCGGTGAGCTAATATTAACATACGACATTATTTATGAAAAGTCACGTACGCAGAGAATACTTTGATCAGACATTTATTAATGGTTTCTATCGATAAACACAGCGATAAACAATCTGTTTTACAGTGTTTGACGCTGTTTTTACTATGGTGAAATAGCATTTCGTATGACACAAAATACTAGGTGTAACGGGTACTGTAAGGTTTGACACAGGAAGGGGAAATTGGCTGTGACAGTGTGTTTAATACAACTTTATGTTGTAAGCTTAAAGGGTATTTTAACATTGTGTTACAGTCTTATGGTGCGTCATTAAAGCTATAAGATGTAGTAGTATCTTGTAGCCTTATACTACCATCTAGCTCAGGTATATTGTCATGTTCAATCGCAACATTTCAAAAACTTCTTTACAAGCTCGTATAGTCCCATATAAGTATCTCATACAAGTTAAACATGGAGTAATTGGCTGGAGTAAACACATTGTCATGTTTTTATTATTGTTTACAACATAACCCTGATTACGTTGTGAAAAGAATTTAAAGTTTAAAGAGTGTTGTTCTTATGAATTCAGGTACATTGCCTTCTATAGAAACTTCTATATTAAGATAACTCTGAATTTCACGTGGTTCAACTCACAAAATTTTCATCAAACGCACGTAAAACAAAACATTTTTGTGAGCAATTTCTTTTGTTAGCTGTTGGTTAATTTTTAAATCGTTTTTAAAACAAAAAATCAAGGTTGATGATTTAAAATTACAGTAAAATTTTAAAAAGGTAAGTTGAGCTTTAAAATTTTCAATTTTTCAATAAAAACTAATATTAAAAAAGAACCTATAGAATAAACTCCAAGACTAAAATATCATATGAAAGAGCATGCAAAGTTACAGTAAAAACAAGTATTAGTTAGTGTAAAATCTCTTTGGATAGCCAGCTACAAAGCGTTAAAAGTGCCAAATAAGCCTATATTATTATATGACTGCTGATAAAACTTTAAAGTAACAAGTTAAGTGCCAGGCCAGTCCTCGTTGTAATTGACTTCTAACTTTGTACATATAGAGAAAGATCATGTAAATAATATATCTTCAGCCAAGTACTAAACCGCCATTTCCAGTCAACCTCTGGAAAATCAAAATTTTCTAATTGTATTTTTGTGCATATTTTGCGGTATTTTGTTAGAAATGATTAGTTGATTTTGTAGAAGTGATAAAAATCGTTTTTCTTTAAAAGTGTTAAAACATGTTGAGGATGTGGCTCACAAGGAAAGTACTCCAACATACCCCACTTGGAATCAGCTTAAAATTTTTATGTTACTTCTTTGTACCACTACTAGTACTCATAAACACTTCTAACTTGCGATTTTAAGTTTTAAGTTTGAAATATCTGGGTTTCTCGCCAAGTTGGCAAAATTGGCATTGTGCTTCAAGCACTTTTTTTGCCCTTCTCGACAAGCTACGCTTACAAATTTCAAAACACAGGTTCATTTAAAGGTTTTCTACTTGTATAGTGTAGACAAATGATTAAAAGGCAAAAAATGAAAAAAGTCATGAGCTTGAAACACAATGTCAATTTGGCGGAGATTTCAAAACGTAACTTTATTCTCAATTTTCTCGAGATTTCCTGGAAATTGCAATTTAGTACTTTGTTGTAGATCTTATTATTAAATGAACTTTTTATATAAAAAGTTTAAAGTCAATCAGAACTAGGCAGGTCGGGCACTTTTATTGTTAGCTAGGATTCAGTTCGACCCTTATAATACACATCTCTCCTCTTCCTCGCTAGATTTGACTTTGAGCTTGCTTGCACTGTTCAAATCAAGTATACAAGCAGAACAACAAAACCTTGTAAGCCGTGTCGAGATCCGCCATCATTGACCGTTAACCCGGCCTATTAAAAACTCGTAAAACTGTGTTGATCGTACTCGTTAAAACTACTGTTTTACGACTTTCACTGTATCCTTCCGACGTCGTTAGAACTAATTAAATAGATTCGTTCAGTGTGAATCCGAGTAGAAAATGATTCCGTCGTATGTTTTGTTTTATTAATAATGACATCACTTTTTATGTTGTCATTGGTGGTGGGGCTGTAGACTGTAAACATTGCTAATTAATATGACTTTCCTATTTAGTCATCGGATTCTGTAACGTACAATGAGTTGTTGCAAAGGTCGGGGTTTTGAAGGTTGATTTATAAGGGGAAGTGGGAGGCGGGCTAGGGAAGGTGGAAGGGGAAGGAGTGGGGTAAAGAGAAAGAGTTAGAAAGGAGTGGGTAATAGTAGGATTAAGATTTAAAAAACGTTAAAATAGCAGAGGGAGTATTGTATATCTTGTTTTTAAAAAAGATTTAAGATAGAGAATGGGCGGTGATAAGAAAGTTGTTTATAAAGAGGTTGTGGTAACGAAGGAGGGGGGGAAGGGAAGGATTAATTTACAATTTAAAAGTAGGAGTAGGCTAGCACTAATAAAGTCAAGTCAACCTTTCTACCCTTCTTCCTAAATTTTTTTAAAAAATGTTTTGAAAAAATTGTTGCGAGTTTAAAAATAAAAAAAAATTTTTTGTCAGGTTTTTCACTTTTCTCAACAGGTCTTTTTTGTGATTTTTTAGAATTTTGTTTTTAATCGGCTTATCAATTCGTTTTTTTTTTTATTTTTGAATTGTTTCTATTTTTTAATATTGTTTCGTTTTTATTTTAATTTTTAAGTACCTTTAACAATTTTTATAATTAATCACAATTAAAAATTTATTCTTATTTTTACACTTTTTGCAAGTCAAGTTTTTTGTCGCGGGACAAAAGCTAAACCTTAGGGCCTTAGTTTGAGCTTTGGTTCTCTGGCTCACAAGTGCCGGCCTGGCCCGACCTCTTTAAATCTTTGTTTTAGCTCAACTTTCTTTCAGGTATATTTTTAAAACCTCATGTCTGGCCTGAAACTTCAGTTTGTAATTGTAACAAAAAAGTAAAAGCGCGTCGAATTGGCGCGCCACTTTAAACGTTTTTTAAATAGAATTCTTGCGGACGTTCAAGTAGGTAGCAGTTGCAACACTTGCAGGTAATTACTAAACCTTACCTCGAAATAGTTAAACAACTAGATTGTGCAACTTTCAGGCAATTACGGTTTCGTTTAAGTATTTTAAAAAAGCAAAAATGGTATTTTTGAAAAATCGAAATTTGAGGCTGGTGATGAAGGTTAATATGTGTCTGGTGTGGTTTTTAAATGAAAAGTAAATTTTAAATTTTTAAAATTTTCAAATATTTTTTTTGCATTTTTGGGCCAAGGCTAAAGCTAGGCTAGGTCTAAGACTCTGGACTAAGGCTTTGGGATAAGACCCTGGGCTAGAGCTATAGGCTAGGGCTACGGGCTAGGGATCTGGGCTATGGCTCTGGGCTAGGGCTCTGGACTACGACTCTGAGCTTTGCTTCTGGGCTAGAGCTTTGGGCTAGGGCTTTGGGCTGTGGTTTTGGACTAGGACTCTGGATTAGGGCTTTTAGCTAGGGCTCTGGGCAAAGACTATGGACTAGGAATCAGAGCTAGGGCTCTGGGCTCTGGGCTCTGGGCTAGGGCTCTGGGCTAGGGCTCTGGGCTAGGGCTCTGGGCTAGGGCTCTGGGCTAGGGCTCTGGGCTAGGGCTCTGGGCTAGGGCTCTGGGCTAGGGCTCTGGGCTAGGGCTCTGGGCTAGGGCTCTGGGCTAGGGCTCTGGGCTAGGGCTCTCGACTGGGGCTTCCAAAACTTAACAACAAAACGTAGATCATAGATCAAAGTTTCTGTCTAGCCTATAATAGTCTAATTACATCAGTGACTTCTTGCAAAAAACGATCTAGTCCAATGGAAAGTTGCAAACTATTTGTTGTCTGTAATGACCGGATGATGATTAACATGTTGTTGTGTAGAACTTGATCTTGCCCCTCGCCTTTCCGCTTACGCAAAGCAAGTGGTGCCAATTAGCGGACAAAAGGCATTCAAGCATTCTTACCTTCACTCACTTTTAACCGCCTTGATGGAGGTTAGTTATGTTGCTTTTGTATCAGCGATCGTTGGTGCTTATGTCGCAAGGTTGTTGAAATTTTAGCAAAGTTGTTGATATTTTAAAGGTGAGGTTAAAGCGGTAAGGTTTGTTGGAGGAACAAGAGTCTAGGGCGGCAAATGGGGTTTGGAGAGAGAAGGCTGGTACTAAGACTAATGCTTATGTAACAAGGTTGTTGATCCTTTAAAGGTGAAGTTGCAGGATTAGAAAAAGAAGAAGGGAGGGGGGGGGTCGGCATTGTTGAAACTGATGTTTATGAAACAAAATTGTTGATGCTTTAAAGGTGAAGGCAAGGCGGAGGATTGGAGGTACTTTTCTACGGTAGATTTTTATTTATTGTTAGCGTTGCTTTAGTAAAACTTTTGTTATAGGAGGTATACTATTGATTGTTAAGTTCTTTGATGTTTTGCAAAAGCTTTAAGGTTTATTTTTATTGTTAGGTCATTTTGTTTCTAGTTTTAGAACTTTTAGCAATTTGTTATACAACTTTTGCACTATAATTCATTTTTGTTGTAGGCTTTGTTTTTTTACGTGTGTGTATTAGATGCCGACATAAAGAACCCGCCATTTTTTACAGCAAATTACAGGCAAAGTATGGCGGGTTTTTTATGTCAACATCTAATATATACTACGCCCCAACGTTGCTTTTTTAAAGATCTACTGGAGCTGTGAATTTAGTTTTACATGGTAAATATGGAGAAAGTTCGTTTTTAGATTTGAAGAGGTTGAGGTTTTTAAGGTTCGGGCACTATAGAGTGCTTCTTAAATGGCTTCGGTACAGCTAGTGATAGTGCTTATTGTATGGTTAAAATAGAGCTCATACTAGGGTTACAATAAGGCTTAGTTAAAGGAGGAGAACATAATCCTATTTCTGCTCTTCCCTTTCTTACTTATTTCCCTCTACTATTTTTCCTACTTGTCTTTATTTAACCTTCCCCTTCCCGCTACCCCCTGCTTCTCCTTTGCTTGAATCCTCAAGATTAAAATTGTCTAATATTGTAAAATATATTTAGGCCATTTTTTATTTTCATCTTGCACATCCAGAAACGTGATTTTTTTCAGACAAGTAGCAACAATTATGGCTAGCGGTTTACAGCGAGATGTTTGGTCCGTCTTCTTGTTTACTTTGGGGCTGAATATTGCGCAAGCGCTAATTATTACATTTGTTTTTGAACTGATTCAAAACAAAAAAGGGCAAAACATTTAATTTCATTACGGTTTGTGACTACAACTTGGTTGTCGAAGATTTTTTTTTCAAATTTTCAAAAAATTTTTAGATATTTTTTAATTTTAAGGCAAAAGTATTATCAAAAATGTCATTTTATGTCTTTTTTAAGCATTCAAATCGAAAATTTTAAATTTTAAAATGCAAAATAAACAAATTGTGTTTAAAACATTTAATCACAGATTACCGAGCTAATTTGTTGTTCTACTGCATTACAATCACACGTTTCTGTTTATATAAGACGCATCACTTTACGCGCTATGTCCTAAATCGGTCGCAGCTCTCAGTTGTTCCTAAATAATTAAAATACTCATTTTTTGTTGTTAGAACATTTTTATTTAGGTTAGAGGGTGAGGATAAGGAGGAAAGGATATGGTAAGGCGGAGGGGGGGGAGGAGTTAAGCTTTTGTAAATTTTATGAAACATAGCCAATGCCGGGCGGTTGATTTTGGTTTTTTTGTCTTGGCTTAGTCTTTTAGCATCACCTTGAACGTACTTTGCCCTTACCTTATGCCTATGCCAGACGGGGACTTTTGGGTTGAAGGCGGGGGTCAAAAAAACGTACAGGACCACGTTCAACTTTTTTCGAAATTTTTAGTTCTGAGTGGAGGGGGAGCCCTACCCAGCGCCCGGCCTTGTCTTATGTCATTCTCTAGCTATAGCACTGACGAAGCTAAGCATCAGCTTTACATAAGCCTTATTTTAGTTTTACCTACTACACATTCACCACTTGCTTGCTGTATTTACTCAAGCTTTACCCTAGCCATAACCCTAGTCTTAACATTATCTTAACCCTGGATCTAGCTTTACTCTAGCCCTACATAATCACAATCTTTGCTATACATAAGTCGTAGTCTAGCCTTACATATGCCTTGCACTAGCTCTAGCTCAACCTCTTCAATTCTAAAACCAACATTCTCTGATTGCGAATGTAATAATGAATCCCTTTCTTACCCATGTAAACTCAAGGTTTACAGCCTCAGTAGAACGGCTTTTTGTTGATTTTTGCATAAAAGAGTTTCAGTCGTTTATTGCTGGCGACTCGTTCAACTCTCTCATCGCTAATAAACTGTGAATTTCGATACGGCGGGGGGAAATACGACGGAATCCGCTACTTTTTTCTACCTTAACTTTCTTATTACTTTCTATGTTTATCTTTCTTGTTTTTGCACTGTTAAACTTTTTTTGGCATTGTAAAATGGGTTAACTGGTTTTGGGGGGTTTTCTGTTTACGGTTATTGTCTACTGTAGCAGGTTTTATAAAATGCGGTATTAGCATTGTAAAAATAGAACATGGCAACCCCTGTTAGTTAAAAAACATTTTGTTAACACTACGTTTCAGTCAATTGGTTAAACTATATTTGTTGCTACCTATACAGATGTTTTTCCCTTAAACTTTTATTTAATTTGACGACTTTTTGTTTACAAAAACTTTTTTTTGTTTGTTTACCCAAAACTTTAAGCGTATTTTTATGTCATTTACCTTGCTTTACAAAAAAAAGTGATTTTATCTTACAGTACAGTATCTTTTGTTTTTTTATAAATAATCAGTGCTGAATGAAGAATAGGGTAGAAGTTGGCCGCAAACACTAGTTTAGGGGAAAGGGCAAGTTTTTGGGGATGAGTGGGGAAGGCAGAGAAGAGGGAGAATGGGGGGAGGGTAAACTGGATGGAAAGGGTTATTTTTTTAAGAAATTAATTTTTTTTTAATTTTAGGGAGAAGAAGTCTACTTTTCCAAAACTTTTTATGTAGAAATGCAAAAAGATTTTTTTTTAAAACTTTAAAAATTAATTTTTTTTTAAAATTAAAAGTGGATTTGGTTCTTTTTTTTCCCCAGGCAATTATAACATCAATATCCTCAATTTTATACACAGATATTTTTTTTGTTTTGATTGTAATCACTCCGCCTTACTCCGTCATTTCTTATTATATATATATTGTGGTAGATCAACATGAACCATAACTTGAAGCAAAAATTACCAAATGCTTTTACAAAAAGCTCAGAGACTTTATAGTACTGTTGTAGTACTAGCTTTTAGTACTAAATTTAGTACTTTAATACGGTTATTGAGTCTATGCCATATGTTTCAGTACCATCTTAGTACTGTTATGAGTAATAGCTTAGTACTATCGTAGTACTAACTTTGCGTCTATTTTATATTTTGAGTACTATTTCGATGTATTTTTCTTTTACTACTTTTCTAGAAGTTTTATTTTAGGCTTAATTTTGTAATTTTTGAAAATTTGTTTTGTAAAAAAACATTTTTTTAATAAAAATTTAATTTTTCATACCTATTTCTATTAAAAGCCCTTAAATTCTCACCAAATCCCCTATCACAATATCGTATCTGAGGTAGTGCCGTTCGCGGGCTCCTGTTCGCTTTTGTTTTTCTTTTTTTGCCCTAATCCCACGCGTAATGTTTTTATAACCGCAACTGGATAACATCAAGGAGAAAGTATGCGGATGCGGTTTTATCGACCACTTTCATCTTTTGGTCGTAAAAAAGTTTTGCTTACAAAAGGCGGGCCTTGTTCTGGATAGGAAGTCAGTTGTGGTGTTTTGCATAGATTATTAGGTTGTACAAGTTGTTGGGTGGAGCATACGTGGGCTTGGAAAGGGTTATTTGGTACAGCAGAAGCTTGAAAAAAAAGGTGGGAAAGGGTGGGAGTAGGGAAATATAGGGTAAGGCCCAATAGGGCGGATTAGGATACGGTAAGATAGGGTAGGGCAGGGTAGGATATAAGTGAAAGATTAAAAAAGGGAGCTGTGGTGATAGGAGTAGGTCAAGAAAGAGAGGATAGTCTTCTTAGACTGTATATGTCATTAAGGGGTGATGTTATGTCATACTGGCTATCTTACAGTATAATATCATTGTTTTTTATATTTTACATTCCGCGCCATTGATAAAACTTTAAATGTTTATGATTCTAACTGATATCGTGATTTAAGACTGTGGCAATGAATCACAGAGCTGTGATTTGGTTGCTCTGTGTTGTTGCAGTATACGCACAATATGGTGACAATAGTGCCCAAACACATGGTAAGTTTTTGAAGTTTTTTGAATAACTGTAGGGATATCTTGGCTTTTCAGTACTATCTTAACAAGTATATAACCAAAAAAAAATTTTTCGAAGAGAAACAGAAGAGTGAATTAAAAATTTTTTTTTGAAAAAAAGTTAGCAGTGGGCACCACGTTCACTTATTATATGTAAATTAAAATCGATTTTTTGAAAATTTTGAAATTTAAAAAAATTTATAGTTGTCATGAAAAATTAACTTATAATACCATTATATTGTATACTCTGACAGTCCGCTACTTTTCAGGTCCGCTGTTACGCGTTGAAGGTGAAGTTCACGCCGAAAAAGCCGAGGAACAAAAGTTGGGTGGCTTGAATCCGACAGGTAATTGCTTTCGAAATTCGAAATTTAATGTCGTTGACGTAACAACTTAGCTCATGGTTTAATTTTTTATTTAAAAAAATTTTTATTTTATTAGATTGTTCAAATATTTCTGAGCCTTCACTCAAAGAAAATTTTTTGAGTTAGGGGATTCAAAATTATTTGAACAACCTATAATAATTTTTTTTTCAAATATATTTTAAAGATGTGACAGTTTTTTATGCCTAAAAAAACTAGCCGTATTTTACCTTTTCAGACGTAGGCTACGGAACCCCCAGCTCACGATCCGTGCCGGCGTCGGTAGGCGTTGTGCCTCATTCAGCCAAGAAGACAGATGAATCTAGTGAAGAATCCAAAGAATCTTCCGAATCTGTTGCTCATTCACAGTCAGGTGGTGCTCCTGGATATGGTCCAGATGGTCCCACTACTGAAGCTACAAAGGAAGAAGAGGTTTTTGCTACTGGAATCCATGGAATGGACGTGACAACCGTTGAGAGTGCTGCTACTGAAAGTGGTGCTCATGATGGAGCTATAAGTGGTGCTCACGGTGCATCTGCCAGTGAAGCTCATGATGCTGACAACAGTGGATCATATGATGGCCATAAAAGTGGTGCTCATGGTGCAACAGCTCAAGAAGATGATTCTAGCGTTGCTACAACCCCAGAAGCTTCAAATGCCGCCACCGTAGCTGAACAAACTCATGACAGCGGCTACGACAATATCGATACGACCACTAACACTGCCGCGCCATCAACTACTAAAGCATCTAAGGAAACTGAAGGTAATGCTACAACACAACAGCCTTCAGACGGCTCAACACGTCAAACTGCTACACCACCACCCCCAACTCCAAAACCTTCGGATGATAACACAACTCCAGAACCCAAGTCTCCAGCTGTAGCCACGCCTGAAGTTAGCCCTAAATCCGAAGAAACTACCACGCCTTCTAAATCTATGGAGACTACAACTGAAGCTACAACTGAAAATCCGGAAAATTTTAAATTAAGCGCTGAGAAAGAGAGCTCAAAGTCGGCTGAAGAAGCTACGGAAAAAGAAGCCGAGAAGCTGATGGCTGGAGCTGGCAAGGTCGACGGTGCATCTGGATCTACTGGTGCTTCTGAATCCAGCACAACTTTAGAGACCACTGGTGCTTCAGAATCTGCTAGTGCATCGCCTTCAGAAGCTTCTAGTGAATCGCCTTCAGAATCTGCTAGTCCATCAGATGCTGCTGGACCATCACCTCCTGAATCCGCTGGTCCTTCAGCATCAGAATCTACTGAATCTTCACCATTTGAATCAGATGGCAAAAAGAGACCTGACGCCGGCTATGATATTCCTGGGGCTTCTGGAGCCAAAGAAACTGCTTCAGAAGTAACAACTGCTAGTCCAGCTACAGAAAGTACAGCTTCGTCAGAATCTGAAGCTATTCCAATGTCAGAAGCTAATACAGAAGCTAATTCTGAAGCTAAAGCTTCTGAAAACGTTCCAGGAGATAAGATGAATTCTAAAAAGCCTTCTGAATCTAAAGATGCTGCTCCAAAGGTTTCTCAACCAGCTAGTGCTATTGGTTATGAAGCAGCTAATGAAGCTTCAGCTCAACCGTCGCCATCTGATTCTACAGCACCAGCTTCTTCTGATGCCAATTCAAAACCAAAAGCTACTGGATCACAAAGTGCTGTAGCCTACGATACGGATTCTAGTCCAGCTCCACCAACTACTCAGGCAACGTCACGCGAAGTCAACACCCTACCACCAGCTGTTCAACCTGCTGCGCCTGGAATCGCGGCAAATGATCACGAAGACATGGAGACTACAACTGCTACACATGATCAAGAAGACTCTAAAAACAAAGAGGCTTCAGAAGGCCAAGGAACTTCTGAAAGTCATCCTAGAACTCACAGCTACGGTGATGATGTTGTGGGAGCTTCATTGACTGATGTCCTTTCAGCTAATGGTAATGCTGAAGCTACTACTAGTGGTGCTACAGAAGGTTCATCAGATTCTCATGGTACTAAGGCTTTAGAAGCTTCGTATGATTCTGCCCCAGTATCACTAGCTAACCCAGTTGCTGTAGAAACCACGATCGAGCCAGAAACAACAGAAGCTACAACACCAGAGCCGACTGAGGCTTCTACGGCTTCTGAATCACATGGCGGTAAAGCTACAACATCTGCAAGTAATGAATATGGTCCTTCTGGCCAAGTTACGCCTTCTACAACTTCTGAAACTACTGAAGGCGCGGTCTTAAGCACAGAATCTGCTTTGGTAAGCAGTGAAGCCACGAACAGTTTTGAAGGCGGTGCTGCTCCTGGACTAAATCCTACCACTACACCTTCATCTGGATACAATGCTGAAGCTACTACACCATCTGGACATGAGTCTGAAGCTTCACCGCCAGCTTCAGGATACGATTCTGGAGCTTCTACGCCATCTGGAGCGACTGGAAACGAAGAAAAACCTTCGGAAGTCCCTCATGCTACAGCATCTACTGAGCAAGCTACAACGGTCGAAAATGAAGCTTCTTCTTCAGCTACAGCATCAGCCGGAGTTCAATCGTCAGCTTCTCAATCTTATGACAATGCTCTACCAAATGAAAAGAAGAATCCATCTGCACCATCAGCACCCTCCTCAGCATCAGGATCAGTACCAACATTGTCCCCATCATCATCAAGATTAGCATCCTCATCACAACGAGTACTATCAGAACCTCACGCTACATTTAGCTCACATCCCGCTAGACCAGCCCAACCTTTACCTGAAGCTCAACCCAGTCCAGCTGAAGTTTATAGTCCAAGTGGTGGTAATAGCAAACCAACAGTACCAACTGCTCCAAAGACATGGAAAATCAGCCAAGGATTCAAGACGCCAGTTGATGGAGAGACTTCTAGTAGTAAGTTTGGTATTTTTTGGCAGCAAATGTAACGTTATGACTATAATATCTAACGTATATATTATATGTTAATGACAAAAATGTTGACAGTGAAAAGGCGTATTGACAATAATAACTCTAATTTGAGTTTGCCATAATATTTTATATTTTGATGTTTAACATTGATTTGTGTTTATAATATACTGCATGTAACAAAAATACTAACTTTTTAAGACAAACCTCACTATGACGCTCCAAAACCATCACATACGTTGGAGCCATCTGGATATGGGCAAAATGGTAACATATTTTTGTTTTACTAAAAAATTTTGATTTGAGTTACTTATAGTAAATGTTACGCTTTAACTATATGTAGCTTAACACAATGTAACCTATAAAATAGATTTAATATTGTAAAAATTTAGTTTACTATGTAAAAGCGTACTTAGTAGCATAAAAATTATGTTTACAATATACAAACGTATCCAATAACATAAAAATTAAGTTTACTATGTAAAAAAATACTCAGTAACATAAAAATTAAGTTTACTATGTAAAAAAATACTCAGTAACATAAAAATTAAGTTTACTAACCTAACATTCATACATGTTTCAGAAGTCACTCCAGTCCACTCTGCACCAGCACGTGTTGTCTGTATGTTACTAACTCAAAGTTTAAAAAAAGCATTTTGAAGCTTAAAATTTAATTATTTTTAAAAAGTTTTACTCAAAAACTTTTTGAATTTTCTTTAAATATAAAGTATACAGCACCTATTATAATACTTGTATTAAACGTAAATAAGCTAAAATTCAAAATTGAATTAACCAGCTAAAAATAATGTTACTCTTTCAGCTGTTAGTGAAGCCGTAGGCTACGATGGAGTACCCACATCACCACAAAGAGATGCCAAAGTTGACAAAGCTTCAGGTGGGATAGTAATGTTTAAAAATAATGTTTATATTATATCAGTTAATTCGTAATCTACATCTTTTTAAAATACGCAAAAAAGCATGGTCAAAAAAAGCTTAAAAATTTTTTTTTAAAATTAAAATGTTACGTTTTATATAAATAGTAAAATACGCAACCGAGACTTTTGAACTCAAAAACTAATTATAACCTATTTCTAGCTCACGTCAATGTACAGTCGAGATCAAGCTCATTGAGAAAACCATGTAAGTTACCGTAGTTCCCCTCCTATATTAACTTTCAAAAAAAAATAAAAAACTACAGCTATGTATAGTAAACCTTCCGTATTACCCAGGTCATACTATACTATTAAGTGCCGACATAAGGTACCATACTAATAGGTCCCGACATAAAGAATCCGCCATTTTTTACAGGAAATTAGAGGAAAAGTATGGCGGGTTCTTTATGTCGGCACCTATAGAACGTTCAAATAATCCTGTGCTTCATTCAAAGCAAATTTTTGGGGTTAAAGGGTCATAACTATTTGAACAACCCAACACTAAACTTCTAGGATAAACAATGTGCCACTTAGTATTAGTTTATCACTAAAAAAGAATCAAAAATGAAGATTGGCCTGCGGGTCTTTTGACTTTTGACTACAAAAAATAAAAAAATGTAAAATTTCACTAAAATTAAAATTTCAGGGAAACCCTTTGAAATGAACTGTGAAACCGAAGTTGATGACCGTGGGACAGAATTGTGTGCCGAATGGGCCAAGGGTGGACTTTGTGATGCCCACAAAGCTACCATGTTCTTGTTCTGTCGCAAAACTTGTCTTTGTGTGGGTCCACCACCAAGCTCGAGTGAACAACATGAAGTTCGAAGGGGAAGAAGACATCACAGGTTCTTCAGATTCAACCTATAAGAGGCTTTTTGGGTACTGTAACATCTGATGTTTGAAGTACAGTAGTTTCGGGATACTGTAAGATCAGCACATATAAAAATACAGTACTCCATGACTACTGTAACTTTTTGCATATAATGTAGTATTATCTTAAAGCTACTGTAACGCTCTGCATGCCAAATACAGTATTTTATGATTACTGTTTTTATGATTACTTCTTGCTTCTAACCTATGGTAACATAAGACTACTGTAGTAACCTTCATACAAAATACAGTACTCTAGAACTACTGCATCTTCTTGATTTTTAACTACAGTACTTTTAAAGATAGAAACCGTCATCTAAAATATTTTAGACTTACCGCAATGTAACAAAAACTATACTTTTTTTACTTTAATAGTTTATTGTTAAGCTACAGTAACCAATTACAGTAATTTTAAAGCGCAGTACTTTCAGAAAACTACGTCTTTTCTTACTGTATATTTTTAAAACATACTTTAATTTCTTAACAACTACTGTAGCTTACTGTAATAAACTAATTACTGTAGCTCTTATCTTTTCAACCACCAAAATTACTGAAACTTTCTCATTATCTACTTACACCGTAACGGTCAAACGACCAACTATGTTAATATAGGATGCCGTCTTGTTGCCATTCCCAGTGTCTTTCATTCAGCATACGGTTTGTGTTATATCTTGCTCTTCTACTATCATATCATTCGTTATTGTCATCAAATATGTCGCAAGTTTTCCATTGAAAACAACTTTGTTTGACAAAAATTTCGATATGGTACTTAATCGCTCAATTTGTAATAAGTATTAATTTTGAATTCGAATTTGTTGAATAAACAATGCATAATGAAAGTTTGGAGGTTTTTTGTTAAATACGGATTTGAATTCCTTAAAGCTGTTACTAAAATTTTTTAGAAAAATAGAGTAAACTGAGCAGTGTATTAACGTTAGTGCCACAGCTTGCTACGGCAAACGAGAAAGGTGCCCAACCTGCACGGCTCTGATTGACTTCAAGCTTTTTATATAGAAAGATCACGTAAATGTAAGACCTTCAGAAAAGTACTAGCCCGAGCTTTCCAGTCATTCTCGAGAAATACAAGATAAAAAAATTACGTTTTGTATTACCCGCCAAATTGGCATTGTGTTTCAAGCTTATAACATTGTCATTTTTAGGCTTTTAACCATATTTCTTTGACATATTAATAATAGAATAACCTTAAATAAACCTATATTTTTTAAATTTGTAAGCGTAGTTTGTTTAGAAAATAAAAAAAAAAATGCTTGAAACACAATGCCAAATTTGTCAAATTGGCAAAAAAACCAAAAAAATTCAAATTTAAAACTTAAAGCGCAAGCTAAGATTTTTTATAGATGCTACTAGTGGTACAAAGAATTTATATAAAAAGTTTAAGCTGAGTCTGAATGGAGCATGTTTGGCACTTTCCATTCCTTGCAAGATCAGGCTAGCAGGACCTTACTATTATATTATAAATATAATAATATGTAATGTCCTAGAGGAGTGAGAGTATGTTCACCAATATCTATCCCACAATCTTTCCTATAGATGTTTATTGTCACCGAAATTACCCGCGAAATACAATGTAAGAAAAGAATAAAAGTATGTGCAATATGAAAATGTGAGGAGTCGTATTGAGGTTGTTCATCTTCTTGGCAGAAGAGTAAAATGAGCGTACAATGTTGTAATATACATTATTGAAAGCGTTTTTCGTTTTTTTTAATTTACAGCGTTTAAAATGGTCGATAAATTGAGCCAGACATGTTATAGTAGATTCAAAGCATATGACAGTATGCTCAAGTAATTTTACAGTATTATTCAGACCTACTACAATCTTCTGAAGGCTTATTACGGTGTTTTCAGTAGCTACTATAGTATTCTAGGCTACTACAGTATAATAAAGCCAGGTTACAGTACTCCAACCGTCTGAAGCTGAGATTTGCCATTTCGTTTCTCCTGAAACAGATCCAAAGCATAAATGGCGTCAATGGCAGAAGCCTGACTGCCAGAATAGCTGTTGTTGCCCTTTCTCATCTCCTCTCTGATCGTCTTCAGCTCACATTCTCCACCAACCCCATCCAACCATGGCCATCGTTCATTAACCAACGGTGTTGGATCACTCTCCAACGTAGCGTCATTCTCTCTCACCACTTTAGCCAAATATGGTATGATGTTGGTATTCCAAAGCCGAATAAACCAAACACGACTTTGATCCATTTGTAACGGACATCTTAAGAAGATACGAGGCCCGATGGTGTCGAGACTATTGACATCTTTGATAAAGTCGTTGACGATTTGAAGAGTTTGAGTTAGAAAGTCGATGACTGTTTGGAGTTGTTCACCACATTTGCAGTAGCCGGTCAGTTCTTCTTGAGCTATTCGGCGGCGGAGGTAGCGGGCTAGGTATCCTGAAATGAAAATTTTTAAACTTTAAAAAAAATTATATTTGAAAATTTAGGTTCAATTTATACTTACCTTACCCTACTCTACCTGACCATACCTTACTTTACTCTACTATTCCCTACCCTACCATATAGTACAATACTTTAACCTACCCTGCCTTACCCTAAAATACGATACTTTACCCTACCCTACCCTATAATCCCCCTTTCGGTGCAGGATCTAAGCCTTACCTTTAACCGGCTCCATTTGGCAATACAACGAAAAGAAGTGGACATTGTAGTTGACTTGAAGATCATTCAACTGTATGTCACTCGTCTTGTTCAGAGTTATGATCACGTAGGGTCCGCGGCTTTTTCCGTTGAAAAATTCGTCGGCCGTGGCGAAAGCGCTGCACAAAACGTCGACGGCTTTGCGCGGTGTGTTGTCGATTCGGACAATGGCGTCTTCGCCGCTTCGCAGCAGCTGCTCCAGCTCTTTCTTCGCCGACGCGGACTGTTTTTCGTAATCATTGATAGGGAAGTTGAAGTCGTGTACATTGTCTAACTGAATATTCTGTTGACTAGCCAGATATTTGGCTAGGAAACGAGATAGGTTCGATTTGCCAATGCCTGTCGGTCCGTTTATGACAAGTCGTCTTGACTTCAGCAGCAGGCTCAGTAGTTTGTGAAGGGTTTCTTTGGGGAATAAGGATTCGATCACAAGAGAGTCCATGTCATTTTGAGCCGCCCCCTTTAGCTTGAGCTTAACTATCACTGAAGGAGTTATCAACTCATGAGGAGATGATTTTGGATAGGTATCAAGTATAATATTCCGAATATTATCTGCTGTACCTTCTTGATCTTGTTGATAATCTAACTTCAAGCCATTAAGTTGATCACCTTTCATATCTTGACCAAGTTTAGGTGATATTTGTGGACTATCATTTTTGGCTCGATTTGGTAGTTGAAGATGTTGTTCATGACCACCAACCTGACCCTTGTGGTACCCTACTTGATATCCAATCAAGCAATTTTGGCCAACCAGCCCCAACTTCTGGCCAGGATCAATTCTCCTCATATAATCATCAATCATACTATTCAAACACCGATCAACATCGTTCCATGTTGTAGTAGGTGTAACCACGCTCAGAGTGCCAATGTTCAACTCTTGTTGAGCACCAAACTCCATACTACCGCTGGTGTCCATTTCAACCACAACTCGAGCATTCAGACCTCCAGAAGATCGTTTAGATGATGTTGAAGATGAGCAACTTCTTTCCGGAATACTCGAGTTTTCAAGTTGCTCCTCTTCGTGACAGCACGTACTCAGCGATTGTCGTGAGCTAGCACGACTCTCTGTGCGCACGGCACGGCGTTCCAGGAGCACCGTGGTGTGCTTCAGGGCTTTGTTTTCGTTCTTCAGACGGCTCACGGTCTCTCGAAGCATGTCGAGTTCACGTGACTTATCCAAGGCTTCAAGGCGGACGTCTCCAAGCTGACGATCTTTCTCTTCCAACTCCATCTTCAATTGATGAATATCGTCGTCGGCTTCGTTGAGTTTGGTGGTGGATCCCTTGTCCTCAGATTTTTGCTTTTTTCCTTTGAATGCGCGGCTGAACGAGCTTCGGATCTGAAAAATGTAAAATGTTTTTTTGATAAGAACTGTTGATGATACTAACAATAACAACATCAAGACCTTAGATTTTTTTAAAAACCTTCACTTTTTCCTTCAAAACTCGCTTTTTCAAGTATTAGTAGCTTGAGTCATTGCACCGTGCAAAAAAAAGTTCATGGTAAATATTTGTTGTTCAAATAATTCTGTGCCCCCTCTCAAAACTAATTTCACTTTTTTTTATTTTAGAAGTTAGGGGTACAGAATCATTTGAAAAACAAAATAAAGAAAATATTCAAATAAACAACAAGACTTTACTACAATATACAATTTTCAAACACAATACAACATCTAACCTAGTACAACACCTAACTTTGTACAACATCTAACCATATGCAACACCTAAACTACCTGACTGCCCTCTTTGCTAGCGCCTAAGCCCTAAAATCATAAATTTAAGTTTAAATCGATATTAAAATAACCAGATCTTGAATATTTTATCAAAATATCAAGACAAGACGATGCTTTTATACCTTTATGTTGACATAAAAATTGACCAAAAAACATATTTTTAAGAAAATTAAGCAAAGGTAGACCTTTACCTTTGCTTTGATCCACATTAACATTAAACTTGATCCATATAAACCTTAGATTAGATTATATTAAGCCCAAACTTGTATAAATTACGTTAACCTACCCAGCTTTTCTTGCCAGTCTTTGTCAGCATGCCATTTTTATCAACATTTCGTTTCGAATTCACACTGGCATAGCTTTGTACACTTTCTACTGAAGGATGACGTTTCAATGAAGAGTCGCGACGTGTCAAGTCAATGCTCAAAGCTTTCAGTTCTTCAATTCGCTGCATCAAGGCTTCAGCTTGTGAGGGCTGAAAAGATAAGGTTTTAGTTAACATAAAACCATATTTTCAATTCAAGAAGATTTTAGGTAACAAAAAGTTTATTTTTCAACCAAAAAAACTATATTTTTCATAAATTTTTGGTATAAAATTCTACTTTTTCTTACCACTTTAGGTATAAACTTACATTTTTCTTGCAGACCTTTTGAACTTGAAGCTTGATCGACTCCAAACCGGCTTCGAATTGTTGTAGAGTATGGTCTTGGTTGTACAAATTGCGACAATAAGAGTTCATCTCATCATTCAGTCGATGCAATTCTTGTTGATGGTCAAACTAAAATTAGCTTTTTGAGTTTTCTAGATTATGGAGCACAAAATTATGTGAACAACATAATAGGAAAACCGATATTAAAGCCTTATAAACCAACTTACATTAGCATAAGGACTTTCGGACCGATGAGAAAGTGAGATTTGTGAACCGGTACATTGGCTGTTTAGGCGTACAAACGTTGGCTGTGAGCGTGGACTACAATGTAGTTCAGCGCCAAGTTTGTGCAGTCGAAGATTGTTCCGACTACCATAGTCTGGGCCTGGCAGTCGAGCTGATAATGAACCTAAAGTAATATTGAAGTAGATAAAAGTTTTAAACCTTAAAATGCTTTCATGGTACACGTGGTACCATAAAACCCTTTTTTGGTACACTTGGTGCGGATTTTTCAAAAAATGTTCTTTTTTCATTTTTTTCATAACTAAAGTTAAACAAAAAACTAATTTTTAAAATTTTAAAATCAGTTTTAAACGTTTTTCACCATTCTTAATACAGTTGTTACCTAAATTCCAAAAAATGTCATTTTGAAAACAAAGAAAACAATAATCATCCTCAATGTTAACATTATACCTTCACCATGGTAAAAATGAACAGAAACCCGCAACAAAAACAAGCAAAAAATAGTACTGTTTAGTCAAAAAGTAATCAGAGAATCACAAAAATGACCAAAATTGGTATAAAAATGCATTTTTAAACCCGTTTCAGCTTTAAAAACTAAGAAAATGCAATTTTCACAAACTTTGCGACTATTATATCCTATGAACTTTCTGCCAAACAGTACTAAAAAGAAATTAAACAAGCAGTACCGTTGCGATTAGGCCTCTCATTAGCCAGGCTAAAGTAAGCTCGACTGGGCCGCGGCGAAGCCCGGCTCAACGATCGACTGGTCGTGCTTCGCGGACTCGAAACCGCCGCCATCATCTCAGCGTACAGCCGTTCTCGCGACGTTAATTGGCGTGAATTGTTGTTAATTTTGTTGATATTGGTATCGGACTCGTAGAACACCATGGACCGAGACATTTGGGACGGACAGTTCATCGCGGAGACGGACGAGGACCGTGCTTGATGGGAACGGTCTAAATCGACAAGCAATAGGGTTAAAGCAAAATAACATAGGTTGTTAAGCATTTTGTTATCAATTGGCGGAAAATTAGGATTTTTGAAATTGTAGTATTTTAGGGCTTAGTTATTAGACTGTTCAAAAAACTCTGAGCCACCTAGGTTGTTCAATTAATTCTAAGCAACCTAAGATGTTCAGCTAGTTCTGTGCCACCTCTCAAAAAAATTTTCAAGATTTAATTGCTCAGAATTATTTGAACAATTATATTATGTTAGTGTAAGCAAGGAAAATTAGGAAACACACTTTTAACACATAGAAAGAGTTGTAAAAACATAAAAAAATTTTTAAAAAAACTAAATTATAGATCAGAAAAAACGCATTTTACAAATTTTGATTTAAAAAAAAATAGCTCCAAAATACTAAAACACGCACAAAAATTTTAAAAATTACCCATAAACAAAAAAAAACAAGAATTACTCATAATACACCTACCACTGTTCCTATGTGTCATATTCATCATGTATGGGTCAGTCGGTCGTCCAATCTCACTATAAGCACTCTGTTGTATTTGGTGACGTTGAGGCTCCAAATAGGTCTTCAAATGACCCTGTCGATCCAATGAATGGCAGTTGTAATGAACTGAGGAGGTTTGTGTACCAACTAAAGTGGAAACGTGTGAACAAAAAATGTAAAGAGAGGAATTCAACTCATAAAGACACTCGAATGGACATTAGTTTGAGTTGTTTTAGTAAAGCTGGGCTTTGAAATCAAAATTTTTTTAAATTAAGTAAGGTAAAATAAAAAATTAGGCTCAAAGCAAAATAAAAGTAAATCTAGGTTAGGATAATGTTAAATGTATAGTAAATAGCTATGGTAGGGCTAAGGCCTGGCTAAGGTAAAACAGGGTTAAGACTCAAGTAAAGAAAAGATAGACCTAAAGTTAGGTTAAGGTAAAGTGAGTTTAGGACAAAAGTAAACGGTAGAGTAGATGAAATCACGAGTAAAGCAAGAGTAAAGTATAGTAGAACAAAAGAAAGTAAGGTGAGATAAGTTAGGGTGGTGTATGGCATGACATGGCGGGGTATAGTAGGGTAGGTTAAAGCAGGGCATGGTATGGTAGAGTAAGATAAAATAGAGTAGAGTACTGTAGGGTAAGGTAGAGTAGCGTAAGATAAGGTAAAGTAAGTAGGATAGGGTAGGATAGAGTAGGGTAGGGTAGGGTCAGTAAAAAACTCAAGTTTCAAAATGTAAAACCCTTTAAAAACCACAAAAATTCAAAAAACGTACAATTTGGAGTATTGTTATGACTTCTTATGTGTAATGAATCCCCATCAGCACTCAGCTGAACATGTGGTACTCTTTGTGCAGCACTAAGCGTTGGTGCTGCCCCATGTAATGTGTGGTATACTCGGCCAAAATCTGTTGTACTGGTTGACTGAAATTGAAAAAATTATTTTAATTTTTTAAAATTTAAATTTTCAAAAATTATTTGAAAAATTTTAAAATTGCAAAAACTTTCTTTACACAAGTAAAAAATGACAAAAACATTCTTTACACTCGAAAAATGACAAAAACCGTTCTTTACAAAATGACATTTTAAAATAATTTTCAAATTCAACCCCTCTAGTACTAAATATTTGCCCCTCCCCCACCATGCCCCATCGTAATGTCCATTAAAGCCATTTGAAGCCGGCTGCCTTTAATAATTCCAAAAAATACGTTTCGAAACGTATTCAAATTGGGGCTTCGCGGAAACGCTTCAAAAATTTAAAACAGTTAGAAATGACCATCGGCCGCTCTTTAAAAAAGATTTGGACACCCCGGCAAAAACATTCCTTCCAAAGAGCCGAAATGACCGTTGCGCGAGCGATAAAATCTGCCAAGATTTACGAGACAAATCAATTTCAATAGGGGGGTTTCGAAAAAAAAGTTGACAAATCTTATAACTCTTGACTCATTCGAATACAACTCTTTTATTGAGTCATTCGAATTTGAATATTATGGTAGAAAACGGTAAAAAATGGGCGTTCGATTTTTACTGTAAAGTAAGATATGGCAAAAAGAAGAAAATTTGATGTGTCTTAACTAAAATGATCGTAAAATACTTTAAAATAAAGATGAAAATTTAAAAACTTGTGATAATATAGCTTAGTGTATTACCCATCGAACGGAACAAAAACGTTTTCAAAAATCACTATCTTTCCAAAGTTACAGTAGTTTTGCCGTAGCCATATTTTTTCATCAAATTTTGTTAAAATTTGATGATTTTTTGGTTTATAGTAAAACCTTTTTAGTCCCTTGAATAATCACTTACTTCCAACCCACCCCATCTCCCACCAAAAAACCACTCCCCCCCCCCTCCCCCCCCGAAAAAAAAATTTTACCCTTCCTAAAAACTCCTAAAAGACCTTAAAATAAAGCCCCCCCCCCTTCCCCCAACAAAAAAAAACCCAACCCCGCACCCTTACCTGAACACTGTTCTGAAAAGCCAAACCCCGCTGTGAAGACCTCGACTTCTGAAGCAGCTCCTCGACGACGGATTGTTGTTGTTCGACCAGCTTCCGCTGTTGTTCCCTCTGGGCATTCTCAAAGTTCGAGGCTTTCGAGGCCCGTGGGAGGATCTGGCCGCGCGATGGGACCGAGCTCGTCGCCGCTGTCATGTTATGGTCAGAGAGGGAGCTGTAAATACTTTTATATAATCACATTCCTTTTGTGAATAATAAGGGAGATGCAGGCCTACTACAATATGATGTACTTTGTCGTTTTTGGCAAAATTTGTAATATTATAGTAGGTTGAAACTAATTTTCTTATGTTGAAATAGGTATTGCCAAGATTTTTTATACTACGGTAAGTTTTAAAAAAGACTTTAGGCCAAGAAACGTAATTTTTTAGCCAATTTTCCACTAAAAAACCAGGAAAAATGCCATTTTTATAGCCATATTCATTACAAAACCCAATTTTCTGCAAACCCCTCTAATACTAATGCAGTATTAAGCCAGTATCAGAACAGTACTCGTAAATAAAAACAAGAATTTCTGAGAGATTTTCGTATTCAGATACTGCCCTAACCTCACAAATTTAATTAATTTTCATCTGACAAAATTAGTGACAATCGACTGGGTAAACAAAACATGATGTAACTAGGTGCTCAAATTGAACTGTATAGCCATTTTTACAAGTTGACAGTCTTTTAATTTAAACCGTAAAAATTTAAAAATTCAATGTAAAATACGTCATTAGACCCATAAACCCAAATCCCTCCAAATCTGGCCAAAAGCATAAAACGTAAGTCTTACAAAGCCAAGTTCATTTTTAGCAAAGCCGGTTTGATATAATATAAAAAATATGCAAATTTTCGCCCATATGGCTCTTGCCACCGCCCAGAAATGACAATTTATTACTGCTTTTCATCATAAATTTTGGCTGTACAGTAGAACTCCTCTAACTCGTCTATAACAATAATCTTGTATAACGAACATCTTTCAACTCTCCAAAAAGTGAGCCCCGCCCGGCTCTTTACAGACCTAGTTTACCGTGCTTAGCTGATTTTCAAATTCCCGACCTAGTTCCACCTTGATCATTTATTAGTTCTTTTTAACAAAATAATAATTTTTTTAAATATTAAAACTGTCATTTTATAACCTTCTGTTATCAAAACAACAATTTCTCTAGATGAAACCGCAAGAATTTTGAGAGAAATCGGCATAAAACCGCTTATTTTAGGCCAAAAATAAGATTATACCTTTTCGAGCTCATAAATTTATTAAGAAAATTTATTTTAGTGCATACTTTACCACAATTTAGTAAAGTAAGTAGCGCAAGAACAAAATTTTTTTAATTTTGTTAAACATAGCTCTTGCGTTTGTAATATTAAAAAGACTAACCTTATTACAACAAAAATATGATCATTACAGCCCCAAAAGCAAGCCCAAAACCCCTATAAAACCCCCATAATAACCTTATTATTGGCTATAAAACATCGCTAAAGCCTCAAGTTTGCACCAAAAAACCTTCCTTTCAAACAAATTCAATTAATCTAAACCCAGCGGCCAAAAAACCAACTTTAGGGCAATAAATAATGTCTCGAATTAACCGACCTGCCAGTTAAATCGTCCGTCGAAACGTCGTCCAGGTTCTCCGAGAGTCCGCTGGAAATGGATGAACTGTCTTCGAAGCTGAAAAAGAAAAAGTGAAAATGTTGGCACGATTCAGCACGTTTTTATCGCCGTTCAAGTGTTCTTCTAATTTGAAACAATCAAATGTGCTTTTCATTTATAAATGTCTCAATTTATAAAAAACATTTTTTGTAGAGGTCAAAAAACGCCTCAGGGGTTGTGTGATATTGTGTGTGGAAAAAATGGCCAATAGATCAGAGAACGATGGAGAAGAAGGAGATAATCAAAGATGACATTGCCGAGGCAATAAAGAGTTGATATGGCATTTAACACCAAAGTTAAGAATAGAAAATGTAAAAAAACTACTGTAGTTAGAAGCGTTGCTACAGATGTTTTACCATTTTTTAAACGGAGGAAGGGGTAAAAAACAAAAAAAATTTTTTTTCAATTTTTCACGATCAGATTTGTGAATTTTTTTTCCGGACCGGCTTTAGAGGAGTGGTTCCACCCTCATTTACCATCCTCTGTCCTAGAGAGGTTCATGACTATAGCATCAAATATAATATTAAGCTAATTTTTAGTACCCTAAAGCCCTATTGCTTCTGAACTTAAAAGATTTTCAACAACAAGTCTTTTGAAACACCTCAAAATGTTCACGATAATTGAATATCAACTTGACATTCTTTTAAATTTAAAAAAGTGCAATAAGCCCTCAATACAAACAGTTTAAAAACTAAAGTTAAACTCCTTTATATCACCAAATTATTTTTTTACCATAAAAGTTAAAGAAAAAGTTTCATTGTTTGATAAGAAAGACCCAAATTAAACTTTTTAACATAGTGATATTACTATTTATTGATAGTTTTTTTTTTAAATATGCTATCTAAACTTTTATCAAACTCGTACTTTTATTTGAAAAATATATTGCTTTATTATTTATTGATAACGATTTAAGGTAAAAAACGGCTGGAAAACATATCTTTTAAACGTTTTTCAAAAAAACTTTTATTCCACAAAACCTGTAAAGGGCAGGACAAAAATTGTCGACCCAGCCCGCGGACCAGGCTTTAGTTTATACCTCGGCCCTTGGTCCTCCAATGTGTGCGGGCCTTCGAATTTGACGTCCCTGGGCTTAATGAACCACCTTTGAGGTGTCTACTTTACTATAGGTTCCACTGGAGTCTCAAAACTCAAAAATCAAAATTTTAAGTTTTAACCACCTTTAACAATTTCAAAAACTCCTCTAAATAATCTATAATTTCCTCAATTTTAATTACCCCATCCTCCCCCTCCTAATCCCTACCTCCAACCCAAACTTTCCCACTTAACAAAGGCTATTCAGAGCCAGAACCGCCAATAAAAATAAATAAATTGAGAGATTTGTTGCAAAAAACCACTGATTTCTCCTCGTTTCCTCAACTCCAGCGACTTTGAAGAGGCCTGCGCGGTAAAGGGGATCAAATGGCAGATGCTACTACGAACGCACTTAAAGAGTTTCGTTTCAAAAAATCGCCATAAAACGAGGCGATCAAACGAGAAAAAAAAGACTTTGAATTGGAAGGCTTTATGGACTTTGCAAATTGGAATAAACTGAATTGAAATGGAGCTGCTTCGAACATAAAACTTGACCTTGCGCGTTCGGTTTTGTAGATTTTGGAAAGATTAAAATAAGAATGAAGCTATAAATAATTTTTTTTTGTTTTTTAAAACTTAAACTCAAATTTAAAAATAATTAAAAAATTGTTTTAGATAACAAAAATTGCCATCACATTCAAAGACGTCGCTATATTTAGCTACAGTTCTTTTGAGAAGGGTAAAAAACAAAAAATTTATAGCCTCCCGGTAACTGCTACTTATAAAAATTTTTTCGTTTCAACTGGAGGGGTAGATGCACCCTCATTTACCTCCTTTCCCCTAGCGCCATCCCTAATCATTGTAATTATTCTTGTACAAGAAGGTAACTTTACAAAGAAACAAGATCTCAAATCAAACATTTTTATAAAATCAATAGATCTTGTTAGATTAAAATCAGCTACATCAGTTCTTCAAAGGTAAAAATAAATGTGTCGTTAAAATAATTTGTCACACCTTTTTTTAAAAAACGCCGCCAAAGATGTCCTAATTTTGGTAATGAACGTTTCAGCTTGTAAAAGTCAAAACAGGCTAAAGGGTTGAAATAAACTATCGAAATTTTTTTTGCAAAAAATTTATTAGTAAAGATTACCGTAACAAAAAAAATTTTTTTGGCCACCTCTCCCCGCTCCAACATCAAAATTACCCTCTGGGCAAAAGTTGCTGAGACTATACTGCCTAAAGGCTTCTAGTGTAACTGAAAAACCTTAAACTATTCTACTCAACCTTGCCTTACCTTAAGTTACACTATCTTACTCTGCCTTGTCACACCCTACTCTACCCTGTCCTATCGTACCCTATCTCACTTTATCTTATCTTACCCTACCTACCCTACTACCCTACCCTAAACCCCCTCCGCCCTGCGATTTCATCCCTAATAACCTGAACAAAAGGTAAGGGCCGCAATCCCATAATGCCCTGGAGGCATATTGTGCGCGCGAATAAGTGGACCGTCGCTGTTGCCAGGGGGCATGGGCTAGAAAAGCGTTTGACCGGAAACGGTTCCACTAATGTGCTATTATTCAAATTTCAGGAAGAAGACGACGGAGCGATGAGTGCGCGACAAAACCATGGATGGGGCGCTTAGGAACGGTCCCCGACTGACAGAGTTTATGAATTAATTTAGCTAATTCTGGATCGCACTTTTAGTCAAAGTTCAAGTGCAACAAAAGACAGCGCGAAAACAACCAAATTAGACAATAAAAGATGGGGAGGGGGAGGCGGGGGGGGTAAAAAACGAAGAATAAAAAATAGTTAAAAAAAAGTATGGAAATGACAATACTAGGTTATGTAAAAATTTTTAAGCACAACATATTACAGTAACTAAAGAAATGCGTTTTTAAAAATTAGCAAACAAAAAAAATTTTTAAAAAAATTTTCTTGTCTATCTCCTCACCCAACCTTTAAATGTTTTGTTTTCATTTTTTAGTTTTTTACCTCTCCCCATTCTAGATTAAAACTAGGCCAATGTTATATCTATGTTATCCTAGATATCAAACAAACTGATCTATCCTCAATCCCAATAACAATAAAACTTTCATGACCTCTTTCAACTTTTGCAAATAGGAATTTCCAAAACTTTCCAATAAAATTTTGACTAAATTTTAAAAATAAAAATTTAATTAAAATTCAAAATTAAAAATAAAACTTATTTTGGCTAAAAACTAGTGTAAAATACGCCTAAAAATGATTTGATTTATCAAAAAAAAATTTAAAAAAACTAAAAAATATAATACTTCAAAAACATTAAAATTTTTTGTAGTCAATATCAAGAGCACAGCTAAGAAAGAGAGGGAGTAAATAAGTTCCATTAAAAAAAATCCACCCCCATCCCAAAGCTGGTCCAAAAAAATCAACGGGTAAATAGGCCCCCGAACGTAGTAAAATAAAAAAAAAATTGAAAAATAAATGCACAGGTAATCTGAAGCTAGAAATTTTTTTAGTATTCACCTCCCCCCCCTGTTTCAAGAAAATATCTATAGCGCCATCCCTGATCAATATACGAACAGATCATAGTAGGAAAAAATCCTTCAATATCCCTACTTTTAACCGTTTCTTTGTCCCAAAAGTAAAATATTAGCAAAGTTTCAGTGGGATTCACATTAAGCGCCCTTTTGGACCTCCCAACCTTAATACGTTGGCCAAAAAACGGCAAACGAAGCCGACGGATTTCCGTTTTTGAGAGATCAGATGGGATTGGAAAACAACATTTTTTTAAAAACAAAGGTTTAGGTGATAAAAAATAGTCAAACAAAGCTTAAAATTTTGTTTTGTAAACATTTTAGGTAACAATTTTCAATCTTGAACCAAAACTGATTTTTAGGTAAACCCCACCCCATTTTACAAACCAAAACACCCTGCCCAACGTCAATCTTAACATAACCTTCAAAACACCCTTTAATATAAGACAATATATCTATTTCATATCCATATTTGGCAATCTTTTTTTTCACACACAAATCACCCCTCTTTTCTTCAAAAAAAACCCCCGCCCTCCCGCTGTTTTAACAAATTAGGCCCCGTCTGCACTGACCTGTCGTGTCGCTCCCTGTGGCGATAAGCCAGCCGCATCACTCGTCGTATGGTCTTGGCATTATCCACTTGGCTCTGCATGGCTTCAAATTTGATTACGCTCGGCTCTAAAACATTAAATTATGTAGTTGTAAGGCAAGGGCGTGGTAGTTGGTGTGACAAAGATTAAGAGCATGGTAGTTGATGTAATAGCATAATTAAAGGATATGGCAGTTAACATTACAAGTTAAAAGGCATGGTAGTTAATATAAACTTAGCCCTAGCTCTAGCTCTAACCCCATCCCAAATAAAGCATGGCTAGACTAAAGTAACCATAAGTTGATTATGTAATGTTGAGCTAGTAGAAGATTACTTGGAAGAGCAAGAAGTAATAGAGTAAAATAGAATTAGAAGTTGATACTTTTTGGACAAGGATACGTGGTCTTTGAAGTGTAAACAAGTAATTGGGAGACATGCTAAAGCAAAAAAATACTGTTATGTAAATACATAATGACACAAGAAACACAAAAATCCAAAAATACAGTAAAACCTTTTTTTTGTATGACACTAAAGAGACTAGTCCAAACATTTACTTATAAACAGAATGTAATAGTACCCAGGTCCATCTTCATTGAATTTTTATTACAAAGAGCGGTCATGAAGCTTTCATTATAAAGAAGATGTAACACTATAGAAAGTCATAAATACTAAAGAATTTACACTGTAAACCACCATTGCCAATGTTAAATAAAAATTTTAGTGCCAACCTTTCTCCAAAAAGTTATAAATCTGTGAAAAAGAGCTGATCCCTGCCCTAGTGTATATCTCAGCCGCCTAACCCACTCTCCTACCATATCGTTTATATTAGGCTTATCAGCTCATTAATAAGATCATAACCCGCACACCTCATTAAAAACCACCTACATAAAATCTTGAACAACCTGTACACCTCCTCATCTAAACCTGTCTCCCAATCTAAACCAATAAACGAATATCCCTCCTTATTACGACAATATCTAATGCAACATGACCCCACATGTTCGTATTTCTCAGACCGATAAAATCTGGTCGAAAACTAATTAGAAAATGCCTCAAGTGGTCAGATTCTAAATTTCGATTTCATTTCATGAAAACACTGTTTGGAGGATCGAATTTCAAAAAAAAGAGCCGGTCACTGTTTCCGACAAAAAAATAAACATAAAATGTGAAAAGAGTGACCCATTAGCTAAGGTTATATTATACTTGATGTTACGTCAGGATTCTGATTATTTGAGAAACGTAAAATGACCATTACTCATTGTCAAAGGGCATGGGTGTCGGTTACAAAAGAAGAATGGAGGTAAAAGCGGAAGAGAATGGGGTAGAAAAGAGCAAAAAAAGTCAACCTACTTCGCTCTACCCTACCCTACCCTATCCTACCCTATCCTACCCTACCCTACCCTACCCTACCCTACCCTACCCTACCCTACCCTACCCTACCCTACCCTACCCTACCCTACCCTACCCTACCCTACCCTACCCTACCCTACCCTACCCTACCCTACCCTACCCTATCCTACCCTACCCTACCCTACCCTACCCTACCCTACCCTATCCTACCCTACCCTACCCTACCCTACCCTACCCTACCCTACCCTACCCTACCCTACCTTACTCTACCCTACCTTACCCTACCCTATCCTACCCTACTCTACTACACCTTCCCTTTCCCTAGTTTTAAATGTGCCACACACCAAAAAAATTTTTTTCTGTACACCTCCTTTTCCTTTTTATAATCAAAATACCCCTTCCACCGCCTTAAATAAAAATCTCAACTATTAACCCTACGTTTTGATCTATATACATTATCACAAGGCATTTTGCCTTATCCTACCCTTCAGAAAATAATTCCCATCGGGACCCCTAACAACACAAAAAAAATGTTTAAAACACAGCCTTAAACATAAATCACCCACCCACCCCCCCCCCTTCCCTCTACCCTACCCCAACTTCCTCCCGCAAAACCCTCAACCACTTTTCTCCCACCCAAACCCATTCAAATTATAACCGAACCCATTCATTCGACCTCCGCCTATAAATTTGTGCCTGAAGGTACCCCCGAAATAAATTTAAAAAAGAGAGAGAACACTGGCATTGTAATAGACAAGATCAGTGGCATAAACAAAGGCACATCTCATTTGACTACGGAATTTGAATAAAGACAGCTGTTTTGAGGGGTTGGGACACTAATCTCTTGTCACCTCCAAGGTTTTTGATTTTTGAGGGGATGGGGTAGTGCTTAATAGATATTGTTACCTAAATTACATTTTTTAGTGAAAGTTGTTATTTAAAATCCATAAACGACTTAAAAATCTATCTTATAGTACATTTTAATAACTAAAATCCTATTTTTGTACTCCTGGTTACCTAAAATAATATTGTCTAGTAAATCTGTAGCAAAAACCAACTAAAAACTCGCTATTATCCATCTCAATTCACTCATCTTTCAGCCGAACAAACAAAAATTGAGTCGAACCTAATCCCCAATTATAATATACGTAACCAGCCTAACACCTTGACATTGTCAAACAGGTCTATTATTAAATAATAATACCCTATTATTTTATTGACACGCTGTTTATTACATTTCTCCTCATTATTTTATGAGGTACCCCTACTCTAACTCTCCTTACCCTACCTTAACCTACCTTATTCTACCCTATCCTACTCTGCTCTACCTACCCTGTCATTAAATTTACCCTCCACTAAAAAAAATTTTCCGTACCCCTCCCCCCCCCCTCCTTCACCTTTTTATAATCAAAATACCCCACCCATCACCTTAATAAACTAAAAGCCCTACATTAATATAGACAAAGCTCGATTATAATAGACGCAGCTGTAAGTCGATTATATTACTATAGACATATTATTCTCACCTTGTTTGTTATTGCATAATAATGTCAGGTCGGAAGTGAGACGTAATGGGGGTGGTGGAACGGGCATGTCCTGTAGATCCGAATCCAAGCCTTCGGTTTTGTGAAGTTTTCGACCAGATTTCGGGGTTTTTAGCGGTTTTTGATCTAAAATTGAGTTTTAAAATTTAAAAAATCTAGCCTGGGGCTTAGGCACTCCTAACATCTGATGCCTTTGAAAGTGTAGGTAGTAATATATAGTACAAAAACATCTAAAAGTACTGCAACAAATATTATACTAGAGTCAAACAAAAATCTGGACGTATTTCAACCTTATTTCCAATAAAAATCAGCGTCAAGACTTCTCCTTCTATAACAATAAAAAACATAAAATCATCAATACCACCTTACCATGATTGACCAGTGAATGAATAACCCCAATTTTAGTGACCGGACGAAGTCCATCAGCTTCTGATTTCAGTTCTCTGCCTTCACTAACCCTCTCTTCGCTGATTTTAGGCTCTTCTGATCGATTTCTAGCCATAAATCCTTTCACAGCCAAAGTGGGCTTTCCGTCCTGACAATTCTTAACCACTGTATCGTATGGATTCGTAGCGTCAGATGAAATTCCGGAATCATCAACTAATTTGGGGCCTAGATCAATCTTCCTTTCAAGACTGTGATCAGCTCTCCTTTCAAGACTGTGATCCGCTCTCCTCTCAAGGCTTTGATCGATTCTTCTGTCCAAACTTTGATCTCTCCACCTATCTACGTTAATATTGGTCGTCCTGTCTGATACATTGGTACAAGATGGAACTTCTGGTATAGTTTCAGGCAGAACGGAGGCTGGGATTGAAGTAGGTTTGTGAAAAGTGGCCAAAGATGAGGTAGATGAATGAGTTGAACTGTTGTTGCTCAAAGAAGACCGCGGACTTGGGTTGTTGGTTATTGTCGAACCATAAGCACTGTCTTCTGATGCTGGATCAGCTCTGAAAATACACATTTTTAAGCTTTTTTCGAATTTTGAAGAAAAATTTTCATTTTCGCTAAAAATAAAAAAAAATTCTGCATGGATAATATACCACTCAATTCTCCTCGATTCCTCACGAAATTACTAATGTAAATGGTTTCTAAAGTTTTTAAAATATTATTACTTTGCTTTAGTTTCCTATATTTCAGCAAAACTAACGTTTTATTGTTGTTGTTTTATGTTTCAACAACATTACCAAGTTCAAGCTAAAACAAGTCACAAATGGATTGGTAAGTGTCTTTCAATTATTGTTTTTTTTGTTTTAGGTACCAAAAAAAATTATCTTAACGAAATTCTAAGTGTTCGCTTCAGATTTGAATCAATTTACACGAAATTCTACATCTTAACATTGTTTTAGCTCCATTTTTAGGTCTCAAATATCGACAAACTACTATAACAATATAAAAACGTTCGTCTTGATGAAAAATTGGAGATATAAAATAAGGGATAATATTTTAGAAGGTTTAGAAACCAATTACGTTAGAATTTTCAAAAGAAATTGAGGATAAAACTCGCTGAGAATGTTATCCATGGCAAAAATTATAGGAAAAATCTTTTGCGCGGGAGAATTTTGTTTTTGGGCCGCTATGGCTAAAAACCATGATTTGAAAGATGGAGGACTTCATTAAACTTTTGAAGGCTTCAGAAATTTTTAAAAATGATCAGAAACAGCCTACCTTATATCGCTATCAGCCTTGGTCACAGCCAACTTCGATTTCTTCTCCGGCACTTGAGGCGGTTTGGGTTTGGTGAATAAAGCGGTTCCAGAAGCTGGATCTGTTTTTTGTGGCGTGTTTGTTTCTTCCGCTACAGTCTTCTTGCTTGTTTCTGATTTCCGGCCCTTTCCGAAGAAGGACATCATTTTAGATGGAGAAGATCCTTCAGTTGGTCTTTTGAGTTTAGTTATTGAGCCGGGCTTGGACGAGGGTGGTACTAGCTTGTTTTCTGATTGGGTTTCCAGTGGGATCTGTTTTTCTTCTTGTTTTTTAGTTAACAATTTGTCGTCTGGTACTGCTGGTACTGGTTTTGTGTTTGTTACTAGTGGTGCCAATTTTGAATCAGAAACTTTTGTTACCACTTTTTGGTCTGGTTGTTGTGACACCAAATTTTGTCCAGAAATTGGTACAGCAGTGCTTTGTGGTGCACTTAGTGCAGTATGCGATCCCAGCTTACTGTTACCTTTATGTAACTTCAACCCACTACTCTGGCCAGCTTGACCTTTCAACCCAGTACCACTTTGAGTTAATGGCACTCTAACTGACTCGACAGATGGTGCACTTTTCAGCTTCTGACCTCCTGACTTTAGAATCTTGACTTCAGTAGTCTTCTTTACAGAAGGTTTTACAGTAAGCGGAATCTCCTTGGATACGGTAGCACTGGAAGAGCGATGTCTCAGGAAGCTAGGACCTTTAAGATTAGACCCAGCATGACCATTCGCCGTAGCCAACGTAGATGAAGCACTTGTAGTTGATGTAGTTGAGGTTGAAGAGAGATTTGAAGTAGCTAGGTTATTTGTTGAGCCGTGTGCTGAGGTTATCCTGCAATTTATTTGGTTATAAAGTTACATTAGGTGTCAGAAATTACTTTTATTATAGTCAAAGTGTTTCAGTAGCTCCAAAAATTGAAGAAAAGTTGCTTTAAATTATGTTATACTAGGTTTTTAATGTTACAGTAGGTAGTTATGCCTATAAAACTCAATTTTAATGCCTTTAAAAACAACAATGACAATATGGAACGCATGCAAAACAATTTTTCACACCTACTATTAATATAACATCATCCAGCTGAAAACTCTTATTTTACATCAAAAACCACTAAGATGTTTACGGAAAAAACCAATTTTCTCCAAGAATTTAGCTAAAAACTACTAAAAACAAGTTGTAAATCGAGTAGAACGAGTTGTAAATCTACCAAAATAGACCCGTCTGTCTTTACAAGTCTATTTACATTATGACCCCTCAGGGTGTTTAAGGGGAACATGTCATCAATTATGGAGACAAGCCTTTGCACAGTTTTTAAACACGAAATGCCTGGGGGAATTTTGGAGAAAATGAGGTTGTGGTGATAAAAAAGGGGGTTTTTTACAGAAATATTGGTTATAATGTTTGAAAATTAAAAAAAAAAATTTTTAAATGGAAAGCAAAATTTAATTTCGGTTCAAAAATTCATAGCAAGACAGTAAAAACTGCTAAAAAAATCTCTTATTTTAGGTAGTTTTACAGCAAAAAATTTATAAAACCCCATATTCTAGAAACTTTCAGGCCAAACAAAGCAAAGAAAATTTAAAATAATGTCTTTTTGATACCTAAACTTTAAAAAAATTTAAAAAGTTTACAAAAACGATTTTTTTATACCTAAAATTCTAAAAAAGTTAAAAAAAAGTTGTTTACCTTGACGAAGAAGCCTTAACAGGAGGTTTTAGCCGGCTAGAAGCTGTCGTAGTTGCTGGCGGTGGCGGAGCAGACAGTCGAGACCTTGGTGGAGCTAATTTTGTCGTTGCCTCAGGCTGTTTTGGCTCTGTTTGGGCCGTTGTGGGGGTTTGAACTGAAAAGAACAATATTTAATAATTTTTTTAAAAATTTAAAAAAAAATTAAAAAAATTCTTAATTTTTATTTTTTTTTGCATATCAACAATAGTAGGGTAGGGGAGGTTGAATAAATTAGGGTAGGGTATTTTAAAATCAAAAATTTAAGCCCGGAGACTATTTTAAAAATTTTTTGCCTCAAAAATATGGAAAAAAACTTCAAAATTTCAAAAAATTACAAAATCCATTCAACTTTTCTAAAACCTGGACCTGAATCTGAATGTCGCTCCCATACCCACTTCTCATTGCCCTTTCAGCAAAACCAAAACGGTCATTGTTTTCGATAAAACATAACTTTTTTCGTATAATAGAACGGACAGGTCATTCTAATTTCGCAAATCGTATTATTTGCCAATAAAACCGGGAAATGAAGGTAAAATAAGACTATATTATACGTAAATTTTTTTGTAAAATATTATATATAGTAAAATTAGTGAGAGGTTAAAGTGGTAGGGGTGAAAAAATATTTTTATTTTATAGGGGGGTATAGGTTGGTGAAAGGGTAAGTTAAGGCTAGGGCTATTGCCAGAGTAAAGCGAAGCAGGGCAGGGAAGAGCAGGGCAGGGCAGGGCAGGGCAGCGCAAGGCAGGGCAGGGCAGGGCAGGGCAGGGCAGGGCAGGGCAGGGCAGGGCAGGGCAAGGCAAGGCAGGGCAGGGCAGGGCAGGGCAGGGCAGGGCAGGGCAGGGCAGGGCAGGGCAGGGCAGGGCAGGGCAGGGCAAGGCAAGGCAGGGCAGGGCAGGGCAGGGCAGGGCAGGGCAGGGCAGCGCAAGGCAGGGCAGGGCAGGGCAGGGCAGGGCAGGGCAGGGCAAGGCAAGGCAAGGCAGGGCAGGGCAGGGCAGGGCAGGGCAGGGCAGGGCAGGGCAGGGCAGGGCAGGGCAGGGCAGGGCAGGGCAGGGCAGGGCAGGGCAGGGCAGGGCAGGGCAGGGCAGGGCAGGGCAGGGCAGGGCAGGGCAAGGCAAGGCAAGGCAAGGCAAGGCAAGGCAAGGCAAGGCAAGGCAAGGCAAGGCAAGGCAAGGCAAGGCAAGGCAAGGCAAGGCAAGGCAAGGCAAGACAAAGATAGGGCACGAGTAAGACCAGGGCATGGTTAAAGTAGGACAAGGGCAGGAAAGGTAGCGCATGGTGAATAGTTCAGAGTAATTTGGAAAAAAAGATTAAATTGAACCACTCTCTGTCAAAAATTTTTGGAATTATATTTCTAGCGCGCTATAAGTGTCATGCTTAAACAAATTACAATAATATTATTATAAAACAATTACTAACAAATAAAATTGAATTTCCCGTAATAAATTATAGTGTCTATTCTAATATACGGCTTGAAACGAAACCGGAAGAAGCATGTGCGCGAAATGGAATACCCAGTTCAACTTTAATTTAAGCCCTTCCTCTGGCCAACATGTCAACACTTGGCCATTCGGTGTGTTCACTGGCTTTTAAGGCGGTTTAAATTAATAGGCTTCATTATTCATTTTCTGTGAATATTAGGTTTAAGGGGGGGGTAGCAAGGTAAGGCTGTGGGGTCGGATGGAATAGGAGGCTATGTCCGGGGGCGTAGAGGGGAGATAAGGGGGGGGGTCAACGTTTAAAAAAGGGAGAGAGGAGGGCAATGGTAGTGGCAGGGGTAAATTTTGCTATTTGTTTGGTTAAGGGGGTGGAAGAAAAGAAAATTTATGTTTTTAACAAAAAATTTTATTTTTGCCCCTCCCCTCCTTCCTGAATAGTTTTTTTTATTCTCTACCCCAAATATTTTACATCCTCCTACTCAAAAATCCACGGAGGGTAAGAAATGTACTTAGGACAGAACAGGGTAAGGTATCATAGGGTAGGGTAGGGCTGGGCACGGTAAAATAAAATAATGTAGGGTCCACAAAACGTCTTTTAACCAAAAAAACCTTACCTTTTTTAGCAATCGAGCTAGGAACAATAAGTTTTGAGCCACAAGCTTTTGATACGGGTCCGTTTGCAGGCTTCTGAATGCCTGTTTCTGGCTTGGCCAAACTTGATCTGAAAACACAATTTGTTTTATTTGAACACATATTTTGATTCAAAACATTAAAATGTGAAAAAATGAAAGGAAAGCTAATAGGAACATGTTAAAAGAACATTAATTTATCAATTCGTTCCGGGCTTAATGATAATTTTTAAGGTTTTTTTACATACTATCATAGGGTTTGGGCTTTACATTTAAAAGTTTTGGCTAAAAATGCAAAAAAAATTTTAATTTTAAATCTTTTAAATTTCTTGCTCAAAATTTAGATAAAAAGGTATGAAACTATTTTTTTATATAAAAAATAAAAAACGAAGCTTCTAGTAAAGTCTTGTCGTTTTTCTGCGTGCATACTCTTGTTGAAAAACGACAAGACTTTTTACCTTCCCCTACCCCTTATTCTATCCACCCTACCTCAATGTCTTTATTAAATATAACAATATCAATAACTTACTTCCTCCCCGCCGGTGTCGGAATCTTCATTGTGCTTTGCGTTACGGCCTTGGCGGATACTGTAACTTTTGCGATTTTAGAGCCCTCCAATCCAGGTCCTTTAAGATGCTTTGGTGATGCCTGAACACATCCTTCCGTATTCTGTCGATGTAATTGTTTGTAGTGTGATAGGGCAAACAATAGGGCCAAGATCTCACCCAAATGACCTTGATTTAGGTCTGAAAAGGTGAAGTTTTAGGTTAGAAATGGAGGTTTTTTATTTAGAAAAATGTGGTTTTTAGGTAATAAAAAGATATGTTTTATCAAATAATAAAGGTTTATTATGAAGGCGCTAAGTATAAATACACAAAATGACGTTTTTGTCCAACAACTGACAAAAACTTTTAATATCAAGTACAATATTAGGTAACAAACTTCAAATTTTCAAAAATATCAATAAAGAAACCTCAACATAAAGTAAACAATCACGTATATTTAGTTGAAAAAAGTCTGTTGAACAATAGCTAGTCATGATTTTAGAAACAAAAATAAGGCAATGAGTCAGGCTTGGGTAATGGCCGAGTAAAAGCGCGTTGAAAAGTGAAACAAACGGTTTCGCGTAATGATCGGTGTATAATTTAACATTTCACCCTTGCCCCGTCTGCCAATGATAATAAAAATGATATTTTAGATGTTAGTAATACAATTTTTTGAAGCCCTAGTTGTAGCCCTAGGAGGAAAAACAGGCTAAGTTGGGCCCACTTTTAAGGCTCGGCCCAGGCCCTGATCCTAACGTTTAGTACCAGCCGGTCGAAAAAGTTCTAGGCTCGGCTTGGCCCGGCTCTTTTCGTCTTTAGCTTAACAAGACCTGCCCGACTAGACAATGTGGATGAGCCTATACGGCTCGTTTTTCACCCCTACTCCTAGCCAAGAGACCTAGCCCATAGCCCAGAGCCCAAGCTCAGAGCCCTAGCCCAGAGCCCTAGCCCAGAGCCCTAGCAGAGAGCCCTAGCAGAGAGCCCTAGCCCAGAGCCTTAGCCAGAGCCCTAACCTAGATTCTTAGCCCGGAGAACTAGCCCAGAGCCCCAGCCCCATCTTCAGCTAAACTTTTGCAGAATACAGTAGTGCTTCCGCTAATTAAAACCTAGTAGTCTGATAGGAAAGATAGTGTGTTTATAAAGGTACAAGCCATTTTATTAATGAGACAAACAGCAAGGACGTTGTGAGTCATTTAACAGTCAAATATATTATCATAGGTTAGCGCCACAAGTTCTTTGAAATTATTTTTTGATAAAGTATTAAGTAATGTTTTTTAAAACTTTAACAATCAAAAAAATTGTAAAAACCGTATTTTACCCTCACCCTCTTCAACGTCTTTTTTTACTCCTTTTCACCCTCCCCCCGCCTTTTTAAAAAAACCTATAATATAACATAGCCAATGCCACTTCAAAACCACATCAACATTACTATAATATCCACCTGACCAACGTCCCCATTATATTGCAACAACAATACGACGAAAAACAAATGGCTAATCGTTTTTATACAAATTTCGAGTATATTATTTTATATAAACACATGGCCATGATCAAAGCCGACGGACGACTTGTCAACTCTTGACACTTCTCAAAATGTATATTCAACAACCGCGCGGCTTAAGGCGTTCCGAATGCGAAAATGGGTTGAGAAGTGGATTAAAAGGAGGAATTTTGAAGGCTATGACAAAAGTATTGGGGCAAGGTTTATGTCGGAAAATGTTTATTTAATAGTGATTTTAAAAAATTTTTAAAATGTTTTTAAATATTAAAAAAAATAAAATTAAAAAAATATTTTAAAATTTATTTTGAATCCGATACATGTAGTATGAACATATCAAAAGTTATGTCAAATTTGAATACCAACACAAATTTAAAAAATTTTTGAAATTTAAATTTTCCCCCTAAATCCTGCAAGAAAACAAATTTTTTGCCTCACCCACCCTTGCCAACCAAAAAAATTGTTTTCCTTTTCTACCCTACCCTATTCTACACTACCTTACGAGCCCCAGATTTACCCAAGAAATTCCAACTCGTTCCTCTCCCCGCTCCTTCCCCCCCCCCCCCCCTCCTTATAAAAATCTTGATCCAATCTCTCCTCTTCCCAAACTTTTGACAATAGTACCTTAAAAACTAGTATGAAAACTTCAAGTACCATATCCTCCAAACTTTAGCCATTTCAAGTACAATATCCCTTTAAACTTCAACTACAAATCGTACGCAAATCCCAGCAAAATCCCGATAAAACGCATTTTTCGTTGGGCTTCCAGTCCCTTTGATAAACAACGATAAGGGAGTTATGAGAAAGGCTATGAATCAGCGTTGTCACAAAAAACAAATTAAAAAATGGCGAAGCGAAAGTCGTTTTTGAATAAAGCCTGATCGGATTAGCGCCCTGAGGGGTCAGGAATCGAAAGTCTTGTAAGGCAGATCCGTCATCTGAATTTAAGCCTGTCAGTGGATTTGTCGCAACATACAAGGATGAATTGGGAGGTATTGAAATGATTTTTGTGAGTTTAAATACCATAGGTTACATTTTGTTACCATACCATACCGTACTCTACCCTACCCTACCCTACCTTACCCTACCCTACCCTACCCTACCCTACCCTACCCTACCCTACCCTACCCTACCCTACCCTACCCTACCCTACCCTACCCTACCCTACCCTACCCTACCCTACCCTACCCTACCCTACCCTACCCCTACCCTACCCTACCCTACCCTACCCCTACCCTACCCTACCCTACCCTACCCTACCCTACCTTACTCTACCCTACCCTACCCTACCCTACCCTACCCTACCCTACCTTACTCTACCTTACTCTACCCTACCCTACCCTACCCTGTCTTAGATATGCTTTAGATGTAACCTATAATACTTGTACCTTAGTCTAGCGTGCCGTTTCGTGTTTTACTCTACATACTTTTCTTTACCATACCCTCTACCTTACTCTATCATACTACAATAGATATGACGTAGCCCCCCTTATCCTATTACATCTTTCCCAACCCGTCCCTTAATTACCCTTCTGTGCCTTCAAAATTTTTTTCTGATACCTGACTTCTACTTTATAGCTACATTACCCTGAAAATCCGAAAAAAACCATCAAACTTAAAAACTAGCTTATCGCTAAGTAGTTGAAGCCGTAAACGTATTTTTTACGCTAATCGCAAACAGTAAACCCGACGAAAAAAGTAACGACACTTTGTCAAGTCTTCTACTCTAAAAAACAACTTAACGCGGGAGGTAAGAGATAACAACAACAAGATAAATTATATTGCCGAAACGAATGAACAGACATCAACAAAGGCTTTATGTTAGTACAGGTGTTTTTTTAGCTGCTAATATCTACATAGTATACATAGTAGTAGCAGCTAATGCTACATGTAATATACCACCAGGAAAAGTTTGGTCGAAAATAAGAAAAAATTAAATTAAGCGCGCCATTTTTTTGCATCAAAATCAAAATTTTTAATATTTAAAAATTATTTTTTAACCAAAAATTTAAAAAACTGTTAAAAAGCCTTACTTTCTTTACAAACTACTTTAATTTACGTCTTTTACCCTACCCTAAAGTACCCTGCCCTATTCTACCCTTTCTTACCCTACCCTCCTTACCCTACCCTGCTTTATCTTAAATCTAAAGTACTAAAATCACCTAAAATATGCAAATTTTAAGAAATTTTGTTAAAAAATAAAAGAAAAACTTGACAGCTTAATCAACGCCTAGAGCAAAGTTTGGGATTCCTGTAGCCATTTAATGCAAACAGTTCATAAATTATTAACAAAAAGTGTCTTCCCTATGTTTTTCGTGCTCTTCAGGCATAAATATATTAAGATGTTCGAAAAAACGGTCGTATTTTCATCCTGAAGCTTTTTTCAAAAACTATTAAAACAACAATTTTCAAAAATTAAAAAACCACCCCCAAAAAATTTACCATGCCCATTTTTTATTTTCAAATGGCGTGTAAAACATAAAAAACCATATTATGTTCACCTTTTTTTGAAGTTACAACAATTTGCTGACAAAAAATACCCCGCCTTTGTCGTAAAAAACAAAAAATTACCCCGCCTTATTCCTAAAATTAAAAACATTAAAATTGGAAAGTATGCATAATATAACATTTTGAAGACTTTTCGGAGATGCGTGAGCTATAAATATGCAAATTTGGCCGATCCGTTGGCCCATTTACACTATAGTTATGAATAAATTGCAAAAACAGAAGACAAATGTTCTTTTAATATGCAGTAGTTATTAAATTTTAATGTTTTAAAATGAAATTATTGTGCGAAACAATGTTTTTTTATTAAATTCATGGGACAATAATATTGTTGTAGATCCTAATATAAAGGTAGAAGTGAAAAACTGTTGTAAAAATTAAATTGTGCGGTATAATATTAGAAAATTTGTAAAGTATCAAAAGTTTTTTAAAATATGATTAATTTAAAAAATCATTGTCAAAAAGTTACAAAACTTACCTTGGGCTTTGAGGTTGGCTACGTTCACGCCCAGGCCGGCCAAATAATGAAGGCACTTTTCAATGCACTCAATCTGAAAAACAAAGTATAAACGTATGTAGTAAGTTTATTTATTTTCGAATCAAATGTGGTAAGACAACGTATATTTACAATATTATTATGTTTAACGTTAAGATCTAAAAATACTAAAAAGTTGCTTGCAACAGAATGCCAAAGTAACCAGGGCTTAAGCTAAGGCTAAGATTATGGCTAAGACTCAGCCCAAGCTCTAGCTCTATCTCAAGCTAAAGCTCAAGCTTAGGCTCAAGTTCAAGCTAACCCTAAAGCTAATATTAAATCAGTAAGTTACGCCGAGACAGTCCAGGTTCTAGCTATTTACAAAACTTAACTTCTTTGAAAAATTTAAAATTATATGCATATTTCCCTTCGCAAAACCCAGAAACTTGAAGTAGTTTTTAGATGCAGAAAGGCGCCAACACCCGCGCACGTAATCGAAACAAGCAGGTTTGGGAGGCGCGGCCGACGGCATTCGAAGAGCCCTCATCTCCGTTCTCTCGGCCAGCTAATCAAGCGCCTTCTTCCGCCCATTTTACATTATGCCTTAAGGGGTTTTGAGGGTTTAAATTGAAATGTGATGAAATTAACCGCGCCGAGCTAATACTATTAATACAAACCTTGAATTAGGGGATTTGGGGCGGGGTAAAAAGGGGATTTAAGGGAGGGGTGCAAGTTTGAAAGTTTATAGGGTGGGCCAAACTTCAAATCCCTTTTAAACCCATTTTATTGCTCTGCCGGTACAAATTTCAAAACAAGATACCCTTGGCTTACTCATAGTGTTTAATTAAAAATATTCGGTCGGGTCATTAGCAAACTTTCATTAATTACTGCGACTGTAAAAGCGAAAAACCGCAAAGAGAAAGTTACAAAAATTAAATATTGTTCCAGGAAAAACGTATTATTCAAGGTTTTTGAAAAAAGAGTGAAATTAAATATAGTAAAATTTTGAAATAATTAATTTTTACCTCAAGCTAGTAAACCTTTATGTATAAAAAAATTTTTTTTGAGCCACGCTTTTGGTCTACTACTTGCCTTCAAAAATTTAGCACGAGCCTTTATTTTAAAGCATAATGCTATGAGTTTACCGAACCCTGCTTTACTCTAGTCGACCCGGACGGTCCCTTACCGTATCTTACTCTACCCTAACCTAGAAGTGAGAAACGGGCTTGGTATCCTACTCTACCTTACCCTGCCCTAAAAAACCTTTCTTTACATTAATTCAGCCTACTCTTTCTTTACTATTCTCTTTATACTATCGTACCTTACTTAGCTCTTCTTTTGCTCTATCGTTCTATATCTTAACGTAGCTTTTTCCTACCTTATTCTATCTTCTTTGAAAAACCAATTTTAGATTTACCCTAACAGTGAAAAAACTTCAAAATTAAAAAAAAAATCCATTATTCAGTATTATCACTCCTAATCAAAGAAATCCAAAGCAACCCCTTATAAACTTTAAATTTAAATAAAAACAAGCCCAATCTTCTAACTCCAAATCAGAAAAAAGTAAAAATTGGAATTATCGAAAAAGCCCTTCAAATTTCGAATGTTGCGTAATAAATAATCGAAAATAAAAAAAAACTCACCGGCGTTGGCGCGTTGAGTGAGCAGAGGAGGGTGGTTTGGGAAGTGCCTGGACAGCCCAAAGCTGAAAAATTGAAATTTTAGGAAATACAGTCAGATGAGTAATGAGGTCCGCGATTACTTCCGTCTTACGGATAAATTTCTCCAACGGAATTTTAAAGGTTTAGGCGGGTTAAAATTTAGAATTGTAAGGTTTTATGGGGAAAGGAGGGTGAGATTTAGAATTTAAAAATTTTTAGACTGGGGTGAAATTTTGAATTTTAAAATCTTAGGGTGGGGGTAATACTTGGAATTTCAAGGTTTTAAGGGGGGGTAAGATTTGGATTTTAAAAATTTTAGGGGATAGAAACGAAAATTTTAAAGATTTTGGGCAAGGTAAAATTTTTTTTGAACTTGAAAGTATTGGGCGTGGCAAAATTTTAAATTTTAAGAATTGTTTGATCTCCTTCCTCCCCCCTCTATCCATACCAAACAAAAAAATTTTTTTATTTAATTTTGCAATCATCTGCCCAACCTAAAACTATACAACCATTCCAAGAACTTTAGCATACCAACAACATAATCTTAAAGACATAAGCGGCTGGCGGCCGATCGGCCCATAAAACCGTTGGGGTTCATCTTATGGCTCTTAACGGACTCTCGGAACTACCCACATGTAATATTAACAGGCCCATTTTATGAGCTTTGGCAGGGTGATAACACAATTGTCAGAGATATTAGAATTTAATTTGAGTCGGGGCTACTGTGTCATAAAATTGAATGAAATTGAGTTTAGTGGATCATATTATAACGCAGATCGTTAAGGCCAGCACTTTATATTGTTAAAGCGTAAAAGGTTAGCGGCTGATCAGGGTTTTCCTATATGATGAGAAGGTTCTTAAGGGTAAGATGAAGTAAAATAGGGTAAAGTAAGGTAAGATAAAGTAGGCTAAGGTAGAATAGAGTAGGCTAGGGAGAGTAAGATAGGATAGGCTACAGTAGGGTAGGAGAGAGTACAGTAGGGCGCGGTAGAAAAATTTCTTCTTCTGTTTCCTTTGTTCTCCCCGCTGCTTACCTTCTGTCCCCCCACATTACATACCCCTAAGTCCCAGATCATATACGATAAGAGTCAGAACGGCACTTAGAATATAATATGTTAGTAATATCTTTTTGCAAAAAAAGCGAAATTTGTTTTTTTCATTCCATAAACTTGACAACTGACAATAATGCCGCAGGGAATGCTTTCAGACCACTTTGATTGCTTTTTCTTAGTTCAGTCCATTCGATATTCGAAAAGTTTGGTTATTCGATACTATGGATTGTTTTAAAGTTTTCAAAAGTGATATTACTTTAGGGCTATATTATTTGAAAATGAGCACGTATTTTACAAAAAAAAATTTTCTTAGTTTTATTTTTTTAAAAAATTTTTTACCCCACCCAGAAATATAATAAAAAATTTCACCTCACCTCCTTCCAACCTTAAAAAATGATGAAAATCAAAACAACTTTACAGTAAAAACCCTCTGACATATGATACTTACTCACTGCATCCACAAGATTGACCAAAGTCTTGGGATCGCGCAAGTCTTCTGTCAGATCGTGGATCGGGGTTCGGCCGTATTTTGTTAGATACCGGTTGGCCCAGTCCGTATAGATCTGAAAAAAAACACAATATAATAAAAAATAAGTAAAAATCAACAAACATCATGGATAATATGATAGATCATGATAGATGTGCAAAATATTGAAGTTTTAAAAGTCTTGTCCTTTTTTAATTTGCAAAACATCGAAAATTTGCGACAAGACTTTTTTTTATTTAATAACTTAATTTGTCGTTCATATCCCGTTTTTTTAAATATTTTTTATTAAAAATAGAAGACCCACAAAAACCTGAACGTATTTTACAATTACAAGGGAAAGGCCAAACTTGGCCCGCTCAAAATCAGCTCAAAATTTTTATATGAATTCTTTGTACCACCAATAGTACTCACAATAAATTTTAACTATCTTTGAGTTTTAAAAAACATATTTTAGTTTCCCTCGAATTTGACATGTTTGGCATTGTGTTTTTATCACTATTTTTGGCTTTCCAAGCAAGCTACAGTTAGAAATTTAAATATGTAAGTATAGTTAAAGTGTTTTCTACTAGTATATCAAAGAAAAATTATTAAAAATGAAAACATTACGAAGTTATAAGCTTGAAACGCAATGCCAATTTGGCAAAGAGTTCAAAAGGTAATTTTTTAAACTCAATTTTTCTTGAAGTTGATTAGAAAGAGCGATTTAGTACAGTGCTAAAGATCTTATAATTACGTAATTTTCTTATTTAAAAATTTTGAAGTCAATCAGAGCAGAGCGGGTCGGGCATTTTCTTCTAAGCCTACTATACCCTACCCTTCAAAAGCTAACAGCTCTGTTGAAAACAAACCTCAATACCAAAAATCTTCCCCCAATACCAAAAATTTAATTAACAATTGTTCGCCCGTATTTAACATTCAAAATTTAGTTTTTTTTTTAAATTTTTAAAGATTATTTTTCATTTAAATTAAATTTTTAAAAATTTTAGTTTTATTTCTCCCGACCCCTCAAAAATCATAAAATAACCCTTTGGAACGTCAAGATGTACTTGATTATTATATCAAATCCACATGTTTTCCAAGTGTTCGCGCTTAATTAAACAATTGTTCTAATTGTACGAGGTGGGAAGGGGTAACTAGCCACTTGTGCAAAGGGTTAATATAAATACAATTGCGCAATTAGTCAAAATATAGTTTTCTCACCAAGTTTTTAAAAGTTAAGGTTTTGATAGTGATTATGAGAATAAAAAGCAATTATGTAATTAATTGTTTAAAATTTTTTTTTTAATTTTTGCTTAAACTTAAAATTTATCAAAAAAATTTTTTTTTTGTAAAATACGGCCGTCTCAAAACACTTTTTTATTTTCATGCCAGATTTCAAAAAAAACTTTTAAAACCTCCCGCTAATGTTAATTATGCAACAAAGAAACCCCGACTGATTACTTACTCTCCCCTTCTCATCCCTAACTCTATGTTTTAACAAAACAGCTGCCCATTAGAACCCCAAGACAAAGTCATGAATCTTTGCAGAACATTACAAAAACAAGCCTCGTTTCGAATTACCAAAGTAACTTGGAGGGAATGACCGATGGGAGCTTCCCGGATGCTCTTCCGAAATGTTCGACTAGGTGATGACAGCTGTGATTGCGCCACCGCCTCGAATAAACTTGGCCTTAATTTTGCTTGTTTAATTCGAGAAACGTTCGGGAGCAGGGGGGGGTCAAAATTAATCCTAATGTTTAAAGTTTTGAAGGAGCTTAGGGCAGCTAATTTAGAATTTTTCTGCCCTACCCTACCATACCCTAGCGTACCCTAGCGTACCGTAATCTTGCCAAAACACTACTCAAATTATTCCAGCCCTGCCCATTTTTTACCATAGCCCTACCCTAGCCCTTCTCTTGGCGTACTTTAACCCAACCCCAACTTACACTACTTTATCTTTCACTACTCTACCCTAAAACATTAAAAAAACCCTCCAACTCTGAAAAATCCGTATTTTACCACCCCCCTGTTCTCAGACTTTGGAAAAAAATCATTTTATTTTTGCACCTTCAACATTTTTAAAAAAAATTTTTTCCCGCCCCCTCCCAAAAAGCAATTTAATACTACTAAAACCCTAGAAGATCCATCCAATTTAAACCCAAATATTCAAATTTCGTAAGCACTGACTCATTAGCTGAAAGACAAAGCAAAATTTAGTGATTTCCGCTCACGAAACAGTCGGATCCGCTGCTTTGTGGTCATTTTTGCCGAAAAAAGGAAAAAAAACGAGTGTTAGAAACAGCTGACCAGCCATTCCTGTCCCCAAGGATGTTAAGGAATGCCCTCAAAACTTATCGCTTTTAATCTTTAATACGCATTTTTACGCTTTTTGAGAAACATGAATTTTTCTTAAAATTTTTGAAATTTTCGATTAAATTTCGATTTTTTAAAATCTAATTTCTGTTTAAATTTGGCGCCAACGTTTTATTTCAAACTCAATTTTAATAGTTTTCAAAGCATTTTTGGTTTAAAAACTGAATTTGAAAGCGATGGAGGCCAACGTATTTTACCAAAAAAAATTTTTTTTTGTTTTTAAAATTTTTTTAAAATTCAACTTGCAACACAATGTCAAAATTTTAAAAAACAAAAAACACGGCGTTTGGAAATGAATTTAAGACTTTATTATCATAAAAGTTAAGGTAACAAGTTCAAAAAACATATTTTTGGACCAAAAAACAACATGAAACATTATGCCAAAAAACCCGCCAAATTTAAAAATTTATAAATTGAAAATTTATTTTGAGTATTCAAGCAATAAAAATTAAACTAATGTTAAAGTACATGCCTAAAAAAAATTTTTGAACGTTTTCATTCGATCGAAAATAAAAAACATCAATTTTAAAAAATCAAAAAATTTGAATTTTTTTTAAAGTTTTGCCATACCTTAACTTTTAAAAATTTTTCTTCAACCATTTACCTCACCCTCTTCCCCTTCCCCTAGACCTCTGTCAGCCTTTTCTTACCCACCCCTTTCGAATTACTGTTCCCTTCTGGCCTAAAGGCATTGTTCGATCCGCCAGGCTTAACCAGATTATCCTGCGCAAGTCCACTTTTGAATAACCCCAAATTAGGCGAAAGCGCGCGTCCCCCAGGCACCGAACTCATTAGCGCTCTCGAATTAATTTGATGTAATTAATGCTCACCGGAATCAGCTGCTGGTTGGTGTGCTGTGGAGGTTTGGCCGGCTGGATTACGTTCCGCGACTTCAGCATCTTGGGTATTAACAGGTTTTTGAAACTGTTGAAAATTTAAAAGGTAAATTTAATGGTAATACAGCGTAGTATAATAGTAATGAGGAGTGATATAGTATTTCTAGTAGCAAAAGTAGTCCTTGGGTTAATAAGTGTAGTACGATTGTAATAGGAGGAGTAGTAGCAGAAGATCGTAGTAGTAGCAGTAGTACTAGCAATAGTAGTAAGAGCAGTGGTACTATTAAAAGTAAAATAGTACTAGTAATAACAGTATTTACAAGTAGTAGTGGTATCACTAGTAATACGGATCTTATAGTACCAATACTTTGGTAAAACCGATAGTACAACTTTTAAATAAAAATAGAACTTTATATCAATTTACTTTGTTACCGTCGTAAAATTAATACCAGTAGATAAACCAAAAAAGAAAAATAGCACCGTATTGGAAAATCCAAGACGTAAAATATATTGTAGTAGATGATCAGCCTTGTTATGATATGTTAATTGTAGAGTAACAAAAGTGAACGTGGAATATTTGTCATAATTTTGACTTTTTTACAATGTGAGATTAACCTGAAATTGAAAAAAAAATCGTACTAATAAAAAGTGGCATAAAATGCTAAGTCTGGTCTATATCACGGGCACAAAAGATTAAATTTTAACGGTTGGTGCAAAAATATTAAAATTCAAAATTTTGAAGGCTAGAGATAAGTAATAACCCAAACTTTTAGAGATAAGTAATAACCCAAACTTTTATCTTGCTACCAAAACCCCATTAAAACTTTTTTTGAAATTTTAAACCCTGAACAACTTGTAAACCTAAAAACACACCGATGACAAAGGTCAGAGATGTTAATCTCGGCGCTTCGGTTCAAAAGTAATCAGTACGGAAACGGCCTTCGGAATCGGTCGAATGTCTCGGAAACAAAAAACAAGCCAACGGAATTGCATACCAAAAAGACGATGTTCTACGAACTACTCCCCGGAGGTTTCCCCCCAAAGTGGCCCCACATGAGATAAAGGAAATGCCCAACTTTTTTCGAGCGAAACTTATTGTAAAAATATTACTTATGGCGTGGGTGGCCAACAAGAAAAGGAAGGAGACAGTTATTAGATGAGTTGATATTGTGATTACAATTTGGAATCAAAGAAAAGTATAAAATAGATAAATACAAAAGTAATAGACAAAATACGAATCACTAGATCAAGTTCTACCTCTCTATTCCTAGCCCTAGACCAAAGCCCTACCTCAGAGCCCGAGCCCAGAGCTTTAGCCCAGAGCTCTACCCTAAAGCCCTACCACAGAGCCCTAGAACAGAGCCCTAGTTCAGAACCCCAGCCCAGATCTTTAGCCTAGATCCTTAGCCCAGATGCTTAGGCCGGAGCCCTAGTCTAGAGTTCTATTTCAGAGTCTAAGTTAAGAACCCTAGTCTAGAACCCTTGCTTTAGCTCTAATCAAAAGGTGACCAATCCAATTTAACTAAATCCTCCTACAATTCTACCCTATCCTACTGATTATACACCTACGAGATATCAAATTTTCTACAAATTCGTCTTGACCTAGATCCAACTTGTTGTTAGCCTGCTCCTAATATAGGCTACTTAGCTCAGGCTACCAAAGACATATACATTAAAAGTTGAAAAAAGTTAGTTTACTGCAAAGTAAATCTAAAAACCGTTGTAGATATACCCAAAAACCAAGCATTTTGTCATAAATGACCAAATCCGTTTTAAATAAAATAATTGTAAGGCTTTGCATAAGAATAGCCGGCCATTAATCCTCCATCTATGAAGCCCCGATATTAAAATTTAAACCTCTAGGTAGAGGTTTATATTAGAATTTAGCTAAGCTGGCCAAATAATTTTGGCTCAAATACTATTTATGTGAACTGGTCAACAAATTTTTAGCTAAAAAAATAATTTTTTTAAATTTTTGCAAAGAAAGTGATAAGAGGTAATAAAATTCAAAAATAAATGCAATGCTAAAAAAATTTTAAAAAAAAATTAAACATAAACGTCATTTTTATTGTAAAATACGTGATCCACAATACGAACATATAAGACATTGTGTTTACCCAAGTTTAAAATATTTTTCGATATGTTATGGTGACTAATCACTTGTACAAATATTTCAAATGCGCCAACCATCATAAATATTAAAATTCTGATAAAACGAAAAATGAAATTTTAAAGTCAAACGTCGAATTGAAACAGTAAAACATTATTTTTGTCTTGTAGTAAAGATAATATAATGGAAAATCAGTACCGTTAAATTGTAAGTTTGAAATGGTCTGCTGTGCCCTACTCTTGTAATTCTCCCTGTCTTGCCCTAGCCCTACTTTTGCCTTATTTTGACCTTACCCAAATTTTCTTTAGCTCTCCTTTTTTTACCATAACTCTACTCTAGACTTATTTTAGCCCTACTTCTGCTATAGCTCTGCAATAGCCTTATCTTAGCCCTATACTAGCTCTACTTTACTCCTATCATAGCTCGAACTTAACTCTACTCTGGCCCTAATATCAGCCTTACCCCAGCCCTACTATAGCTTTACTTATCTTTATTATAGTTCTTACCTAGCCCTACCCTAATCGTACCCTAGCCGTAATATTGTCTTATCATTTCCTATAATATTCATACTCTACTCTAACTCTTTCCTAATCGTACCCAAGCCTTAATCAACCCAATACCCAAACCAACCCAAACCAAACCATATTCTAGACCTAACCAACTCTACCCTTAAGCCCACACTAAACCTTTATTGCCCTATTAAAAATAAGTCAAAAATTTGAAAAATAAAACAAAATATACTCTATCATTGTACGCAGTCTCACTAAAATCCAACCGCAAAAATTTGGGTTTTAAAATAATGAAACCTCAAAAAACAAGAAGAAGAGAATCCATACCCAATACTCATCAAACCGAAACCAAATTGAATCTCGAGTCCACAAAAAAGACTCTTATCGCATTTGGCTTCAGATTCTCGTCAGATTCTTAACTGCAGAGATGTGACAGAGATTCTTAACTGTTATTTACTATGGAGGATTTTTAAAAAAGTGAAAAGGTTTGTTTAAAAATGGCAAGCAATATTCACTGAACTAAGGAAATTGACCAAAAAAAGAGAAAACTCTTACAAAATTAACATAGATATGTCTTGTATTAAAGAAAAAAACAAATACTATTAAGTAGAGTCTGTCATTTGGCAGTAAAATCAAAAAAGTTAATTTAAAAATTAAAAAATTTATTTTAAAACTAAAAAAAATTAAAGTCTTTCAAAATTCCCAAGAAAAACCCAAAAAATCGTAAAAATGGACTTTTGTGGACAGATTTGCGGTGATGATAACCTCGTCATAAAGGTCGACTTATTAATGCCGCTTTAATGAGGATGCCTTGACCGCTATGACAGCAAAAACCGGCGGACAAGACATCAATCAAGTGGAATATGTTCAAACCTGCCGGCCATCTATCAAGGTCCAGTAGATAAATAGCACTACTAACGCTTTTAATATACCAAAATTTTTAATTTTTTTTATCAATACGTATTTTACATCAATCTACTTGTAAATCCGTGTTTTAATTTTTATTTTAATTGAATTTTCAAACGTATTTTACATATGAAATTTTTTTCATAATAAAAAAAGATAAAACTTTGGTTTATACCCGAAGAATGCAACACCAAAGCATGATGAGCACATTTCAACACTCTTATAACGTGCCAAGCACGACGTCATAGAAAAAGCTGTCAGTTTCTATCATTATATTCGTCACAATGGCCTTAAGAAAAACCAAAAAAATTAACAAAAAAAAATTTTTAGTCATCTCCTACCCTACCCTACCCTACCCTATCCTACCCTACCCTACCCTACCCTACCCTACCCCTACCCTACTCCACTTTATCTTATCTCGTCCTAACCTACTTTACCTTACCTTATCCTAACCTACTCTACTTCATCTTACTCTGCCTCACCCTAATTTTCTTTATCTTACCCTGCCCTACCCTACTTCATCTTATCTTGCCCTACCTTACCCTAGCTTGACCTTGAAATCTTTTCCTATAAACTCTCCACCTTGACCACCGTTCGACCTTTTAACTAACCTGCCAAATGTTCCTAAACCCTCCAACAGTTTAAATTGTGATTATAGGAACAAAGATGAACGAAGCCTTCAAAGATCTTCAAAGGCCGCAGATTAATCGAGTCCGACTGAAAAACGCCTTCCTTCTCGCCTTTGGAATTCGAACCGCGAAAAACCATTCACACTCTCGACAAATAGCCTCCCAGATTATGCTAATTTGGCTCCGGTTTACAAAAAAAACTCGAGTTCAGCTCGAAAAACTATTAAATGCCAGAGGAGATAAACCCTCGGACAAATGACCGGGCCCAGGTAATCGGCCTTGGGATGATTAATTGCTTTTCAAGTATTTTTGCGTCATATTTGAAAAAATTTAGTGATTGTTTTGACAATGGTTATCAGATGACAGAGAAGAAATCAAAGTTTAAATTTTTTTGTGTAATAACTACTAAAATACAATCCCAATTTGTATTAAAAAAATTGTTAATTCAAAATTAGTTTTAGGCAGGGCAAAGGCAGAGCAAAGGCAGGGCAAAGGCAGGGCAAAGGCAGGGCAAAGTCAGGGCAAAGGCAGGGCAAAGGCAGAGCAAAGGCAGGGCAAAGGCAGGGCAAAGGCAGGGCAAAGTCAGGGCAAAGGCAGGGCAAAGGCAGGGCAAAGGCAGGGCAAAGGCAAGGCAAAGGCAGGGCAAAGGCAGGGCAAAGGCAGGGCAAAGGCAGGGCAAAGGCAGGGCAAAGGCAGGGCAAAGGCAGGGCAAAGGCAGGGCAAAGGCAGGGCAAAGGCAGGGCAAATGCAGGGCAAAGGCAGGGCAAAGGCAGGGCAAAGGCAAGGCAAAGGCAGGGCAAAGGCAGGGCAAAGGCAGGGCAAAGGCAGGGCAAAGGCAGGGCAAAGGCAGGGCAAAGGCAGGGCAAAGGCAGGGCAAAGGCAGGGCAAAGTCAAGGCAAAGGCAGGGCAAAGGCAGGGCAAAGGCAGGGCAAAGGCAGGGCAAAGGCAGGGCAAAGGCAGGGCAAAGGCAGGGCAAAGGCAGGGCAAAGGCAAGGCAAAGGCAGGGCAAAGGCAGGGCAAAGGCAGGGCAAAGGCAGGGCAAATGCAGGGCAAAGGCAGGGCAAAGGCAGGGCAAAGGCAGGGCAAAGTCAGGGCAAAGGCAGGGCAAAGGCAGGGCAAAGGCAGGGCAAAGGCAGGGCAAAGGCAGGGCAAAGGCAGGGCAAAGGCAAGGCAAAAGCAGGGCAAAGGCAAGGAAAAGGCAGGGCAAAAGCAGGGCAAAGGCAGGGCAAAGGCAGGGCAAGGGCAGGGCAAGGGCAGGGCAACGGCAGGGCAACGGCAGGGCAACGGCAGGGCAACGGCAGGGCAACGGCAGGGCAACGGCAGGGCAACGGCAGGACAACGGCAGGGCGAAGGCAAGGCAAAAGCAGGGCAACGGCAGGGCAACGGCAAGGCAAAGGCAGGGCAAAGGCAGGGCAAAGGCAGGGCAAAGACAAAGCTAAGGCAGGGCAAAGGCAGGGCAAAGGCAAGGCAAAGGCAGGGCAAAAGCAGGGCAAAGGCAGGGCAAATGCAGGGCAAAGGCAGGGCAAAGGCAGGGCAAATGCAGGGCAAAGGCAGGGCAAAGGCAGGGCAAAGGCAGGGCAAAGTCAGGGCAAAGGCAGGGCAAGGGCAGGGCAACGGCAGGGCAAAAGCAGGGCAACGGCAGGGCAACGGCAGGGCAACGGCAGGGCAACGGCAGGGCAACGGCAGGGCAACGGCAGGGCAACGGCAGGGCAACGGCAGGGCAACGGCAGGGCAACGGCAAGGCAAAAGCAAGGTAGGGTAAAGCGAATCCTAATTTGTTTAACAAAGACTCTTAAATTTTTTTTTGAGGGCTACGTATGTGATAGCAATTACCAATCGTACCGTTTTTTTACAATTTAAAAGCTTATTTTTTCAAAATTAACTCTTATTTTTTTATTTCGTAAAAATTTATAACTGATTATATAGTTTACGACAGTACTTGTTTATCTAAACCAATGTTTTGTAGAACAAACCAATTTACTTTCACATGATTTTTACGGTCAAACCGTCTTTTTTACTGACTAAATTGTTTTTGTAGACCTTGGTTTTTAACGTTGTAAAAGGCATTCCGTTTTTTTCAAAATTTTTTTATTGTGCGAGAATTATAAAAGTTTACTCAGGTAAAACGTTGTTTGATTTCCGTATCTATGGAGACATATTCATCTGACTTTCGAGTGCAGTTTTTGCTGGATTATGTTAATCAAATGTTTCAGGGTTTTATATTATGTTATCAAAAGATTTGTATTGATTTGAGGGGTTTTAAACTTTGAGAGACATATACTTTATACTTTTGAAATTTGGTTATTGTTTACGGGTTTGTTAACAAGGTTTGAATAGCCTTTGATGTGAAAACGACTTTGGCCTTTTGACAATATAGATGTTTTTATGTTTTGAAGGGTGGCGATGATCATAATTATTATTATTGTTACGTTGTGTATATGACTAAAATAAGCAAAAAAAAATAATTTAAAAACGCTGGTTTTTTGTATTGCAATTGTTTCATTTTCAAAAGCTGAAACTGTGGGAATTATCAGCAAACTTTTTTTCGTCAATAGATTAATGAAAAATGAGTAGTTTTTATAATTTTTAAAAAATGATTTTGAATTTTATATTTTAAAAAAAATTTTATATAAATTTTTCCAGAGATTGACACTGAAAATACAGAAAAACTTTTGTATAACAAACAGCTTTTAAATCCTGGGCTATCGTTACTGTAATTAAAAATTCTGTATAACGAATTTTTATATAACGAACAATTTTAAAATATTCGGGCGCTTAGATATACAAGAGTTTCGCTGTAAGGTTAACTGTTTTCAGATTTTAAGTTATACAATTAAAGTGCATTCTTAGGTTTAAAGTACCACAAAACTTCTTGGATAAACGTTGGCGTTCTGAGTAAATAAGCTTTTTTTTAAAACCAGACAATTTCACTTAAAATCAGTTTGCAAAAAAACTAAGCAAGCCGGTCTAAATTTAAATTTACCAATGACTTTACTAATTTGGGGAATGACTTCCTCAGGGCTTTTTTGAGAAAAAGGAATATTGAGATTGCCTGATTTTTGATACAGTACGCTAATGCTTTGTGAGCTACTTTTGAGGTCTTGTAAAAAGTAATACAGTACTCTCTCTATATAAGCAACTCACAGAGATTGTATGTTGTCTTTACAGAGTAATTTTTAATACAAATTTACTTGGTGGGGCCAAATTTCTTGTTTACTACATATATAAGAAGATTTGCTTCTACAGACTGTATAGAGAGAAACCACTGTATTTAGACTTAGCGTATGTTTTTGTCTGTAACTCAGTCGGTTTTAAGGAAAGCTTACTGAATTTTTTAAATTTTACAATTTTTTATAATTTATTTTACCAAAATCACTTTTTTTTATAAAATTACGATTTTTCCAAATCCCCTCCGAAATTTGCAAAGTCGCAATTTAATGGGGCAATAAACACCGTTTCGATGGGATGCGTCAAATTCCGGAACCCGTCCAGTGTAATTGTAGCCTAATTTCGCGCGATGAACTTGTTCGCTGGAGTAATTGTGTTACTGCTGTGTTTGCACTACGAAAAACTTTTTTTTTTTCGTTTTTCGATTTTATGCATTCTGTTTTAATGCGCCTTCCACAAGGCAGCCCTTATTTACTCGTTTTCGGTTCGTGAGGGTCAGGCTTTGGTCTTTGGAAACTGAATAACTATAACAATATTTGTTTGCATGATGAGTTAGAATCATGTTTTTATAGTAGGGATGATTATTAATTAAGCTTTTTTAAGTATAAGGTTTGGAAAATTAGTGTTATTATATTTTCCTCTGTAAAGTAGTGAATATCAACATTATCTTTGGCTTTTGTTGGCAGGCCAAGGAAAGACAGGGCAAAAGCAGGGCAAAGGCAAGGCAAAACAAAGGCAGAGCAAAGGCAGGGCAAAGGCAGGGCAAAGGCAGGGCAAAGGCAGGACAAAGGCAGGGCAAAGGCTTTTTTTTGTTTTAAGTCTTATACACCGATAGTACTATATAATAAAGTGAACTTTAAAAACTAACATTTCTACGCTTATTTTTTTAAAATCAAAGATTTCTCTTCAAGTGAAAAGGCGAGTAATGTTGTGATCATCAAAAAAGGAAAATTGTTTGTTTTGAAGCGGCTTTAATAACCTAAATTTTCCAAATTTTTTAGTTTTTTTGATTGAAAATGTAAAATTTTTTTACGTTCTTAAAACGGCTTCTGTTCCTTGATATTTGGTGGGGTAATTTTAAAATGTACACGAAAGCAGAGGTGGGACGAGTAAATTTATATAGTAAAAAAGGATTTACAATTTTGAGTAACTTTTTATTTGACGAGCAGAACAAAGCAGAATTTAGTGCCTTTTAAGCATTTGTCTTGTTTTTTGAAATCTTGTGAAATTTAGACTAAAAAGCTTGCTAGGAATCTAATTTGTAGTATGTGACAAACCTTTCTTTCAAGCTTTTGTGTCGTTTTTTACTTTTTTTATTTTTTAAACAGGGCGAGGACAAAACTTTTAGTGTAACGATAAATATAACGTTTTTGAACGCAAGGGTATTTTTTTTATTGTCTTTAAATTTTTGTCTTTTTTCTCCATCCCTTCCCCAATTTTTTGAGGGCAAATGCTATACAAAGGCAGGGGAAGCAGGGAAAAGGCAGGGCAAGACAGAACATATTGAATTGGCTTTTAAAAAAAATAGCAAATACCCTTTTCATAGTTTTAAAACAAAGTTTAAAATCTTCAAAAACTCCGTAAAAGTCGCAAATTAGGTTTTTCAAATTTTCAGACATTTCGACGGCTTTTTCTTTGCGTTGGTTCCTCAATCTGAAAGCTGATTATCTCTTCAATTAGCATAATGTCTTGTCGCTTCCGCTCAATTTAATGAATTTTAAAAAAACCCAAATTTCATTTATTTAAACAGCGTTTCGGCGTTGTAACTTTAGTTTTTTGATAGAGTTTGATATGGATTTTATAATTTTAATATAGTGCAATTGAAATTTTTAAATATTATATTATAGTAGACACTTGTTAGAGAACAATTTGAGCTGTCTATAGCAAAAGTTTTAGTTGTACTTTACATCAAAGGCTTGTCGCAGTATCTTATGGATAGCTTTGGGCGGGATGATTTGTATTGGACGGAAGGGGTAGGATAGGGCAGGGTAGGGTAGGCAAAAACATTTTTCTTGAGTATATGCTTTAAGGCAAGCTATTTCGATCTAAAGAAAAGTTTTTTTGCCTACAGTAATGTGGATTTTTTAAAAATTTTAAATTTGTATATATAGGAAGAAAAACAACCAAAAAATTTAAAAATTTTTTTTGTTTTTTTTTAATTCTTTTACCTTTCTTATTTTACAATTTCTATCCTTTGATTGCCTTACAAAACTTCAGTCTAACGTGTAAAGTAGCCTTCCAACCTGAAAGCAGTTCCCCGAATTGACTCTCCAAATTTCCGGAACAAAAAACCATGTATATCCGGCGGAATAATTTTTCGTGAATGAAATCGGGGGAGGGGAGAGAAGAAGGAATAGATGGAACACTACTACTTTTTGCATTAAAAAAGACCCTTTTCATCCCACTCATCATCGACAGACAGGTGTGACAACAAATTCTTTTGTTTTCTATGCCAATTTCCACCGATTTTTCTTTTGGTTTTATCTTATCGAAGAGTTGGGGTTGGAAGTTTAAGTTGAAATGTTGTTTTAGGTTAAGGGAGTTTTAGGTGTTGGGGTTTAATAAAGTGTTTTATATTAGTTAGTGTCCGCCCGGTATTAAAAGTTGCTCGTTACACAGATATTTTTTGGATAAGGTTGTTACACAGGAGTTCTATTGTAAATTATAACGTTGTTTTACAATGTTTTTAATATTTTCAATGTTTTGTGACCTATGTTCTTAATATTTATTACTTTTTTGTAAGAATTCTTCATCTCGCCTATTTTCCAACTTTCGACTACATTTTTGGCTTGTACTTATAACACGGACCTAATGTTTTGAGGAAGGGGGCGAGTGTATGATAGAAAAAAGTTTTTCAGTTATTACGATCATCCTTGTAAAAATTTTTCAAAATTAGAAAAAAACCTTAAAAAAATTTTTTCTCTTTTCTCTCTCTCTTTATGTGCCTTTACTCTCTCTGTTTCTGTATGTATGAAAACATTTTTTAACCGGCCTCTGCTTCTGGATGAAATTCCGTTACAAACTACCATAAAATAGCCCTAGCTCTAAATTTTCAAAATGACATTTTAAAACCTATTTTTACTTGTAAACATAATTTATTAGCTACTTTACTGAAGTAACAGATTACTTTACCTAATTAACTGGTAAGATACTTTATCCATTTCAGTTTATGTTAGTCCAATCTTCTATGTCAGCTTATATTTTCTAATCTCTAATCTCATCCTCAATATAATGAGACTTAACCCTTATGTCATTGTGAGAACATTAATGACCAACAACACATTGTATTTAGCTCGTTTTGTGGTTAACGCAACACAATTAATTTCCAATTTTATTGGGCTTTTAATGTACACACGAACACGCAAACCCTGGTTAATTTACGATTATTACCATGTCCAATATGAGTTTGTTTTTAGTTTATAGTACTTTTGGCGATGGCGGGTTTCCTTTATCAATGTATAAGTTTTGAAAAGAGTTGTTTTAGCTTTTAGGTAACAAAAAGTTAGTTTTAGTTTTAGGCTTTGTTCATGTAATTTTACAACAATCAAGGGTAGGGGTGATATTTAAACGTAAAAAATTTTTTAAAATTAAATTGAGCACTTTTTGTTAATTTCTGAAAGAATGTTGTTTGGTTTTGCTCCCCCCCCCCTCTCCCAACCAAAACCAATATGGCTTGCCTGCCACTGAGCATAGTGTAAGTTTCTACCTTCCTATCTTTTACACACTTTAAAACGACACTACTTTTATGTTGCTAAAACAAGATTATAGTCAAGCCTCGTACGAATGATTCAATCTTCGTATTTGTCTATTTTTATGTTTCTTGCGGGACATTTCTTAGTAATAGTCGTATGTTTACAATCGTTTTTTTTCGAGCAGATATTTTTGTTTTTTCAATGTAATTTAAGCTTGTTTTTTCGGAATTTAAAAACACTATGGGTTTTTTAAAAATTGCGGGACGTGGTTAATTTGATATCATGTAGGCGTATAATCAGTAGGTTACGACAAAAATGTAGAAGGGGTGGTGGATTGGGGGTCATTTTTGTGGAGATAGACAAAATTTTGAAGCTGAGGCTCTGGGCTAGGGCTATAGGTTAGGTCTTTTGATTATGGATCTGGATAGAGCTTTCAGCTAGGGCTAGGGCTCTGGGCTAAGGCTCTGGGCTAGGGCTCTGGGCTAGGGCTCTCGGCTAGAACTCTGGGTTAGGGCCTTGGGCTAGGGCTCTGGGGTAGGGCTCTGGTCTAAGGTAAAACAAAAAGTTATAAAAAGTTACGTTTATTTAGCGTTAATATTACTTTTGTAGCAATACCAGACATCAATTGAGGATTAAGTTTTGCCACTATTTATTAATGCCTTAAATTTGCTAATCTTGGCTAATCTTATGAAGCTTTAATCTGTTATTTACTTTCAACTTTTGGGCGCTAAATACCATAATTTAGTCTTGGCAGCTAATGAAAAGCAAATTTGTTTTAGGTTTTTAGTCTTTTTAGTCTAACTTTGATTACTTTTTTTATAAAACATATATTTATTTACATCTGGGAATACAGCTTTTAGAATTTCCAAACTTACCTTAAACGGGGGGGGATAGAAATAGTCATATTTATAATCGTATGTTTAGATCTTTGTATAATTTGTATTCCTCCGTACAAACAATTCCGCGGCGTAACAATTTACATTTTTGACAATACTTTTACACATTTTTACAAAAAAACTTTGTATTTTACATATCTTACAATGTAAAAAATTACTTTTCAGTTCAAAACGACATCTCAATTAATGTGAATTTACATTATCACTCTCTGATGACTATTTCGAACAGTTTGAAATGGTCGTCATCATCGACACCGCTATCAAATTACTCACTGATTCTTTATTAAATTGTTCAACTGTTATCAGAACTCCACCAGCTAAAGAGTTTCTCAGTCGTAAGTTAACGAAATGTCAACAAATTTATTGGGCTTTGATTTTTAGTGCTGTAGACATAAGTTATGGTTAGAAATTAAAATTTTTTTGAAAGTTTTATTGTTTGTCCACTAATGAAGATATGTGACGAAATGTCACAAAATTTATCGACTTATCGTCTCAGCTAAAAATAACGAGAAAATTGAAATTTCAAACCTAGATTTATATTATTTTCAATTTTTTCAATTAAATTAGTTATAAAATGTCATGTAATTTATAACTCATTTAATTATTGTCACCAATTTCAGACCTCAGCGCAGAATATGTCCTAGCACTAATAGTAGCAACATTATTGAATTTACTGACTATTGGTTTATTCATTGTACAATTCCGATATGTTGGTACATATGTCACAAACCCATACCGACGAGCATTCGTACTATATTTGGCTGGTACTGCGCCATTCATATCTTCATTTGCTTTAGTGTCAATGTTCATGCCTCGAGTCTGGTTTTTGGCTCATTTACTCAGCTTTTTGTGAGTTTACTAGGTTATTCTTGTTCATATTGAAATTTTAGACTTCTGGGCCCTTTCACTTATAACATATGCTTAAAGAGGAGCACAGAATTATTTAAATAACCTAGTAAAATCAATAGAAATATACAATTTATAATTTATTTTTACTCCAGCTACTTCTCAATAGCTCTGTACGTGATTATATGTTTACTTCTTCACATTGTCGATGGTCGTCAATCCATGGTGAAAAAAATGACACAGAGTTCGGCTAGTTTCAGTGTTCAAACACCTCCATTTTGTTGTATTTTCCCTTGTTTGCCTCAATTACCGGTAGAAACGTAAGTTTCCTTAAATGAAAAATTTTTTAAATTGTAAGTCTCTTACCATCAGACGCAAGTTTTTAAATATTGTACTTTTAAATTTATTTTTTGTTAATAAAGTGTCATTTCAGGAAAAAAGTCCGCTTTTGTGAGATTATGGTTATGCAGACTTCAATTGTACGGTTAATATTTACAATTATCAGTCTTGTTTTGTATTTTGAATATTTTGAAGAATCATTTATGTGAGTTTAAAATTTTTATTATTTAAATTTTGTTTAATTTTACAATTTAATAAAACTTGTGTTAATTTGTTTGATTTCCAATACTTTTCGTGACATTTCGTAAAACTGTGTATTTTTGTAAAAAATTCAAGAAAAGCAAAGTTTTTTGGGTATAGTTGATATATTTTGTCATTTTGCTTTTTCAATAATTTTTGTGGCACTACGTCAAATTTCCAATAGTTTTTGTGACACTTCGTCAAACCTTGTTTATTTACGTAAAAATTCATTAAAAATCGTGTTTTAGGAATATTTTATAAATTTAGTCATTTTTCCTTTTCCAATAATTTTTGTGACACTTCGTTAAATTATCAATAACTCATTTTATATATAAACTTTCAGAGTTTTAAAAGTGCTCGACTTTATCTCATTACCATCACTTTTACTCGGGATTTACGGTTGTCACATCCTTGTGAATACAGTGTCAAGATTGGACGAGTTATGTCCGTTTAGGTATATTGTAGTATTTCGTTTACTCGACATCTTCTTTGCTGTGTTTGGTCTACAACAACCATTGTTCGACTTTCTGGCACGAGCTGGAATCTTCGGTTGTGGAGATGTTTTGCCGGCTTTGGAAACTGCGTTTTGTAAGTTTGGGTTATTGTAACATAACATACTAGAGGCTACTTGTACGGGTTGAAATAGGGAAGGTAGAGTAGAGTAGTGTAGGGTAGGATAAGGGAAGGTAGGGTAGGGTTTCAAAGGTTTAATTAGAAAATATAAAATATCAAATAATATTTTTAGTCTGGAAGAACATGGCGACCGTAGTAGAGTCGTTGATCGTATCAATAATCTCATCGCTTCTTCTGAAGCCTTCAAGAAGCGCTTTATTCGACAAATACCCAAGTTGTCGTTCAGTTATGTCAATGTCGACCATTGAAACTAATGCCGAATGCTAATGTATTATATATAGATTGTTTTTAAATAAAAGTATTTAAAATTTTTTCTTTTGCATCATTTTAATTGTAAAAAATATTTGACTGTAAAAGACGAAGTCTAAAACTAAAGTTTTAAAAGACAAAATTTCAACGAAAAAGCAATAAATTTATTTGTCTATGATAATATGATATACCCGTATTATAAAATCATTATTTTCTAAAAAGACTACGTAAAAGACCAAGATCAAAAGGAAACAAAATAAGCTATATTCGTGTACTTACAATTAAGTATAATAATATTCAGTCGGTAATTGTGTGAAAAATAGCAGCATAATTTGTACAGTAAATATTAGGTGCCGACAAAAAGAACCCGCCATACTTTTCCTGTAACTTCCTGTAAAAAATGGCGGATTTTTTATGTTCGCAGCTAATATTACCAAAACCTTCTTTGTAACTTATATTATAATTATCAAAATATATTTAAAATTCAAAAGCTTTAAAAGTACTTAATTTGACGCTGTCATCAAGACCGTCCTCGAGCCAGTTTTAAATCGTATGAACAGTCTTGAACAAGACATTTGAATATCATAAAACTACAGTAGTCTCTCTATATAATGAACCATCTAAATAAGCAACTCTCCTTATATTAAACAAGAAATTTGGTTCCGCCAGGTCAATATGAACTAAAAAATCACGCTGTAAAGGCAACACCCCCTATAGTAAGCACAAAATGCCGGTTCCTTTAGGTTGCTTATATAGAGAGAGTACTGTAGAGAGAGTACTCTTGCCATTCAATACCCTGTCCTGTACCATGAACAAAAGATCTGTACCATAAGATGAAGATTTTTACAAATTGTACTGTTTTCAGCCCTGACGTAAGACGAGGTACTATATACCTATAATGTGTTGCTTTGACAAAAAAATTAGCCCAAAATCAAATAACTTAGACCAAAATCAGCTCCATATTAACCATATAGAAAGTGTAAGATCAGTCGGTTAAAGCAATAAACTTTTCATTATAACCGTTTGGTTTAATTTGTAATACCACCAACATTACCAAGCCGAACACCACGAATGAGCCAATAATACCAACTTCTAACCATAAAAATAGTAAAAATGTTATCGACCATACTGAATTAATCTCTTTTGTTCTGAAAGTAAAATTTTACCATGATATCAATGATATTTTTTAATTTTGCTTGCTTTGCTTTAACCTACTATACACTACCCCACATATCTTGCTCACTTTACTCCCCCTTACTTTACTTTATTCTACCCTACCTTGCTCTACCCCCATCTTAAGCAAACTTTTTCTATTCTATCCCTCTCTGTCCTACTCTGCCCTACCCTAGTTTTTATTAAAACCAAAAATTCAAAAAAACCCACTTTGATCTCTGTACCATTTCGTAGACCTGCCGATCGTTCTGAATGTCAATATAACTTGTCTGCTTCTGAGCAGAAGCTTCTGTCGTCGTTTTCGGCTTTTGCATCTTAAATGTCGCAAACCGTAGATTACTTTGGTAACGTTTTGTCGACACAGCTGGTGCATTATAAGCGATCGTTCGTCTCGAACTGCTCCGGAATGTTGAGGATTTTACTGAGATTGGGTTCTGGGTTACGGCAGTTACTGGACCTCCTGTAATTTGTAAAATACGATATTTTCTCGCATGGTTAAAAATTGATTGAAGAAAGGGAATTGCCAAAACTTTTTAACCGCTAAAAACTAATTTCCTCAAAAAGCTGTTTTCCTTACCAAGCACTTTTAATTGAAACGGCAGACTGCATAACGGCCCATCCTCCTCGTCTTGAACGTAGAAAGTAACACTAAAGCTTCGGCCCAATTCTACTTTGTCCGGATGTTCGTATCGCTCTACATTTTTCGATTTAATTCGAACAAACCAAGGATGAAGTTCCGCCTGAATTAAATTATGTTGTGGTAGAGTATTTCTAAAGTAACTCTGTTAAAACAATTTTTAACAATTTCAACGAAGTATTTTACAAAACTTGTTTTTGCGTTTAAATGACTTCTTTTATAAATTTTAAAAATGCAATTTTTTATTTTATTAAGCTACCCTGCCTTGATATGCTCTACTTTATTTTACCAGAAACTGCATTACCTTACCCTATAACTTGCCAAACGTTCACTTAAAAATTAAAAAACTTACAGTAAGCTTGATTTCCCTAATAGCAGAATACCTTGCACATTGAGAAAACTCTCCACCAGCTTGAATATCTTCGTTTATGCCAACGAACGTCGATGGAATTAACCCATGGTCCACTTGAAACAATATAAACCAATCACTGTCGCTTGGCTCTAGCTTTCCGTATACACTGAAAAATGGCAATTTTATAACAGTTTTTTAAATTTTTTAACGTACTCAACACATGAGTGAGTGCTAGTACTCAAAACTATAGTTAGTACTAGTACTCAAAACTTGAGTATTTATTAGTACTTTACACCTAAATTAGTATTAGTACTCAAAATTTGTGCTAGTAATACCACTTTAAACATGAGCTAGTACTATTACTCAAAATTTGAGTTAGTACTAGTACTGAAAAATTGTATATTCTATTTTATTTCTGTTTTTAGCAAAAAAGAACTTTAATTTGTTGTTGTCAAAAGTCATCAATAAGGAGGATTAAAGGTTATAAAGCACTTTTTTGTTTCAAATTGTATTAGAAATGACCTATTGTTATGCAAAGTCAAAAGTACTTACAGTATTAATAGTAAGTTTTTTAATTTATTTATAAGCAACCCCTGCCCCCCCCCCTTCCTTCCTTCCTTTGCCAACATTACCCCGCCTCACCACAAAATATTCCATAAACCTCCCTTACCTACTATAATTCAAGGGTACATCGACATAGAACACCACGTCAGTCGGCTCACCATAAAACGTGAATTCATTGCCTTCGCCGACCCGAAACAGCCCTGTCAGCACGACCAACCATCGTATGTAAGTCGCCATAAAACCGCAAGTAAACCGAAGACGAGCGAAGCACCCTTAAGGCATTTAAACTCCAATTTCCATAAAAAACTTTGAATGGAGAAAACTACTGACCGTCCGGTTGGTTGTGTGCCAACGCTCCTTAAACACGTAAATAATAGAAGGTGGCCTCAGAGGTCGTCATTTATGGATGGCCGAGTTTTTGGCCGCGGTTCACTCGAAATTGTTTCACGCTTTTTCAAAAAATGCACAAAAAAATTGTTTTTGATTTCGAGAACGTCAACTTTTGAACTCAATTTGTCTATTAAGTTCCCTCACCTTCTCTTATCCTGTTTGTTTTAGTCCAAGTTTTAGCCTTATCGCTAGCTTTTGCTCTAGCCTTAGTCTTAGCCTTATCCCTAATCCAAACCTCAACCTTAAATCTAGCCTTAGTGATAACCCTAGTCCAGCTTAAACTCTAGCCCGGTCCATAATCCTAGTTCTAGTCGTAGCTTTGACCTTGTCCTAACCCAAACAGTAGCCCCACCCCTACCTTACTCCCTAGTCCTATCTTTTACACTTCTCCAATCCTTGAATATTAGCCCTGACTGTACCTTTCTACAACCCTTGCTCTGTCCTTACCCTACTCTTACTCTAACGTGGCAATAATATTGACCTGACCAAGCCCTAACCCTATATTTAGCTCACAAAGCAAAAAAGTTAGTTTTTCTACAAAATCCACCTCTTCAGTCTTACAATTGTTTGCGATTATCATAATAATCAAGCTTAGTTAGCTTCGATTTTCAGTTGTTAGGATACAAAATCTATTTTAACATCATACTCATACAAAAATGACATTTTAAAGAGCGTCTTTTCAAAAACAACATGAAACTCAAAACGTAACGGTCGAACAAGTACGAAAAGAAAAGAGCCGGATCAAACGTCTCAAGATATTATATCGAAAAATGTCAAAATTAGAGAAAAGTGTCAGTTATCAAAAACTCTCAAAAGTTTTACGGAAAATGACCAAACGTTTAGTTTTGGCAGTTTAAAAGATCAAAGATAACCACATTTCTAGAAAATTTAAAAATTTTTGTCATATTTACACTAATAGTACAGATATTCCTTTTTTGTAGTGCTCATGGTACTAAAAATTAAAAAATCAAAAAATGTGGTCAAATTCGAAAAAAAGCAAAACGGCCAAGCGTTTTGGCCCAGCGGCTATTTACTTTAATCGTTTTAGGCATTTTAAATTCAAATAAGCTTTTCCTGCTTTTTTGTTTACTAAACTTAAATACCACTTCCTGCGTATTAAAGTTGCATAAACAAGTGTTACAAGTCGGTTTGAAATGTCAGTCAAAATACAAGAAATATATTCTCGGAATCTTACCTTCACCTGACGTACCCTACCTACTTTCCTTAACTGCATTGTCCTACCTTAAAATTTGTTTCTGATACTTGAAGTCTACTATAACAACAGCAGCTTTACAATCCTTACTCACTTACCTTACCTTCAGTCTGATACTTTATTCTCAAATACACCCCCTCTAGATTAAAAACAAAAGTTGACTGCTCAGGAACGGCTTCTTCCTAATGTAACGTCAAAAAAAGTCATGAAAACGACACTCGTCCGAGACATAAACCCCAATTAAAACACAAAACAACATTAGTTTTAAAACAAAAATAGGTTGAGCTTGAACTTCAATCTATGTCCTTGTTCTTGTCTACTCATGCTTTTCCTGATCATATTTTAACCAACCCTTCTTTAAATTGTACTGCTCTACCCTGCCCTCATTTTACCTTAACCTGCACCGCCTTGCCTTTTCTTGTGTTTCTCTGCCGTGAAATGCCCTGTCCTGCTATGCTCTGCCGTGCCGTGCTCTGCCATACCCTACTATACATTAAACTCCCCTACCCTACCATACCTTACTCTACCTAATCTACCATACCTTACTTTTTTATACCCTGCCCTAATCTTTTTATTTCTTACCCTGATACTGCTCCGTCTTTCCCTGCCTTCTTGTACCTGTTCATACCAATAACCTCTTCCCTACATCAACCCATACCTAACAAATGCAAATAACGCTCTTTTATACTCTGCCCTAAAGCGGTAAAACGAATAAAGTGTTCAAAACAGTTGTCCCAGCCGGATATTATCCAGGATATGTAAATAGAATTATAGAATAATTTCACGCACAAACGCCCAAAACAAAGTGCACAACGGGAATATAATGCATTAGCAAAATTGGGCCATTAAGTTGTGGAGGGGAGGGGGAACTATTTTGGATTTTCATTTTTAAAACGCACTTTTAGTTACGCTCAATTGCGCGTTTACATGGTTTGGTGAAAACATAAAAAACATAAAAAATTGTTAAAGCACACCCAAAATTTTTTTAATAATATAATAGTTTAATAAAGGTAACGTCGAGTAAAGTAGTGAGGCGTGGTACGGATAAAGTAAGGTATATTATGGCAAAGCAGAGTATAGCAGAGCAGAACAAAGCAAGGCAGATTGGGCAGGGAAAAGCAGAGCAGGGCAGATCAAGGCCAAGGCAAGGCAAAAGTAGAGCAAAACCAAGGCAATAACATTTCAAAGGAAAGGCAAAGCAAAGGCAAGGCAAAGGCAGGGCAAAGGCAAGACAAAGGCAGGGCAAAGGCAGGGCAAAGGCAAGGCAAAGCAGGTTGAGTTAGGACAATGTAAGATAGTATAAGGTAAGGTAGAAGATGTCTTTCCTTTACCAATATTGAGTTTTTCCAAAAAGAATGGCCGATCTTGGCAGACAAATCAAATTTAAAATCGGTCATTCTTTTTGGAACAACCTAATACTTAAAAACATGCCAAAACCTTTGTAAAGCCCTCACAAAGTAGCATAACAATAAAAAACTCGGGTTTTTGACGAAAGTCTTAAGTATCACCCAAAAAACATAACAATCACAAAAAAAACCTTTCCAAAGATTGAAAAGTCAGGTGGCCAAAGATAAATTAATTGACCGGCAGTTCTTTAGTCTACTAAAACACGCATAAACCAACATTGTTTTATGGGTCGGTTTTAAAGGGTTTTGGTATGATAACACTAGTGTCGTAGACTACGTTTAAAAATTGTAAAATACGCTCATTTCCCTCATAGACACTATAGTGCACTAAAGGTTGTCATATTTATAAAAAGTTTCAAAAAAGATTTTATTACGTTGTTCAAGTAATCCTATGCCTCTTAACCTTGCATATTTTTTGTAAGCACAGAATTATATGAACAACCTAATAATTTACAGCTCTATATAACATTTTTATTGTACTAACAAGGAAAGGTCCCCACCGCGCATTGGACTGGTGAAAAACTGGTACATACAAGTTGTAGAGCATGGTCAAATTAGTCAAAAACCGAAAAAAAATTTACCCCTCGTGGGGGTTTTTTAAAAAATTTTATTACGTCGAAGTTTAAAAAGTTTAATTGCGCTCGCGCTAGACTCGGAAAAGAAGAGGAGAGAGTTCCGTGATGCAATAGCGCAGGGGTTGCGCTCTCGTTTAACGCTCAAAGCCCGTTGGTTCGGGTGGCGGCGTAGGCACACCCTTTTTTGCCTGAATTAAAATGTTTAAAAATAAAAAATTATTTTTTTGGTCAAACTTGTTTTTTTTTTTACAATTTGTTTGTTCTATTATTCTTTAAATAATACTTTTATTTTTTTTTGTTTGTAATAATGGAGAAGTTTTGTTCTGAGGTGATTTCAACGTGCCTTACGAGCTAGTGGATAAGTATGTGGATAAACACAAGCTTAATAAATAGAAAAATTGATTCTTTGATATAAACAAAACAAAATTTGACCAAAAAAAATAATTTTTTATTTTTAAAAATTTTAATTTAGGCAGAAAAGGGTGTGCCCTCGGCGCGACCCGAACCAACGGGCTTTGAGCGTTAGCCGAGAGCGCAACCACTGCGCTATTGCAGCACGGCACACTCCTCTTCTTTTCCGAGTCTAGCGCGAACGGAATTAATATTTTAAACTTCGACGTAATAAAATTTTTTAAAAAACCCCCACGAGGGGTAAATTTTTTTTCGGTTTTTGACTAATGTGACCATGCTCTACAACTTGTATGTACCAGTTTTTCACCAGTCCAATGCGCGGTGGGGACCTTTCCTTGTTAACCTAGAAAAACGAGAAAATTTTGTCTTTTCCTAAGTAGACCTAAACACATATTTTTTTAATTTTTAAAACATAAAAAAATTTGAAATATTTCATAAACTGAAAAAACTCTTCTAAATTCCATACTCTATAAAATTTAAATAAAGCAAAATTGAATTAAGTGCTGATAATAATTTATTATTAACCGGATCTGATCAACTATAATCCCGACTAGATAGTATATATACTACAGTACATAGCCAACAACTTTTAAAACCTAAAACGCATTTTAAAAACCTTAAAACTTGTACATACCTATGTACTAGATTGTACTTGAAAAATTATAAATTTTCAAAATTTTAACAGTCAGAAAATCTACTACATAGTACAAGAAAAACAAACAATGATAATGTTAAAACTAAAAAATTTTTAAACATAAAAGTTAATAAAACATAAATTTTGAATATGAAAAAATGTTGAAAAATGAATATGTACAAAGATACTCTACGCGTTTGCACCGTATTTGGTTTTGCTGATGAGAAGAGTGAGGACGAGTGAAATGGCCATAGTGAAACCCGTGATTATAAAAAGCTCGTCGAAGCCGATCATGGCCAAGACGAATTGAGAGTTTAGCGCGGTTAGGATACCGGAAAACGCCTATAACAACACAATTTTATGCTTTCATTTTTCCAAATTTTAAATTTTTAAAAATTTTTTGACCATGTCTTATCGTACCGACGGTACCGTGCCTTTTTTCGGCTCATAGATGATAAAATAAGTTTTTTTTTTATTTTTAGCTCCTAGATGCTAGGAACAAGACCAGCCTATAATTAAACCCTATATAGTAAAACCTCAGTATGACCCTCGATAATGAGCAAACTTCATTGTAATCCCCTTTTCAAGTTAATATATACCTAAACCTGCCAAAACTTACCAAACAAAGCTGACAAAACCCGTAAGTGATAGCAAAATTCGCACTGCCAAAACATTTATGAATAGCATAAGGTATTAGGCAATATGTGGCTCCAATACCCACAAACATGGCACAAATCCAAACAAAAAACAGTGATGGACTAGCTACCCATTTAACAAATGGCAGTCCCCACATTAGGACAGCGCCCATGGTACAGGCGATGCTCATGGCTAGTTGGTATGAAGACTGAAATTCACAATCAAATAAATTTTTTTTAAACTGTCAAAATGGTAACATTACTATTATACTTAAAACAACACATTTTGATTTCTCCTTTGCAGCCAAAAATTTAAAAAAAGCTGCACCGTGCAGTTTTTAAAAATTTTGCGCCGTGCAAAGCGTATAAAATGCCAACCCTTAACCATGCTATATATAAAAAAAATTACAAATATGTTAAAAGCCTTAAAAAAATAAAGAATTTATATTTTATTAGCACGAACGAATAAAAACTGTCATTTTCTCATTAAACGTCGTTTAAAAAGACTGCACAGTGCAGTTTTCCGCATTTTTGCACCGTGCAGTCAACTTACCAACATTTTTCAAAAATTAAAAAAAACTGCCTTTTAAAATGTTATAATAAAATAAAACTTACCTTATCAGCCACGTAGCCCCAGAATATCCGGCTCAAACAGTTGGCTATAGCCGCAAATGAATTTACAGTGGCCAAAAAGAAGTCATCCTTTATAAAACTTTGTGCGTATGCCTAAAATCAATAAATTTATACAACATAGCTAACTCCTGTCATTGACTAGTATAAAATATATATTAAAAAACAATAAAGAAGTTAAAGCTACAATAATTGGCCCTTGATCTTCCAAAACCAACTTTCTCCTTACCTTAAACAACCCACTAGTAGTCTGTACCCAAATAGCATTGCACAGTAATGTGAAGAACAATATAATAAACGTCCAACTTTTGACAATCTCTTCTTTCGTTATCACTCTCACATCTGACTCCACTTCATCATCAATATCACTGTCTCCATCAGCTGATATCAATGATTGTGATTCTTGTCCTCCATCAGACGTTTCTTGGACTGGATCAGCAATAAAAAGTAGTCCAATCGTTTGAATTACAGCGAACATTCCTCCCATAAGCAAGAATAAATATGGTACTCTTTCTAGGATTTCTGGTTGAGTAAAGTAACCATCGTCATCTACTTTAAGGTTGTGTGGGTTGATGAATTTGGTCTGAATTGGTGATAACAAGAAGGCTCCACTGCCGAAACCGGCCGTGATTAGGCCGCTGACAAAGCCAACGTTCTTTGGCATCCACTAAAACAAGATTTAAGTAGTACTTAAGTCAAATATTGAGATCTGAAGCTTAAAAACCAAAAACAAAACCCAAAAAATCATGTAAAACATCCTTAATTTCAATTCGAAGCTGTTCATCAATAAAATCACCTAAAAATCAAGCAAAGAACAATAACCATACCCTTTGACATTGTGTTAAAACATTGACGTATGCCATTCCTTGTCCAAAAGAAGCAATCAGGCCGGTTGTCAATAATAACCAGTAGAATGATACTTGGATAGAGAAGAAAGATACCAATAGACCTCCAACATACATAACTGAACCTATGGCAGCTCCCATTCTAGCTCCAACTTCCCTTTCCAATATTCCTCCTAATAGCATGGCAAACGGTAGGCCCGCTGCAATGATATTAATAATAGTTTATTAAAATTTAGATAACAAAAACAAGAAAAAGTGAATTTTAGGTAATGCTGTAACTTTGGGTAACAAAATTAAAGAAATTTATGTTACTTACACATAAAACTCTGTAGCCACATAAGAGAACCATTTGTTTGATTTGGATTTACTTTCCATCTGAGATAAGAGACGAGATACGGCAAAATGTTACCTGAAATCATTCAAATTGTCTTAACAATTCACAGAGACCTCAGAAATCTAAAATATTAAGCAAGAAAGTTTTTAACAATATTAAAAAGCAACTAAAAATTAATTTTCAATAAAGTTTGCTATATTTCTCAGCTCATCAAAGTTAGTCGACCTTATAACTTCATAAACATATAATCTTTAAGCTCAAAATCAAAAATTTAATGAACTTTCAATTGTTTTACTTCGAGCTGTTTTAGTAAATAATTATGTATCTTCTCAATCTTCCATGACATTTTTAATACCTAAAAACCAATCAAAAACATTTTCAAAACCTTACCGAATGTGTACACCAATCCATAACTGAACTGCAAACAAACTCCAGCTGTTATCACTGATAGTGCCCGGTATTGTGGTGATATCCTCTTCACAAACCAATCCCTGGTGTCCATTAGGACCAGAGCCTGCGAGAACGGTCCCCTTCGAATGGATTTTCTCATTAGATGTGTTTTAAAAAAGCGGGCGAATTCGGGGCAAAGGTCTGACGACAAACAGCATGCGCACTTCGCTTCCCGTAAAAGATGCGGAATATAATATAGGAATTCGAATAATAAGTTTGTTTGTTAAATAAAGTAGTTTTTTAGAGAATCGAGGTAAGATTTTGTGATTCCTTCCAACCAAACTGGTGAGAAGTAGAGTAGAGACTAGTACAATATCCAAATGCACTTCAGAATTCTAAAAGGTTAACGTTTAAGAAACTAACTCAATTTCTAATGACCAGTATAGTCTTTACTTTGTATATAGTTATAGTAATAACAGTCAGGGACGATCGTTCAAGTTTTACCTTCCAGTAGTTCAAGCTTTAACAACTAACTTTATGCCTAACAGAGATGTCTAGTATAATATAAATAAAACATCACACGTTGGCGTATGAGCAAACAACCTATGTAAAACAGAGTCCTTATCGTGTATTCTTTACGTCGATACCAAATTTTGTCAACAATAACAAAAATTTCATCAAATTTTACATCATCTGTTCTAACATTTCCCTGTTCGCTAAACGTAAAAAGCTAAATTTCTCAGTTAATAAAAGTAAGTAAACTGAGATATTTTTACCATGTAAAACTATTACTACAACCTATCAACATACAAAGGTGCAGAGCAATCTGTTCATTGAAAACAAAGTTATTTTCTTATAAGTAACTTACACTAGTCAAGTATAATATCCGTTTTTAGTAGAAACAATCCGTTGTTAACATATGTCTATTTAATATCTCTTTCGCGCGTTTACACAAGTTTCTTTTTTCAAAAATAGACCAGAGAACAGGCTTCGCAGTGACGTCAAACAACAGACCTTATTATAAGCAGGATATGAATGTCCAGAAGTCGTTAAAAACAAATCAAGAACAATTTGAAAAAGGTGTCGTTTGTTTATACAGCTAATTTACTGCATAAACAGTACAGTTTTTTGCTTTAAACCGTCCAGTTGTCGGAACAAATATATGGGAAAAACGACAGATAGCAACATCACGTTTAGTGTAATATAATTTCTAAAAAATTTGAATAGACATGCTCCTGCAAAAAATTTAAAGATGTGAATACCACTTCTAATTATCATAACAGACAACTCCTAAAAGTCCGCAACAATAACTATGTAAAACTCTAAAAAAAACACCTAAAACAATATAAACAATGAAGAACATCTAAGTATACACAAACCCAATGATCCCAATCAAAAAAAACTTGTAAAAAGTACAATACGCTCGTTCTTTCAGCAATCTCTTATCAGTATTTTATCAGTCTAATTAATTTCTGATATCAAAAAAGATAAAACTAAACTTTTAATGAAAAAACATATTTAGCTATGAAAATTGCAAAATAAGTAACTTACCAAAGTAAAAAATAAAAATAATGTAAAAATATTTGTGAGAACAGCTAAAAAACATGCCATTTACGTCAATTACATGGCTTACATCCGGAAATTCAAGAGCTTCAACTGGCGAAAAATATAATAGAAGTAAAAAAGGGCGCAGAGTGCCGAAAAATTCTGCAGTCTGCAAGTTTACTCACTGTACATTTAAAATTCCTGTAAAACAGAGTCCCGAATAATAAAAAAAATAAAAAGGCTAGTCCTAGAGCAGTTTGTTATAGTGGGAGTTAACTGTATTAATAGTGAGAATTTACTGTATTAACATCAAATTTTTGAATAATTTGAAGTTTGAAGCTTCGTAAGGCTGTGAAGCATCTTGAAACGGTCTTGTATACTGGAAATTTATTTCTTAATTTTATTTTTTCAAAACGTGAAATAAATTGTAGTAATGCATACGGTAAAGTAATATTGAACTAAATTTTGTTATGATTTTTTCTGTTTTATTTTTTTTAAATGGTTAACATTTTGCTTGAAATTATTATTGCTTTTAACATTAACGTATGGGTAATAGACGTATAAAAATTTTTGAAATTTGTTTGGGGCAGGGCTGGGCGGGATCTTTTGGTCTGGGGCCGGGGGTCGAAAAAATCGGCACAGGTGCCGATTTATTGCGAATTTTTTTCCATAAATTCCCAATTTTTTTTAAACCTCAGCTGATTTCTCGCTGAATAATTAGGTCCGGGTTTGACATTAAGGACTGAGCCGATATGGCCTTGGCGATAAGGCGGTTTCGCTGTAAAAATTAATTTAAAACCGGCCCGTTCTGTTCAACAATTTAAGGGTAGACGTGAGCAACGGGCCGGGCCTGACAAAAATCAAAAACGGGCCGGGCTTGTAATGTAGGACCGGCCCGTTGCTCACGTCTATTTAAGGACTGCCGCACTTGTCCATATTTTAGGATCAAGCTGATTGCCACCTCTAATTTAGCCCGAGGGGTTTTCGTTTTTCATTGCTTAAAAAATATGGTATTAGGTTATTCTATAAAGAATAAAAGGGAAAATGTACTGAATTTGTTAATTGTTACTTAAATTAATAAACTTTTTGTTCAAGAAAGTTACGCTTTGTTAAAGCTTACGGTTAAAATCGGCTATTCTTTATTGAAAGACCTAATACTTTGCGGTCTTACAATAAGAAGAAACCGGTATTTTTTAAATTATTTGTTGCTTTATTTATTAGGTTGGCCCAAAAGTAGTAGAACGCTTTTCATCGTATAACTTTGCCCCATTTATATCGTGTAAGACGTGAATATAACTTCTATCAGTTTATAACATTTGTACATTAAGATGATTAACTAAATGTCGCTTCATGAGGATTCGGGAGTAATTTTTGACACTACTCTTTATGAAAGACCTTATTTTTCTACTGTATTCCTATTTAGTACACTACTGTTATGTATACTACCGTTATTGTCGTAAAGCTACGGTATATCCTAAAGCTAGTATATTATATAATTGTGATTTATACTACACTATAACTACATAATATATAATATTATTCACTACATATATATTTAGCATTTTATTTAATATGATTGGCGTAGTTGTAGCCATTCAGTCGTTAATGCTAAATTGCTACGCCTTTTGCAAAGCAGTCAAAAAATCTGCAAAGAAAATGCATACTAACGTAATTTTTTTAATTGTCGCCAACATTAATTCACTAATCGTAATTTTGTTGTGGAGGCTAATGTTTAGTGCCACTTTTGGATTCACCGGATATCTGCCTGTTAATGGTCCAGTAAGTTGTTTTTAATACCTTGGCCGTAGACCTAGCTCAGAGCCCTAGACCAGAGCCCTAGCCCAGAGCCCTAGCCCATAGCCCTAACCCAGAGCCCTAGCCTAGAGTCCTAGCCCAGAGCCCAGAGACCTAGCCCAGAGCCCTAGCCCAGAGCCCTAGCCCAGAGCCCTAGCCCAGAGCCTTAGCCCAGAGCCCTAGCCTAGAGCCCTAGCCCAGAGCCCAAAGCCCTATCCTAGAGCTCTAGCCCACAGCCCTAGCCTAGAGCCCTGTCTCCCTAGCCTAGAGCCCTAACTAAGATGTACTGTTACATTAGTTTGTAATTTTCAGACGTAAAAAAACTTATCGACAATCAACATTAAACTTCCTTCAACGTATAATTCGACTGTATGCAGGTTTTCGCGAAGCATGCAGTTGATGATAATAATGGCAAAGTTTACCAGTGTCTTTTTCCCGTTTTGTTCAAACATCATTTTCTGTGGAATAATGGTATATTTAATTCTAGTTGGTAATGCCGTACATTCACGAAAATTGTGTAAGTTTTGATCATTTTTTATTATTTTTTTAAATACTTATTAATCCTTCATTTAAGCCTAACGTTTAACTTTTAGTGAACCTGACTTAGGCTTGTGGTTTTCTCTAGCCAATTTAGTTTTTGTGCCGTAAAATTTCAACACATGTACGGTATGGTAGAGCCGAACTACCGTGATGACGACAGACTTTCGTCTTTAACAATTTGTTGGATTTACATTAACTGAAGCCATTCTACGTAGAATAAAAACAACAGTTATATTGGTTTGTGAAAACAAGGTAATTTTGTTATTTACTTTACCTTCTTTTATTCATTTTATTATTTACTTTACATTTATGTACTTTGTGTTAACTGTTGCAATTTACTGTGGTAGTGCTCAGGGCTAGGTTGTAGAATTTGGTTTGAAAACTGGAATTGAATTTTATATGTTTAGATACATAATTTCAGAAAAAAGAAAGAACAGATGATATTAAAAGAAGGACAAAAATTAAACGTAAAAAAGTGAATACATTACTGATGGATACCATAATATCATCAATTCCGTAAGCTTGATTGTAGAATAATTGAAAATTTTGCGTAAAGGATCAACATAAGCAAACAACTTGGCGATATGGGGCTTAACTTCTGGGCCGTAATGTTGGTTGGAGAAAAACTTACCTTTGTAAGTGTGTTTTGAAAAAGTGTGGAACGAAAAAAAATATTAGGCTTTGTCAACTTGCACTAACACTTATTCTTTCAGGAAGGCGTCGTAAATTTATTTTTGGTTTGAAAAGCCAGCTTATGGTAGAACAGAACACCTTTGCAGTCAACGTAATTACGCCAATTTTTTCTTTTTATTCCACTAAACTGACAATTTTAATATGATGGCATTATTCTGAACGTTCCAAACAATCAAATAAAATACATAACCAAAAACCAATGTTATACCCGTTTATTGATCTTATCAATCGAATAAATCCATAAATAAATAGAAGTTCTTATTACTCTTTCTATATTACACTAGACGTCGGTGTCGCCGTAGATGCGGTTGATGCCATTATGCATAAGGGAGCGGCTTTCTGGAGTTGACACGGATTTGTGCACAAAATGACTCTTCACAAAACTAACCGTACTAAAACTATAGGCTTGTTTTACAGTAGGCACTGACAAGTGGTTTAAATTTTTTTACAATTTTTGAAAAATTTAAAAAAAATTTTTTTAAATTAAATTTTAAAAATAATTTTAAAATTAAATTTTAAAAATAATTTCAAAAAAAATAAATTTTGTTTCAAAAAATACTATAAAAGCCGCTAATTTAAAAATATTTTTACTATGATAACAAAGAAACTGCCCGACCTGCTCCGCTTTGATTGACTTCAAACTTTTTATATAGAAAGATCATGTCAATATAATACATTTAAAAAAGTACTGAATCGAGCTTTCAAGCCAATCTCGAAAAAATCAAAATCAAAAAAATTACGTTTTGAATTTCCCGCCAAATTGGCATTATGTTTCAATCTTACAACTTTGCCATTTTTTGACTTTTAATCACTTTTCTTTGATATAGTAATAATAAACCATTAAATAAACCTGAATTTTGAAATTTGTAAGAATGGCTTCTCTAGAATGTCCAAAAAAAGTGGTTGAAACACAATGCCAAATTTGCCAAATCGACGGGAAACTCAAATATTTCTCATTCAAAACTCAAAAGCGCGAGCTACACATTTTATCAGTGCTATTGGTGTTACAATAAATTTAAATAAAAATTTTGAGCTGATTCTGAGAAAGCCAGATTTGGTACTTTCATTGAAAATTGAAATTATATAAAAATAAAATTTTAAACTAGGACTACTTCACAAAAAAATATTTTTTTTTTGGTTTTTGAAAGTCAGTGGCTTACTGTAATGTTAGCAGAAGCTTTGTTAACAATTTTACAACATAAAGTAGCCGTGTGGTGCAAAAAGTGGCAACCGTACAACTCTTTTTTATTTTAAGAGTTTTATAATTAAAACTTCAATTTTTTTAAATTTCTTATCACAAAATACAAAATTTATCAAATTTAGTGTTAGTTTTTTACTGTACATAAACATTACCGTACCTACAACAACAAAACAACACCAAAACCAACCTCATAATGCCGCATTTTCTGTAAATCTTGAGCATGGTCTGCATAAAGTCGTCTCTTAACCTTGAGTTCATAGCAAAAAACAGTCCAAATATGATACATGACGTTAGCAAAGTTAACGACTCGAACAGATCGCCTAAGGTGTCTTGATAAGGTATTTGAGCTATGCTTTGGGCTACGGTCAACACGCCTTGAGGGAACTCGACTACGATAAACACTACCATTATAACCTGAAAGTGGCAATTCTTTTAATATTTGATGAGACAGACAATGGGGTAGGGGAATTGCGGGGTAGAGAGAGGGTTTTTAGAACAAATGTCATAATTTTAGCAAGGTAAGGCAAGCGCGGATAAAGTAGAGAAAGTTTTGCCATCCCCTTCCCATTAAACTTACAATAATCATATTTGTAGTCCTGCTGTACTGTTTGTCCCTCTCAACGTTCTGAAACCTTGACGATGCTACTTGAAGTTGCTTCAACTCCCTTATCAGTAAAATGGTCATAACGCTCAATATTGAACATGGCACCAATTTGCACACAAACCCAAATAACCAAAAATTAAGTTGTTGTAGTTGTTCATTAGAGGAAAACTCGAGGTAATGGACGGTTCGGTTAGCAAAGTAAGGATATTTCTCTAGACAAGCCTCGTCTGGCTCGTTGGCTTCGGCGATATGTGAGTGAAAGTAGATTGGACCGCAAATCACAAGGACGGAAATGTAGATGATAATCAAGGTTTTTATGCATTTCTGAAAACAATTTTTCATTTTTTTAGTTTTTTTGGTTTTTATATTTTGTAAAATACGGCCTCTTATTCATATTGGTTAAAAGTTCGTATCTTCACCCAAAATATAAAAAAAATTTTAAAGCTTCCTGCCAAGCATTTTTTTTTTATTTTTTAAACTTCTTATTATTTTTTGCTTTGTAATACGTTTTCTATCTTATAATAGTATCTGCCTTATTTAAATATGATAAGAAGTACTTGCAAAACAATGCCCAAATCAGGGCAAAAATTGAAAATATTTTTTTTTTAAATTTAAATATAACCAAAAAACGTTTTTATTTGACTGTAAAGATACTGGGCAGGCATTAATTGAAGAATTATTTAGACCATTGGAAACTTTCGTTGCGGGACCTGACCTGAGCTAAGTTTCTAATGCCGTCGCTTAAGCTGAGCCTAGTAGCCCCTTTTTGGAACGTATTTTTTTAGTTATTATTTTTGGCAAAATAATAACGTAATATTAAACATTTATAGTGATTTTAGCGTTTTAAGTTAAAGATGATCCTTGCAAAAAACGTCTTTTTTTCATAATTTAAATTTTTTTTCCAAAAAATTTAAAAACTTTTAAAATTTTTAACCAAAACGAAATAATATTTCATTTTTAACTGTAAAAATAAATCACTAAGTTACAACAAATGAACGATGCAAAAAGACATTCGTCTTCCATGTGTACTATTTAGTTTCCGAGAAGGAAATGTTCTTATGAGGCCATTTGAATAGAAAATAAGTTTTTCGAAAAACATGCTGTTATATTATAATATTTATAGATGAACCTAAAAAAGGTTAAATTTATAATGGGTTTGATGGTATATTTGAATGGGCTTTTTGGGTATTGAAAAATTTGAAAAAATTCTGGAATTTTGGGGTTTTTGGAGAAAATTTAAGCCCGGCTTAACCCTAGTGGTTCACGCTGCAACTCAGCCTAGCCCGGCTTAGTCCAAGCCCTAGCAACAGCGTATGTCAGCCCCAGCTCTGTCCGGTCTCACACGGGCTCGGCTGAGGGTTCGGGCTAGACTAAAACAAATTTGAAAAAAGTCGAACAGGATAATTCGGTAAAAACCTATTAAAAGTCTATCCTTATCATCCCTTCCTTCTTTTCTATTTTATACAAAATTCAACAATCCACCCTCTCTTACCTTCATAGTAAACCACTGTATACTAGACGTGGTTTGTCGAAGATCCCTTAATGACATGTATCGTATGATTGATAAAGCTACCACATGAAACACACCAGTCATGTGTACCATTACACTAACATTTACTGATATTAACAGTGTACCAGTCCAAGCAAACGACCATAAACTTGATAGACATAGCTCATCACTTCCATATTTGTATAACGTGCTGTACAGAAAGTTTATACACAGTATCAGTTGGCTGCTAAAAAAATTTTGATAATTTTTAAAAAAATTTTGAAATTTAAAATTTTTTTTCTGTCTTTCAAATTGTATTTTTCAAAAATTTTAAATTTTAGGTTAATTTTTGAATTTTTTAATTTTTTTAGATTAAATATCCAATATTTAGCTAAAACTAAAAAAACATCTACCACGTAATATCCTGAAATCATTTTTGTTTTATTTTAATTACCGAAGACATGTGCAAGAGTGCTATTATAATTAATAGCACAAAAGATGAACATGTGATACATTAATTTTTGTTTAAAAAAACAAAAATGTAAACTTTTTGATAACATAACTAAAAAACGATTTTTGAAAGAAAAAAATATCATCAAAAATGAATTTTCTGACTTATATTTTGCGTAGCAAATCAAAGAGTAGTTGATCTATTTTAGTTTTTTAGATCAATGGGTCGCGTACGCCGGAGGCTATGGTACAAAAGAGAGAAGGATGGGTAGTATTGGGTACAAAAAGCAAAGAAGGGGAAGATACTTATAAAAAAATAAATCTTTATCAAAAAAATTTTAAAGTTTTCTTGATCAAACAAAAAAACCCTCATTCCTGCCCCTCGTGTCCCTCTAGTCCGTTTATTAGTCCTGCCCTAAATTCTCTTCCCCTTAGATCTATAAAGAAAACACGCCGAGCCTAATAGGTCCCCTTTCAGGTCTACCCTCCCCCTCCTTTTACAAATCTAAAAAAACCCTACTTGGCTCCGCAAAAGCTTCAATTATAATATAACAACCCTTACAGTAAATTTATCCCCAAATAATACCGAGAAAAACTTACCACGACATGCTAATTAACAACAAATTAGTGGGATTTGGGATTTTCGATAAAACGTTGATAGAAAACGAATGACCCACAATCCCTGCCAAACACAATGTCATCGCCAGAGGCTCGTGAAGAATGTCATAAAGCTGTGGCAACATGCTCTTTGACGCTTTGGATGTTACAGCATGCCTGAAAAGACACGGATAAATTAGTCGGATAATTTGGACAAATAATCTCGCTTATTATTGTTAATTACTAAACAATAGACTATGTACGAACGCTCGGTAAAGCAGATATAAGTATAGGTGTTTTTTTGCAAAGTTTAATGTAAAGGAAGAGATAGGGGTTAGCAAATAATGTAAGTTTTAAATGGAAGAACGCCTTGTTCTGCCTTTGCCCTGTCTTTGCCCTGCCTTTGCCTTGTTTTTGCCCTGCCTTTGCCCTGCCTTTGCCCTGCCTTTGCCTTGTCTTTGCCCTACCTGTACCCTGCCTTTGTGTTACGGTCCGATATCGAGTCTTCTCTATGATCGGGCGAGCAATAAACATTGCTGCCAGAGAATACGAAAAGAGAAAAAAATTCAAAACAAAATAAGAAAAAACCTAACAACATTTTTAAATCGAAAATATTTTTTTCTTTATATATTGTTTTTATAGACAATCTGAAGTAAAAATGTACACTGACAGTAAGTGCAGCATATTTACAAAATTTATCGTAAAGATGTATAGATTTGTAAACAAAGTTTTTGCATTATCTATTAAAAAATATTTTTAAAAGTAAGAAAAATAGCAATTACAATTTCAGATATATTGACATAATCAGCGTAAGAGAGGAAGTATACCGTAGAAATTTAAAAAATGCCTTGCAAAATAGGTTATAGTTGTTGGACAAAATTCTACACGTGACCTTATGTACGAGTGCTATATACGTTTTCCACACGACGTGATACTAAAAAGCAGTATCCGTTTTTGTCAATAATTAATTATTTTTCAAGAAGTATGACGGTCATATACGTTTTTAAAGATTTATGCTATAACTTTGAGGTTATTAGCCATTATTATAGTAATATACGGTCGCTTCTCCTTTTAAAATTTTTTGAAATTTACAACAAATCTTATCTTTAAGAAACCTGCTTTTTGAAACTCTACCCTTTACCGTTTCCTTGTTATAAGCTACGCTTTAGCCTTCAACCGGTGGTCGTTTTTCAGGTTGTTCTCAGCCATAGCTTATTCATTAGGGTCTACTGTACTTATGGAAGCCTACTGTATTTAAAAAAAATCCAAAAATAAAAATTATAAAAACTTGTACTATAAAGTTTTAAAAATTTTCAAAACTTTTTATTTCATTAGTACAAGCTCTCCTAAAACGTACCCCAACCTCCGTACCCCCAACAAACCTCGACTAATGTCAAATTATTCAAATTACCGCCGGAAATTCAACAAAGCCGTCGCATCCTGATGAGGCCAACATAAAAGTGCGACAAATAATGAGAAACCTTGGTGGTGAAGGAATGCCGGGTCCGCCGGATTCATAAATATTAAGCACGCTGATGGCACGCCAAGATTAAGGAGCCGCCCCAGGAACAACAAGTTTTATCTCTCGGCTTTGTTTGAGGGCCGGGTTGGAAATGAACTTGGTTGATTGCGAGCCGTATTGGGCCGGGCCCAATTCCCAACGGGTAGCCGCATGAATCCTAAATTGACCTTTCATCAGATGACAAAAGCGAACAATGTAGTCCAGTCAATGACGATGGAGGGACTCGATTGTTTCGAGGAGTAAGTGCATTATGGTTGAAAATAGTCGTGTTTTGAACAAAAGAATAAGTACAGTTTAATTTGGAATGCTAGCTTTAGTTGATGGTGAGCTATCAGTTGCAAAGCTAAGTTTTTAATATTGTCTCTAACGGCATAGCTATTGTAATATAAAAAAGAACAAAGTTATATATTATCCTACCCAAAAAAAGAGATGATCTTATGCTAGCACATGACAAAAATAGGAAATTTAAAGGTTTTTTATTATGACGTGCTCTGTAATGTACAGTACAAAAATATTTACCAATATTTAATTTTTATTCTGTAAAGTCTAGCGATAAGATAGAGAAGTACACAGTAGTTCAGAGCACATAGCACAGTAATAAGGTAAAGTCTAGCGATAAGATAGAGAAGTACACAGTAGTTCAGAGCACATAGCACAGTAATAAGGCACAAAAGCGCGTATTTTCTTGTTGAAGGTCCTAGCCCAGCCTTTGCCCTGCCTTTGCCCTGCCTTTGCCCTGCCTTTGCCCTGCCTTCGCCCTGCCTTCGCTCTGCCTTCGCCCTGCCTTCGCCCTGCCTTCGCCCTGCCTTCGCCCTGCCTTTGCCCTGCCTTTGCTCTACCTTTGCCCTGCCTTCGCCCTTTCTTTTCCTTACCCTTCGCCTTGCGATGCCAATTTTTAATGATCAAAAATAAAATTTAAAGACCAAAAGAACACGACCTGTTTCACTACTTCCGGCAGCTTTAAAAAATGATGACATTCAGCTGGTGTTTAGCTGTTTTAATGACACTTACGCATGTTGAAGCCATGAATTCTTAAATTTTTTGTACATAAAAACGTCTCGTACTAAAAATAGACTTTGCTTTTAGTACGTGGTAGTCTTGTTGAACTATAATGGCTTAAGTTAAAGTTGCAAAGCGCAACAATGTTAGCTATGCGTCAACAAAGGTAGCGTCCTTTTCTGAATAACACCGTCTAAATATTTTTTCTTCAAAGCTAAAAAAATTGTAAAAGCCATACATAAACCATAAATAATTTTTAAAAAGCTAAATTTTGCAAACACAGTACATTACCCTCTTCCAAACACATTCAAATCTTTAAACGTTCCGCAAAAGCTTTAAAACTCGTTTCCTTTCCGCGGCCCCAAAAACATGACAATATTTATGTAATATGTAATAAATTTAAATGTCGGAAAAAGCAAAGTAAAGTGCTTTAACTCGACAATAGAATTCAGTCTGCGCTTAAATTTGATTCTGGATTCTTTGTTTGCACAAAGAGATGGGCAATTACAGCTCGAGTATCAGCGTGTTGTGGGTGGTGGGGTAGACGTAGAATTGTAAAATACGTTCTGTAGACAAATGTAAAAAAATTTTTAAATATTTCATCTACCTTACTCTACCCTACATAACTTTGAAGCTTTACCTTTATACGAAGCTTACCTGCTCTACTTGTTTACAACGCCCACGTACTATAAGCCATTAATATTAACTTCACGCTTACTCAAGAATAAAAATTTACGACCAAAACCACACATATCACATATCGACAGCCGTTAAAATTGCAATTAAGATTATGAGAAATTTTATTTATTTTCCAAGCCATTCTCAATTTTATAGCTCATACTGGATTGGCAATTATGTTTACTCGGTTTGATGTATTGAACCGTAGTAAAATAAATTACTGTCTGCTGTTGGCGAAGTATACACATAAATAGATATAGCTTACTTTGTTGTTTTAGAAATTATAAGTTAGGTTAGAGTAGAGTAAGATAGAACAAAGGCAAGGCAAGGCAAGGCAAGGCGGGGTATTTACAACCAAACAGACTATAATTACTGTACTCAATAATAAACTCATAGTGCAGTAACTTAAAATAAACTTTGAAATTTAATTAGACTTAAAAATAATTTTACATTTCTATATGTCATACTTATAATTAACCACCTATCTCAAAAATCTCAACCTTCATTTAAAGAAAACACAAAGTCATCATTTTTAAGCCCAAAGGCGCCCCAAAGCAAGTGGAACGGCGGCCGTTCGCATTGTTTCAGCTGATGTCCCATAAACCTTTACAATTGTGCTTATTACACATCCACACATCACTTGGAATCTCGAGTTTCCTCAGTATGCAAATAATGCTACTGGGTACGATGAGTGTGTGTGTGTTTATCTGAATCTTATATATAATGCAACGTGCTGTGTCTTTCAACGTGTGCTTTAGGGTATACTATGTATGTTTAAGAAAGACAAAGTGAAGAGCGCTTGACGGTTAAAGATATGTTAATTGAAAATGTGGCTTTAAGAAAAATAATTTTGACTGAAAATTTGTAAAATAATCTAAAAAACAACGTATTTTACATATATTCATTCCGTTTTTATTTCAATTTAAAAAACATATTATACGGTCCAACTAAAATACGTTTTTAATGCTATTTTTCACCACTCTTCCTCTGCCTTCCCCTATCCTACCTGACACTACCATATCTCACGCTACTACCTTATCTTAAAATACCCTACTTTACTCTAACATACCTTACCCTAAAATCCTCCACTTTACTTTAACGTACCCTACCGTATCCTATTCTACTCTACTGTATACAACTTTATTTACTTTTCTTTTTCACCCTACCTTTATATTCTACCTTGCCCTTCCCATCCGTAGCCTATCTTTCGATTAAAAAATTTTATTTTGCATTAACCTTACAAATACAAAAAAATATATATTTTTAAAAAATCCAGGATTATGTTGGTGTACGTTGATAAATCGTAAAGTATCAAGCAGAAGAAGTGCTCGACGCCTCGCCTTGCAAAAAAGCACAGAGTAATAGAACAAAGTAATCGTATCACAATGTTTTCGTACTCATTTGTTTAATGAAGACGGGCGTGTACAAGCAACCAACATGGCTGGTTAGGCGAATCGAACGCCTGCTTCTGCTCTCTACATACGACTTCGTGGGAGACGTCGGTTATGGAGACGATCTGCATGTTGGCTGGGAGGGTGGGCTGAAAAATTTTTTCTGGTTAAAGGTTAATATATAATATATCTTATTGTTAGTTATTATACTTTATCCTACTCCTGCTGATTGCGTTGGCTTAAAACTAGCTTTAGTCTTGGCTTGAACAGTGTGTTTAGCCTTGGCTTTGGCCTTATCATTAGTTTTAGCTCAGCTTTTGCTCTAGCAAGAGCTTGAGCTTTTTCCTTAGCCTTGCCTAAGGCTTGCATCATTCTGTAAAATTACTTTTTGTAAATTTACATTAATAATGAGACAGATATAGATAGACTTACCACAACATTCTCCTTGAAGTCTTCCAATGAAATGGCTGGTTCAATAGTCAAAACACTGGCACTTTCGTCCAAAATGTCCTGAAAAGTTCAAAAATAAGCTGTATTTTACTTAGAAAATTTAAAAAAAAACTGCCTAAGGCGTTTTAGAAACAAAAAGTTTTAAGATTTATTACCTAAAAAAAACAAAAATTTAAAAATTTTTTAAAAATCATAATTTATTACCTTCAAAGCCATAAGGCTATTATCAGAGCTGTCCATGATCAATTCAGTAGCAATGACACCTCCAAACAGAGCTTTTTTGATTGACCAATCATTGATTGAGCTCTGAAGATCAGTGTTCCATCCGTACTGAACACGACGGTCCTTTTGTTGCACACAACGGTTCAGCATGTGACGATAGAAATGAGGATTGGTTTCTACTCCCCAGACACTCAGGTTTGTCATCTAAAGTAGGTAGGTTTACACTTGTGTCTGTTGAAATATAACAACAAGTTTTGTCGTTTTTTAGTGTGAATTTCAGTGCTAAATAGCGACAAGACTTTTGCTTCTGTTTTATACTATATATCTACCCTACTCTACTCTACCCTAACAACGATACCTAAATCAACATACCTCAGCAATTTTGTGAGAATCTACAAACACAAACGGAGATACGACGCGTGGTGAATACACATACAATGGCAACTTCTTATTGCCACTTTCAATCTTATCAATGGCATTCTGAATGACTTCAGTAGTCATTGATTCCTTATCATTCAGGAGGAACTCGGTGTGATCTTGAATAGTCTTCCATCTTCCCATAGCGCTGATCAAAGCTCTCTCGTTGCTTATCCCACCATCTTGAGCTGGCACCTTCACACAAAGCCAGTGGACTTGACGCCAGTTGAACACTCGCTGAAATTTTTTAAATTTAAAATTTTTTGAAATAAAAAAAAATTTTAAAAAGTGTTTTTTACGGTTTTCTTTATTAATTTCCCGAAAAAACATGTTTTTTCTTGTTTCGCAGCCTGCAAGAGTCATTTTATACGATGAAACGTTTCCGAGTAAAAGCTTTATTCACTAGCCTTTTTTATAAAAATAGAATTCTTGTGCCATCTGATGTGTTAACATAAACTTAAAAATTTTTTTTCAATTTAAAAAAAATTATAATAAAAATTTTTCAAAAATGTAAAAATCTTCTTTTTTTTCCTAACATCTGTAGTTTGTACCATTGTTATGTTAGTTACAATTAAACAAAGTTTTAAAGTTTAATGATCACAAAGTATATTCCACTTTACAAAGTTAATTTATTGCTATTTTCGAACGTTTCAGTTCATTTTTTGCAGTTTTTCTCATTGATTCTTGTGATTCAATGACGTTTTCATTGAATTTATCAGCATTTAGCCCTTTCTCACGTACTTTTTTGAAAGTTTTGTGTAAAAATTAATATACTTTTTCAGTTTTTAAAATTTTTGTTTAAATAAAGTGCTTTATCAAAGGTTTTTTTAAGAGACAATGGCATTTCTTAGGTCTTTGTGGTACCAAGAAGATCGTTTTTCTTAAAAAATTAGAGTTTTTTAAAGATAAGTTTTGAAAATGAATCATAAATAACATTTTTAATAATACTTATCATTAGAAATAAGTAGGACAAGGCGTGGAAAACGCTTGGAAACACGAGGACAAAGAAAAAACTGTTTACCTCAACATAAGTAGGCACAGATCTGGCCCAAAGCACGTTGAATCGCCACTTCATGCCTTTCTCATCACTCCATCTCAGCTCCTTCAACAACTGCAAGTACACATTCGAATAACGATAATGAGTTGGATTAGCCTTCTTATCATTGTGCATACTCCCATTCTTCGATTTACCGGTCGATGGCTCGGTACAACTCTCTCGAACATGCAAATATCCTCCAGGCTTCAGCCATTCCATAGTCTTCATCAGGAACTGAACACATTCCTGTTCGTTCAAGTACATCAACAGCCAATTGGTGAAGACCAAGTCAGTGGATTGGTCTTCCACCTCCAAGCCTAAGGCATCGCTCACTTGGTAGGTGATGTTGTCGAAGCTGGCGTTGCGTTCCTTATTCTTTTCGATGAAAGAGTCGATGAAGTCGGAAGAGACCACGTGTTTCGCTCGTTGGGCAAAAACGGTCGTGAATCGACTGAAAGTTGGGTTTTGATAAAACAATACTATAATAATAAGGCTAATGATAAAGTTTAAAGTTAAGGCTAAGATTTTAAAAAATTTTAGTTTTAAAATCAAAAAAATTAAAATTTTTGAAATTTAGAAAAGTTTAATAAAGTGAAAAACTGGTTTTAAAATACTTAAAGAACAGTCTAATTTTGGATATTATAATTAAAAACGATTATTTTGCATAGTTTTCATGCCTAAATAATTTTTTTTTGCTTTTGCAGGCTGTGAGTACCATGTTATACGATAATAAATGTCCGGAATGCTTTTTTACATTTTTGCTACTAAATTGATATTAAAGTGACTATACAATCTTTTTCATTAAAAAATAATGCTAATATGGTTAATATTAATAACGGTCATAAATAATTCAGAAGTCAACCTCCCCCCCCCCATCCCACGAGATCTTATCATTGAAAACGTTTAGTTAAATTCGAAGACCAAAAGTCAACTATCAGCCAAAAGTGTTTACATTACTTTTTTTGGGTAATAAAACGTTATCAAATCAATCTCTAGGAAAAAATATTATTTTGGGGGTACTGTATCTTTATTTGGACTTTCGAATCCCTGTCTAACACTACATAATGCATTTAAAACTCCTCGATGGCAAAACTCCTTTATAACAAACAAATTTAGAACCATCTTCAAGCTTCGTTATACAAAAGCTCTACTTAATATCTACAAGAGAATAACATTTCTTACCCAATGCCAGCAGCCACATCAACAACATTCATTCCAGTGAAGTCTGGCAGGTTTTGGATGATGTCAGCACGATCATACGACTCGATTTGTTCAGCATTGTTGTTCAACATCATTGTGTTGACATCAGCATTGTTGGAAAACTTGTTCCAAAATGAAAAGTAGGTCTCGCGATGTAAGGTCGCTGTCATTCTAGAATTGCCACAAGCTTATAAGTTATAAAAATGTTTTACAGTAATACACGAAAATTTGAGTACCGTATTGTAAGTTATGTTAAGGTGGACCTAAAGAAAGAAAAAATTCAAATGCAGTAAAGTCAAAAGATTTGGTTGATGTAAATACAGTCCCAATTCGAAAAAATTTCAAAAACTACGCCGTTTTCCAAAGCACAAGTCTCTAAACAAGTAAACAACCAACTGATCGTATAAAATTCAAAAAAACAATGTTTCACCCACGTGGTTTCTTCATCTTATCTGTTTTGAAGGCTACCATATGCTCTGTACAAACAGTTTTTATGGGTTTATTAAGTACAAATGATATTGTACTGATAAAAAATAATATTTTTTTAATTTTGAAGGTTAGAAGAATAGAAATTTGGCAAAATGAAAAAAGCGAGAGGGGGCTCAAAAATCTTTTTTTTAATTTGACATAGCCGGTGTATAATAGTCCTCTGTAAACAGTAAAGAGGTCACACCAAGCCTAATTTTTCAAGCCTACCCTTTTCTAATTTTCTTCGGTTCGCTTGATAGACATGGGAAACGGGCAGGGTATGAATGTGAAGCCCGGCCCGATCTAAATTTTGCTCAGACCCAGCCGGGCCCGAATTTTTTTAATTGCAAGCAGGCCAGGCTTTTCGGGCCGGGCTTTTCCGAGATTTTCAGGTCTGGTCTGACCTAAATTTTGCCTAGGCCCAGCCCGGCACATTCCCCATGTCTACCGACTAGGCCTTTTATATCCCCGGAGCATTTTGCCTTGGACCACTGTCCTCGGATACACACGTACCGCTCGGGAAGGGCCTAGTAGCCCCTCTTTCAGGTTTTGTCCCCTGTTATTTTGACACAAAGATTGTGGGAATTTTTCTTTAATTTACAGAGTTGCTAACTATAGTTAAAAATATTTTTTGGTTTATCCTTCTCTCCCTCTACGCTACACCAACCCTTCCTGCCTAGAAATTAAGTTCTTTTGCCAAAATTAAAATTTTTTTTTAATTCTGTCTACTACTAAAAATTTTTTTGTTGACTTGTTGTGTTCCCACCTCCCCCTAATATATCTCTCATTAAGCATTTTTACTGTGGCTTCACTACATTTTATTATGAAAACAGTTGTACAAACATACAATATTAGCTTTACTAAAATTACAATTTCCTTCTTCTCTCCCTTCTTTACACTACCCAAAAACCAAAAAATTTTAAAAATTTGGACATGGTTTATTTGCTGATAACAATATATTAATAAAATTCTACTTGATGATCCCATCCTCCTTCTTCTCTCTCCCCCCCCCCTCCTCTCCCATCCTCAAAAGAAAAAATTATCCGTCCGGCCCTACCTACAACAATATAATTTACAACTTCTTGGAGCCCTTACCCATAAAACTATAATTTACATGTTTCTCAAGGCCCAACCTACAACAATATAAACCTATGCCCAAATCCCTGAATTAATGAAAAGCGGCTGAAACGCGTAATACTCGATCCCGTTTCCTGCCTTTTATAATCAATCAGCTGCCCTCTGGTGTTTTTTTAACTGATATTAAATGTTCCATCGCGGCGGGTCCCTTCGCTGAGAACTCCGACCACAAGTTGGGCGTGGTATTCTACTACCCCTCTTTTTATGGTATTCGCTGCAACACGAACACAAGTTTCGTCATGATGGTAAATTGGAACACTTGTTGCGTCATGATGGCTACAATGGTGACAACATTGTTAATTTTGAAATGAACTTATGCTAGGCTTAACAGAAACAGCAAATTTCAATTAAAGATCAAAAGCCAAAAAATGTAAAAGCACAGTAAGATCTTCACGTAAAATTAAAGCAAGATTTTTATGTAAAATCAAAGTAATATCTTTATGTAAAACTACTGCAACATCTTGTCTTAGCCATAGCATTCAATATAATTTCAAGGCTTAAACATAAACATCATATAATTACTGTGAACTTCATCAACGGCACGCTGCGCCCAATATTTATTGTCAAAAAAATAAATTTTTTTTTCGCAATATTATTGTAGGTCCATGGCGAATATTGGTCAATTTAGGTGTTTATTATGCCTTTTTAATTTTTTTGTTGATTTTTAATATTTTACTTATATTTTTTACTATTTATTTTTTAACAATTGAGTTTTTCGATATGAATTTTGCTGGTTTTCAAGCTAAAATAAGATTGATCCAACTGATTTGGCCGCACATAACGTAAGTTATAGTTTAAAAAAGCCGTTAATTACGATTTAAATAAGATAGACTAGATAAATTAAGTTATTCTGTAGGTTTTAACACAAAAATTGAACAGAGTTGTGATGGATAATATAGTCAAACATTCTTTTTAGGTAACATACATCAAACTTCAGCAGAATTTGATTGAAGTATCAATAACTGGACTAGAAAAGCCAATATCTTTGCCTCAAATTAATAAAAAATGGTAAAAACGAGCTATATGCGACCAATCTTTATAAAATCGGTTCAAAACTTGTTCACATTTCATTGATTTGGGTAACACTGGACAGAGAGGAACTTCAACATGAAATACTTTAATTGTAAGTTGATTTTTTTGTCCTTTCTTTTGCGTTTAGAAGCTAAAGAAAGGTTTGAAGATGGTAATGATCAATTTACCGGATTGTAGAATGGATTTGACTTGGTTTTAAGCTCAAATGAAGTTTATCTAACAGCCATGAATGTTCAACATCAGAATTTAAGTGAATGTTAACGTCGAAGAATCTAAGATAAAGGATAAACGATTAAGTTATATTCCAAAGAAGTGATAACTGAACTATAGTTCAGGTTGATTATACTTATTATATTGTTTTAGCTCTAATATTCAACTTTAAGCTAAAAATTTCTAAAATTTAAAAATATGTTATTCTCTAACCGATATTGTCACAGCCTTTGACTGTAACAATATCGTAGTAATAGACAAGTTGATGAATTTGATAGTTTTTTGCCGCACAAGCTACAAGTCTTCTGTTTTGTGATCCCAGGTATATTTTTTGTTTTATTGTTTTAGGTATAGGTCTTTTAGTTTGTGTTGCGACAAAAAATGTTGATGACTGACGCTGAAATGGCTATTAAAAAGCACATGGTGCATATCAGTTATCGTCTCATTCATCGACTTCTTGCATCATTTCGAGGAGGCGTTGACTTGTAGTCATGTGAAGCAGTTAGAGAAAATGATACATCGTGCAGAATTGAGAGAGTTTAAAGGCATTTTTTTGGTTTATCGAGGGCTAAAGGTTAATTTTCATCAATTTTAAACTATTTTTTGATCGTTTTTCTGTTGTAAATCATCTTTTTAGCCTCAATATCATCAAATATTGACCTCAAGGCACTAAACTACAATCAAAAGTTTCTTAAGCTTCATCTTTTATCACCCAAAAGCACAAAATATAAAGGATGATTTGAAATCTGGGCAGATTGCATCGTTTCGTTTACTTTTCGCCCATTTCGTCCGCTGTCAAAGGCGACGAAACAAAAGGTCAAAACCGAGGGGAAGGCCTAATTTTTTGCTCAGTTTCGACTGTCTCAACCCAAAGTGCAGTCGGTGTCGTCTGCTCACTTGATATCCTTGTATATTCGCTGGTCACTTGGTTTATATTGGTCATTTGTATAAAATGTCTCATCCTTTTGCCAATTTTGGAACTGATGCTATTCATGGAGGCCATGAGCCAGAGAAGTACGAACTGCTTCAGGTAGGTACTATACTTTTAAGATTTTTGGGGTTTAAATTTGATAATTTTAGTGTTTGCCTTTGATAACTTTGAAGTTTGATAAGTTTTGAAAAAAGCAGCCGAACTTAAATTTTGACATTAAGAGCCTTCAGAATCTTGTAAATCTGTCCTCAACAAATTTGGTTAAAATTTTAAAATTTCCAGGTAGTACCACCAATTTCCGTTTCTACCACCTACAAGCAAGAAGTTCCTGGAGTGCCAAAACTTTATGACTATGGCCGTGCCGGCAACCCCACCCGTGATGCTCTAGAACAGAATCTAGCTGTGCTAGAACAAGCTAAGTTCGCTAGAGTATTCAGCAGTGGATTGGCTGCCACTGCTTCCATTGCCAACTACTTGAAGGCTGGTGATCATATTGTATGCAACGATGATGGCTACGGTGGAACTCAGCGATTTTTCCGAAAAGTTTCGGTGGAAAAGCATGGGAAAACAATTGATATGGTCGATTTGACGAATATTAATGCTTTACAGGCGGCTCTAAAGCCAGAGACTAAGATGGTTTGGTTCGAAACTCCATCGAATCCGTTGTTGAAGATTGCTGATATCAAGTTGGTCACAGAGACGGTCAAAGCTTATAATCAGGAGATCTTGGTGGTGGTTGATAATACTTTTATGACTCCGTACTTCCAGGTGGGTTAAACGTGTTATAACTTTTTTTTAATGGGCGTGGGTTTAAAAATGATTTTTAATGAATTTTTTACTTTTTAAAATTTACTTTTTAAAAACTTTTTACTGATTTTAAAAGGATATAACTTAGTTATGACAAAAGCAATAAAAGGCAAATTCAGAATAGACAAAGCGTAGTGCCTGATGACAATTTATGTGAAAATTTACGTTTTTAACAGGCATTTTATAGAAGTTACAAATTTTTCAAGGTTCCACACTAAAAAATCGAAAAATTAAAAAAAAAACTCAAACCTAACTTTAAAAATTTCAGCGCCCTCTAAGTTTTGGTGTAGACATTGTGATCCACTCCCTGACGAAATACATTAACGGCCACACTGACGTTATCATGGGTGCAGCTCTAACTAACCGCGAAGACCTTGATCAGCATCTTTTCTTCGAGCAATTGGCCGTTGGAGCAGTGCCATCGCCATTCGACTGCTTTTTGGTGAATCGAGGAATCAAGACGTTGCACTTGAGAATGAAAGCTCATTTCGAAAATGGATTGGCAATTGCAAAATGGCTGGAAGAGAATGACAGAGTGGAGAAGGTTTTGTATCCTGAACTCCCATCTCATCCTCAATATTCACTTCACAAGGCTCAGGCCAAGGGCATGAGTGGAATGATTTCGTTTTATATTAAAGGCGATCTCAAGGAGGCACAGACTTTCTTGTCTGCTCTTAAGGTAAGGTTTTGGGTTGGTAGTTGGCGTTAGCAAGGGTGGAATAGAAGACGGTTTGTTTTGGCAGGGTAGAGTACAGTAGACCGAGTAGTGTGGGATAGGGTAGAGCAGTGCTGTTAAAAATTTGAATAACCGGCTCAAACAACGCCGAAAATTCAAACAATTTTTGTTGAAAATGAATTTCAAACAATTTTACTTTTTTGATTATCCATAAAAACCGAAAAACATAAACAATTAAAATTCTTCAGCCATTTCTCCTTTTTCTCACAAGGGAAATCCACAACCTCTTGTTGAAAATGAATTTCAAACAATTTTGAACAAATCAAACAATTTTGCCAAATAAAAAATTGTTTTGTCTCTTTGTTCAAATCATTTTGAACAAAAAATTGTTTTGTTTGATTATTCAAATTGTTTTGTTTTTAACAGCACTGGGGTAGAGTATAGTAGGGTACTGTAGGGTACATTTTTTGGGAGGGTATGGGTTTTAAAATTTCAATTTTTCCGAAAGTTCTAATTGTTTCACTTGCAGATCTTCACCCTAGCCGAATCCCTCGGCGGCTACGAGAGTTTGGCCGAACTACCGGCCGTAATGACTCACGCTAGTGTTCCAAAAGAAGAACGTGACAAGATTGGTCTCTCCGATAACTTGGTTCGAATCTCAGTGGGAATCGAAGATAAGGAAGACCTTATCAATGATCTGGATCAGGCTCTGAAAAAGGCTGTCAAGGCTTGATTTATTACTGTCTTGTAACTTTCTCAACTTACAATATCAATGAGGTTCATCTATTGATCTATGTTTAACGTAGGTTTGAGGGAATTTTTAAATTTCGAAAAATTTTTTTCGTAACATTTTTTTTGAAGTTACTATTTGCAAATTCAAAAGTCTTTTGAAACTATTACATATTGTCTTAACATCACTTTATTTCATTTTTGTACTGTTCTTTCTTATATTGTTATAGCTTTCCTATCCTTAAAGTACAATTACATACCAACTACAATATGTAGTGTTTTAGTACTGGTTTCCGTGACTTCCGTTTTCAATTTCTATGTTAATTATAGAAAAAACTTTAAAGTAATGGCAGCATTACTCACAGTCACGCAATATTGTTGTCCATTAGCCACTCAGGTACACCATTAGCTGTCAAGTTGGATTTAACATTGAATAAACAGTCCTTGACATTTAGAATGGATATGGTGATATCGGGATTTGAAAATATGGTTAGGGGTTGTAATAGAAATGGCATTGTTTAACGTTTTTCGAGAAATCACTTTCTTGATGTAGGTAACACTATAGGTTAGGAGTTTTGTGTTTTCTATAGTAGATTAAGAGTTTTTGAATTGTTTTTGGTATCGTTAGGTTTATCATTACTTACTTTATTATTGACGTTTGCAAGCGTTTTATATTCAAACCTTTTTTCACCAAAAAACCTACTACAATATAGACATAGATATATATCTATACCTACTACAACACCCCCACCAACACCTGATCGTATAATTTATTCGACTGTACAAGGGGAGAAATCAACAAAACGGTGTGAGGAATATAAAACTGATAAGCACCAAAAACGTGTTTGTTATTAATCTAAATCGTTCAAACGTAGCTGACGTCGTTCCCGGAAAAGATGACGCCCACGTTCTGTAGACAAACCCGTTCGTCGTCCGGCTTGTGCGCGGACGCCCGGCGTGATGTGGCCGAGCGTTGTCGTCCCGGCTCCTCATCCACATCGTCATCAACGTGCGGGAAATCGCCGGAAATTGCGAGAGTTGAGCCGCCAAAGTTGCGATTCAAATGGCTTTGGCCGCTGGACTTGCGCGAATCTCGACCCGCCTCGGTCGAGCCCTTCGCATTGTACTCGGGCATGCAGTACTGGTTCTGGAATTAGTTCTTTATACAGATTTTTGCTTTGTTTGATGCTAGGAATGGCAACTTTTTTAATTTTTTGAAGTGGACTTCTTATTTTTGAAGGTAACTTATTAGTCTTTGATTTAACTTCATACCCTCACAAAATTTAAAAAGTGACATGTTTCATCGTATAAATTGTCGCAAACTCAATTTCTCTTGAATTTTTTAAAAACTAATTGCTAAATATTATAACCTGTGTTAAAATAAAAGTAAAGTACTTCATAAATATTTTGAATTTATATTAGCTTTGAAGTAAAAAGCTTTAACAACGAAAAACTAATTTTGCACCGTGCAATAAAAATAAAAATTTTTAAAAATTACTAAAAATATTTTAAAATCTTGTTTGATATCACGTAAATTGCTGACTATAAACAAGTTTTTAAGTTTAATCGCAAAAAATTTTAAAATTTTTTAATTTTTTGCGAATTGCGGCCTAAAATGGCAATGCACCGTGCAAAGATGTTTCAAAAAAATCAAAAATTTGTAAAAAAATTATGAATATCTACAAAATGCTGCATATGCTACACAAAAAAATATTCGACTCAGCGCTCCCCCCCCCCCTCCAAAAAATTGAAAAACTTACTTTTCTTATCTCCACCACAACCTCGCCCGACTTCAACGTGCGTTGGGTCTGATCTTCGGACAACTTTCGGTCGCTGTACGATGGTTTGTTGCTGTTCAAAATGACTTTTCGGTCAGACTGAGGAGAGACCAATATTGAGGTTGTGAAGCTGCGCTGCTTGCCAAGTTTGTGTTTGTCACCTGCTGTGCCGGGAAGTCGGCACGTTGATGGACTGGCTGCAAATCGAAAAATTACTTTGTGAAAGTTAACACTTGGGTGGGGGCAATAAACTAAAAAAAATATTCAAAAATCCACCCCTAAACCCAAAAAAAATGTTGCTTTATTCTTGCCATAGCCGACAAAATAACTTCAAAAACTCCCCTAAAAACCTAAAAAATCTTCCAAAAACCCACCAAAACTGTTCCTCGGCATCGGGAAATTGGCCTCAGGCAGCGACAACTCCTGAATCGAACCCTGCGCTTCATCGTCAATGTCATAATCATTCAGCTCGTCCTCGTCATCCAGCGTGAACTCGGGCTTGGCCGAGTCCTTCGTCAGTTTGGCTTCGGTTTCGGGGTCGGCTTGCTTGGGTTCTTCTACGTCGGGATACGCCTCGAAGAACTTTTTCCAATCCGCACTCATGTCATCCTCGAATATGTCCTGCAATTGGGCTTGTCATAATGTTATAATGTGGTATGTTGTAATTTGATTATAAGTGGATTAGGGTAATATAAAGCAATGATATCATGGGATGGTAAATTGGATTTTGAGGGTATTTTGATGTCATAGTGCTTGGAAAAGTTTTTTTTTTAATTTTGAGCTTGAAAATGTAAGCATAAAATAAAAATGGTTTTTTTGGGTTTAGTTTAGCAGACTTTACCTATGTAAAGCAATTTTTAAAAAATAAAAAAAAAATTTTTTGAAAAAAAATTGAGGTTGGTCCCGCCTGTTGATGACTTTTGCTCAAAAAATCGAAAAATCATAGGTTTAACTAACAAATCTACCCCATTTTCTTCAAAAAAAGAACAAAAAATCCGCCCTGTTGCCAAAAAAATTATAATATTACCTTTTTTACTAAAAAATCTTCCCTTTTCCCCTTTCAAATCTAAAAAACCCGCCCTGTTTTTCAAAAAATCAATAAAAATCTACCTCACTTTCTCAAGAAACCAACAAAAATCCACCCCATTTCCCCAAACAATCAGCCCTTTTACAAAAAATCCACTCCATTACCCTGAAAAACAAAAATGTCTACCCGACTGCCCCAAAAATCACCCCACCAAACTCACATAGACATATTGAATCAGATGTTCGACGATTTTGGTTTGTTGATGAGCATCGTTGATGAAGCTGTTTTGTGCTCCAGTACCCGTAGACGACGACGAAAAGGAGGTGGGCGTCGATGGACCCGTATTCGACGACCTGTTCCAAATCAGCGACGGCGAGATGACGGCCGCCAGGTTGGCCGGCGTCATCAGGTTCTCCAGCTCGAACCACGACACCCGCCGCAGGTGCATCAGCAGGAACTTGAACGTGTCGTAGTTTTGTTGAGGTAGACGATCGCATAGGCCTTTGAGGACCTCTTTTGATTCGGCTATGTCGGACTGGAAAAGGTGGGGATTAGAAATGAGTTTGATGACAAAAGGGTGTATATGATGTCAATTGTATAACTTAACTACAATTTAAAAGTAACTACAATGTAATAGTTTTACTAGGCTTTCAACTATCTTTCTCTTACCGTGTCGACATCCAGCCAATCCTTGTACAGCTCGTAGGTCATCAAAGGCTCTGGCAGTTTGCGTAAGTACAACTTGACTACCGATGCCAAGTTCATGGGGTGCACTTCGCTGAGATCAACGTTCGCATCTTCGCCGGCCTGCTCGAATTGCACGCAGATTTGTTCGATTTTGCTTTTTACACCGCATGTTCGGTACAAGCCCTGAAGGTAATTCGTTTATGATAAGGATATGGGTTATGTTAGAGTAGGCTTTGGCTTTTTAATGTGAAATTAGGCTTCTCTTGACAAGGAAAACTCTTTTTTATTGGAAAACTTTTCAAAATATCGCTGACATTTTCATATTTCATTGATTATCTTGCATGACAGTTTCTTTTCCTAATTCTTTTCGACAAGAAAGTAGCTTGAATCACACTTTCTTCCCACTAAGATTCTTTTCTGTGCCACTTTTCATTGATTCCCTCGCTAAACATTATCATTCGTCAATGATTCTCTTAAATGACAATGATTGGCCGTGCCATTCCTCATTGATGCGCTGGGATTAAAAGTTCTTTTTCGGCAATAGCGGTATACTTAAGGGCTTGTGACATCAATCACAACTTACGGTCGAAAAAAGCCGCTGACGTAGGCCAAGTTTTCGGCCGCAATCCCAAAAATTCGATGAAAAATAGAAAAGTTCATTGGGAAAGAGGACGATGATTACTTTGGTTATCTTATTGCAATCTTTGCTTTTTTTCTCTGACGTGCATTTCCTATTGCGTTTTAAGGCTTATCAACTTAATCTCTCTTCTTTTGGTTGTTATATTGAGGGTTTGTAGCTAATTTTACAGGTTTTGGGAGCTGTTTGGGCGTTATCTTCGGCTTCTCCGGCTCTATCTTAAGCTCTTGCTTCCCATTTTACAATGATAACCCTTTGATAGCTGTATCTAGCCTCACATCACTCTATTTTCTTTCTAAATCTAGCCTTATCAACCTCACACCCTCTCCAACTTACTTTACAATTCATTCCGCGCTTCTGAAGTTCGTCGATGCACTTTTCGAGTATGATGGGCACTTGACGGCGCTGGGCCTGTAAGTGGCCGATTAATGGCACGCCGAAGATGCTCATCCGGCGGTTGCCCGCGGATTCCGCCGTCAGCCGATGCGCCGACGGCCCGCAGACCACGCTTAACAACGGCAAACACTTCTTGTGCCACACGATCCCGCATATCGTACACTTCACGGCGTCGAAAATGACGAGATGCTCGCAATGTGCACACCGTGTCACTTGGCGCGTACGTTGAAGTTGGTGGGATTTGGCGGCGTCGGATTGCTCGACGTGGTTCAGGGATTGATCAAAGATACGTGCTGAAACATTGAGGAATATATGATGGAAAGATGGTGTTTTAGGTAATAAGCAGCAACTTAAGTTAACATAAATTAGCTTTTCTGGTTAGTAGAGATAATGGCATTTACGTTGTATCTAAAAAAAGAAACGGACCGTTTCACAAAATTTCAAAAATTCATATAAAACACGAAATTGTTATGAAAAACGGCAAAAATTTTTGATTTTTCCCAAAAAACACACAAAATCAACAAAAAAATCGCTAAGCGGAACAAAGGAATTGCAACGGCACATACTCATACTCTTTTTCTGACGCCGCGACGACGTCTCGGCTATGTAGTCAATGTGCTCTTCGGCGTTGAGGGCGTTCCGTCGACGTGCGGAGCTGGGCGCGGATTCACCGGAGCTTGTGGCCATTGACAGCGAGCTGTTCGCAAAGTCCTCATCCGGTTTGTCGCCGCCGCCGGCCGTGGATGTGGAGCCCCGCAACAATGAAGCTGAAGAGATGGAGCGGCCCGGCAAGCTTTGCAAGAAGGACATGTACTCGCTACCGGGCGAGCTCTCCCGAATGGCATGAGCCAACCGATTGTACTCTTGCGGCAATAGGGTCCAGAGGTCGGCGAACGCCTGCAAGTGTGGGGGTTTTGGGTAAAATACGAGAGATTTTTGTTAAATGAGGTATTTAATTTTGTAAAAAAAATTCATAATGTGAGGTTAATGTTGTAAAAAAGTCTTTCAACATGACACTAGTTCTTCTTCTCTATCAGTATTTAAAGCTCTTTGAGGACACGTGAGCTATTGTAGCCACAAATCAACCCTAGTACTCACCTTGACGTAGTGTGAAGCACACGCTGTGGTTGTCAAGTCGCAATGTCGAATCAAGTCACAGAGCTCGTCGATTGTTATCAACTGCAAAAAGAAAACCGGAATATAATAAGATATAAACTGCGGAAAGCGTGAACAATGGGCATGAAAGAATCTCTATGGAATTGGTCCATATTTTAGGGGCTTTATAAAATCATAAAAAACGTCATTCTCGGGCGCCGGGGCCACCGGGACAATGGGGTCAGATGTGAGAAGGAAAGCAGAAGATAATATAAAATAAGGTAAGGCCTCGTCCCCCCTTTCACAACCCGAACGTGTGTGTGGCACGAAGAGTTTAGGCCTAAACTATGTATAAGAAGGGCGGCAGCCGGGCCCGGAACAGAAGAGACCAAGTTTGGCGGTGGTCAGAAAATTGAATTTCGCACGACGGCTGCTAAGTTGAAGAGGAAGACCTCAAAAAGTCATGATGGGACCGGAGATGAAGCTCGAAATAAGGAGAAGACGAACGTGTTAAAAGAGGTCACACTGCCACCCAAATTTCCCCCCGCCCGACTTCTTTGTTGAACAGGAAGTACACCGGAAGAGGCGCCTCTTTATCAAGACGTATGAATGGCGCTCCACCAGCACCGTGCTGAAGTACGACCATCAAAATGGGCTCCATCAGAAGCTAGCGGTCCCCGCAATCGCCACAACATCCCATAATCTTGTGGTAAAAGTTGGGGTTGGCCGGTTTTTTTTGTTCCTGCTACTGTGACTCGAGCTGCCTCCTATCTATCATCCCAAGGGTTACTTTTTACTGCTTAGCATGCTTTCCAGTCGTCTTCATCGTGCCCCCTCTTCGTGTTCCGGAGAGGCGCGAAGCGTTCGTAAAATTGGCAGCGCCGCCTCAAGAAAAAAGGAACGAATATGCAGAAAAATATCAAAAAAAAACAGCACCGTGGAAATAGGAGAATGTCAAGACGAAAAAGGAGACGAGCACCAAGAATAAAGAAGCGAAAGAGGCCAGATTAAGGAGCCAATCGAAGAGTGATGAAACGGCAATGAAGACATCATCGTGTGAAATCAACGGTTTCCGGTGTTTGTCATAATTTTGGAAAGTTTGCAAGAAATTGCTTTTGGAAGGACAAAGTAGTGTTTGAGGCCAATTGCTGTGTTTTAGGCTTGGTCTTAAGAGTCTTTGCAGAAAATGTTGCAAAAAATTTACTAAAGATTAAAATAAGATCTTTACAGCTAGAAATGAAAGAAATGTCATATTAGATCTTACTAAAATTAACATTCTAAGCCTTATATAAAGCCTAAGATTCTGCCCTATCAAAATTAGAGTTATAAGAGTTAATCTTCAAACATTCCTGGCTCTATCAACGCCAACACCCCACACTCCCTCACCTGTGACCCTCACAACCTAACAAAATGCAATTCTTTCAATAAAATCAAAAAAAAATTCTAATTAAACGTATAAAACCCCTCTGCCCGATGCCATACACTAGAATATTTTTCGGCGCGGCCCCCTGAAGACAAAATCATCAACACCGCGAAAGATGAAGGGCATCAGAAGAGGAGGAGAAACGTGGGGGACCAAAGTCAAAGACCGGGCGGCGCGCAGTCATGCTGTCAAATTTAACTGCGCCATATGTGGCCAAATTATCTTTCCATGATGACATGACGTTTCGCCCTTCAGGCCCGTCGTTCCTTTCCCTCAATGAATATCCCCGATGGAATAAATATCAGCTTCAAACACACACACACACACACGGTGGCTAATTTGTTGGTGCAAGAGTTTAGGTATGGTTTTTGGAATTTTTTGAAAAAAATATAAGAAAAATTGAGAAAAACGTCTTGGGTAACATTTTTAAAAATATTTTGAGAACAACTGTAACAGCTTCAACATTAACAAGAAAATTGCCAAACCTGTCCTGCTCTGATTTAGTTCAAACTTTTTAAATAGAAAGATGATGTAAATACAAGACCTTCAGTAAAGTACTAAATCGCGCTTTCTAATCAATCTCGATAAAAGCGAAATCAAAAAGATAAGCTCCCGTCAAATTGGCATTGTGTTTCAAGCTTATAACTTTCCAATTTTTTGATTTTTCTTTGATAAACAAGTAAAAAAGCTTTAAATAACTTATAATTTTAAATTTGTAAGCGTATCTTGTCTGGAAGGTCGCAAAAAGCGATCGAAACACAATGCCAAATTTGCAAATTGGCGGGAAAGTTTAAGATTTAAATTATAAAACTCAAAAGTGCAAGCTAAAATTTTTTATAGGTACTATTGAAGGCACAAAGAACTCATATAAAATTTAGAGCTGATTCTGAGCGGGGCGGGTTGGGTACTTTCTCTATAGTCTTTATAGACCATACCGCTCAAAAAAAATTTTTTTGAAAAAAGCTGAACTCAGACCCTCCCACACCTCAAAAATTTTCAAAAAAAAATTGTATTCAAAAAACTTTTTTTTCCTTTTTTCCGCGGGCAAAAAAGACTGTTTTCTCTATCAAAAAATCACCCTCCCCCCTCTCACAAAACAAAATTTTTTTAAGTAAAAAATTTAAAAAATTGAAAATGAAGCAATTGGCCCCGAAATCATGAAGAAGATAAACCCTTTGTTTGTTTTGGTTCCAATTTCTTTTAAACCCCCCTACGAAATACATGAATAATTAAATGGCTTGTTATAAAACGCCACGCAAAGTTGGGGGCAACCGGCGAGGTTTCTGACAACGTTTCGGTCATCGTGCGCCGTTCCTTCGCACGATGACACGCCAAAGGAGGAGGACAAAAGTGGCAGGAAAAGGGGGTAATGCTAAAAATAGTAGAAGGGGATGAGAGAGGGTGGGGGTTGGGCGGGGTAAATGAAAGTAGGGTAAAAAAATGGGGGGGGTGATAAAATTTTGTAAGAATGTGGAGGGGGGGGTGTAGTAAGCATAAAGTGGGGAAGTAAACGGGCAGAGTAAGGCAGGTAGAGTACGTAGGGTAGGGTTAGAAAAAAGATAAGACTAGGTTTAAATAAGAAAAACCCAAAAAAAGTAAAGGGAGGCGGACGAGTGCGAAACGGCCGGGATAACAACGGTTTGAGGCCACAAATTAGCCATCTACACGCAATTAAAGGCCTTGGTCCGATTGGTGTGAAACAGTGCATGAAATAAGCAATACAACCCCAAAAGTGCATTCCCGCGAGAATATTTTACGTTATGATAGGGGGTATAAACGAAGGCCCCTCCGTATTAGGCGGCTACGTGCTCGCTGCCTGGATATAAAGGCAGCGAGCGCGTAGCTACGTGATTATTGCGGGCACAGTATAAAAGCCTGGGGCTTAAGCGTGCGCTGTATAGACGGATTTTTGAAGTTGCAAGTACAATATTATTTTACTTCGAACTTACAATACCCTACCGTATCTCAGCATAATGTAACTTATCCTACCCTTCTTTCAAGGCCTAAAAAGCTCTAGACCATGTACAACAAAGTAATACACCTCTCAAACACTGTGTTAGATTGTTCAAATAATTCTGTGCCCCTAACCTCCAAAACTTTCTTTGTGAGGGGCTCAGAATTATTTGAACATAAAAAACAGCCTCCAATCCTTACAGTACCATCTAAAACAACCTCCAAGACCTACAGCACCACCTAAAAAAGCCTCGAAAATCTACAGTACTATCTAAAATAGCCTCCCAATGTTGTATACCTTCTTTGAATAACCCTCAATTGGGTATAATAAACTCAACGACCAGTTCTCACGCCAGTTTATTTAACGGCACCGAACCCTATTCTTATATACATGCATAGAAAAAGGCCATTCACAACAAAAAACAGCTACAATTTTATGTTTTTCACATATTGTTCACTTGTAAATAAAGTGCGTGAAATAGTTGTTACTATGTCAAAAAGAGCGAGTTAAGTGGAGTAGAGAAGGGTAGGAGTGAAAAGTAAAAATGCAAAAAAAATTTAAGGTTTTTTAAAATTATGAAAACAAGATAAAATTAAAAAACTTGGAAAAAAATAGATTTCAAATGTCCTTAAAATTGCCTTCCCAAACGTAAACTTTTATTTTTCTTCTGTAAGCCTAGCTATAGCAGGTGGAAGCATGGAACAACAGAATAAGGCAGACAAACGTAGAAAACCTCTAAGGCTAAATTCAAGACAAAGACTAGGGCTAGAATCCCAATTATAAGCCTAAATATCCAACCTTTAAATAGTTTTTTATTTTTTTGCCACACCTTTAGGGTAGGCCTAGGGTCGGGCAACAAAAATTCCGGTCCAATATAAGACCTTTGTTATAAGACGCTCACTTTTGAGCCAAAAAAATATTTTTGTATATCTACCCTTTTAAAAATACTTCATTTTTAAACATTTTTTTAATCCTCCTCCCCTTCCCCTCCTCCTAGCCTTAGTTTATAAAAAAACTAAAAAATTTGCCCTCTTTAAAATTTTTTTTTAAAACATTTGCCCTGCCTCAATCCTTACATTTTTAAAAATTACCTACTTAAGATTACCGCCCACCACCCCTTTTTAAGATTCCTGAATTCCTTGCCCAACATCCCCTTAATAAATAACACACGCTTTTCCTCCACCCCATCCAACTTTTCCTAATTCCATAGCATCCCCACTACCCTCCACGCTCCTCACTCAACTCCTTGTCCCATAATATGTCCCCCTCCCTCTAACACCCCCTATTTCCATAACAACGAACCCAACACCTTCTAAATCCATAACTTCCCCCAACTCCTCCTAATTCCATAACATCCGCCCAACCCCCTCAAAAAACCGGAGCCAACGTGCCCTCCAAGTCCCCATAAAGGTCGGGAGGCGAAAAACGAATGTCATTACCACGGCTTTATGGGCACGTGTCTGGCCATAAACAAATACAAGCCAGCCAGCACATAGCATCGGTATCGCGAAAGTGGAAGGGATATTATATTAGCTCAAGGGATTAGGGCCACTCGAAGATGATATAAGAATGATTGGTACTTACCCGCAACTCTTGAACTGCTCGCCGCCGCTCGTCCAACTCCCTCTCCAGCTTCCAGACCTCGTTTTCGGCCTCGGTCTTCTGAAAAAAGGAAAGAATTTTAAGAGGGCTTTATTAATAAAATAGAAAGGGACTCAAGATGTTTATGTGTAGTAAATAATGAAACATAATATTCGGAATCGTGTGGTCTTTGTGTACTGAGAGAAGACAAAGATTGAAGGAGAATATGCTGTAGTATCTTAATAAATATAAACATTTTGATCCTGCCCTATCTACATCTATCACTCCTTAGCTCTAGATCTACATCTAACCCTAGCTTTAGCCCTAGCCCAGAGCCCTAGCCTAGAACCCTAGCCCAGAGCCCCAAACCTAGTCTTAGGCTGTCCGTGCCATAGCCTATGAACTAGCCTTCACCTAGCCCAGAGCCATAGCTCCAATGATAGCCTTAGTCATATCCCATAAACTAGCCTTGTCCTAGTCTTAGTTCTCGCCCTAGCCCTAGTCAAGCCAATACATGAGCCTAGTCGTAGCTCTGTCCTAGCACGTTCCCTAGCATTGCTCTACCTTTCTCTACCTTACTTTGCTCCCAGATATGGTATCAACCAGCTAGAAATAGATAATATGTAATATGGTAGTAGCTTACTCTAGGCCTACTCGGCCTAAATCCTTGACTTTTTTAAAAAAGTTTCATGCCTCTACTAACATTGCTACCTTTGCTTTTTCTTCTCCCTTTCAAATATTATCAAAAAATGTATAAAAATGATTTTTTTAAAATTTAAAACCCCCTAAAAGCCCCAAGCACTCTTATCATTCGGCCCCGCTTATTGCCAATGATTATATAAACTGCCACTAAGCCGCATTAATCCAACATCTGTCATTATAGAGTAATTTCGGCCCATAAAAGTGTCGCAAAAGATAAATCTTACTCGATTTAGGGCCGTTTCCTCGTTTCGCCGGCGTTTTTCGATTTCCTTCTTTTGGCGATTCGCGTCCACGACCGGTCGAGATGGTACGGATTGAACTTGGCGTATCATATGGTCACGCGCCTTCATATAGCCACCTTCTTTCATGTTCAGGTTCTGACGGGCTCGTCGAAGTTCTTCTTCACATTGCTCCTGAAATTTGAGAAATAAGTATATTGTTGTAGGTTAGGGTTGAAACAACCCCACCTTGTAGTAGCGTTAGCAGTTTTAACAATAATTTTAAAAATTTAAAATAATTTTAAAAAAATATACAAAATAAAACTTTCTTTGTGATGAATTGTGCACAGAATGAGGTTTTAAAAGATAAATTTAGAAAAAAAAACAAATTTTGGTTCGGACATTTTTCATCGTATAAAATAGTCCTCGCAGCCTGCAGTTCGGTTTTTTTTAGGTGTTTTAGCTTAAAAAGAGTTGTAAATTATATTTTTAGGTTAAAAATAAAAATATACATAAAAATAAAAATTTTTTTTGTTTCAAATTTAAAAAATTCTAATTTTTTTAAAAAAATTTTAATTTTAACCTCTGAGCAAAAATGAAAAAAAATAGTAAATTTTCCCAGCTGACATTGTTATTTATTCCCTTTTGTTTATTTTTAGAACACAATTACAGTTTTTCAGCTTTTTTAACTTACCAATTGCTTTTTCTGTTTTGTCCATTCATTTTTAAGTTTGCGCCGCTTGTGGTCATGATCCTTTTGACGGTTTTCGAGGGTCTAAACGATGACAATATTATTAAACTACATCTTTCCTGGCTTTTACAGTAATTTTTTCATTTAACAAAAAATTTTTAAAATTCAAAAAAAATTTTAAAAAAATTTTTTTTTGAAAATTTTAAAATTAAGAAAAATCAAAATTAAAAGTGAAATTCTCCGATTTTAAAAACCCCTACAGCAATAAAACGTTGATTGAGAAGGTTGACCAAATGCTCAGTCCTTGTTGTCATATCGACCTGACTCTCCATCAATTCGTCGAAAACCCCCACCAATGGTAAAGGATTGTTGTTGGCGTCAGCATACAGCAAATTCTTTGTTTGTTCAGCCAATTTGGCCACGTTTCGCGCATGTTCATGTTCCATGACTAGTCGAGAGCGAACAAACTGGAGGAGGTGGCTAGCGTATTTGGACCAGGCCTTACAGCGCTCGAATGCCATTTCGAGCCCATTGTCTTGGCGCACCAACAACTCTCGCATAACATGGGAGTCGGAGTCTAAAAACTGAGGGTTTTAGTTTTAAGCCTGGCTAAGAGGACTAGGTAACTAAAAAAATTTCCTTTAATTTAAATTTAGTTTTTAAAAAATTTTGAAAATTTGCCTCCCCCCCCCCACTCCTTTTTCTGTCATTAAGACTATAATTACCCTCCCAGCACTGCTAATAAGCTTAATTTTAAATATATATTTTTTAAAAATTAAAATATTAAAAAGTCTCAAGTCACCTTCCATCGTATAACATTGTTAGCGCAGCCTGCAAGATTTAAAAACTCTTTTCTTTAGCCTTTAAACCCTGAAAAATAAAAAAAATTTAAGTTCAAAAAATACGAAAGTTTTGCTGAAAAATTAATTTTCATTATCTTTAAAATTTTTGACATAAAAAATTTTGATTTTAAAAACAGCCACTACAAAAAACCCCACAAAACATCCAAAACCCCAAAAAAATAAAGACAGAAGCACTTTTTTAGGCCAGAACTACTTATAATAACCTTCCTAATGGTTTGTCAGATTGTTTCTCGTGCCCTCGAGTTCTCACGGTATGCAACTTTTACCGGTTTTTGGCTAGGTTAATATCGGCATTATTAAGTTCAAATACACTCTTTTCATTACTAATTATGGCAAGGAGTGTATTTTAAGTTAAGGTACTATAAATGGCTTTTGTATCATAAGCAATATGATCAAAAAGCATCGTATTTTACCTACAACAATATTTTATATTAATTTGGTTTCTTAAAATTTAAAAAAACCAAAAAAAAAATTTGAAAAAATCACCACGCCCATCTTTCTCAGCTTTTAAAACCAAAAGTTTTAAAAAAAATTCAAATTAATTTTCTAATTTAAAGCTCCAAAAATTTAAAACGAAACCAGAACTTTAATACCCCCTAGCATTCGTTTTGAAACCTCACTTTACAAACCCATAAAAAAGCTCAAATCCAAAAGCCAAAGCACACGGGTTTACTATTAACATAACTATTACTATTTCCTCTATAACTCTCCCAACTTAACACCATTCTCCTCTCATAAAAACCCTTTCTGGTGGAGTTTGAATTTGATATATTAGGTTGTTCAAATAAATCTGTGCTCCTAGCTGAAACAAATTTTTGGGGTTAGATGGCACAGAACTATTTGAACACTCTAATAGAAAGAATATGGTACAAATAAAGATTAATATCAAGCCAAATAGAAAACTAGCCCTACCCTACCCTAACATGTTCTGCTTAAAATTACTTCAAGCTCAGTTTAGTTAAATTTTACTGTATCTAACGTTAGCTATAGCCCTATCTTATCTAAAACCTTATTCTACCCTACCATCTTTACCTTATCAATCCATAAATTTATTCAAAAACTACACTAAATTTTAAAAAATAACAATATCTACCTCTTTAAAGACACCTTTCATCGTATACCCTTCCCTGACACTAATAGACATAAGGAACAAGCTGGACCGGGCCCAACTTTCAATCCTGGCCCGATCAAAATTTTGTTCAAGTCCGACACGTTTTTCATATCTAAGCCAAAAAATAAAATTTAAATTTTTATAAAAATTTTTGAAAGTTATTTAAATTAACAGGTCAAGAAAAAATTAAAATTTCGAATAAAGCCCTTCGAAAAACCCAAGGGAATTTGAATGCGATAGGAGAAAAAACGCTCGTTTAAACAATACCCACGTGGAATGAGGCCGTAAATGTCGAGCAGGGACGTGTCCCCATTGTTTCGGTGACGGATCAGCCGCTTCACACGGCCTGGAGTCGACCGTGACGAGCCCCATCGTCGGCCAAAGTTGTTGGACGGTGAGTCGATCTTGGCGTGATTGAATGCGGATTCTGATTTTTTCGTCGTGAATGGAGAGCTTAACTTTTTAAAGGTTGATTCTGGCTTGGTGGAAGTTTGATCTGATTTTTGTTTAGTTGAGGGTAGATTGTTGGGATCAAAGTTGTAGGAAAGGTCGTTGATGTGATGTTGAAAAGACGGTTCACTTCTATGGCCAATCAGTGGAGATTTAGGGTTTTTAAGGTAAGGTGATTTTGGCTGGTTAATGAAGGCGGAACTTGAAGTACCATTAAGACTAGAATTGTCATTCAAACCAGAAATTGATGTCCCATTAAAAGCAGACTTAGAAGTACCATCAAAGCCACAATTCAAAGCTCTATTAAGCCTGGAGTCTTGATTAGGATCAAAGTTTGAATTGTCAGCTACATCAGGATTCAACGCTCCATTATAAGCATGATATGCCCCATTACCATAGGTGAAAGTAGGATTGTCATCAAAGGAAGAGTTCAACGCAGTGTTGATATCTAGCTCATCGTCGTATCTAGGATATACTCCACCGTTGAAGGCAGCATAAGCCTCATTATTGTAGGTTGGGTTTGAAGTTTGAAATCCAGATTGTGTGCCATTATTAAACATAGGTTGCGTGCCATTATTGAAGTTAGGAGTAGCACCATTATTAAATGTTGAATCGGTACCAAGGTTAAAGTTAGGCTCTGTGCCATTATTAAAAGTAGAATCCGTAGCATTTGAATAAACAGAAGCTGTGTTGTAAGTAGACGTTGTAGAAGCATAACCGTCATTTCTTGATGATGACATTACTCTACTGTGGTTGTAGTCCATTTTTTCAAAAAATGTTGAAAGAAATGTTACCTAGAGTAGTGATGGTTCAAAGTAAAGCCGTAGTAGGAAACAAAAGTTTAAATAATAGCGTAGAACAATAGTCAAAATTTGTAATTTTCTGATAGAATATAAGTAGATACAGCGGCCTGTATCTTGCGCAAATGATGTGCTGTGTAGTAAAAGTGATATCGTAGAAACTTGTGCTATAAACACTATCCTTGAGTTGAGTAAAAGTAGGTTCTAGTATGTACAGTGAATTCCAACAGTAACTTTGTTACATATAGAGCGTAGGTGTTCCTTGTAGAGCATATAATGGTTACCAGCGGTCAAGCTTAAAACTCTACGCCTTTCCTCTGCTTAACAGGCCAGAACTATCACAATATTCTTAACAACGGCGTTATCACAGCTTCAATAATAATGACCAATCTCAGCCAAACATCAAAATCCAAAACCTTTGATTTTCAAAAACCAACTCGAACCGTAGTCGCCTCTACCGGCCAACCATCACGACAACAATTTGCAAAAAAAGCTCGTCAAACCGCCAAGAATAGACCGTCGAAAGTTTTTTGCAATATCAAGGTACGTCAAAAAACACCGACACCTTGGTGATAGCGATGGAGATTGCGCGTGCGTCTTGGAAGCTTCCTGTCTCTTTCCTTCCATCGTCGGTTTCATCGCCTATTAGCTCGCGGAAATCTGTCCCCCCCCTAAAGTGTTTTTTCTCCATCTTCGCCCAAAACCGTTTTTGGGAAAAGAGACCGTGATTAAAGTCGTGATTGTTAAGGGGGAAAGTCGGGTGGTGATTGCTGAGAAAGCCGGGTAGTGATTTCTGGGCGAAAGGTTGTTAGTGATTGCTAAGAGAAAGCCGGGTAGCAATAGTTAAAGATAATGCCGGAGTGGTGAATGTTGATATAAAGCTGTGTAGTGATGGCTAGAAGAAAGCTAGGTAGCGACTTCTTGGGTAAAGACTGAAAATGATTTCTAAGCAATATGTTGGTCGTGATTGCTAAGAAAAAGCCAAGTAGTAAGTGTTAAGTGATTTCTAGGAAAAAGGTTCATAGTCAATACTACTACCGGAAGTACATAATTACTAAAAGACAGTCAAATATTGATTGTAAAGAGGATAGGGAGTTATGGCTTACAGAAATCTCTCTAGTTTCACATTTACGTTTTAGGTAATAAAATGCATTTTTAAGAATCCATTTGACTTTTTCGTATTTTAGGCTTCAATTTAGACTGGTTTAGACGGCGAGAACAGCGGAGAAATAAAAAATTTAAAAAAGTGTAAAGAACGTAAAACAATAGACAAAAACTTATAAGAGTCCCATATCTACCCCATGCCCCGGCCTCTAAATACCACCCCCGCACTGAAAAAATTATCATTCTCCCCAACACTAGCAAAATCTCTAAGAGATTAACCCCCGAAAAACAAATATTACCCCCCCCCCTACTCCCTCACAATTCTTCCCCCCCCTCACTCTCTTCCACTACCCCCACCCCCGCCCGAAAAAAACCAGCGTAACGGATCACTTTCGTTGACGGAAATCGTGTGTTATGTTCACATACCTGGAGAAGCGCCGGAAAGTTATGTTCACATACCTGGAGAAGCGCCGGACACCCGGGTTTGGTGATTGGAATGCCGCCGCAGGATCTTATTCTTCTTGGCTTCCGTCCGCATCCCATCCGGACTCTGAAAGTTGCGCTCGCTCAACGCCGGCGACTTGAAAGGGGCCTTCTGCAAAAAGTTGCGACATTATGAAAGAGACATTTGAACTTTTTTAATTTTTATTTTAAGTATCAAATTTTTTTTCATGTTTAGGTAACAAATTTTTTTAGGTAATAAAAGTTTTTTTTTATTTTTAGGTAACAAAAAATACATATTAATATAAGTATCAATGCCAATTTTAAGAAGATGCCATTTTTTACTAAATAAATTCAAAAGCCTATACTGTAGTCCAATAAAAATGTATCAAAATCCTACAGTAATTCACAAAAAAAATGTACCAAGAGCTTACTGTAATCCACTAAAAACTTAAAATTTTCAAAAATTTATATGTTAAGCCTAATACGCTACTATGCCTTTTCAATGAGTCATACCCATTTTCTTAATACCTGAAGGAACAGTAATCTATAAAAAAAGCAAAGGTAGACATTATAATGAACTTGATCGCTTAATTTGCGGATTAACTTCTTAGCTCATCTTCATTAACATGCTTCACCTAGCTGCTGCTTTAGCGATGCGGCTACATTAAAAGGGCATATGGTTAAAGTAAAACCAAATAAAAGCAGTACATGTTATCAAGTAGAGCATAAATAAAGTTGATAGTAGTTTAGTAGTGTTAACTAGAGCATAGATAAGGTAATAGCTTATTACATGTAATCAAATAAAGCGTGATTAAGATAATAGCTTAGTACATGTTACCAAGTAGAGCATAAGTAAGATAAGATCTTATTAGTGTTAGCTAGAGCATGTTTAAGAAGATAGCTTAGTACATTATTATCAATTTTAGATAGAAATAGTTACCTTAATTCTCCGATCCAACGTCACAGCATTCATACCACGGACCATGCGCGGCCTTGGTGATTGTGAAGAACGGCAGCTTCTGAAAATATAAAGGATGAAAGCTCATTACTATTGTAACATATTTCCCCTGAAGTAGAAGTGGCTACATAATCAGGTCAAAACAAAACTTTAAAATTTTGAACTTAAAGGCTAAGCCTGGCTATTTAAAAAATATGACTAAGAATAGGCCTGGCTAAAACTAAAAATAGCAAAACTCAAAAACTTTTCAAATTTTACACCACTCATATAATTTTAGACCTACTCAAAATTACTAAAACTTCTCGGTTGCTCATAACACTCGGCTTCAGGATCCACCAAGACCCGGAAGGCTTTATCACCATCAGCTGACAATTTACGAAAAGCTTTATCACTCGATTGTAAATCACTACTGCCAGTGCAAGACTGGAATCTCTTGGCATGTTCATGCCATAATTTACGTTTTTCATCACTAGCTGGTCCCGCAGGCTTTGTGTAGACAGTAGATAATGATTTAGACTGCCGTAAAGCTTCTTGGCTATTTTCTTCTGGCTTCAAACGGTCTTTTGTGGTCTCTGTAGGCTTAAACTGACTAGTTGAATTGTCTTTCCAATCAAATCGAGCCTTTTCTGGCATACACAGATCACTGGTACTCTTTTCTTCTAACCTTCTATTGTTACTAATACCACTAACTACATCTGTGTCCTCCACATCACCTAATACAATATCATCACATCCAGACTCTTCAGAAACCAGTGACAAACATGAATTGCTTGAACTGGACCCTTTTGAATCGATCAAAGTTCCCGAGCTGAGAGACGTCACTTCAATGGCCGGCTTCATCGTATTCAATAAGATCATATCAAAGCAAGAAAACGGCCGTCGAGGTGCATCTCGTGCGTCATGGTTACGTAGTAATGTGTCTTGAAGATGTTGTGGCGACTTTGTTGAAAACTGAGGAAATCCTGTTGTAATGTTTTGTGTAGATACTTCAGAATCTTTGGAATCTGATAGAAAGTTTATTGAAATTGGTTTGGATGGTAGTGTAGGTACGGAAGGGTTTGTAGAGTAGTTGGTAAGGTTGGTAGAGAAGTCAGTTGAGTTAGTAGAAAAATTAGTGGAGAAGCTCAAGTCACTACCTACAGGAACTGACTTAGAAGATGTAGTAGATGCGTTTTTAATTAGCAAAGGAGTTTCAAATGTTGTAGATCCTGTAGCAGCCTTCTGATAAGCCGAATTTACTGTAGGATCAAAATGACAAGTTTTATACCCTTCCTTTACAGATTCTTGTCTATCTTGATTTTTGTAACAGAAAGCTTCAATAGATTCTTTTCGACTTTGTGGTAGATCAGAAAGAACTGGAGTGTCCTCAAGCTTACTCTGAGTTACAGTAGACAAACCTTTTTTAGCTTCTAGCCTACTTTGTAGACCGGTAGAGTAAGATGTTGTAGTCTCTAATATGGGATAGTCAATGTTAGGCCTGTAGGAGTAAGTTGTAGTTGCTTTAACAGCAGAAGTTGTAATAGGTTTTACTGAGGAATTTGTAGTAGGCTTTTCAGTGAAACTTGTAGCAGTTTTACCAAAGGATTTTGTAATAGGCTTTACAGGAGAACTTGTACTATCCTTAACCAGCAAATCAGTACCAACTCCACCTTTCAAACCAGCACAACGTTTATCAAAACCGCCAGTATTAACTTTGCCCAACGAAGCCGTATCACAAGGTTGGGCCGAAAACACAGTCGAACTGGGATCCGCTTTTGGTGTGCCGTTTATGAATCTATAGTTGTTTTGAAATGTGTAGCATCCTATATTGTCTATAAAACTGTGCGGTCGAGCGTAGCCCGTACTCTCTTTCCGCGAGGGCTCTCTTGGTTTGACAAAACTTTTGGCTTCTGTTTCCGCGTTTTTGGGCTGTAGCTCTCTGCGTAGCCGCACGGTGTATTCGGGGGTGGTTTCCGCAGTGTTGTCTGGGAATGGGTGTTGTGTATGAGGAAGGTTTGGTGTCTGTAAGATGGGGTTTTTATTGTTATGCATCTTTGTATTGTTACTAGGGGTATAAGTTACTTCTTTATGTTGCCTTTTCTCAGTGTCGTTACTGTGTTCTATCTTCTGAAGCATTCTCTGCCCATCGGTGTTGCTATGTTCTGTTCTATAAAGCATTCTTTGCCCTATGTCATTACTATGGTCTTCATTCTGTAACCTGTTCTCCATGTAACGTTTTGTTTCATTCTGTAGCCGTTTCTCAGCTTCACAACTACCTTCTTCCCCATTCTGTAGCCTATTCTCACTAACAATACCATCTTTTCCTCCATTATGCTGTCCTCTTCCCTCCGTCTTACTTCCATTTACCCTCCCCAAACCGTTGTACCCGCGCTCCAACAATGTCTTCACGTCTCCACGTTGTATATGAAGTTTGTCGAGATCTTGTGTAGGAATATAGCCCATGTAACTTTTGGGCCGTGTCGCACCTTCGGTTGAGAAACGACGGCCCGTCTCTGTGGAATAGCGATTCATAAATATATTATCCACCAGAGGCAATGCCATCTTTTCTGAATCTATATTTTGGCTACGGATTGATGGATTTTTGACAACGCGGAAGGTTTGTACGGTAAATTGCAAAAACAATAAAAGTAAGGTAGGGTACGGTAAAAAAGATAGGTGGAGTAAAATGAGGTGGAGCAAAATGAAATAGGGTAGTTAGGGTAAGACAGAATGGGTAGAGTAAAGTAGGATAGATAAAGGTAAAATAGCGTAGACAGGGGTAAAGAGTAGAATAGGGTATATAAAGTAAAAATAGAGCACGTAGAGTAACGTAGAGAGAAAGTAAAAACCAAGAGAAAAAAAGAAAACAAAACGAAATGTAGGGAGGGCGGGGTAAAAAAACAGAAATTTTCATCACAAGAGAGGAGAGGGTGAGAAGGAGGAAAGGCGAGGACTAAAGTGTTTATCACAATTTTTTTAAAATTTTTTTAAACAGAAACAGCCTTTCCCCGCCAAAAATTTTAAAAAATATTCATTTTATACTCCCCCCTCCCCTCTCTATTTAAAACATCCGATTTCAATCCCCCCCCGTCTTCAAAATTTATAAAAAAATCATTTTCCACACCCCCCCCCCCCCTTCCTCTTTTTCATTTCAAAAAAAAATTTGAAAAATAAAATTTTATGCTCCCCCCTCCCCGCCTTCAATTCCCCTATACTTCCCAAAAAAAATGAAGAAAAAAACCCGCAAAATTCCTCCAAACAAAACCCCTCGTGTTGAGATTGATAAGACGACCCGCAAATTTGCTTGTTCGAATCGGCTGAAAACTTTTGTCCAACTTTCCCCAACCACACTTTCGAATGATAAGCCCTTCCTGATACGGGAAAAACCGTCCCGAGGTTATGAGCCAGCCGAACTGCTCTTCAATCCCCCCCCCCTTTTCGAAACGTAGCGATTATTCACAAACGCCACGATGACCTACACGGACAGTCGAAGCGTGCTCCCCACCGCCGCCTCCAGCTTCTCGATGCATTGCAACGTGCGTCCATAATCGTTCGTCGCGTTCTCAAAGTTGATCTCTAAAAATATTAACATTGAGGTGATGGGGATGACGTTTATGCTGTGTATGTTGTTTGGTTTTTGGACATATAGAATAGTTTTAGCATTAGGCTTGAATTATATTACATTAGGGTAGGGTAAGACAGAAGAAAAAGGGGTGGACAGAATAAAAAGACTCTGGAAAACCACCCTTTCTTTAAAAAAATTTTTTTTTAGCTTTTATCACCTCCCCCCCCTGACATCTGAAGTTTAAAAACCTGCCCTCTTATCTCGCTCTTACTCACTCATTCAGTTAATTTTAATTTTTTTAAATTTTTTAAAAAATATTTTTTGCCAAGACCCCCCCCCCCCCCCCCATTCATTCCCCTTCCCAATAGAGTCATACTTTTCATTTTTTCCATTTAAAAATTTTGAAGCCATTTCAATTTTAAAATTCAATCGTTTTCCATCTTTTCCACTGCCTCATTTGTATTCCTATTGCCATTTTCAAACTGCTGATGCTGCTGTTTCGAATTTTTTTCAAATAAAAATCACTTTTTATAGCGAATATAAATTGACTTTTTAGTGATAAAATCAATTAAAAAACAATGGAAACATCTTTTATCAGCCTTCAAATTCATTCGGCTGCAAAAAAAATTTTTGGTTGTAAACTAATTTTAAAAAAATGTGCTTTTTATGGCAGAAAGTCTAAAATTTGTAAAGAAATTACTTGATTTAGGTATAAAAGTTCATAAAATTATTTGTAAAAAACTAAATTTTTATTTTTTTTATATTTTTTATGTATTTTAAATCAATTTATATTTAAAATCCACCCCTAAACTAAAACCACAAAAAATTTACTTAAAAATTAAAGAAATACCATCACCACACCCAAACTTTAAAAAATCACAAAACCGGCTTTTAAAATAAAAAAAGTTCATTTACCCATTTGAAAATTAAAAAAAAATCTACCCCAAAAAAAATAAAAAAGACTTCAATTTACTATTAAATTGTTCAAATAATTCTGTGCCCCTAACCTCGGATTTTTTGTAAGGAAACACAGAACTATTTGAACAAACTAGTATTAATAGGGTTATATAAAATAACTTAAGTTAAGGCAGGGTAAAAGAAGGTAAGGTAAAGTAGGAAAAGTTCAAGATAAGGTAGGGTAAAGTAAGGTAGCGTAAGGTAGCATAATTTAAGTATAGAGGAAAGTAAGGTAGGGTAGAATGGAGTTGCGTAGGGCAGACTATATATGGTAGAGTAAGGTTTTTTTGAAATAAAAATTTTTTACAGATCAAAACCCCCCCCCCTCCAATACTTTAAAAAATCACCTCCCACATATAATATAATGTAAAAAAACTCAAATCGATCCATAAATTTTGAATAATTTCAAAATTAATCAGATAAACTGCCCCAAACTTCAAAATCCACCCCTAAACACAAAAAAAATCAGCCCACCTTTGATGGAATGAACCAGCTGACTGGCAGGAATGAGTACTTGTGCCGTTTTGAAGATTGGGTATCGGACCAATAGATCTCTGACAGACTGAGATACCAGCGATAAGGCAGCATGAACTTGAACACATTTACTCTCTCCATCTGAAAATTACATTTTAAATTGACAGTAGCATTAATTACTGTATTTACAGTACTATTTACTGTAAGATTAGTACTATTTACTGTAAGACCAGTACTAGTCACTTTATGATTAGTACTACTTACTGTAGAACTAGTAGCAGTCACTGTATGATTAGTACTATTTACTGCATTACCAGTACTATTTATTGTACGGTCCGTACTATTTTCTGTAAGACCATTACTATTATTTACCATAAAACAGACATTACTAAACATTATCACTGCTATAAACCGGAAATGTTTGATAAATATAGATCCAAACAAGACATTACTGATAAGCTTTATTAACTTGACGTCATTACTTCTCGGAAATCATAAAATGACACATTAATATCACACCCCACGTCACAAATTATTGTTTTATGTCCGTTTGGGTGGTTTTGAGTCATAAACACGGACGTAAAAATATAAACCATATCAGTAATGTCTATTGCCAATATTATTCTATTATTATAGTTTGTTCGAAACGTTTTGAGTCAAACGTAATTTTTTTAAAAAATAGACATAAATTAAATTTTGTAACAGATTTTCAAATGAGGAGAAGAAGATTCACTCTCACAGAGCCAATCCAAAAAATTCAGAGGTGGGGTAGAGTTGTTTACGGCAAAGTAAGATATGAAAAAGTAGGATGAGGAGTAGATAAAAAATGTTTGTACCTAAAAGTAAAAAAAGTTCAAAAAAATTTTTTCACCTTCCCCTCCCCTAAAAAAATTTCAGCGACGTCAGTCATCTCGTCTTCAAAAAAATTTTAAAGCACCATTTCTCCTCCTTTTATGTCAGAAATTAAAAAATTTTATATCATATCCTTTAAAAAAATTTTTTGACTAAAGCTCCAGCCTCGACGCAAAAAAAAACTCAAAAAAATTGAAATGACATTTCAATTTAAAGAAAAACTTTTTCAAGTACTTACCAGGAACATACGAATTCGGATTCAATGAGTTTTTGAGATTATTGATGTGATCCGCAAACAGTTCAATGTCGTTGACCAAGGAGTCTGGTAACTGAAAATACTTTTGAACATAAATTTATATTGCTGTAGGCTTCAAATTAACAAAAAAGCTTTAAAAAGTCTACTATAATATCAAATTAAAAAATCAAAAAACAGAAGAAAAACATAAAATTTTTTGTTTTTTCAAAGATTTTTTTGACATTTCGTCTCAACTTTTTGACATTTCGTTAAAGTTTTTAAAAGTTAATTAGGAAGCCGTTTAAAGCTGGATTTCGGACTAGCTTGGCTTTCATTTTTAGCTGGTCAAAGTAAAAATCGGTAAAAAATTGCGCGGCTGAACAAGAGCGGTCCAAGACTTGGCTAAAACGTATAAGCATCTTTAAAGCCAAGCTTAAAGCTAGCTAAATCATTGATATTATTGTGATTTGTTGCCACAACTATACTACTATCATCCTCTCTATCTAATTCTACAATTTTTATATTTATTTTTAAAAGATAAAAAATTTTGTTACCTAAACCTAAAAATTAAACACTTTTTTATTTTTATAACTTTCAAAATTAGCCCTACCGCATCATCAATGTCCGGATCGATGCCCAGGTCGATGCTGGAGCAACTAGATGACATTCTCTTATCTGAAAACAAATAAGTTATTATTCGAATTGAAGATAGATAGCGGGCAAGTCATCAGACCGCCTCTGACACATGGCCTCTTCTTCCGCGACATTATTAAAATCATAAATATTTGAAGCCAGAATGACTCTTCCTGCTTCGAGTGCTCCCGGTATGATCTGTCATGCAGTTTTTTAAAATAAAATAAGAACTATACACCTAAACTACCTTACCCTACCCTACTTTAGTCTATTCTGCCCAACCCTACTTTAGACATGAGAAACAGGCCAGGCTAGTTCCGATTTGTAGGCCTAACCCAATCAAAATTTTTCTCAGGCCCGGCGCGACCTAAATTTGGGTCAAGCCCGGCCCACCCCGTTCCTCATGTCTATTCTACTTTACTCTACTCTAAACAACCCTACTTATCACATTTTGTAGTTCTTTCAAATTAAAACAAAAAAATATATAAATTTACTACTCCAGCCCAGTACAATAAAAAACAAGAGTAACTGTCTCAGTAATTATGCAATTAAAGCCAAGGAAATGATCCTCAAAACAAGCCTCGAGTAAAAACAAACAAAGTCTAAATTACACGTGAGTAGGCAAACATGATTAAAGTCGAACAACAAAACTCTAATATCCGAAATTAAACTCGCTAGACGAACGAATTGAAAGTATCGGGAAAGACGGAAAAATCCCGCTTTTAATTTGCTACTACGCCGTTTCAAACGTCTTACAAGTGTAGTCAATTTAACTATATTACTAGGCTTTTGGGTAGTGATGTTATCAAAGCGGGAAAACGCAAACAGCAACATTTGTCTTTAGCCCTAGCCCAGAGCCTTAGCCTAGAGCACTAGCCCTGTGCCCTAGCCCAGAACCCTAGCCCAGAGCCCTAGCCCAGAGCCCTAGCCCAGAGCCCTAGCCCAGAACCCTAGCCCAGAGCCCTAGCCATGGCCTTAGCCTTAATAAGCAACTTAATATAACAATAGTATTCAATTACCAATAATAAAGTTAGATGATGCATAAAACCTAGTTAAAGTCGAACTTGGCATGTTTGGGCCGAATTTGTGTTAAACCCTAAAATACGTCATTTGTTGACAAAATTGGGTCGAACTGCACATATGAGCTAAATTATATTACCGTAGAAAAAAGAAGAAGAAAACGATTGTTATTATTGCAAGGGTGCAAAGACAAAATATTTTTTTTAAATTAAAAAAAAATTTTAGATATAAAAAAATTTTAAAAAATTGAAAAAAATGTTAAATGCAAAAAAAATTTAATTGAAAAAAAAATTAATATATGTGCCCTTACCCTATTTTTAGCAAAAAATATCATTTTTCACCAAGCAAACCCCATCAAAACAACAAATCGATACACTTGCAGCAGAATAACTTTGAAACGTACTTTTAAAAATCAGAAGAAGCGATTAAAAACAAAATTGAAACCCCCTGCGGCGTAAACTAGAAAGTTTAAAGCGACGCCGAACCGAATGACCAGCGACAGTTGTCGCGGGTCATTTTGTTTATTGGCCACAAGTTGAGGGCTGGTCATCCGTCTTATTCAAATCTCTACTTTAATATGGCTTTGAAGTTTGGAAACATATTAAAGTAGTATGATTTTGGCTAGGGCTCTGTGCTAGGGCTCTGGGCTAGGGCTCTGGGCTAGGGCTCTGGGTTAGGGCTCTGGGCTAGGGCACTGGCCTAGGACTCTGGGCTTTGGGCTAGGGCTCTGGGTTAGGGCACTGGGCTAGGGCTCTGGGCTTGGGCTTTGGAGTAAGCTAAGCCATTATAAAACTAATAATTATAATAACAAGGAAAGTACCTAAGAATCAGCTCAAAGTTTTTATATGAATTCTTTGTACCAGTAATAGTATCCATAACATATTTAAACTTTTGCTTTCGAGTTTCAAAATTAAAATATTTGAAATTTCCTCTAATTTAGCACTTGGCATTGTGTTGCAAACTGTTTTTCCAAAGTTCTAGATAAGTTAAGCTTACAAATTTAAAAACGTAGGTTTATTTAAAGATTTTCTGCTAGTGTATTAAAGAAAAATGTCTAAAAGTCAAAAAATGACAAAGTTATTAGCTTGAAACACTATGCCAATTTGCAATCTACAGTGGGTGCGGTTCAAAATTTTCTGCAAATTGAAATTTATGTGAGAAATCGCAAGAAAAAAAAAAAGAAATTTTCAATTTGTTTTTTGGAAATGAGTCTTTGGGGGTATGTTTTGGATAAGATCGGTGGGTGCTTGAAATGGTATGGGTAGGGGCTCTTCTGGATGAGCGCCAATTTTTTTAATCTCGATTTTGTTAAGGTTGGCTGGAAAGCTCAATTTAGTACTTTCCTGAAAGTCTTTTATTTACTTGATCTTTCTATATAAAAAGCTTACAGTCAATCATTGCGGGGCAGATCCGGTACTTCCCTTGTAAGCAATGAAACACAAGTTACAAAACAAGCAAAGAGACACATTAAAAAAATAAAACAACCAAAAATATTCAAAATTGTAAAAATAGAACTGAGGTTTACAACATATCAAGATTTATTAATAAAAACAAAAAAAGGCAGGTATTGGATGATAAAAAAGTATCATCAAACGGTCCTTCGTCCTGTCTATGATCCCAATAACAACGATGGCTTATTGTGAGCTGAGCACGCTCGAACCAAACACACCATCTTCGACAATCTCTTGAAGTAGCTGGTTGTCGACAGCATTTTGGAGACAACTGACCGGCCAGCACTAAAGAATGAACTGAATGTGGTCAAAAAAGTCAGTGAATGGTCGATTTCAGTTTTCAATTCCAAAATTCAAATATATGTGAAAACTTAAAAATTTAGAATGTTCAATTTTTTTAGCCCTAGCCCAGAGCGCTAGCTCGGAGCCCTAGTCCAGAGTCTTAGCCCAGAGCCTCAGCTCAGAGCCGTAGCTGAGAGTCCTAGCCTACAGCGCTAGCACAAAGTCTTATCTCAAAGCCTTAGCCCAATGCCTAGTGCCCCCCGAGAAGAGCTCTAGCTTTAGCTATAGTTTAGTTTTGAATCTACCCCAGAATTCTAGCCCTAGCCAAAAAAATGAAGCCGCCAAAAATGAAAATCTTATTTTATTATTAAAAAATTGGTTAAAATTGAGCGGTCGGAAGTTTGGAAATGAAAATTTTACAATTTTTTCCAATTTTAAGATAAAAAAATGAAATTGGAGTAGAATTTTCAAAAACTCGTGATTAGTGGAGCACGATGATTTTGCGGTGTGACAGCGTGATGCTGTAATATTTTTAGTACTGTAATAGAGCATTCGGTTTTGAAAAAACACAAAAAAATATGAATTTCAACTTTAATTGTCAATCAACTAATTAGAAACTTAAAAAAGCTTGCAAAGGTCGTAGGTCGAAGATCATTGTTTTACATCTTCATATGAACACTAATTCTATTATAACAACATGAAAATAAAAATTAACGTATGAAGGCCGCAGGATCAAGCAGATTAGTTTGAATGTTTTAAACCGTATTCAAATTAGCACATTGAAGACAATATATTCAGAAGTTTTTTATATCTAGGTTGTAGGATACAAGAAGGGCATTATTGGATCTAATTTTTTAATTATTATTAACAAATAAGTGATTAGTAGAAAGCGAAAAAAAATTATAAAAATTTTCAAAAAAAAACATTTTTAAATGAAAATTTTGAAGAAATCTGTAAAAAAATTTCAAAACTTTTAAAAAAAGAGAGCGGTTAGTTTTTTTATAATATTTTATGAAAAATACGATGCATTTTGATGATGATTATATGTTGAGTATGATACAGTGTACTCTCGATATAAGAAATGGCAAGGGGATTGAAAAATCGTTCGTTGTAGAGAGGTTTCGTTATATTCGGAGTTCTGTTATCAAAGAAACAGTGCAATTTTTTCTAGAGTTTTTAAAAAAATTCGCTATAAGGGGGATTTCGTTGTAAGCAAAGTCCTATTAGCGGGGTTTTGTACTTAAAAAGACTAATCGTTGATAGCCTTTGTATCAAGATTATTTTGGTCTTGCTTTTTCAATTTTTGAATTTTAAATTTTTTTAAATTTTTTTTATTTCAAAACGTCCACTAATACCCTCACTGTCTTAAGCCTGACGTTAGCTTTTGCCTTATTGTTAGCCCTAATAATAACTATTTTTTCCGTAATTCAATATTGACTGTAACATGCTCTTCTCAATTTTTTCTTGTTTTTTCAAAACTATTTCTGTACTTTGTCAAATTTGCATAAAATTCAAAAAAAATCTCAAATTTCAAAAAAACGTGATATTTCTTAAATTTTTCGAATTTTTTTTTCTAAATTTTGCATATTATGAAATCGAAAAGTGAAGTTGCCTTCCACCGACTTGTTTGGTCACTTTTGTTCCCTGTTCGCCTGTCGTTCGGCTGCGTGTTGAAGAATGGCGTTTAACGCCGAGCTACTTCGCAAAGTCTTGGACTCGAACGTGCTTAAGGCCAGACCTAGCCAGGTTATCTGCGCCAAGTTCCTAAGCTTCAAGCAAAATGGAAAGAGCGTTGTTCGAAGCACAGTCTCGGTTTGTCCGCATCATTCAAGCGGCAAAACCGAAGAGTAAGTTGATTTAGTATGTTATTTTGTTAGCTGTAAACGTAAAGTGAGAATTTGTTTTGATCAACCCTTCTTTCCGCCACATTCTCATTGCCATTTTATATTACTCCTTAAGCCCCCATTAGTTTTGCGATTCTCTTTAAGGTACCTATCGTTGAAAGGCCACCAAATTTTTTCGCAATACGTTGGCGATTTGTCACAAATTGATAATCATGAAATTTAAAACTATTTTGAAAAAGATAACTCGTTCGGTTTCAATTTGAATTTCCAATGACTTTACCAAGTTGAGACCGACCAGTTCAGAAAATAATTATCGAAATTGCTTGATTTTTGACACGGAATGGCATGGTTTTGCAAGGAATTTTTGAGGCTCTTTAAGTACCGTAACATGTTATTGTCATTTTTAAAATGATATATATTTAATGTCATTTTTAGCATGATATATATTTATTGTTTTTTTAGCACGTTCGAGCTTTACGAAGACGGTGTCACCATCCTGAATTACGTGTTCTCTTTGAAGAACATCGACAATCTCTATGTCTATGGGCAGAAAGGCAATGAGTAAGTTTTTATTATTTACAGTTTTTGTTTTTTTTTCAAAAAAAACAATTTGAAAAATTTTAAATTTTATAGGTTTGTGGTGTTAAAATTCGAGAAAACTGATGGGGTTGTAGACGAATTTGAAAATGAAAGAAAGTTATGGATGGTTGGTGATATACTGTTGTCTCAATCGAACGGCCATGCGCTCAAGTTTTATTCTGAAAAAAGACCACGAATTTTTGCTAAAGACGTGGATCTTTTCAATGAAAAAGTCATCGGCAGTGTCGAAAACGGAGATCTTTGGTTTCCTGATAGTTCGTGCAAGACGTTCGAAAGCGGCGAAGAAAACAAGTTGGTTGAGTCAACCTGCTCGGATCCGAATCAACTGCTGCTGTCGTTTGTATGTTACTTTTAATATTCTTTTTGATTAGAAAGACGTTTTTTTGAAATAGAACAACTAGGCCATCTTGGAGGACAAGCCTTGTTTTTTCTTTGAGTAGTATTGAGTAGTATTGTTATGGTGCTAATTTGATGATTTTAAAATTTTACTTCTAGGCCGCGTTGAAAGCACAAGGCGCAACTCTGAGCGATGACGAGGCCAATGCGAACAACTTTGCCATCTTGTTCTATGAGTAGGTGGTTTGTTATCGGTTTATGTGATTAAGAGACTTGGGGTAAATTGTTTCTATTTTTGCTTATAGTTTATTAAAATCTTTTGAGTTTTGGGGGTAGATTTTTAAAATTTTAATTTTTTTAAAGTTGTTAAACAATTTCAGACAAGCTCCCACGACGACAACAACTTCTACGACTAGTACCACTACTACACCCCTTGTCACTGAAGTCGATTTTACTCTTCCAGAAGAGTCAACGTGAGTTTATAATTTGTGAAAGATTCGAACTTTTCACCTTAGGGTCTGTAAGTAGTATTTGCACTATTTTATATATAAATAACGTAAACTCAGACATATTTTAAAATTTAAATTTTTAAGGTTATTTTTGATGTTAGGCGATTGATTGTGGAGGTGGGTTGAAAAACACTAGCAGATACCCTAGCCTGTATCAACTGTTTATGTCACTGTTTTTAGGGTTTTTGTAAGCACCATTGGTGCTGGAAATGGGACCACTGACTCATCGGGAAGTTCGAATTTGGTATAGTAAGTTTTGGTTTTGTATTGTAAAATGGTATCATTTGTACTATGTTGAAACAAAATTTATTTTGGTTAGGGCTTGAACTTCAGAAATAGGGTAAATTTTAGTAGAATAATTACATATTTTAAACGCTATTTGGGTTAAACTTACATTTTTTACTAGTTTTTTTGTATAATATCAACGTAAATTTATGTGTTTCAGCGTTGGTATTGGATGTGCCGTTGTCGGGTTACTTGTAGTCGTGATTGTCGCAATTGTTGCTTGCATTTATTTCTATCGAAAGAAAAAGAAGGCTGATCCAGTAGACAGCTCGTCGCTTAAAACCGCAGTACAAGCACCATTTAGTGAAGTACATGTTGGACCAGATTTAAATCACCGAACTCTCAGGCTCAATGTGTGATAAGCTGAGCAAAATTTTTTTTAATGAGCGTAACTAACTAAACTGAATAAACTGATTAAAAATATAAGAATAACTTTTTTTTCTTAGTGGAAAATGTTGTCGTTTATGTTTATTTTGAGAACAAATGAATGGTATTAATGTAACTTTAGCTTTTTCTTGATACCTTTCTAGGATATTGCGCCGAATATAATTTGGTTTTTGAAACGAGATCTATCTAATATGAAAGAGCGTAAAATGTTATCCAGAAAGCTGTTTTCAATAGCTGTTAACTCTCGGCTAGCAGAATATGAGCAGCTACAGTACTCTTCGGTCCTGTTCTCTCGTCCTCGGCAAAACGAATGGGTTGTAAAGCCAATCCAATTTTGCCGAGAGGTTAAAAGATGACCTTCAGCGTTTGTATTTCAATTAATTTTATACCTCAATTTCTTTTGCTTACTCCCAGTCCAGCCTTAGACTTTGCTCAGCTTTAACCTTGGCTTAGTTTCAGTCCAGCCTTATACTCTGCTTAGCCGTAGCCTCAAGAGATAGTCTGAAGTGTAGAAGCCGGACAGTTCGAAGCTCATCGATTTCCTTTCGGCGTTTTGCCATTATGAGAAGACGCCATGGCTTGTTGTTTGGCTAGCCAAACAATATTTTGATTGAAAACTATTTGCTAGATCATAATTTTTGTTTTTAATTAAAGTCTTCCTCTCTGTGTTTTTTTGGAAAAAAAGCTACCTATGCCAATTTTTTTGACTCCCGCCCCCCCAGAACCAAAGTGCCACCTCTGGCAGTAACAGTAGATTTTCGACTGAAATGATACAAGACAAGTTGGCCGTAGTTTTTAAATCAAAATTAAAAAAAAATTAAAAATTGGATTTATTAAACACAAACGCCTACAATAAGTTAATTTTAATGCATTTTGATTTTAATTAGTTGGTGAGGTATAACATATTTTGTCAGTTCAACGAGTTCCGCAACTGATGTCGTAGAAAGTTGTCAGCTTTTTCTAAAAAATATTTTTTTTTATTTCGAAACGTTTAATTTTCGAAAAAAATGGATTTTTTTTATTAACAAGGAAGGTGCTCGACTCGCCTAGCTTCAATTGACTTCAAATTTATTACATAGAATGATCATTTAGGTATAAGACCTTCCGAAAAGTAATAAATTAAACTTTCCAGTCGAGCTCGAGAAAATCGAGATACAAAATTTAGGTTTTAAATTCCCCGCTGAATTGGCATTGTGTTTCAAGCTTGTAACATTGTCATTTTTTGACTTTTAACTTTTTTATACTAGTTCAAAATCTTTAGATAAACTTGAATTTTTAAATTAGTAAGCGTAGCTTGTCTGGAATGTCAAAACAAGTACTTAAAACACAATGCCAAAGTGGCCAAATTGGCGGGAAACTTAAAAATAAAAACTTTAAAACTCAAAAGAGCAAACACAAGTTTATAGGTTTTATGAAGTAGACTGATCTGAAAAGCCGAAAAAAGTGTTTGCAACACAATGCCAACGTTGCCAAATTGACGGTAAACTTAAATATTTAAACAGAGGACACAAAACCAAGCTAAACTCTTTTAAATGTGCTACTGGAGCTTCAAAAAATTTAAAACCATTAAACTGACTCTGAGTAGGGCAGTTTGGCCACCTTCCTTGTGAAAAAAAAATTTTTTTAAATATATTTTATGATAAAACCCAACACATACCCTTATTGATCATGTTGGGATCCGACCGTCGGTCGAAGATGCTCTTAAACACTCCGGCCAACTTCACGATGGCATAATCCGGCCTTAACGCGACAAGATGGTTGTGCACTTTGTGTGTTGGCTCGAATAGTACTTGTGGTTCTTCGGCCGGCACTTCTATCGATATTAAGCGTTGTGGAGTTCGGGGCAAGGGGATATTCCGATAGAACCGCCCGTCCACCACAATACAAAGTAACAAGAAGATGGTGCAAGTTTGAAGCAAAGATACCATAGTAGGTTCTAAAAAAAACTCGGCGTTTAATGACGTTTTTTGTATGAAGAAGCTTTTTTTGACGCGTATTTTATATCATGATAATGATTTTTTAAATAAATTGGTTAATTTCGATAAATAAACGAAACGTCACAAAATTTATTGGGAAAATAAGTTGTTGGATGCAAGAAAATAAGGTCGTAATTTCAATGTAGTTTAAACTAATTGTCATAAAACGGCTAAAAATAGAACTTAAGGTTTTTGAGCGAAATGTCACAAAATTTATTGGAAATGTTAACAAAATGTCAAAAACTTTAAAGATTTTAAAAATTGCCTAAAATTCCATAAATAAAACGTATAACACAAAGTCAAAAATCTTTTTTCTTATTCCCACAAAATTTGATAATCCTAAGACCTTCATCTGCAACAATATAACCCAACCCTCTTACAACTTTTCTTAAATACCCCACTTGTACCTAAAATACCAAAACTGCCAGAGTTGGCTGTTTAATATACAAAATTTATTTTTACTCCCAAACTACAATATTGCACCTGCACCGAGAAGCATCTTTGCGTCAAATACCATCTTAATGCCCACACATATGTTACCTTAATGCTTAATACAATTTTGCAGCGTACGTGCTGCAATTTACGTTGTAAGTTGTCACTAATACCATGGTTAATATGCTTGAAACGTAAGAGTTTAAGTTTGACATGAGAAATATTGTACTAGGTGGTATTGTAATAAGTATGACAAGTCATGATACGAAGTACTGTTACAAAATGGTTTAATAGTTTAGCCCTACCCTACCCTACCCTACCCTACCCTACCCTACCCTACCCTACCTTACTCTACCCTACCTTACCCTACCCTACCCTACCCTACCTTACCCTACCCTACCTTACTCTACCCTACCCTACTCTACCCTACCCTACCCTACCCTACCCTACCCTACCCTACCCTACCCTACCCTACCCTACCCTACCCTACCCTACCCTACCTTACTTTACCCTACCCTACCCAACCCTACCCTACCCTACCCTACCCTACCCTACCCTACCCTACCCTACCCTACCCTACCTTACCCTACCCTACCCTACCCTACCCTACCCTACCCTACCTTACCCTACCCTACCCTACCCTACCCCTACCCTACCCTACCCTACCCTACCCTACCTTACCCTACCCTACCTTACTCTACCCTACCCTACTCTACCCTACCCCTACCCTACCCTACCCTACCCTACCCCTACCCTACCTTACCCTACCCTACCCCTACCCCTACCCCTACCCTACCTTACCCCTACCCTACCTTACTCTACCCTACCCTACTCTACCCTACCCTACCCTACCCTACCCTACCCTACCCTACCCTACCCTACCCTACCCTACCCTACCTTACCCCTACCCCTACCCCTACCCCTACCCTACCCTACTCTACCCCTACCCTACCTTACCCTACCCCTACCCTACCCTACCCTACCCCTACCCTACCCCTACCCTACCCTACCTTACCTACCCTACCCTACCTTACCCTACCCTACCCTACCCTACCCTACCCTACCCTACCCTACCCTACCTTACCCTACCCCTACCCTACCCTACCCCTACCCTACCCTACCTTACCCTACCCTACCCTACCCTACCCTACCCTACCCTACCCTACCCTACCCTACCTTACCCTACCCTACCTTACTCTACCCTACCCTACTCTACCCTACCCTACCCTACCCTACCCTACCCTACCCTACCCTACCCTACCCTACCTTACCCCTACCCTACCCTACCCTACCCTACCCTACCCTACCCTACCTTACCCTACCCTACCTTACTCTACCCTACCCTACTCTACCCTACCCTACCCTACCCTACCCTACCCTACCCTACCCTACCCTACCTTACCCTACCCTACCCTACCCTACCCTACCCTACCCTACCCTACCCTACCCTACCCTACCTTACCCTACCCTACCCTACCCTACCCTACCCTACCCTACCCTACCCTACCCTACCTTACCTACCCTACCCTACCTTACCCTACCCTACTCTACCCTGCCCTACCCGACCTTATATCAAACCCTACCGTACTTGTAGAAACAGTATATCCTTAAAAGTACAGTACAAATCCTACAGTTTATACACGACCATGTAGATAAAGTATACTTCTTACAACCTGCCTCTGTCTAATACAAATCTCAAAACACAAATCCAAGCTCTACCATGCAACTCGTATCACAATGTAAATCCGAGACTGGTTCTACGTGTTGTAACAAACGTAATCCTACTTATATACTGTTTCAGCATAACTCTATTCATATCTTGCTGGATTAGCTGTAAAGATTAGAACGTACTAATCGTCACTATAACTTTGTTCTAACTATAGTTCATATCAGCTTGTTTAATATTGGTTTCAAAAAAAAGTTCAATCCTTAGTGGATTTGGCTTTGTACTGTGATGTTACAGTTACTGATAAGTGAAGTCATTTTTACGCATTAATTCTACAACTTGCTATCTTTTAATAGTTCTTCTAATTCTTTTACGAAATCCAGTATTAGTACGTAGAGATCAATTAGAAAGATTTCGTTGTTTCTTTTTATAAACGCAAAAGTCAAGCCCGGCTAACTTAGAAACTGTAACAGGATTAAATAGTAATGTCAAGACAACATGAACAAAGAGGATTTAAAGACTTGATTCGAAACGTAATAGTGAAGAAGCTTTAATAATACTGTAGATTTTTGATATACTCTGCCTGTTTCCTGCCTTTGCCCTGCCTTTGCTTTGTCATTGTCCTGCCTTTACCCTGCCTTTGCCCTGAATTTGCCTTGCCTTTACCCTGCCTTTGCCCTGCCTTTGCCCTGAATTTGCCCTGCCTTTGCCATGCCTTTGCCTTGCTTTTGCCCTTCCTTTGCTTTGCCTTTCCCCTGCCTTTACTCGTCCCAAAAATAAAAAAACAATCTATATTTCTTTGCACCAAAACTATCTACCCTACATTGATAAAACTTCAATTTTACAAGCCTTATACTCTTACGTACATATATATACATCTATAGATATTCATAAAAATATATTCTAACTTCTGTCCAATTAGATGACATAACTTTTCGTACTCATCCCAGTCCAAAGTCTGGCCAATTTCCTGGCTAGAGTTTGACAGTTACTCAGCTCGTCACAACTTTAGTAAACTCTCGCCCTCCTCCAGAGTGTGCAAGGGTATAACATTACTTTTGCGTATTTTTAGCAGTTTTAATTGTAAGACGTACGATTCATTAGACGAATGGTAAAATCTCCCGGATATTGTGTAGAATTAACAAAATTAAGAAACGACGGTCAAAAAGTCTTTGCCGTTAATTTGAGCGAGTTTAGTAGAGAATTGAACAAGGATTTTAGAGTACGACGAGTATGAATAAGCAAGGTACAATCTGAGTAATTAAAAATAGATATCTAATGCAAAGGTCATCAATTATCGCATAATAAACATTAAGTATAAAAAAATGGTACACAATAGGTTAAGGTGAAACCATAGTACTTCGTAAGAACTATATAGTACAAAAAGCAAAAAAAAAGTAAGGTAGGGTAGGATAGGATAGAAAAAAGATGGCTACAACCAAGGCCGGGCAGAAACTTTTGGTCTGGGAGCGGGGGTGGAAAAAATGTTTTTTCGAAATCCACAGGGGGGACCACGTTCAACTTTTTTCAAAAACTTTTTTAGGGGGGGAGTGGAACCCCGTCCACAACTAACTCAGCGCCTGGCCCTGGCTACAACTACTTATCTTACTTTAAGTGTGCACAACTTTAACCCAATATCTATATTTTTCTTCCCATAAGCAAGAGCATAAACCTTGTTATTATACACCAGGAAATATCAAAAATTGGTTTTTGATTATTCAATTAAATTAAAAAATACTGCTGCAAAGACTCTGTATCTTTGCAAACATCAGTTGTCGTAGGCGAAGTAAAACCTACTGTGACATACTGTTATCACAAAAGTGAATCCAACTGTAACATAATTCATGCTAAATTTTAAAATATTTTCAATTTCAAAAACGAAAAATTTTTTCTTTTTTTGCCAGTTGAATTCAAAAATTTGTGTAAAATAATGCGGTAAGTAAAACTTTTTTAAATCGGCACTATGAGTTTGAAAACAATTTTTTTCCTTGTCCTAGTATAACACATATATGTATATATTCACTAAACAATAGAAGGCAATTTTATACCAAAAAAGACCTTGAATAGTAATAGAAAAAAGTTATACATAGTAACCACCCTCTAGCTCACTAAATCATTACCTATGACACGCAACCCAGATATTCATACCCACCAGCCCAATAAAGAACCAAAGGGTAGTATCTATAACAACGTCATAACCCAAATACTCTTCTTTGTTTTACCAATTTGGAAAGGGTATTACTACTGAATTGTGTTTAAAAGGACATTAGCTCTATAACATTAGTTTTATGTATCAAATGAAAAATACCCCGCTCAGCACTGCCTATGTTGAAATCTTACTTCATAACTATATTATGTTAAATAAATGTATAGAATGAATGACACTTATAAAATTAATAATAGTATTATATGGTCTGTAGAACTCTCTTGATATCATAGTTAAACGATCACGAATCCTATTTAATCTCGTTGGCATTCTGTGTCAATTATGATGTTCATATAGTACACACAACAAAGGCAACCAAATATGACTACACAAAAGTTTATATAGCCATACAATAATAGTGCACTACCATAAAACAGAAAATGCAAAATAATTTTTGATTTATAAGTAAAAATGACACTGAAAATCACATATCAACCTTCAGGCCGAGTAAAAACTACCAACCAAGGAATTATAAAGCTTAAAAACTTGGTATTTTACCTCACAAATAAAGTGAACAACTTATTTTTTTGTCTTTTTTATAATTATAAAGCATTTTATCATATAATCATAACATAATAAACAAGCATTTACATATATAATTATGGTGAATGTAAAAACCTTTTAAATTGTGAGTGATGTAGACATATACTATTATCTAGAAGGTGGTAGACAATATAATAGTTTTTAAACGTCAAAAATCAAAGAACAAACTTACGACTGGCCTGCCGTGCTTCACCCTTGCCTTGCCTTGCCTTGCCTTGCCTTGCCTTGCCTTGCCTTGCCTTGCCTTGCCTTGCCTTGCCTTGCCTTGCCTTGCCTTGCCTTGTGTTGCCGTGCCTTCCTACTCTGCTTTCTTCTAAATAAACCTTGCCCTGTCCTACCACGCCCTGCCTTACCCTGTCCTATTGCACTAATTTTCAACACCCTGTCTCCGCATCTCGCCCCCTAAACCTCGACCCTAACAACTATATAAAACCATTTGTCACATATTCGTATAGCCATTAAAGAACCGCAAAAATAGCTAAGAAGAATAATATAGTATTTGTGTTGTACCTACGTACTTGTCAAACACATTACTCAGATTTCATTCCAAGCAACTTCTCAATCCCACGTATTGCTGTCAGATGGACAAAACGTGAACATGTTTCAATATTACGGTTTGTCATACTATAATATATCGTCATGACTAATCTATTTTTATGTCAAGAGGAAAGACAAAGTGTCAATCCTTTATTTACAAAAAAAATTTACTACCCTACCCTACCCTACCCTACCCTACCCTACCCTACCCTACCCTACCCTACCCTACCTTACCCTACCCTACCCTACCCTACCCTACCCTACCCTACCCTATACCTTGCCCTACTCTACCCTACCCCACCCTATATCTTGCCCTATTTTACCTGGTCTATCATTCCCCAACCTTAACCTACGCTACTCTATCCTACTTAACTCTACATACACTATCTTCCCTTGTTCTACCACGGCCTTCCTTACTCCCTCCCAATACCACACATATCTACCTTATGTATATTTCCAAATTACCTAGCCCACCCTAACTGTAGTTAAAAATTTTAAACTTAGTATTTTGTATTGTTATAATAGCCATAGCCACAATATAATGACCATCGTACTTTGATAGACAAATGATAACGTTGTTCGTACTAAAAGTACTCTTTCTTGTGCGTAACATTTACGCTTCAGACCCCCAATTGGATTACGGTGTAACAAAGCGAAAAGCTTATAAAATAATTTTAACGTTTCCAATTACTCCTACATAACTTAATAAGGACATACGCACTTTTGGTTGGTTTTTAGGCTAGATGAATGGTATTCGAGGTAGGATGGTGTAAAAAATAAGGATAGGGTAACGTAGGGTTAAACTTAGCTTCTTAGCTATTAATAAGCGTCCCTCAAAAGAAACCACCTCTTCAAAAAAATTTCCCCCCCCCCTCCTCCTTTTCAGGCTAGAACTCCCTGCCCCCCCCCCTACACAAAATAGATCAAACTTATTCCTCCATCCTTCCTTCTTCCCCCCCCCCCCCCCCCTCGGCCTATCTTCCGCCCCCTTCCTCCATTCTCCCCCTCCCCCTCCCTTCCCTCCTCCCCAATTCAAATAAATTTTAAGTAAGAAACCTAACATCAAAACACTCGCCTACCATAATGTAACAGTTAGCATGCCTTATATTCTTCTTTAAACTCACGTATGTCATTATATCCACTACCCAGAAAACAAGTCTCATAACTACTGTGACACATACCATACATATTCTAATAACATGTATCTAAGTCATTAACTGTTTATTTGACAACCAGTCACATATAATTATTCTTTCTCCAGTCAATATAAACCAAACGACACATTATACACAAACAAACAACAAGTTTTATGTCTTATACCTGAAGAATGAGTCATACGTAGGTAGTATCTACTGTAGTAACAAGATATGACTTAAAATTTCGTTTTTTTTTGAACGTTGTAGATACGAATAGATTTCTTAGTGTGCCTACAACTTGCTGCTGCAAACTTAAAAAATGCCCTGCTCTACATTGCCTTACCGTATCCTACCATAATTTGCCCTACTCTGACTTACACTACATTGGTCTACTCTACTCTACCTAACCTACCTTATCCAGTCTTATCCTACCATACGTTGCCCTACAGTACCCTACCTTACCCTACCACACATTGCCCTACCATACCCTAATCCTAACATAATACTATTAATCTATTCATATATTATAAAGACAAAGTGATATGACACTTTAACCAGAACGTATATATTGTTACAAAAACAAAAGTACTACGTCTTTTTTAAATGACACTTCTTGGCATCCTAGCTGTCAATGTAAGAAGATGAGCAGTGACCAGTGGTATGCAATAGCATAAATAATATATAAAGCCATTTTACTATTTGTCATATTAAAAAAAGTAAAATTACGAAATTATATTACCCTACCATACCCGTCGGCACCGTTTTGTCTATAAAAAGAACCGCCATTCCATACCCTGCCCCAACCCTAACCTCTTTCAGATAACACCAGTTTTAATAATATACTAAGCAATTACTTGTTTGACGAAGTAAATTGTTTAGAGACCAAAGTAATGTTAATTAATTGGCCGACCAATTAATCAGTTTACTGACCTTTAGTCCTCTCCCAATATTATCAAAAGCAACAGATTATGAAAATGTTAACAAGCATGAGATTAGATAGTTTAACTACATATTACTGTTGTTTACATGATTTAAACTAAAGGTAATTAGAAAAATTGATGGTTATTGTTAATCATTTTAGTTTTGCCATTCGTCACAAAGTTACATTTGCAATGTTAGCCCCACTTTCCTTGTCACGGAAAAGTTTGCCATATACAGTTCGAACCCAACAACCTGATGGTTCATTAGTTGAAACAAAAAATTGTGATAATGTGGTTCGTTTCTTATATATTTTCTGGATTACTGTAAACAAAAACTAAATTTCGAAATTTTACTATAGTCAACTTTTACATAGAACTTTATCACCTTCTTTGGGCGAATGCGTGTAGTCGACTCTATTCATCCCCTCCAGCCTCTATAAAGTCGTTGGCTCTAAAACGTTCAATGTGAAAATTTCGAATGTAACATTAAGTCAACTCTTATGGCGCTACAAGTTTATACAAAACTTTATGATAATACCAATTAAACTTTGTTCAATTTTTAATTAAAATATCATAAATATTTGTTCACTAAAGTGGTGTTAATCTCAAGTGTAACAAATCCGATACCAAGAAAGGATGATCCTTATCAATTATGTTTTGTCAACTTTCAAGTTTTTCGAAACTTTATAAACTTTTTTATTGACATTATTTAAAACAAGGTATTTTAACCAAAAAAAAAGTTTTTAAGTAAGAAAAACACAAAAATACTTCTTTAAATAAAGTAATCAGAAAAGTATGGCAGTTAGACGGCCAATTTAAGAAAATTACTTTACCCCGCCCTCCGGCTCTCTCCGCCCGACAGTAGCATCAAACTTAACAAAGTATATTACTATCAGCTAACAATAACCTCAATGAGACTACTTAAGTTCATTATCAACTTCAATTTCCAAAAAAAACTCCAAAAACGCATTTTTGATGTACCCCACCCGCCCCCCTACCTCCAAAAAACGCCATTTTTCATATAAAAACCTCAAAAATTGCCATTTTGATATAAATAACTCCCAAAAATTGCCATTTTCAATATTTATTATTATCAAAATTACAGCTATCTTACACTATCGTCTCGACCTGGATCCACTTCGTTTGTCTTCTTTTTTCCTTTTTTCACTTTTCGACTTCTTTGGTTCGATTGGGGACTCTCGGACGTCTGAATTCTGTCGTTTTAGGTCCCTGAATTCTTTTCGAAGATTTGGAGGGGTAGCTGGACCTGATATTGGAAGTCCCTGAAAGAATATATATATACATTGTACTATTTAGTATTTATATATATATTTTTGAAAACATCATATTTTCGAGAAAAATCACGGTATATCAGTAAAAACAATTTTTAAAACTTTTAATATGCATCTACTAAAAAATAAGTTCCCCTACTATAATGTGACTGATTACCTTCCAAATAGAATAAAAATACTCGCTGTCTCTACTATAACATAACTTTTTCTATTATATCCCTACTACAACACCAACTCTTACCTCCAAATCATGTTTCTGTTCTTCTCGTTTGGCCTTGGCTGCTAATGCTGCTTCTCTGGCTTTCTTTTCTTCTTCTTCCTTTTGTTTTTCCTCTTCTTTCTTCCTTATTTCATCCTCTTTCTTTTTCTTTTCATCATCTTCCTTCTTCTTAATCTCTAGCTTCTTCATCTGCTCGGTTACTGATGCTGCGCGGTCTTTTAGCTTCTGAAAACACAAAATTTTGCAAAGTAATACTAAAAAGAGTAACCTAACGTATTTTACAAAATTTAAAAAAGATTAACATTAAAAAAATTTTTGTTTAAAAAATTTTAAAAATCAATTTTGTGGTTTAAAACATCTCCCAGCCCCATGAACTTACAGGTAGATCCTCACAAACGCTCAGTAATGCATTTGACAGGTAATCCGAAGTTTTGGCAATAGCATTAAGAGCTGCAGGCGGATTCAAGGCCAGATACTGTGGTGTAGCAAAGAGTAAATGTCTACTACAAGTCCATTGAAATTTTTCGTTATTCACCGATTTATATTCATCATCTACTTGCTGTTCTGGGTCTAATTCATCCAATATTTCGTCCGCTATTGACTCGATTTGTGGTGTGAATACTCTAAAATATTAAGCTTAACGTTGCAAAAAATTTAAAAAACAAGTTTTTTAAATCTGCACGGTGCAAATTTAATTTGTCGTACAGTGAAAAAATTTTAAAATTTTAAAAATCCAAAATTTAAAAAAATATATTTAAAAAGCTTCAAAAACATTATACCAGTCCAAAACTTACCGTTCTTTGCTTTTACAAGCCTCCAAATTGTCATTACCCATATTCCAGAGTCTGGTTAGTTCAACATTGCCCAGATCAATGACTTTTAGGTCAAACAAGTTAAATGTTCGTCTGAAATTCTTATCTTCACTTTACCCATTATTACACGTTTTTAAGTCTCAACATTACGTCAAGAAGTTCATTCAAAATAAAGTGGAACCGTTGAACAACAACAAACTTTTTCCATTAAAAATAAACAACTCACGGTTTAAAGTTATTCAACTTCAGTTTTTCAGGTTTAAGTTCATTAAGTAGGTTTGGGCAGCTTTGGAACTTCCATTGAGACCATTGTCTGTCATTCTGAAGACACTTCTTTACACTTTTGGCAAAGATATTTCCATTGGGATGTGTTTCTTTTAATAATGAATATGCTTTGTCTGAATACTCCTTTACCAACTTTTCTTGATCTGACGTTAGACGGCTAAAACAACATAAAATCAGTCTTTTTAGCTTCAATACATTTTGTAAAACATGCTTTTTTCTAATGGGAACAATGTAAAAATTAATATTTCTATTAAAAACTTCGACAAAAACTTGTTTTCAATACCGAAATCATTTAAAATTTATTTTTTATACTGTGAAAAAAAATGATTTTAAAGCCAGCAAAAAGTAAAAACTTACTCTTTTGTCTTTGTGTTATTGACTAAAAACTCGCAGGTAATCAAACATTGTACTAAGAAATACCTTCTAAACTGTGAGTCGTTCAGTTGTAGAAGAAACAGCTAAAAAACTTTGATTAAAATTGCTCTGAAAACTAATTTTTTCACAGAAAAATGTCATTTTTCAGTCAAAAACACATTTTTAGGTAATAAATGCCCTTGTATATCAAAGATTTAACAAAATAATAAATTTTTTAAAACAAAAAGATAATAGGAGTAATAACCAACCTTATTACTAGTCAGATATTTGGCTGAGAACCAAGACTGATCCTCTTTTTCAAGTTCTTCATCATTAGTGATCTTGTCCACCTTTTGAGACGACATGGCTTCAAAGACACTGCTTATGTTCTAAAATATTATCCTTATCCTTTCAAAGACCGCTTATTTTATGTCAAAAAAATAAACAAATACGTCAAAAAAACAAAATCTAACCTGATTGAACCTTTTCCAATTCTCAGCCTGGAAAAGTTGTACTGGATTGACAAAGTAGGCTTGTAGACCCCAGAACTTCTTGTACAACTCGTAATCAATTTCTTCCCTAAAATTTCAATATATATTTAAAAATTTTAAAAATCTATACAAGCCTGCAAAAACTAGAGTGCAAAACAAGAGAAGGTAAATCAACCCTTACTTGGTCTCCCTGATCTCTCCCATTTCCATATCAACATCTTCGACCGGCTTTATCACATTTTCTTTCTTCTCCTCGTATATTGTGACATTTGCCAAGTTAAACTGACTAGTCAAGTTCAAACCTGATTTCTCTTCTAATGGAAAAGTTTTGGCCAAAAATATGAAAATTCGACCACAAAATTCGGTATCCAATGTTCTTGACAGACGCTTCAGAAGGTCGTTACACATTCGAAGGATCTGGTTCTTGCAGGAATCGAAGAAGAATGGCTAAAACAACGTTTTCTTACTTTAAATTGTGTACAAAGAAATTGTAGAAAAATGAAGATTTATGTTTTAAATTTAATTTTTTATGATATTCTTGATAAAACTAGAACATCTTAATGTTTTGAATTAATTTTACTTAAAAACCTTCAAAATACAACAAAAACTAATTCATAAACTTTTCGTTCCTGTTTCACATTTAAACATAAAAGTTTTATCCAATAAAACCAACTCACCTCCTTCCAGGTAACAATGAGATCCTCGACCAAGTTGAACAGCTCCAAACATCGACTAGTTGAACTGGTTTCAAACACATCTTGCATTATGGCACATGTTAAAGCCTTTGGACAAAGTTCTAAAGAATAAAATAAAAAAGAATATGACAACTTACCATTCCGACACAAAACTATAATAAACTCCAATAGCGAGTTCAGCTGACTGATGTCTCCACCTTCTAAAATCACTTTCAAGCATTCTCGACGTAGAAACTCCTCCAGCTTTTGTTTTGTAAGCTCGTGAGATGTCTTTCTTAAAGTGACATGTTGATTTTAGGTATTGAGAATAGAAAGAACGTAAGATATATAATAAACATGTCAGTTTATTGAACAAAAATGGGTACAACAACATTGTTGGTACTTTGATCTTATTTTTATACAAAAAACCAACAACTTAAAAGCAAATACTTTAACTGTAAAAAAGCCAAGAATTTTATCTTCAGCAGTAAAACATCTGTTAATTAAAAAATCTAAAGTAAAATATTATCACAAACAGCAAAAACTCACGTTTCCTTAAAGAATCCTTTGACTCCATCAAAATTCTGTTGTTTTACACTTTGATGAAGATCAGAAAACATCTTGAGATCAGTAAAACAAGCTTATAAAGAATAAACTCGTCTTTTAAACGCGAAATATTAATTTTATTTTCCACAAAGCCCGTCAGAACGACTAAAAGAAAATGTTAGTAGCATTTATTTAAAAATGGCAGAGATTTTTACTGAAACAGCAGAAAAATATTGAGATTAATAATATTTGTCTACCTTTTGTATTTTTAATATTACATCAGTCGTAATGATTTCTTTTCTAGACAAAGAACTACGTTATACGATGAAAGTCTATAAATTCCTCTTGGAACGAAACGCCACAAACGCCAAAAGTAATGGTAGAAATGACAATTCAAACTAAAAATGTGAATTTTTTGCCGAAAATTACAATTTTACACTTTTTGCAACAAAGTTCAACTCTTTTATAGTATAGTCAGTCTTAACTATGCTTGTATATTGTATTGTATTTTTATCTTTTTGTAGCAACTTTTTTTCTAGCACAAGAGGTAAGAAATAATTTAAATTTACTAATCTTAAGAGTTTAGTTTACCTATTGAACACGTTAGATGCTAAAACCGAGCTGAATTGGCAAACATACAGCTCCGGAGGATCACAAAGAGTAAGTTTTTATTGTTTTTGTTTGGTTTTTAGGTATCATTCATGAAACTCTGGGGGATTTTGATTAAATTTGAGCTTTTTATGGTTGTGGTCAAGTGTAATGTCGAAAACTTTCGAAAGAGGAAGTAAACTAATACTAATTTCGTTGATTTTGGACTTATATGACAGATCATATGTTTTTTTAAGTAAACTGTGCAGGTTTTGCTTGATTCTAGGGGTGAGAAACGGGCCGTCTAGGCCCGGCCTTGAGCTAAAATTGAAACGGGCCGGGCCCAAAGGTTAGGCCCGGCCCGCGGGCCGGGCTTGAAAATTGGGCCCGGGCCCGAAAAAAAAATTTTTTAATTTTTAAAAATTTTTTATTTTAATCCCCGTTGATGTTTTTTGATTTTATTGGGTACCATGATACATAAATGATCTAAAAGAACAATGCAAAGCCAAATTTCCGTTTATTTTTTAAGTTTTTAAATTTTTTAAATTTTTTAAAACGGGCCGGGCCGGGCCTAGAAATTTTCTGACCGGGCCGGGCCGGCCTGAGAGAAAATTGAAAACGGGCCGGGCCTAAACGTTGGGCCCGGCCCTTTTCTCACCCCTACTTGATTCGCGTTGTGGCGCGATATTGTTTTAGGTATAGATTACGTAATAAAGGCAAAAGTACCGCATATTTAGTTCTTTTTAGGTGTTTAACGATAAAAATAGCATTTAAACTACATTTTAAATTATGTTTTGTTAATTTAGTATTAAAATAGAACTAATTTTTCAATTTCAGTGGGTTGAAGAGACGTATCGAAGCTTCGACAACCGTTCAGTCAATCAACAAGCCTATTCAACGTGTTCTACCGATCATAATGCACGTTTTGAGAATTGGCTTCTTTTGCCAAACGTGAATAAAGTGAAAGAAGCTCGATTATTTATTGATTTTCGGTTTTCCATGAAGAAGTGCTCATCTTATCCTCGACTATCACCTTATTGCAAGGAAACCTTGAACTTCTACGCGTATGGAGTGCCGAGAGGACAAGCGATGAGTGCTTTAGATTGGCACAATCAAACAGAATGGAAGTTTGTGCATACTATCACGCCGAACAATGATTATGGGGAAATATATTACTCTTCAACGTCTTATGACGCGGACTTCGAGTCAGTTTACTTTGCGGTTAAAGATTCCGGAGCTTGTTCTTCTTTATTAGCTGTTCAGGTAGGTTTTCAAATGCCTATATTAAAAGAAATATATCATTTTTAGATCTATTATATTGTTTGTCCACTATCGATTCATCAAAGAGTTCAACTACCTCAAGTTGTAGTATCAAAACAAGCTAAAACAGTACAGGGAACTTGTTTATATTATCCGCATGGTGCTAAACTCAACGAACCAAGGTATTTATGTAGGGAAGACGGCAATTGGCAACAGTTGATTAATGAATGTGGTTGCCCGCCAGGTCGCAGTCCTTATGGTGAACAATGTCAAGGTAGGTTAATATGAAGAGTGATGACGTTTTTATTAAAAAAGAACTTTATAGCTTTGAAAGTTTTTTTTATCATTGTGTTTTTCTAGAATGTGCTCAAGATTCATATAATCCATTCTACGACTCCAATCCATGTACAGCTTGCCCATCAGGATCTATATCAAAACAAGGCTCAACTTATTGTAAATGCAAACCAGGACATGTGAGATCAAATCCGAATGATCTGGACAGTGAATGTTACTTATTGTCATTGTTACGAGAGATCAGGACCTCTCAAATGGATTCAGGAAGCTTTATCAGTGATAGTGGAAAGATAATCATCGTATTGATATCATCATTGGCTGTGTTGTTTGTACTATGTATGGCAATTGTGTTGTTCTTGGTTAATGCTAAAATGAGGTTAAAGAGAGTGATCAATGAAGTTGCTAACACTGAGAGCAAGGAATGTAAGTTTTCGTGAATTTTGGATTAGAATAGGTAATAAAAGGATTAAAATAGGAAGGTTTGTTTTACAAAATTATTGCCATTTTGATGTATGTTTTGATAAAAAATTTTGCTTCACCGTATTTTTTAAATTAATATTACATTTTTTGATAATATATATTGTTTTAGCAGATGCGAGTACTAGACATTCGATCTCATCGATGACTTCACCGCCAACTCCTAAATCTGGTATGTTTTGCCATTTTATGAATTTATAAATTTTTTGCCATTTTTAGTTTTTGAAAGAACGTTTTTGTTATTTTATGTTTTGTAAAGACATTTTTTGCTATTTTAATGATTTTTAAAGAAAGGTTTTGCCATTATGCGTTTTGGAAGGAATCTTATATTCTCCTATTTTTAGTCACCTTATTCCCAGCCTTCACCAACGGCAATAACAAGCCCGGCCCCTTAATGTACGTGGATCCCCTAACATACGATGACCCAGCAAAGGCCTTGGCAGACTTTGCTAATGAAATACCACGCGATATGGTGGAAGTGACAAGAACAATCGGCTCAGGACACTTTGGAGAAGTTTGTTGTGGTCGATTGAGAATGGAGTCGAATTACTGCAACATTACCAACATGGTACAACAAATCGTAGCCGTCAAAATGCTGCATTCGGATGTTTCAAGAAAGGCACGACTTGATTTTCTGATAGAAGCCTCGATTATGGGCCAATTTGATCACGAAAATGTTGTCCATCTTGTTGGGGTTACGACCAAAACAGAGCCAGTAATGATCATCACTGAGTACATGTTGAATGGGTCCTTGGACAAGTTTTTGAAGGCAAATGATAATGGAAGGTTGTCTATGGCGCAGCTGGTGAAAATGATGCATGATATTGCGTCAGGGATGAGGTACCTAGTCAGCAAGGGTTTTGTGCACAGGGTAAGGGTAATATAATGATTTTTGATGGTTTAAATTGATTTTTTGATTTGAAATAGATTAAACAGGATTTTAGTGAGGAAAGTCTTGTGGTATAAGTAGTTTTAGGTTTTTTAAAATTTTTAAATTTAAATTTTAAAAAATGAATTTTTGGTTTATTCATATTTGGACATTCTGGTACTTATTCTAAAATTTTCAGGATTTGGCCGCAAGAAACGTCCTAGTAGACGACCGTCTAACCTGCAAGATTGCCGACTTTGGCCTGAGCCGCAAAGTCCGGTCGAAAGATGACCGTGAATACACAACCACCGGCGGCAAGATCCCGGTACGATGGACGGCTCCAGAATGCATCGCTCATCACAAATTCACATCGGCTTCAGATGTGTGGAGCTATGGCATCGTAATGTGGGAGGTCTGCTCATTTGGAGAACGACCATACTACGACTGGTCTAATGCAAGAGTGATTGAAGAGATCAAGGCTGGATTCAGACTGCCAAAACCAATGGACACGCCAGATAGGATTTATGAAATGATGAAGAAGTGCTGGAACCATCAAAGGCATGAACGGCCCAGTTTTGGGGATTTGACTACAGAATTGATCAGTATCAAACAGGAACTTCATGAATCATACGGAAGGGACAGGTATTAACTTGAATTCTTTACTTTTTCACTATTTTTGGGGCGTTTGGGCTAGATTTTGTGACTTTTTTTTGGTTTTTGGGTACTTTAGCTTGTTCTTGACACGTTTTACCTCCATATTCAGAAATTTTACCCTATTTAATAAAATTTTTTATAAAAGAGTCTAAATTACTTTTTTTTTATTAAAACGAATTTAAATCTTGTGATTTTGAAACTATTTTTCTGAATTTTGTGAATATTTTTTAACTCCTGTATATATTGTTGTATGTATTCTAGTTTACAATGTAAATAAACTGTCATTTACTACCAGTATTATTGATGTTTTTGTTTTACAGAAGCCTCGGTGACATCAGCTCTCCAGACACACCCAACACTCCAACCTCAAAACATTTCTACGACTTGTAGCCGGCTACAGACGACTATATTGTTAAGTTTTTCAGTTTGTAAAATAATAAAAGTTTGTTAAAGGATTGATTTTAATGTGGCTACTTTCAAGTAGTAGGTTGTAATTAAGAAAGTAGGGCTTAGAAGCGTGGGGTATGACAAAGTTTTCCGTTTAAGGGGCTTTTGTGATAGAAGAACTCACTATACAGGAGTTCCACTAGATATTAATTTCTTTGTAACACAATCGTTCTATTGGTTTTATATTCTGGTCACAATAGAAGGTTTTACATTACCATCATGATATAAAGCACAATGTCAAATAGCCACATAAATCATCATTATTTAAACTGTTACATGTAAAAGGTCGATTACAACTCGAACATACGGGTTCTAATTTATATAACACGAATTACGTATTTGAAAACGTTTTTTTATCAGACAAACGTTGTTAAAGCCGAGACTTGAAGGGGTACTTTGATGCCTGACGAAGCGAAATAACTTTAATAGTTCAAACTTCAAAAATAAATGGCAGCCAACAAGAGATTTGCTTCAAACTTGTTTGCTTAAGGTTTATATTGTACTAGGGGATGGCTGGGTTTAAGTAATGATTAGGTTTAGGTATTGGGTATGTTTGTAGGAGGAATGGCCCACACAGGAAAAAAATAAAGCGTAACGTGGTCCTCCTTTTAAATTTCAGAAAAATTTCCTTTTCTCTCTTCCTCCTAGCCCCTTCCATAAAAAATGCCTCACCCCCAACGATGTGCCAAATCTTTATAGGTTTTGAACCCAAAGATCAACTTCTCTATATTTTAAATAAATCTTCACATTTTGAAGGCCAATTCAAATATAAAATGCCCTTTTAAGTCCCCAAACAAAGAACCTTAATTTTGGTGTTGTAAATTGACGGACTTGAAAGAGAATTGAACCCAAAGAACTTCACTTCCACTTCCCATTCATCTTACGAATGGCCAGAGGCCATAACAAACATGGGAGTCACGTTGTTCAATGTTTATGCTGTTCTCTGGAGTGTTCTTTGCAAAAAGCAACAAAAAATTCAAAAATAGCCCGATTTCGAGGCTGTTTTTTGGTGGAAAAAATGTTCACGGATGTTGTTTTTGGTGATTCAAAACTTTATAAAATGTTTTACAATTATTTTTTGATGTTTTACTAATTGTAAGGTTAGCATGACTTACACTTTGATAAACCTCCTTATGTCATCCATTTTCACCTCAAAATCCGCCTTTATCATCCAAAAACTAATGTTATCCATGATAAAAACCCTTTTATTTTGATGTTTAACCCTTCAAAAAGCAAATACTCGACTACAACTATACTGCAAACTTTCTGCAAATACTCTGTCAGTTAATTTTGAGAACAATTTGGGCGGAGTTTGTAAACTATATCTGACTATAAAATACATTTCCATAAAATATGTTATCGGAAGTTTCTGAAGATGGGGAAAAAAGTAAATTAGAAGGTGATGTTTACTAAATAGATAAGTTTGTTACATCTTCCGATGTTTTTTTTTGTAGTTTATGGTCATTATTTTGCAAGATTTTTTACAAAACCTGGAGGATAGTTTGAAAAGAAGTAATTATAACGTATTTTCTGGAAAATAACCGATTTTCTGGATTTCGACGGATTTTCTGGGTGTTCCTGACGAATTTTGTAAATTTTTACCGGATTTTCTTCTTTCTCACGTAATTCTTGGACTATATGGCACGTGCCAATCAAATCCTTTTTCTATCCGACCAAACCTACTTTTTCAAACGTGGTTTCTTTAAAAAAACAGCCGAATTTGTTGTTTGTTTCATGCTTGGATATTGTAGTAAGTTCTCTTGTTATTTTCCTCTTGATTTTAGGTGATGCAAGGTTAATGTCTCATTTTGGACTCTTGGGATGTTTCTTTAGGTTTTTAAAGTCCTAGAAATAGTTAAAATTTTTGGATTCAGGTTTAACAAGAACGTTTTGTGCATTTGGGCTATTATTGAAATGTTTGGTTGGACTTCTTTTTTGATGTAAAAACCTAAAAAACGAACTTTTCAAGGTTTTCTTGTCGGTTTTACTCAAAACTTTGCTAATGCTGTCATACTATAGCCTAAAAACCTTGTTTTACGTTCATTTGGCCAAGATCCGGAAGTATTACCTGAAGATTATATTATGAAAACACTTCTTAGATCTTTGTAATAGTCTTTCCTAATTTTTCCGTAACTTGAGATGATTATTTTCACTAGTTTACACTCGTTTTCTTTATTTTTAACGTAGCTACATTAATAAGATGGAAAGGCTACTACACTATCACGTTTTCGAGTTTGTTTTGTATGATAAAATTCTGATCGAGTTCTTTGTGCTTTTGCCCGTTTAATTGATGGACGCTGGTTGGAGGTCCTTATGGGAGTGCGAAAGAGATGCCTAAAGTTAAGGCACGTCTGTTTCGCCGTTCTCTCGCCGTTTCGTGTGTCTCTCTGACGTTTCTGGGCGATATTCGCCTTGTTTCGTCTCTCTTTCTCTATATTTTGCCTTCTTTCGATTCCTAAAACTCTTCTTCTTACGTTTAAAACATCATTCTCTATATTATCCTTTATTTCTCTGCCAAACCATTGTCTCAACTGATTCAATTCCTCCTTTTCGAATCGTTCTTTGCGTTCCCGTTGACCCTGAGCATAACCGAAACGTGGTCTCCGCCCCTCCCGCCGTACTTATAGCACGCTGCATTTTCAGGGTTTGTTCAGTTGATATCCTCGGAAAATAAAAAATGTCGTCGATTCTCCGCACCTTAAGGCCAGTCACGAGCTCAGTCCGTCAGGCCTCGAATATTGCCGCGCCAGAGCCCGTTTGGGACAACCTGCCACATTGTACCCAGGTAACCTTTGCTTTTGATGATTTTGTGAGAAAAATGATTTTGGTATCGCTTTTTTAGCCAAAAAGTAAAGAAATTTTAAATTTTTGACTTTGATCAAGTTTGCACAGTGCAATTTGCTTATTTTTGTCACTGCACGGTGCAATTCTTAAAAATTTTAAAAACTGCGCAGCTGCAATTAAAAAAGTTCATTCTAATAAAAATTGAAAAGAATAGTCATAAATTAGTACAGCTTGATATAAAAGTAGGTAATCAGCAAAAGATCGCTTTGTACGAAGATTGAAGGTCATCAACACATAAATTTTCACTTTTTGTTATCTTCTGATTGCAAAATGGTGTCATCAACTGATCTTTGGGCTTGCTAGTTTACTAATAATTCTAGATTAGTAGAAAATTGGCCTAGGTTATACAAAATTGGTCAAAAAGTTTTGGGATTTGCTGCACTGTGCAATTTTTTAGAAAATTTATGATCGCACCGTGCAGTGACAAAAAATAATTTAATTGCACCGTGCAACTTATGTTTTTGAACATTTTAGACTAAACTAATATTACAAAAGTATTGAAGTCATTTTTAGTTCGATAAGAACTGACTTTGACTTAATTGAAGCCCAAAAAACCAAAAACTTTAAAAAAGTTTGTAATAGATCATAAGTCAATACAAATTGGAGACACTTTAGCGGTTAACTTGTTTACAAATTTCCTGATTGTTCGACTTGAATTTCTTTCCTTGAAGACGATCTTTGACTAAATTTCCAGTCGAAAAATCAATTGAAATGTAAAGGGCAATGTTAGAGCACGTTTGAATCACGTTTTTGTTAAAATAACAGACGTCAATTGAGATTGTCTGCTAATTCTCTAGAATAACAAAGGTTAATTGAACGAAAATTGGATAAACTGTTGTTTTGGCTACTGGGAATTGGCTGGAATTACTTTAAATTACATTAACATTAATCGATATTAGCTTTTGCTTATGCTGTAGATAGATTTATGACGTTTTTGGGAGAACAATGAATTATGAGCGCGTTTTAAAGTTTTTTGGTTAAAAAATTTAATCTTAATATTGGAAATGTAAAACAAACCAATTTTAATACCTAAAATTAAAAAAAACTAAAACTTTGATCGTTCCAGATCTTCATCAACAATGAATGGCGAAACTCGAAGAGTGGCAAGACTTTTGCCACTATCAACCCAGCCACAGGCGAAAAGATTGCTGATGTGCAAGAAGGAGACAAGGCAGATATTGATGATGCCGTGAAGGCGGCCAGAGACGCCTTCAAGCTCGGATCACCATGGAGAACGATGGATGCTTCCGACCGTGGCCTTCTCCTTCATCGTTTGGCTGATCTCATGGAAAGAGATGCTTCTTACTTGGCTGTAAGTTTTGTTTTTGACATTGGTTTTGTTGTTTTTAGGTATTGAAGGTTTGTAAGGTCATAAATTGTATGAATATGTGGTTTTAGGCGATCTTAAATGGTTTTTTTTATTACAATGTTCAAAAACGAAGATTTCAAAACATGGTCAATATTTTCATTATAACTATAACCTTTTCAGAGTTTGGAAACCCTGGACAATGGCAAACCATACACAATGTCCCTCCTCGGCGACCTTCAACTCGCCATCAACTGTTATCGCTACTATTCTGGATGGGCCGACAAAATCGAAGGCAAAACCATCCCCGTCCGCGGCAAATACTTCACTTACACCCAACACCACCCAGTCGGAGTCGTCGGCCAAATCATCCCATGGAACTTCCCCCTCCTCATGCAGGCCTGGAAACTTGGCCCAGCTCTGGCTGCCGGTAACACTATTGTAATGAAAGTAGCCGAACAAACCCCATTGACCGCCTTGTATGTAGCCAAATTGGCCGCTGAAGCTGGATTCCCAGCTGGAGTGTTGAACGTTGTCCCAGGATATGGCCACACAGCTGGAGCTGCGTTGTCAGTACATCCAGATGTTGATAAGGTTGCTTTCACTGGTTCGACTGCTGTCGGGCAAAAAATCATGATTGCTGCTGCTCAGAGTAACCTGAAAAAGTAAGTTTTGGTCAGTAAAACTTGTGGTAATGCTCTGTTATTGTAGATTTTTAAGTTTTGGGGCCTTAAAATTGACATTTGTGGTTAATATTTTGCCTTTTTCGAATTTTTAAATTAAAGTTATGACAAAATTTCCATTTATTACCTGTTATCTTTTCTAGTGTAACCTTGGAACTCGGAGGCAAAAGTCCAAACATTGTCTTCGCCGACGCCGACCTAGACGAAGCCGTCCGTCAGTCCGCTCACGGTGTCTTCTTCAACCAAGGCCAAACGTGCTGTGCCGGTACTAGGACGTTTGTCGAACGCAAAATCTACAACGAATTCGTGGAACGATCAAAGGTTTTGGCCGAAAGCCGCAAAGTCGGAGATCCATTCGATTTGAGCACGGAACAAGGACCTCAAGTTGACGACAACCAACTCAACACCATCCTCAGGTATATTGATCACGGAAAGAACGAAGGAGCCAAACTCGTAGCCGGAGGCAAGCGCTTCGGCGACAAGGGTTACTTTGTGAGCCCCACTGTCTTTGCCGACGTCAACAACAACATGAAGATCGCCAGAGAGGAGATCTTCGGCCCCGTCATGTCCATCATCCCCTTCGACTGCGACAAGGACCTCGTAGCACAGGCCAACGACTCCATGTACGGATTGGCCGCTGGTATCGTAACCAAAGATCTCGACCGTGCTCTCCAGTTCGCCAACAACTTGCACGCCGGTACCGTCTGGATTAACTGCTACAACGTGTTCGATGCCGCAGCTCCATTCGGTGGCTTCAAAATGAGCGGAATTGGCCGCGAATTGGGAGAATACGCCTTGGACAACTACACCGAGCCAAAGAGTGTCACGATTGCTGTACCGGAAAAGAACTCATAGGTCAAGACAGGGGTTTTGGGCTTGGAACTTGAATTTTAAAGCTGGTTTTGGCTAGAAATTTGAATTTTTAAGCTGGTTTTGAGTTAAAATTTGCCTTTTAAGGCTAGTTTCGACTAAAATTTTTAATTTTTTAGCCATTCTTGATCTAAAATCCATGTTTCAAACCCTTTTGTACCTTTAAATATGTTTTCATTTTGTAAATTTTCAAATTCTCAAAGCCGTTTTTGAAATTTGGAAGCCAATTTCGTCTCGTCGATATTTTTGAAGCCCCAATTCATTTACCGAATTGAATTGTCGGCCCAAGTGCAATATCCTCTTGTCTCCCCTAACCTTTTTCTCATTTCCCTGGCGGATTTTCTGGAAATTAAAAGTTGCGCATTGGGCTCGCTTTTAATCTTCTCATGTTTATTCAAACTTTTATTTGTATAATAAAATGCTAAACTCCTAATGGCGGTGTTTATTCGAAAGTTTTGATGAATTTTGGGGTGGATATTGGGGTTGTAAGGGAAAAAATTTAAAAATGCGGGCTTGGTAGACTGGAAATCCTAAGTAACTATATTCATACCTAAAATAACTTTTTTTTGCCTAAATGAGCCTTCTGTTACCTAAAAAATCTGTTTTATGCCTAAAAGATCAGTTTGTTACCTAAAACATCTACTTGATAACTAATACCTAAAATATCATTTTGATAAATAAAACATAATTTTATTACCTAAATTATTTTTTTGGAATTTTGTTGCCTAAAATATTATTTTAGGACATAAAATATAATTTTTATTATCTAAAATATTGCTTTTTTGATTTTATTGCTTAAAATACTGTTTTGACAGCCAAAAATCTTGTTTTAATACCTAAAATACCTTGTTTTGATATTTAAAATATCAACTTTCTTTGCTCAAAATACTTTTTCGGATACTAACTTATTGAACAACATTTTTCCAAAGCAAAATCAGCTTACTCGTTCTTCAAATACCAAGAATGCGGGCGGTAATATCACGGTAAAAGATCAGCGCGCACTGTTTTCCTCCTCCCCACGCCTTTTCGGCATGTGTAATATTGGAAAAGATTAATCAAAGACGCGAGGAACGCCGCCGCCGTTCCGTCCTTTGGAGGTCGTGGAAGCGACTCTCGGCCTCCGTTAGGTAATCCATGTATTTTATGGTCCCGCTGTGTTTGACTTTGGTTTCGCGACAAAAAAGTTTTTAACGCGTTTAAGGGGGGATGAACGGGCTGAATGGATTAGTAATAGTTCAAGCCTCTACTTTTCGGCTGGGGTTTTTGGGAAGAGGAATTGATTTCTGGGGTGGGTTTTATTATTGAAAAAATGATTTTTGAAAAATTTTTATTTTGGTTGATTTTCTAGGATGAGGGAAGGGAGTCGGCGGAGGTGGTGGTTTAGTATTTTGTAGAGAAGGCAAGGTATCCTAGGATAAAGTTGGGCAACGCAAGGTAGGGTGAAAAATAGGATATTGGAGTAAAGGACGTGTTTTCTTCAGGTAGAGACATTTGTGGATTTTAAAAGGGTAGGGCTGGGAATTTTAGGGCAATTTAGGACAGAAGACTGCAGTGTAAGGCAAAGTAGGGTAAGATCCGATAGAACTAGAGTAAGGCGATGCTAGGTTAGGGTACGGTAGAGCCTAGGGTAGGGTAGGGTAGGGTAGGGTGATATTTGAAACTTTTAATTTTGTATTTAAAAATTTTTTAATGGAAAATTTTTTTAATTTTGTTTTAATGCCACGTCTCAAAACCCACTGAATTGCATAATTTATGCGTCAAATCTCTAAAATTCATGAATCCGCATCTTCGGGATCCGGCTTCAGTTTCCTGCGTCGGAATTGCGAGTTTAACAACCGCGGCCAATGTGTCACAAACAGTGGTTTAATTTATGCAAAATTTGGCTGACAATTTAAATCCGTCTCACTGCCAAAAAAAAACGGCGGCCGCGAGGGTCAGTGCGAAGATGACCTAAAGGTTGGACTCAAGTGGATTTAGGCGGCCTGGTGGGGTTTCTTAGGCAGGCGGTGGAGTTTTTGGGGGCAGGGGTAATGTTCTTGGGGGTGAATTAAGGGGAGTGTTAGGGGTGGATATAGAAAAAATATAATAAATTTAGTGTGCTACTTATAAAAGGTTACTGTAATTGAGGTTTGGTGAGAATTGAGGCAGGAGATAGGGGGAAATGTAGGTAAGGGTCTGGGGTTTGGCTTTAAGGGTGGCCGTTAAAAAAATTGGCAATTTTTATTTGTAAAGAAAGTTCTTGCCATTTTGTCTTTTGTAAAGAAAGTTCTTGCCATTTTTTGTTTTGTAAAGAAAGTTCTTGCCCTTTTTTGCTTTATAAAGAAAGTTATTGTCATTTTTTGTTTTGTAAAGAAAGTTCTTGCTATTTTTTGTTTCGTAAAGAAAGTTCTTGCTATTTTTTGTTTTGTAAAAAAAGTTCTTGCAAATTTTTTGTTTTATAAAGGAAATTCTTGTAATTTTTCGTTTTGTAAAGGAACTTCTTGCCATTTTTATTTTTTGCTTCCAAGACTTCTAGCATCTCATTCTTATCCTACTTGACCATGCCATTTCGAAAACAATGCCCTAAAGGCCGTGGGGTCAAGTGGACAGAAGCCGTAAATCCGAATCCGAAAAACAAAGTAAACGATCTATTAAGGCTGTAAATGGAAACTGCACACTCCATTAAGTTTTGCACCGTAAAATAAACAAAAAAGGTCAGGAAAGTGTGGGGAGGGGGGGGTAATGAATGGAAATGACCTGCTGAGGTGTTGTCGCGCACAGATTTCACATTTCATTAAGATTTGTTTGCCCACAGCGAAGCTGGCCCGGCCGTGGCCCGCTAAAGGCAAACACTGATCGGGCACTTTGCACCTTTTCGCAAATTAGATGAATAGAGAATGGGGTTGGCAGATGAAGGGGGATGATCGGGTTTCACGCCACATCAACTTGAAGATCTCGAGCAGTGTTTTGGGGAAGGGGAGGGGGGGGGATTGTTGGGTGGTACGGAATTGATGGTAACTTTTGTAGGTCGATTGTAATTTAATGGTGATCTTTCAATCTAAAGTAGAGATAGGCTGAAGCGTGGTGAAAGTCGAGCTAGGGCGAAGCTATTGTAAGGATAGGTTGAGACAATGCATGGCAGGGCATGGAACGGCAATAGCTTAAATATAAATGTAAATTCAGAGCTGGAGATATCATTAGAGCTCCGGGGGCTAGGACCGAGGCTAAGGTTGAGGATAAGGCTAAAGCTGCGGCTATGGCTAAAACAGATTTAGAGTAATTTTTATGATTACTAGACAACCATCCTCACTACGTAGTATATTCCTTATGTCTCTTCTGGATGATTAATTTAAGTCGTAACGTTTATGCAACATACAAAAACGTATTCGTATTATGAACACAGCTTGAGTCTAACTAACTCGTATTCCGCGGTTCAGTAAATGGACTGTAACGTTTTACGGGAATTTTAGGCATGAACGTTAGGCTTTGCGACATTTTTTAAATTTTTTTTGCATTTTAAAAATTTTAATTTTTTTAAAATTTTGGGTTTGTAAAGAAAGTTTTTGCAGGTTTTTAAAAAAAAATTTTTTTGAATTTTTTGGGCTTGTAAACAAAATGTTTGCGGGTTAAGGAAGAAAAAATTTTGAATTTGGTATTTTAGCTAATTTTTGGCCTTGTAAAAAAAGTTTTTGCATTTTTTTGAAAAACAAATAGTTTGAATATTCAAAAAAAAGCTGTTTTGATGCAACTCCACGTCTAACGTCGCTCCGACAACATATTTCAAGATAGAAATCATCGTTTGCTGAGAGGATATTACAGTTCTGTTTTTTCATATTCTTGATTTCGACTGGTATTCGAGACGAGGCATCTCCTGCTGTGCTCTATCTCTCATGTAAATCGTTGCTGTGCTATATCTCTACGGTTGCTGTGCTCTATCTCTCATGTAAATCGTTTTACAGAGTTATATGTTCTCGCGCCTCTTCAAGCTAATTCAAGTCAAGTGGCCAGTCTTATTGCGCCCATGACCATCGTATGTTTTGTAATAGTGTCGTCGTCATAATAGCCGCTACTCGACGAAGTTTTGGTTTCTGGCTGGGTTTTTGGTTTGCTTTGGAGGGGGTATGGGCAGGATTTCTATGTGATAAGGTATGGGCAGCATTTCCATATAATGGGGTACGGGCTTGGTTTCTATCTGATGGGTATGGGCTTAGCTTCTATATGATGTGGTATAGGCTGGTTGCTATATAATCGGCTATGGGCAGGAGTTTTGTGAGATAAAGAATGAGCAGGATTTTTTACAGGCCAGTGAATGAACAAGTTTATCATGGGACTGGGCTTGGGTCGCGTTTTTATTATATTAAATATCATAGTGTATAGGCAGAAAAATTTGTTTTAAAATTTTTTTGATTATTTTTGACTTTTTGGACTAGCTATTTTAATTTCAAGTTTGCGCAAAATCAACCTTGATTAGAGGAAGCTGCTGATCAAGGTACTTGAGAAGTACGCTGGTCAAAAATTTTGGAAACTAAACATTTGAAAAAAAAACTTTTTAAGTGATTTTTTACAGGCTTGGTGATGTTAAAATACTTGTTAAATTTTTTTGAAAATACATGCATTGTTATGTCTAACAGTAACTTTTTTATGAGAAACGTATAGGGAGGAAAGATTTATTAATATGGCAGCAAAAGCTTGCGGATAATAAAGAAAATTTTACTTTTAAAAAATTTTTTAAGGCAAGTTAGGGCCTTTTAGTGTAGGATAAGATAGGATATGGTAGGTTAAGGTAGGGTAAGGAACGATGTGATAGAAAAGGGAAGGCTAGGGTAAGGTAGGGAAAATTAAGGCGATTTCAAGCAAGAATTCTTGGACTTGACCTTCTTACAAAATTTCAAAAATATTTTTTGTTTACTATTTATATTTTATGATCAAAAAAATTTTTACCAGATTATTATAAGCCTAAAATAGCCATGAAATTTGGCGGTACATTTTCATTTTTAACTTTTTTAATTTTAAAACCTATGTAGGGTACTTACTTTCCCGTTGACTGGTCATTATTTATCTCTTGATAATGGCCAGTTCGATTCATTGCGATAATAATGGTGTTTCTCCCGCTTGATCGTTTTTAATTTCTCTTTGGCCACAAGGCGACTTGGTTTAACATTTTTTTTCTTTATTATTCTTTATTAGTTTGTTCAGTTTTTTACTTTTTTTTATCTTAATATTATATTTTTTTATATTTGTTTTTCATTTTTGTTTTAATTTTTTTAATTTTTTGTGGTTTTTTTGTTTTACTGATTTAATGTTAAACCCTTTTAGTTCAAAATGGCACTTTTCATCCCCACGCCTTGATTGTTTTAATCTTTTTTTGAAAAGCAAACGGATTTCGACGCTCCGGAGAGCATGAGGTTGTCAACAGCGGGCCGGTCGAACACTCATCACACCTTGAATGTCGTGATGAATGAGGGTTTCGACCTTTTGTCACCTCTTTTTCAAAATGTTCTGGCAACACTCGGCGAAGTGGTTTAATTTGAAAGGGCTCGTGAGCTATGTCAATATATTTTTAGTAGGGTAGGATTAGGCACATTAGGGTAAGTTTAAGCACAGTAGGGTAGGGTAGGGTAGGGTGGTGTAAGGCAGAATAGGCTAAAGTAGCTCCTTCTCTCTTCATCCCCCCCCTCTCCTTCATAAAAATAGTATTGCAACATTTTAACCCATCAATTGGCTTAAAACATTCGGCGTGAAATTGGCCGCTTCTCCCAGGGCGTGGCCTAATGGCCGAAAGAAGAAGAGCTCTTCTGGAGCCATTTTCCCACCGGATTTGGCGATACGGATCGGCGAAGTGGTTTTAGACAGTGTAGTGCCAACCGGATGCCAAGTTTGGGTTCCGCTTGTTTTGAGTCTATTTCTCAATGTTTCGGCCGTTTTCAAAGTGTCAATAAGCGGTTTTTTATTGAGTGATAAGAGGGTGGATAAACGTGTTTGGGGATGGTGGGTATTGGTGTTGGAATTAGCGTTTTGGGGCTTGTTATGGCTTTAAAAAAAGTGAAATCGTGGGTTTTTGACGACAAGTGCCGGTTTTTTAAACAGAGCAGGGGGGGGGGGGGGGAAAGGGTTGGCAAAGTACCGGATTGACCAAAACCAAACTTATAGTTACAAACATATTTTTGCTTATCCCACACTCCTCCCCCCGAAAAAAATTACCCCGCCCAAAACTTTTTTTATTTTTTGTCCTTTCCAAGTCCATAAACGTCCTCAACGGCCTTCAGAAGTTGATTTGACTATTTCGAGGCATCGCTTTGATTTGGTCTCCATTCCTTATGGCTCATTAATTGCATAAGATACGGGCGCCAGGTTGTTAAACGCCGGAATGAGCTCGTTTCCAGCAGTAATGCCGCTGGAATTCTGTGAAAAAGTAGTGTAATGGCATGGGCAAGTTTTGAGGTTGATAAAGGGAATTTGGGCGTGGGTTTTCAGGGTCGGTGGAGACTGAGAGCTAAATATTAGGCTTGGTTTTCGGGTAATACTTAATCTTTCTAAAACGAAACTTTTTTTATTTTTTTGAGGTTAGCAATGTAGCTAAAACTGTCTCTGGAACTACGGCTAGGACTAGAACAAAGCAGAGGTTAAAACTGAAGCTGAGGCTGGGGCTGAGACTAAGGCTTAACTCAGGATCTGGCCCAAGCTCAAGCTCGCCTAAAAATTTTTTAAAAAATTTACGAAGGTTGGATAAATTTAAATTTTTTAAAATTTTATACCCGTAAAATTTAATTCCGTGTCGGAATTAGGTGCCGGAGGGTGAGAGGTTTCGACGCCATGACCCGATTTAATGGGTCGTCAGCTAATCAACTTCTACGACTTTTTTAAACTTTTTCATGTTTACAAGTATCTTCACATAAAAGAGTCGTAAAGCGCTTTGTTACAGCCAAGTTTCTGTTTTGAATTGCGTTTTGATGACTTTTTTTTCCTGAATTTTTGGCCTTTCATTAAAAACCTTCGCATTGGTCAAAAGTTAATTCGATTTTTAAGTGGTTGGAGTTGATCTGCATTGTTAAGGATTTGGAAAAATTTTTGAAGTTTGTAAATTAAAAATAAAAAAAAATGAAATGGTTTAAGCTAACTAGTAAGGTAAAGATTGGGGAATACTAGGGCTAGAAGTAAAAATGAGAAACGATCCGACCCGGGCCTGAATGTTAGGCTCGGCCTAATATAAATTTTGCTCAAGGCCGCCCGGTCCGTTTCTCATTTCTACTAGGAGTAAGACTACACTAAGACAAGAACCTTGCTAGGGCTAGGGCCAAATCGCAAACCAATTCTGTAGGAGTGGATTTGGAGAACGACGGAATGTTTTAGGGTGGGGTTAGTGTTCAGGCTTAGATAAGGCAATAAAGGGCTAAGGGTGGTGTTATTAAAGCTAGGGTTAGGCTTGGACTTTAGGGCTAGGGCTTTGCGCTAGAGCTATGACTCTGGGCCCTAGGACTCTAGGTTAGGGCTCTGGGATAAGGCTATGTGCTAAAGCTAAGGCTAGGATAAGTTAAGTAATGTTTGTATTTTTTTAAAAAACTGCCACTATTTTTAAAAGTAGTCGTGTTTGTTTTCAATTACTTGTTTTTTGGCCATAATCGCATTCAAAATTTGCCATGCTTCACAAGTTTGTACTTTATGTTTTTGGAATATTCTCTTTAGTTTTTGTTATATCTGTTTTTTTTTTTAGAAGTGGGCTTTTTTTTGGGTTTCCATTGAATATTGTAGTAGGTTAGTGGGCCAGATTTAGGTGAATTTTTAGTTTTTTGTTTTTTACGGATAAGCTACTTTAGTTAGACTAGGCAGTTTTTTCATATATTCTGTTAATAACAAGGCCAATTAAACTATAAAAAAATTTTTTGAAATTTTGAAATTTTTCAAAAATTCAAAGAGTTTAAAAATTTAAAGAACGACTTGTTTCTTGTTGTAACTCTATGTAATTCATTAAATGTCACAACCGGCCCATTTGTCTCTGCGCAATGTTTTAAATTTGAATAGCAGAGCCCATTTGTATTCCCTTAAGCGACGCTCCAATTAATCACATTACTCCAATTGTCCACACCATTATAGCAACACGATTCGGACTTTCGCGCTTTCGTGGGGATCTTGTGACAAGTTTTGGAGGTTCAAACTTTAGACGCTTCAGCCCCAGCCCTAGTCCAAAATCCTAGTCCAGAGCCTTAGTTCAGAGTCCTAGTTCAGAGCCCTAGCCCAGAGCCCTAGCCCAGAGCCCTAGCCCAGAGCCCTAGCCCAGAGCCCTAGCCCAGAGCCCTAGCCCAGAGCCCTAGCCCAGAGCCCTAGCCCAGAGCCATAGCCCCGAGCCCTAGCCCAGAGCTCTAGCCCAGAGTCCTAGTCCAGAGCCCTAGCCCAGAGATCTAGCCCAGAGCCCTAGCCCAGAGCCCTAGCCCAGAGCCCTAGCCCAGAGCCCTAGCCCAGAGCCATAGCCCCGAGCCCTAGCCCAGAGCCCTAGCCCAGAGCCCTAGCCTAGAGCCCTAGCCCAGAGCCTTAGCCCAGAGTTCTATTTCAGAGCCTTGGCACAGAGCTTTAGCCGAGCGCCCTAAACCTAACCTTGCCCTAACCCGGGCCTCGGCACTAGCCCTAGCGTTAGTTCTTTTGTCAGCTTTAGCGCTGGACCTAGCCATAGCTCTAGCCTATTGTTAGTCCAAGCTCTAGCGCAGTTTTAGTATTAATATTAGCTTTAGCACCAGCCTCTAACCCTAGCGACTTAACTCTAGTTTCAGCTCTAGCCCTAATTCTAGCCGTAGCTCTAGTTAAAGAGTTAGCCTTGGACCTAATCGTAGCTTTAGCCTTATCTTAAGCTTTAGGCGTAACTGTAGCTCTAGGAATAGCTGTACTTTTTGCTGCAGCACTTGACTTGGACCTACAGCGCCTCGTAAACTTAGCCATATTTCTAGCCTTTGCCAAGTCTACGACTTTTTAAAATTTAAAAATTAAAAAGCAATGTTGCGCAATTCTCTTCGATTATTCAGATGAGTCCACACTTGCATTTCCTCTTCCAAATTCGGCCTTTCCCACTTCGGCACCACACTTTTTGATGTCCATTCATACCTTTTGTGGGGGGAACGGGTTTCTTTCGGAAACATAAGATATCCTTTAATGTAATCGCTTCTCTGTTTGTGTAACCATGTTTTGTCGCCGTTATATTATATTTGATTGGCATCGGATGGACAAACAGATTTATTAAGGGAATCTTTCTTGATCCGCGATTACGGTTACAAGTGGAGGATGTGTTGTAAATGAGGACCGTCATTAAAGGGTGGATTTGTTAGGGTGGAGTGGGTTTTTTTCGATTTTTTTGGGTTGTAGGGAGGGTATTTTGTGTTAGTTAGACATGAAATTAAAAATGGTTTTTCGTTACTGGAGGGAGGGGGGGGCGGAATATTTTTTTAAGTGGAGGGACGGGGATCTTAGTCTTATCTTTAGCCTTGTCTTTAGCCCTAGCCTTAGCATCAGCTCTAGTCCTAGCTCGAGCTGTACTTCTAGCCTCAGCCTCAGTCCCAGTCTTTGCCTTAGCCCTAACTTTGGCCTCTGCTTTTGCTTGGCCTTCACAATCAGCTCTAGTCCTACGCCTTATTTCTTACTTAACCTATCACATATTTTTATGAAGTTTTCATTTTTTACTTACCCCACTACTTCTAACACCCTAATACTAACATTACCCCACCCTATTGTCAGCCTATCCAACCTCCTCTCCCTGACCATATTAAGAACCCCCTCCCGCTATTAAGACAGCTTACAGGACATACGGTCGCAAGTATGTCGAGAGTTTATCGGCCATCCTTGCGGCCAGAAGCGCGCATTAATTGATCCCATTAAGGCAGCTGGCACCGGTTTTACGATGATTTCGCTTTTGCATCACAGATTGTGCGCAAACATCGGTAGCGGCGGGAGTTGACGTCGCCAAATGTCACTAGTTGTTAAAAGTTTACGAGTTGGAGGAGGGGGAAATTTTTTTTACTTTTTTTTATTTTTTCTTATTTAACATTAACACCTATTCTTACTGACCTAGCCGTAGCCCTGGTATTAGCATTAGCATTAACCTTAGCCTTATCCTTATCCTGAGCCTTAGCCTAAGCCTTAGACTTAGACTTAGACTTAGCCTTAGCCTTAGCCTTAGCCTTAGTCTTAGCCTTAGCCTTAGACTTAGCCTTAGCCTTAGCCTTAGCCTTAGCCTTAGACTTAGCCTTAGCCTTAGCCTTAGCCTTAGCCTTAGCCTTAGCCTTAGCCTTAGCCTTAGCCTTAGCCTTAGCCTTAGCCTTAGCTTTAGCCTTAGCTTTAGCCTTAGCTTTAGCCTTAGCTTTAGCCTTAGCTTTAGCCTTAGCTTTAGCCTTACTCTCAGACTAGCCTTAGCCCTAGCTATTTAAAAAAAAAATTTGCAGCCAATGCCTAAACCCTTAACATCAAGGCCCCACTAACGATTATAATCCCAATTAACGGAGAGTTAATGTTCTCAGATCAGCGGCGATTTATGAGTTATTCGGCGCAAAAGTTATTGCGGTTTTATATTCGCTTTGACCTCTGCTGACTTCTCCAATTCTGGCACCTTTCATTCCCATTAGAGGAAATAAAAAATCATAGATTTTATGGCGTTATATGGAGTTTTACTTTTGAATATTATTGTTGTTTGTTTTGGGCTTAATTAGGGGAGTTGAACATAAAAAAGTAGAGGTTGGGTTATAAAGAAGTTTTTATAGCTCAATCTTTTTACGGTTGAGAATGAAATCAATAGGAAAATAGCATGTTGTTATCAAAGTTCTCACGGGCTCCGGAGCCGGAGCTAAAATTAAAAAAATGGCGGGTCCGGAGCTAGAGCCGAAGCCTAAAAATTGTCAATTTCAGTGCAAAAAACCCCCGGAGCTGAAAATTTGAAATATGGGAATTTTGGTTATTATAATATTTAAGAAAAGTCAAAAAAAATTTTTAAATTAAATGTTGTTTTTTTCAGAAATGTTTTATTAGTGTGGTGAAGGTGTGAATAGGTGTGGGAGTGAAGGTAGGGTAGAAATAAAGGTCAAGGGAAGCACAGCCTATAGAATTTTTGGTTTTTTTTATCAATTGAGGTTTAATTTTAACTCAAAAACACATCTTTAAAAAAAAATTATTGTGATCTTAATATGCAGTTTTAAAAAATGAAATTATAATTTTTTAAATAAGCATAGTTTGGCGTTTAGTGTAACAAAATATTATGTTCTTAGTTTTTAAAACAACAAAGTTATGGCTTGGTAAAGTTGAAGGTCTAATATTGAGCATGTCCATAGAGTTAGCCTTTTTTTCTAGCCGTAGCCTTGGCTTTAGGTTTAAACTTAGCTTTAGTTTTAGCGCTAACTTTAGTCTCAGCTTTAGTCTTGGTTTTAGCTTTAGTTTTTTTTAAATTTTGGCATTGTGTTTTAAGCGCTTTTTCGGCTTTCCTGACAAGATACGCTTGCAAATTTAAAAATGTAGGTTTATTTAAAGGTTTTTTACTAGTATATTAAAGAAAAATTATTAAAAGTCAAAAAATGACAAAGCTACAAGCTTGAAACACAATGCCAAGTGGCCGGGAAGTTCAAAATATCATTTTTTAATCTCGATTTTCTTGTGATTTCCTAGGGAGCGCAATTTAGTACTTTGCTGAACATCTTATATTTACATGATCTTTCTTTATAAAAAGTTTGAAGTCAATCAGAGCGGGGCAGGTCGGGCACTTTCCTTGTTAGCTTTAACCTTATCCTCAATAATAACTTTAGTCTTTGTCCTAGCTTTAGTTTTAAGTTTAGCTTTAGCCTCACACAGCCATCGCAAAATTTTAAAACTTCGATTAAGTTAAAAAATTTTTTTGTAAGTCACATTTTAAATCAAAAAGGCTACGAAAACCCATGCCATTTCCAAAAACTGGCATTCAAAAACTTGCATCGTAGGCCAAGATTCATGAGGTTCAAGCGCGTCGGCCCGGCCTCGACATTTCCTCAGCCATATTGCTTGATCATAAGGCGAAAGGGCAGGGTAAAGGTTGGATGAGGCAGCCAAGTTATTCTTTGCTTGTTTGTGACCTCTAAACCGTTGTCTTAATTGAAGGTGAATATTGTTGGGAAGTGATTTTACTTAATTGTGCGCGAATGTATGGCTTTGGGTCATGGTGAAGGTAGGTGACAATGTGGCAGGGGAGGGGGGGGAGTAGGGTGAGGAGGGTAGAACGAGGGAGGTGGTGATAATTAAGAATGTTAAGGAAGGTGATAAACATGTAACTTTATTAAAATTTATGGGGTACTGTAACTTTTTTTTATCATTTGGATTACTGTAACTTCTTTTCCAAAATGATTGGATTACTGTAGTTTTTAAGTTTTTAACTTTTTTGTTAAATATTTAGTTACTGTAACTTTTTTTATAAAATTTTTAGTTACTGTAACTTTTTGTCAATTTTTTAGGTCACTGTAGCTTTTATCAAGCCTGAATAACTTAAAAAATTAATGATTACTGTAATTTTTTCCACAAAAACCAACCTAGCCCTAAATCCAAGCCTCAAAATGCGCAACAGTAGCCTGCAAACCTCACTTAATTTGAATAGCCTTGACTGGCGGAACAATAATTCGAACATGAGTTTGCATTCCAGAACAAGGGCATGGCTATTGTGAGGCAACGCAAGCTTTCGCGGATTTAAAGTTGAGTAAACATGCGTTGAGTGTTCGGAAATTGTTCATTCGATTGCCAATTGATTTGGAAGTTCTGTCGGACTTGGACTTGGCTTTTAAGTGGGATGGTTACTGTAATTTTTAAGTTTTTGAGTTGATTTTGTAGGGGTTTTAATTGAAAAGTGGGAGAGAGGGGAGTAAGGACAGAGGAAAAAAAAGAAGAAAGGGCAGGGGTAAAAAAAAAGTAAGCCTGGGGTAAAAGAATTTGTTTTACTAATTTCTATTTCTACCCGCCTTTACTATCGTAATCTATCGTATATTCTGTATAATTTGCGTGAAATTACTGTTTTTCTATTGCGATGATTAAAAGTTTTATTGCTTCGTTTCCGTACTCCAAAATGTGATAGATAAGAAACAATGAGTAATACTTTTTTTGACAAAGAAAATTAATGGTTAACTGTAACATGATATAACCTATTAAGTGATAAGGCACTTTTACAGAAATACTTTAGTTATTGAAGGATGAGTGATTTTTATGTGGAGCTGAAGGTAGTTGTGGGTAAAAATTTTCACATTTTTTAATTCTTTTTAAAATTTTTTTCGAAATTAACTTTACCTTATCTTGCTTTACCTAATTTAGAAAATTCACATAGCTTTCGATTGCCAACAAGCTTTAACTAACTTTACACTGTCAAAAAGTGCACCAAACATACAAAATGACAAATTAGGATGAGTCAAAACTTTAAAACAGGGTGAAAAACTTAAAAAGATAAAAAATGAGGCTAAAAAACAGAGTGGAACGTTGTTACGGTACGACTGTTTATTATCAGCCCGGTATCTTCAAGGTTGTGAAGATTCCAAAAAGCGATTAGAGTCGGTCATTTCTTTCCCTGACCAGAAGCCGGCATTAAGGTGACGGGAGGAGGGCGAGCAAGGACGAGACACCCCTTCCTCGACTTTCGTTTGGGTAAGGTAACGGGAAAGGAAAAGGTAATGCTTTACTGTGAGGAGTGGGTTACTTTAACTTTACTGTAAGGGGCAGTTTAATTTATATACATATTGTTCTTTCTTTACTGTGTGAGGGGAGTTATACATTGTATTATACTTGATACATCTGTCGAAGGGCGAGGTTGAAGTTTAGAGCAAAAGTGGTTTACCTTATTGTACCCTACTCTATCATACCCTACCCTTCTACCCTAATCTGCTCTATCATACTCTACTTTACACTACTCTGCGCTCTATTTTACTATGCCCATTCCTAAACCCAAATTTTTTAAATTTGAAATTTCCTATTTCTCCTAAAGCCATTTGGAAGTGTTAAAGTGATTTGATACTCTCTTTTTTAATTCAACGCCTTTGTGGCGTGCCAGATGACAAATCGTTGACAACTGTTGCAACACAATCAGCTCGCTTCGTAATCCGAGGAAATTTATTGTGGCCAAAAATTGGACAAAACAGCTGATTTATGGCTTAATTTATTTTGATTGGCCGAGGTATTCAAATTCTTGTTTTTCGGCTATTTGAAGGGATAAAGGGTAAAGTGGGGACGGGTAAAGAGGTGAATATAAAGGATTTTTTACTGGCAGTACTAGAAAAAAAATTTTTTTTGGTGGGGTAATTTTTTTTGCATTTTTTTTTAGCAGAGGGAGGGTATAGGTTTTTAAGACAGACTCAATTTTATATTCCCTCCCCTTCCTCCTCTTTGTTTTCTCTTCTTCCTCCTCCTCCTCTCCCCTCTCCCTTTTTTTTCCCTCTCTTCTCTTTCAACCCCCCCCCCTCCCCCCTTCTACTCTATGATTTAAAAAAATTTTTTTAAAAATTTTTTCTGAATGTGAAAAACATTTTTTATTTTTAAAAATTTTATATTGTAACCAAAAAGGTAACCTCTGTCCAACTTTCTCATTTAACGTTTCTTACCTAAACATTTTAAGGCTCTTTATGGGTATTTGCGTTTACAACATGATCTTAATCTCGTATTTTATTTATTACGCAAAGTTTACGGTCGAGATGAAAAATCGACCAAACTTGTGGTTTATTATTCTTTGCCATGTTTATATGCATCATAATTCAGATAATACATAAACAGTATTTTATGCATATGTAAGGTGAGATATAGCGTGAAATTAATAGGCATGATAATATATTTTCTCAGCATGATACTTTGACTTTTGTCTTACCTTCCTCTTTTCCTTACTTAAAAAAAGTTTTTTCTACCCCTCCTTCTTTAAAAAGATTATTTTTTTGTTTCTGTTACATATAGCTTTCTATGTTATTTATTATCGTATATACGTGAATTTTACTGTACTTTGGAGTGACAATATGAGCTTTTAAGATTTTTTAAAATTTCTTTAAAATATTTTTTTATTTTTGCAATTTTGATCTTTATTCACTGAAAACCAGTTTTTTTCAGGTGATATCATTATGACATTGCCATGTACTAACATTGTGCCAAACCAAACTGAGGGACAATTGAAACAAGTTCAAGTTCGCGGGTTGGACTGAAAAATCGGTCCGAACCAATTGCCAGGTCTAATTTACAATCAACGTCTTTTATTTTTTTAATTTTTTAATTTTTTAAAATTTTGAAGGCTCTAAACATCCAAAACCTCGCAAAAACGTTTGGCGAAATGTCGTGCTGAAGCCCTCTTCTGAAAGCGAAATTCTTTGCTTATAATCTACCATCAGCACGTCCAATAGTTTTGGCACTTTTATGACATAAAAGGGGGGTCGCGTGTTTGCCGAGATAGGCTTTGATGTCCTCCGCCCCTACTAATAATTGACTTTTGATTTATTGGAAAAGCGATAACGATGCGCTTTGATTTGATTACGATTCATTGTTGATGGTGCAGGTGGCATGAGGGTTGGTGATTCTCGACTAAAAGGAAACTTAATCACTGATAGGTGATTAGTTTGGCATGGGTTTGTACTAGAATTTTAAATAGGCTGAGGCTTGATTTTTTGGTCTGGCATACGGGGAAGGCCTTGATTTAAGTCTCGGAAAGACACGGAGAACGAGCCGGCCTTTTCCTGTCTTTTCAGGCCGGGCCGGGCTTTTCCGAGGTTTCTAGGCTCGGCCCGACCTAAATTTTGCTCAGGCTTAGCCCAGCCCGTTTTCCATTTCTAGTCCCAGACTTTGGGCTCATAGCGCGCTGAAAATTTTGAAATTTTTTCAATAAAAATTTAAAATTTTTTAAATTTAAATTTCTAAAAACTTTATATTTTTAAAGAATCCGCCTTTATCAACCCATCTCTGCATTGAAGTTTCTATTTTTTCAAATTCAACGTGGATTAATTAGAAAATTCGCGTAATTTTAATGAAATTAAGCTGGCGCTTCATTCAAATCTTCAAAAAAGATCTACGGGGATTCCAATGTTACGTTATCTTCTTACCTACTTTTGCTTGTTTTTTGGAGGAATTTGGTTTTGCAAAATTAAATTTTTTAATTTTTAAAATTTTTTTTGGTTTAGGTCGTAAAAAAAGAAAAAAAATGGCAGATAAAGGGGAGTTTTGGCTTAAAATTTGACTTTTTTTTGTTTTTAAAAGTAAAATGAGGGTATGAGGAGCGCCATGACAAAATTTAAGGTTTGTAGAAATGTCATCTTAACTACTTTAAAAAAGTTCCAATTTTCACAAAAAAAATTTTTTTTATTTTTTAAATCAGCTTGGTTCCCCCTGTGGATTTTTTTCATAATACTTTTTCAATTCAAATTTTAATGCCATTTCTAAACCGTTACACTCATAACTAAACCGTTACACTTATAACTCCCATACCTTTTCCAACCATCTGAATCACTGTTTATTTTGAAGCACGGTGTAGGCGATTCGTCTTGGTAAAACGTGATTTTTACGCTTTTAAAACAAAGATTTTATTATATCAGTTACGCGTTAATTTAATTACTTCGCTTTATCACTTTATTCGCGACCTTTTTAATTGCGAGGTTATACCTGGGTAAGGATCGACGTTCATATTAACATTGTCTTTCGATTTTGAGGTTTAAGGGGTCAGATACAGTATTCTTACGTTTTGGTACAGCATCTGCTTTTTGATACTGTATTCGTACTGTACTTTTTTATCATATTTTTCTCTATCCTACCTACCTTATTCTACCCCCTCCCCCTCTACCCCTTACCTTAATCCCCCCCCCCCCCTTACCCTTCTCTCTAGCCCCTTTCTTCTCTCCTTCTTTCCCGCCCTAACCTTCCCAAAAGCAACAAATTGGCAAGGTAAGACCCTCACTAAATTAGTGGTAGTTCATGCCGGATCGCCTCGACTCTCACGCATCAGCGGCCACAATCGACCAAAATATGCAGCAAAAAGTTAATTCATTGTTTTTGCGGACACAAGGTCGTCGCGGGAGATTTGGCGGCCCGGAAGAGCATTGTCCGAGAGTCCCCGCCTCTAAGCCGAGCATGTTGTTTTGTTTCCACACGGGGCAGGTGGAAGGTCATGGTGCGCAGAAATGCGTGTTCCGGATTCACACTCGAGTTGGGCGTGGGTTTGTACTCGGGAAAAAGTTTGAGTGTGATAAGTTTAGTACAATATGGTACTAACAACAGTTTTCTTGGTGGGGGGAAGAAGGTAAGGGTAAGGGGAAGTGTGGAAGAAAGTAGTAAGAAGGGTAGGGGTAAGAATAAAGTTTGCTTGATAGTACTGTTAGCTAAAATAAAAAAATACTTTGGGGGGAGTAAATCATAGAAAGAAAGAGAGGGTTTACTAAAAAAAGTGAGTACAAGCTTTAGTACTATATAGTACCTAAAATTTTGTATTGCGTTGAAGGCAGTGGGATGGAATAATAAGGTTAAATTTAGTATAATTGTTAGTTAAATCAAAAGTCATTTTTAAGAAAGGTAGATTTCAAAAAGGGGTGGTTTTGCCTTAACAAATTCAGTATGAAGCTTCGGTACTACAGGGTAAAGAGTGTAGAAGGGAGTAGAGGGTATAGTAACGAATCGGGGTGCTTTTTACTCATAAACATCGTGTACCAAGCTTTAGTACAATATAGTACTGTAAAGTTGCCTTTGTGTTAGAATAAACTTAATAGTACTGGTAGTTTAGGTAAAGAGAATATAAGAAAAAGAAAAAAGGGTGAAATAGAGGAGTATAAAAATTATAAGGGAGTAGATAAACAAATTTTTTTTTGTTTTTTTGCAATTTTTTTATTAAAAAAGCAATGTTTTAAAAGTATTATTTTTAGTACTAGTCTTTTACGGTGTAGTAAAAGTCCAATTTTTAGCTTTTTTGTTACCTAAAATACCTTTTAAATTAAAAAATCTACATTTGTCAGAGTCAGTTGTAAGACAATGCCATTTTTCATCGACAAAACTCAAAAATCTATAGCTTTTTTACGCCAAGCTTTTACGCACAATCCTTGATAATAGAGATAACCACCCCGCTGATCCTCCACTCAGCCGAGTTCCTTTTCTCACCTGCACTTGTTCGATTACCTTAAGCGTCAATTAAGTGTGATTGCGTAAGCCACTCCAAACATGTTTCTGGGAAGTGTTGGGTACTTGGAAGAAACAATGTCACTTGTGAAGAAATAGGAATTGTTGGGCAAAGGCATGGGTAAGAGAAGGTAGCAGTGTTGAGAGGCGCAAGGGAAGGTACAAATGTTGGGAGGGGTAAGTTAAGATAAAGGGGTTAAGAAAGGTAAATGAATGTAAAGGAGTTGGGAAGGGTAAGCAAAGATAGGATAGAGTATTAGAATTTGTTTTTTAGGGCAGGGCACAGCAAGGCAAGGCAAGGCGGGATAATGTATTATAATTTTTTTTAGTTTTTAATTAAAAAAAATTTATTTACATAAAAAATTAAAAATTGTTGCATTTTCCAAAAATACTTCCAAAAAAATTGTCGCAAATCTTGGCCCCGCCTTCGTTGCCGTTGAGCGATGTTCGCGCAGCTTTTCCTTTTCTTTTTTCCAAAAACCGCAATCTCGTTAAGCCAAATGCATCTTATTATGAATGTTGTAGCCAGCTTTCCTGATTTTTTTGGATTTTTTGAAGTCATTTATAGATTACAATTTTTTTTTTCTTTTGCATTTTTTAAAGATTTTAATGATTTTTTATAAATTTTTTTGGGTAACTTATTGTTATAATTTGTTTATTTTGGAGTGGTTTTGGGCTGGAGAAGTGGTAAAAAGTAGTTTTTTTCATATTGGAAATGCTATTTGTGGTCAACCTTTATAAAATTTTGAAATTAAAATTTTTAATTTAAAAAAATCACACGGGAAGAAAGGTATATTTTCAAAAATTTTTTTTACTTAATTTGAAACTCTTGTATAACAAATTGCCCTATGCCAAAAGTTCCGTATAACAAGCAACGTTTACATCTTTGGCTAATAGCACAGAGTGCATTTACATCTACAGTGGAACTAATGTATAACGAATTCCTCGGGGACTTGAAATTTGTTCGTTATAAAGAAGTTTCGTTATACAGGAGTTTTAAATACACTGTGTAGTGGTAGCTGGGGATTCGAAAGTTGTTTGTTATACGGAATTTTTGTTATAAAGGAGTTCGTTATACTGGATTTCCACTGTACTGTATAACGAAACTTCACTCTGCTTTGCTCTACTTTATATGAAAAGCTTTATTTTAGCAGAACGAACAAATTAAAACCTCTGCTAGGCAAGGCGATTTGCTACACAGGGTGTTATTATAGTTTAAAGAAAAGTATACTTTTTTTACTCACATCAAGAGATGGGAGAGGTGATAACTTTATTTTAATTTATGTTGCCGAGTCCGTATTTTACATGTTGTACCAATATTTCAATTTTTTTCAACTTTTCAAATTTTACTTTTTTAGTTTTTATACAAAAACGAATGTAAAATCAGGTGGGTAATGAGGAATTGGACGATATTTGTGGTACTACTACCACTAATATGTAATTCAGAACGAGTTTATTTATTGGACACACTAAATGCCACTTCCGAATTGGGTTGGAATGTGTTTTCATCGTTGGACATGGATGGGGTAGGTTTATTTTTTGTAGGTTTGGGGTGGATTTTTTTTCAATTGGGAGTGGATTTATTTTCATTGGTTTGGGGATACATTTTTTTGTGTTAGGGTATACTTTGGGGTAGATTTTTTATTTTTTTTTGAAAAAAAAATTTTTTTGAATTTCGAAAAAGTAAGCTAAACTACACATTTTTTACCATTCAAACCCTTATTTACTTGACGACTTTTACCTCCTTCATTACCTAAAACCTTTTAAAAATGTCAAAATTTACCTAAACCACCAAAATCACCTTAAATTCTAGTTGAATCGAATAAAATATCTAAATTACTTGTCACTTTAACCCATTTAAATACAAATTACCTTTCGTATTTTAGTGGTTAGAGGAAACCTACCGCAGCGAGACCAAGAACCTCAACCATCAAGCCTTTTCGACCTGCGTAGTCGAGCAATCCAACTTTGAGAACTGGCTTTTGTTACCCAAAATCGACCGAAAAGAGGGTCGTCGACTATACTTCGAAGTCAAGTTTACTATGCGCAAATGTCATGACATTCCGAATCAAGCCACCAAGTCGGTTTGTAAGGAGACGTTGAAGTTGTACGCTCATCCTGTGAATCCGGCTACACTTTTACCGTCGCAGAATTGGCACAATTCGACCGATTGGAAGCTGGTCGAGACGCTGGCTCCGAATGAGGATGACGGTCAGATATTCGTACAAACTGTCAGTTATGCCTTCGATGAAAGTAGTGTCTACTTTTCGATCAAAGACAGTGGAAGCTGCTCTTCTATTCTCTATGTTAAGGTAGGTCATGCTTTGTTAAAATTCAATTTTTTTGTTAAACGGTAGGGCTAAGGTTGTTAGGGTAGAGATGGATAAGGTTAGGTAGAGTAGAATCAGTTTATTAGGTTAAACCAATACTAGCGGGACACTTTTGTAGTTAAAAAAAATGAAAAGTGTTCGGCTACTTTTGGTTCAATCTAACAAAGTTTTTTTGAGTTTTTAAATAAAAATTTTTTTTGTGCTGAGTTTTTAAATCACACGTAGCCCCAGGACTCGTATTTTACCTCTCAAAAATTTCACTTCCAGGTCTACTACGAGCTCTGTCCCGCCATCTCCACCACCCTAACCCAAATCCCGCGCACAATCCCGGGCGCCGACCTGCATTCCGTGGTCTCGGTTCAAGGCGAATGCATTGCCAATTCCAGTCTGGTTTCCGGTCGAAGGGACCCGCCAAAAGCCCTGTGCAAAGTCGACGGCAGTTGGCAGATGTTGACCGAGGAATGCCAATGCAATCCCGGCTTTATTTATTCGCGGGCGGCCAACACGTGTGCACGTAAGTTAATATTAGAGAGGCCTTTGACCTTCGAACCGCTCATTAATTAGGGACATGATTTGGGCAAGGTGTGGGTTGATGAGGGGGGGGCGGTTGTGAGGGAGGGTGTGTGCGAGGAAGGGGGGGGGGGTATTTTGCAGGGGTTAAGGGAATCCAAGGAAGGGAACAGAGAAAGGTAATATGCAAATCAAGGGGATATTGAGCAAGGGGTAAAGACACAGTTAGGGGGATAACGGGAGGGGTAAAAAAATAAAAAAGAGGAGGGGGGGAGTAAGAAAGATGTAGGAAAATCTGGGGACATTTGATATAGTTTTAGGAACGATTTTAGACTATTTTCAAAAAGATATAAGGCCTAAAATGGCAGTAAAACCAGATTTTTTGGAAAAAAGTTGCTTCAGTAGGTGGTCGTTTTAAAATGATGGTACACAGTAATACGAACTTGAACTTTTTAATTTTTACATATATGTAGGATAGGACATGTTAAGTGTTTGTGCATCTTTTCAACTTTATTCAATTTACAGTTTTTTTGAAAATTGAGTTTAAAATTTAAAAATTTTTCAAAAAAATTTGCTTTTTTGACTTTTTTATGTCATTGCCAAATTTCAATTGCCCATCACTCTAAAACCACATCAAACTACCTATAATTACAATGCCCTTATGAACCTCAATCTAACCTCCATAACCCCCTCGTCCCACCACCAACCCCCTAATCATAACATAGAGACAGTCCATTAAAGGTCGTGTCCGGGCATCAAATTATAGGAATATGGGCCCGGGGAATAATTAGCCGCAGACAATGTGCCGCCCTGTCTTTGGCGCTTCCTTAATAACTTTGCCATTATTATTAGGCCCTTTTGGCGCAGAGAAAACAATCGCTTTTGTCGGGAAATTCGATTACATCTAAGCGGATTAGCGATATGTTGATGGAGAGGGGACCCTTTATATTGGCCAAACGCCTTTTCAAAGCGTTTCGAACCGCGCCCAAATTAAAATGGCGCGGAAGCTAATTTTGAGTTTGTCAAATTAAATTGGTTTATTGGCGCTTTTTTGATCAGCATGCGATTAGAAATGGCAGAAAGTTGAAAAAAGTCAAAATTATGGAAAAAAAGGGGGAAAAATACGCAAAAACTTCAAAAAAATTCAATTTTTGTCATTTTGAAAAACACAAATTTAAAAAAAAAAAGATTTAAAAAAGACGTAACATTATCTCTGACATCTTAAAACACAAGAAACTCAAACATAACATCAACAATTTTAATAAAAAAACCAATTTTCAGCCTGCGGCCTAAACAGTTTCAAACCAGATCACGGCTCCGGTGAATGTAAACCATGCCCAGCCAACACCGAATCATCTCGCCTTGCTTCAGTCCTCTGTACATGTCTACCAGGCTTCTATCGACCATCAGGTCACTTACTAAATCAAGGTTGTGTAGCACAACCTCAAGCACAACCAGACATTACAGTGAACGAAGAGCCTCGTCTAGATGATGTCATGTTTCCTGAGCCAACGTTTGAACAATTAAAAGTTGGAAAGAACTTGTTTTTGGTACTATGTTCTACTTTGGTACTACTGAGTGTCACCATGTTCGGATTGATGGTTATATGTTACAAGAAAAGTTGTCAGTCGAGGAAACAGTTTAGTGATTTGGACGTGCTGGAGTCGTATAAACAAGGAACTTTGACACCTGATTATGGACCCAATTCGAAGAGTGCCTTTTCGAATACTTTTCAGCGGAAATGTAAGGTTTTTTACTGTGGTGTTTAGTAGTTTTGTCAGAATTTTATACCTATACTTTTATGGAGCATAAGTTTTAAGATAACGTATTCATGTTTGAAAGTTAATACAGGGTGTCTCAAAAAATTTGCAGGATTTGAAAAATTTTTTATTCAGCGATAAAAATTGCTATAGGTACCAAATTTGGTACAGCGATAGTAGAGCAAATATATATATATTTTTTTAAATTTTGGATTTTAAAAGTGCATTTTAAATTTTTTATGATTTTTAAAAAAAAGGCATTTTTCACCAAAAATACACATATTTTTAGTTGAAAATGCTTTGTTTCTCTGAAATTTGCAAGAGAATTATAAAATTTATCTATTTTCAAATGAAAAGACTGATTTTCAATGTCGGCGAAGGCTCAGCGGAGGCCGGCGGACGCGTTCAGATATCGGCGAAGGCTATAACTCGCTTCAAAATTGTCGTAAAATTACGAAACAAAAATTATTTCATTTGGTTATATCCTACAATTGTAGACTTCTTTTTTAGTAAACGTCCCCTTGATCCCAGCCTACACCACCTCACCGCGCTCTTCTGGCATTGTAAACCGCTACAAACCCTACGTCGACCCAACAACATACGAGAACCCTCGAGACGCCCTAGCCGAGTTTACCAATGAAATCCCACCAGATAACGTTGAAGTAACCAGAACGATCGGTGCAGGCGAATTTGGAGAAGTCTGTTCCGGTCGCTTAAAGGTGGAAAACGTGTACGGTGGAGTGGTGCAACAAATTGTGGCAGTAAAGACTTTGTTGCCGGGCAGTGGCGACAAGGCCAAGGCGGATTTTTTGGCCGAAGCCTCGATTATGGGCCAATTTGAGCATGAAAACGTGATAAAACTTGTCGGAGTTGTTACCAAATCAGAGCCTGTGATGATATTGACGGAATACATGTTGAATGGGAGTTTGGACAAGTTCTTGAGAGATAACGATAATGGCAAGATCACTGTGCCACAATTGATCGAAATGATGCACGGCGTGGCTTGTGGAATGAAATACTTGACTGATAAGGGTTATGTTCATAGGGTGAGTTATAATGGCAGCTTTGAATTTTAAAATATTATTTTTACGTTTTGAAGGCACTTTTTATATACCAATAAAAATTTGACACTTTGTCAAATTTTCCAATTTTTTTTGACATTTTGCTTTATTGTAAAAAAAGTGATAGATGATAGAAATAGTAATTTTTAATGATTTTTGGTAATTTTGAATCTAGTTTTGCACTTTCCAATACAATCTTGACATTTCGTCTTATTTTCCAATAATTTATCGACATTTCGTCTTATTGCAAAAACCTTTACAAAATAATTAGAAATAGTGATTTTTTAATTATTTTGATTATTTCAACTTTAATTGTGACTATTTTCAGGACTTGGCAGCCCGGAACGTGCTGGTAGACGACCGCCTGACCTGTAAGATTGCCGACTTTGGTCTGAGCCGTGGCGTTGGAGCCTCCTCCGAACAGGAGTACACAACTCAAGGTGGCAAGATTCCGATCCGATGGACAGCTCCAGAAGCCATCTCTCACAACAAGTATACGGCCGCTTCTGATGTTTGGAGTTTCGGCGTGGTAATGTGGGAGATCTGCTCGTTTGGGGAGCGGCCTTATTGGGATTGGACGAATCATAAGGTGATACAGGAGGTTCAGGGCGGATTCAGGCTTCCTCGACCAATGGATTGTCCGGTGTTTCTTCACGAACTCATGTTGGAGTGTTGGCAACAGGAACGGCACAAACGGCCGAGCTTTGAGATTTTGGTTCAGAGGCTGTCTGGACTGTTGCATCAGGTTCAGGAGGAAATGTAAGTTTTTTCAAGATGTACTAGACTAAAACTGAATTTTTTTTTTAAGTTTGAGTTAAAATAAAATCTTTCAAATTTTATAAAAATTTTATTTCAGCTCCTACACAATGGTACCAGAAGCCTCATCAACTCTAAACCATCCCCGACCTTCTCCTCCTCTATCAGCACCACCAGTACTATCTCTACCAAACTTCCTTAGACTACACAACCTAGTTCACTACATGGAAATCTTCACTCGTAACGGTATTACTACTGTAGACCGCCTTCAAGATGCCACATACGCTGATCTAGTCAAAATCGGAGTCCACGATGTTGATGCTCGACGTATCGTACAGTACACAGTACCACCCAGCCGGTTAAGCTGTACCATACCTACTATGCTGCCAGGAATGTCACCGGTGGAACATATGGTACACTTGGATCGTGCTGGTACAATGTCAGACCGCACTTTGCCTGGTATGATATCGGTCGATCGTATGTCAGCTGATCGTACTCTACCAGGTATGGTAGATCGTACTATGCCAGTAGACTGCACGATATCTACCGATGGTGTGAATCCGGCCGGACCGGGTTATTTGCTAACTTCTGGCACATTGAAGCACGGTAGATCACCATTACTGTCTAGGTCATCGATTGGTACTAATCATACCACATTAACTAATTCAAGTCATGGGTCAAGTGTTTCGCCTCAGAATCTGACAAGGAAACGAGAAGAAGGGTTTTTGGTGTAGATATGGGTACAGTAATGTCTACAGTATGTTTTGCCAAAATTTTAATCAAAAATGTTTGGCTACACAACCGTCACACGGCTTCAAACCCACCGTACCGTTCCAAAATCTTCGTTTTTTGCTAAAGTTGGCTAAAAACCGTCGATTTTGTGTCATTTTTAATCATTCCCAGTGCTATATCATAATATAATTCTTCATTTTTTATGTCACATACAATCAACAGTCTACGTACTATATAGTACAAGACTTATTTGATTATATGTAACATAAATAATGTCAATTTAGGTCTTTCTTTCCCACCGAAGTGCCTTTAAACCGTCCCAACTGCCGATTAATGATCTCATTTGTAACCTCGATGTTAATATTTTGTAAATATTTTCTTATCATTTGAATATCACTATCATGCGTGTATTTATAACTGTCACAGAGTTTATGTATTCGACAATAAAGTAGAGTTATATATTGTTTTTGGGCGTCTTTCCTTAAAAATTGAATTTTTTTAGAAAGTTTTAGGTGTTTATACCATTTTTTGTTGTAAGTGTTTTAGAAAACAACATATTATAACAAAATTGATAGAGTATGTACGCCTGTGTATGCCCTGCAATAGCTATCAATCCAATTTTAAAAAAATGACCTAAGAAATTTAAAATTTAAAAAAAATTTAGGTTTTTTTTGAAATTTTAGGTATCTGGCCATTTATATATGTAAATTTAGTAAAAAGTAACAAACCTTAACAAAACTTCTTCAAAATATGCTACACAGTATTGTCTACAATACCTATTAACCAGATTTTCTAAAACTCTTTTTAAAATTTTTAAATTTAAAAAAGAATAGACTAGATTGGTCCTACCGTATCTTCAATCCTCCTCCCTTCTCAACCCATAAATTAACATGGTCCTAACAAAAACAAACATATTGCCCATTAGCATCCTCATAACTCTCCGTTTAATTCGAATATTACACTAGCGAGGTCAGGTAATTACATCAGCTGTCATTATATTGGTATTGTCTCTTGAGATGACCCCGGATCTCGATATTATGCTAACATGGCCATAATCCATCTGGTAAGCAAATTAATGGCCGTGACGGTTATTTAAGATTGTCCTACCCTACACTAACCTACCCTACCCTAACATCCATACCCAACTCATAAAAAGTATTGTCGTTTATTAACGTACGAGTATATGTAAATTAGCGACAAGACTTTTTTGAGAGTTTAAATTTCTGTTTTATGCTTAAAAAATACCGTATAATAACGATAAAATACGATATAGCTATTTGTGAGCCCTCTACCATGTAATCCATCAAGGTAAATCGTTAGAGAAACTTCTTTTTCAAATCCGATCAAACGGAACTGATCGAGATCAAGAAGAGCCGCATAATGGATTCGAGGTATATGTAAATGAGGCGCCATTGTGTTAAACGCCGCTGAAACAACATCTTAACGACACCTAAAGATATTCGCCGAAAGATTATTTAATCGCACATCGCTCAGGTTATGGCAAGGTAAAACCAATTATCGAGGGTGTATTCGAATACACATTTACAATCAAACCAGATCAACGGAGGCCCTTTGGGCCTCCTATGATCTGAACATTGCAATTTCATTTACATTATGACAAATTCAGTACATTTTATAATATGCAAAATCAAGGGCTCGGGCCTGCGGCCCTCGCACGCCCCTTTTGATTTTTGTTGTTATAAATCAATAAAATTAATTTTCATTTGAAGATACCATATCATGAGCTCGGGCCTGTGGCCCTCGCGCATTGCTTTTGATCCGGACATGGCAATTACATGTGCTTTATATTATTCAAACTAACATGCTCGGGCCTGCGGCCCTCGCACGTTTCCAAACTCTAAAATCTTTTTGATTTTTCTATTGAAACGCAGCATGAATCCTGAAACTATTTTGAGTATGATACGCCTTAAAATTTACTCCATTTAACACACCCTTTGATTTTTCCCACGCCTGTAAAAAATATTTTAAAATGAAAACTCTAAAATCATCACAAAATTCAGTACTATACACAAAATACTATCAGAAAACATACTTACATTTGCTAACGTATGTTCCTCAACATATTCGAACAACGACCGCTCTCCGCCAAGCAATTCAATGCAATTTACCGGTCGCTTTTTATTTTTTTTCATTTCCACGACCGCTCGCTTTTTTCAAAAATTCTTCAAAATTCAAATTAAAAAAATTTCATTTCCCATCAAGTTCATTTTGACAAAATGTCCGGATTAGCGGCTTCAGACATCCACGGCTCTGCATTAACAGCCGGGGATATTAAAAAATTTTTAATTGGAATTCGAATCTCTGTTTGAAATTCAAAAAACTATTCTTGGAAAAAAAAGTACTTCACTCAACCCTCCAAAAAAATGACCCCGCCCATCATTATTTTTAGCAGCTCAAATTAATTTTTTTTTCCATTCCTGGTTATATTTAAAAAATAAAATTTTCAGCGGCCGAAAATTACCCTTGAAATTGAGTTTGGCGGAGTTATTAACCCAAATTGAAAAAGTGAAAATATTAAAGTAGAAAGTTCGTGTTGAAGTTTAAATACTACCATCTCTTGAGGATTGCATTATTAAAATATTTTAAAATTTAACTTTACCATACAATTTCTCTGCTCCTAGCCCAGAGCCCTAGTAACTGCCATAGTCTTAGCTTTTGCACCATTCAGCCCAAACTCTAGCCAAATCCAGAATGCCAACCCAGAGTCCTAGAACAGTACCCTAGCCCACAGTCCTAGCCCAGAGCCCTAGCCCAAAGCCCTAGCCTAGAGCCCTAGTCCAAAACCTCAACTCTCGACCAGAAACCCAGCCCAAAGCCCAAGCCAAACCCAAAGTTCTAGCTCAGAGCCCTAGCCTAGAGCCCTGGCCTTACTTAATCCTAGCCTAGAGCCCTAGCCTTAGTCCGATTATTAATCTAGCCCTAGCCTAGAGCTGTGTAATAAGTTCTAGCTCCAGCCTTATTCTGAACAAACATGAACTGAAATTCAATGACTTTACTATCTGATAATTATGCTTGAAGGTAAGGAAATGTCATAGAAAGTTATTTTAAAAATTGTCGTACAATCCTGTCCATTAATGGAGAGTGCACTTTTAAAGTTCGCCGTTCTTCTATTGCTGTTCTGAAAGTTGAAAAAGTTTTTTATAATAAATAGACTCTCGACCCCCACGTTACTCCCCAATCAAAAAATTGTTTAATCACCCATCACCAACACCCAATAAAAAATTTTTATGCACGAATCCACCTTCTCAAAAAAACTCTCTTACTCTTTCTATCCCCCTCCTTAAATACAATTTTCCCCCTTCGGAAAAAATTGCTTTACCCCTGTCATAGCTTCTTTTAAACCTAAATTTTTTATCCGGCCCTGTCACTTTTTATACCTAAAACACCTCATTTTAATCTACCCTCACCCCCACACTAAAATTTGAAAAAAAACACCCCCAATTAACGTACTTTACAAGCTCATTATGCTGCGCGGACGTGGACATAAGGCCCGACCGTACAATGATTTGATTGAAGACATCTCTTTGTGCATTACTTCCGCCGATCGTATAGATGTCATGTCGAATCGGAAACAACTTGTCAAAACATTCGTTGAAACGGTCGGCGTTGTAACTGTCGACCGCCTCGCAGATTATACGACCCACGTTTCCGACGATTCTACCTTGTTGTGATGGGCTACTGTAATATAGCATGATTTAGATCAATTCTTTTAAAAAATATAAATCAAAAAAAACTTTTTTAAATAAAAATGCAATACTTTAAGCTAAATTGAAGTAAAATACGAAAAAAAATGTTTTCATTAAAAAATTAAGTTTTATTGAAGTTTGAAAAATTGACACTTCGTTCAATTTTCCAATAATTTTTGTGACACTTCGCACCATTAAAAATACTTTATTATTTTCGAATCACTAGTAATTTTTTTTATAAAGCTTGATCAAAAAAACCTCAAAATCCAAAAAAAAATTTTGAAAAATGGTTTTAAAAAAGTGAAATTTCATCCCGTTTTCCAATAATTTTTGTGTCACTTCGCAACGTCAACTCAAATAGATAATACCTTGTTAGTTTTCCAATTAAAGCTTACATTACCGTCAATTAATTTTATTTTGACAGTAAAAAAATTTATCTAAAGTGACACTTCGTTCAACTGCTATTGATTTTTATTGTTAAACCACGCCAAAAATCAAAAATTTTGTAAAATACGTTGCAATTGCATGTCATTCCATTAAAGTATTAAATTTTTTTAAACTTTTTAGCAAATTTCAATACTTTAAATTTCGTCTAATTTTCCAGTACTTTTTGTGACATTTCGTTCAAAGCGCAAAAAAATGTAAAATTAAAAATTTTATCACTTGTAGCCCAATATTTTTTAACCTACTCAAAATTATTGATGCTGTCCAGTAGTTCTTTTGTTTTCGAATCATCGCAGTTCGAATATACCATAGCAATATGAGCATCATTGAATGCCAATGTGTGATTATCATGATGTGGCTCAAGTAGATCAATCAGAAACGCCCAACGTTCTTTTCCTACATCAAATTTCTCCATTTTTAATCGTTGTAACAAAGAAGCAGCATCCACCAAGTCTAACATTGCACCTGATTTACTTCGACGTCCTATTTGTCTGAAAATGGCAGTTTAAATAGATTTTTTAAAATTATACAAGTAAAAATAGTTAAACTACATTTCAGACAATATTATACAGATAAAAATTTTTAAACAATCCTTTATTTTAAACTCGAAAACACTTAAAAACTGTAAAAAAAAGCAAAATATTGCCTGAATCATAAAAAAAATACAAAATTTCTTCAAAACTGTAAAATTTCTGATCCATAAACAAGTCAGAGTCATTAGTACACATATAGTAAAAACCAGTTTTCTTATGATTTTATTGCATCTTATACTTACTCATCGTATATTGTCAACGCTGATTCATAGTCCCCTTTTTCAATGTAAAATAAGGCGTTGTGCCAAAAGTTATGGCATGCTATCATCCAACATGGCTAAAAATGAAAAAGTTAAAAATCCTGTCCTAAATTAAGCCAGCACGTCGTGCCTTACCCAGTCCTATCCTACCCTACACAGCTCTGCCCAACCCTACCGTATTCTACCCTAGTCTAACCTACCCTATCGTATAGTATCCTCCCCTTCCAAATTGCATTGCCAAACCCTGTCCAACTCGGTCTTAGTCTGCTCTAACGTTTTCTATCGTACCCTACCCTTTTCTAACTTTTTCTTATGTTGCAGAACCATAGGATGCTATAATAATTTACTATAATTCTGACCATTCTTTTCTATTGTACCCTGTCTATCCATTCTGGCCCTACCCTATTGTTAAAATAGTTATTAACACTTACCTCCCAGTTGTTGACCGTGCTCTCCATAAACTTGATTCCGTCTTCATACTCTCCTAACATTTCATGACAATGTGCAATAGCGTGAGTTGACCAAGCATCTTGTTTATTGTATTCTAAACCCTGAAAAATCATTTTAAAGTATTTTTTAATTTTTTAAATCAAAATTTAATTTTTTTAAATTTTTTATATAATCACCTTGAATCCGCTTTTCTTTCCATTTTCATAATCCAGATTCTCTTCGTAGCCAAAAGCCTGTATTCCATATAAATACCCATAACAAGGCTTACTACTGTCCCATTTGTCGATTACTCGACTAACGCTAGTCAATTTGCCTTTGGCATCACCTTGAAAGAAGTATCCATCATGAGCAAACTTGATCGCCATCAAATCATTCGGATATTGTTTTAGAATGTCCTCCCAGATACTGCACGCTTTACTCATATCACCATAAGCAAAACACTTGACTGCTTCTGAATGTTGTTGTTCTCTTGAATTACCATACTTATGTGCATCGTTGACAAGGTTGTCTATGTTTTGCTTGAATTCGTTGTTTTTGATGACTGAAGTGTTTGAACCGAGGGCTTCTATACCATACAGTAGACATCGGGCTAGTACTGAAAATTCGTTTATAGTACGATAGGTTTAAGGAGAATATACTTTACACTACCTTACTTTACCCTATCCGATCCTATCCTACCCTACCCTACCCTACCCTGACCTACCCTACCCTACCCTACCCTACCCTACCCTACCCTACCCTACCCTACCCTACCCTACCCTACCCTACCCTACTCTGCCCTATCCTAGCATCCCATCTCCTTCTATTCTTTCTTCGAGCCAACCCTAGACTATCCTATCTTATGTCTACTTTAAACGAAACCCATTTAACTGTCGTCCTACAACTGCTTACCAGACTCAGGTTCAGCCTTCTGCAAGTCCTCCATTGACTTCATCAAGCCTCCAACTTGTTCACAATCAATCCATGATACCAATTGTCGTAGAACAGCATCGTACAACTTGGCTGATTCATTGTTAACTGTTGTTGTGGGTAGTCCTTCATCTTTCCAGGCCTAGAACATTGATCTTATGATGGTATTAACAGTGAGAAAAAATTTAATTCAAAAATTTGCAAAAATAGCTTTCAAATGTAAATTAAAGATCATGATCAACCTACCTGAACGTCTCGAAGATTTTCAGCACACCAAGAACCCATTTCACTAAAAAAAGTATTTTTAAATATAAACATAAAAATTTTAATTTAAAAAAAATGTAAAATCAAAAAAAACTATCCTGCTCTCACCCTCAGGCTTTAGCGATAATGCCTTTTTCGTTTCTAGCCAAAATCACCCGCCATCCCCTTTTTTTCTAATAACCCTAGCCAGGGACGTCGTTTGGGGGAGGAGCCCCCCCCCCCCAGAGCCGATCCGAAAAAAATTCCACAGGTAAGGTACCTGTACGCAAAAAAACAAAAAAAATTTTTTGGAAAATTGATTTACAGATAGCTTACCTGTGGACGAAAAAAATTTTTTCGGCCTCCCCCCTCCCCCAGAGAAAATCTGTAGCGACGTCCCTGACCCTAGCCCCAGCATTAGACCTAGCCCTTCCCAACCCCTAATCTTAGCCCAGCAGCTTGCTCAAAAAAACAAAAAATGACCCGTCTAGTGAAAATAACAAATATATCTAAACAAAACCGTCGAATTGCAAATTTTTTAATGAAAAACGCGTAAACATGTTGTTTTATCCCGCCTGCAAAATAAACAATTTAAAGACCGAAAATGGAAGGAATGGCTTGGTTTGTGATTGAATTCTAAAGAAAAATATTTATACAACAATCCATCACCAGCCTCGTGTTAGCTCGCGGTTTTATATTATTAATAACTAAGACGAAACGCAAATATTGATTGTTTTGCTGGCTTTAAAAAGTTGAAAAATAAATAAGCACTCTTACTCTACCCACCCTGTCTTGCCCTGTCCTGTCGTAAGTTTTGTGAAGAAAATGGCCGGAAGGTATTAAAAAAACCAAAGTTTTAAATTTAAAAAGCAATGTGATTAAACCCGTCAATAGAATCAGTTCTGAAAACAAACGTTTTGAATCGTATGTAACATGTTTTCTCAAAGAAACTTTTTTTCATTTTTTAAATTCTTACAGCTCATCAATGTTTATTTTAGAGACAGTTATCATCAATCAATTACAAATCTAAACGATTCGTTGTAGATTTTTTATATTAGGTAACCCACCCTACCCTACTCAAGGCCAACCCTATTTGCCTTAGCTTGCCCTATTCTTATAATATCTGTTTTACTTTGTATTTAAACTTCCCAATCATATAGCCTCGTCATATCATTGCTCTACCCTTTCCTTAACCTTGCTCCACCCATGCCATACTCCTGCTATACCTTAGCCTTACCCATGTCATACCCTTTCCATACCTTTTTTTGGCTAGACATAAAGAACAGGCCGGGCCTGACCCAAATTTAGGTCGGGCCGGGCCTAAGCAAAATTTTGATCTAAAAATTGGGCCCAGACCGCTTCTCATTTCTACCTTTGGCTTACCAGTCCTTGCCTTACTCCTACCATGCCCTATCCTACCGTACTCTTCGCTGCTATATCATACTCTACCGTACCCTGACCTACCTTAATTTACCCTACTCTACCCTACCCCTTCCGTATCCCTCCCTACGTTATAATACCCGGCCCTTGACTTACCCTAACATACCTTTTTTTATTCTACGCTAACGTACCGTCCTATCCTACCCTACAGTAACATAAAAGCAACTCCCAACCAAAAATATGACACCCAACAAAAAATCAAAATGATTATACCAAAAAAACTACCCAAAGTTCAAAAATTCTCCAAAAACATTATCTCATTTCGACAAAAATCGACTGAAAAGCGATCGGTCGTTGGCGGATGGCGGCCAAGATCGATGTGGACTATCTGCTGGAGCAGTTGATGGGCGTGGGTAAGAAGGGCACCGGTTTGAGTACGTTCATCGGCGAAGTCGACATTATGGAGCTGTTGACCGCGTGCAAAGAGCACTTCATGGAACAGCCGATGATGCTCGAGTTGGACACGCCGTTGACGGTTTGTGGCGACATTCACGGACAGTTCAACGATCTGATGCGGATCTTTCATAAAGTAGGTTTTGGAATTGTGACATTATTTTGAAAGTTTAAATCTATTGAATTTAAAAATGCATTTTATACGTCTTTTCATTAAACTTGGCGAAAATTTAGCGTTTTTTTAATAATTTTACCTTTTATGCCCAATTTTTTCAAAACAAAAATACCAAATAAGAGTAGCATTAGCACTAATAGCGAAAACAGTTCACATATTGGACAGTTAACACATTTCCGTTTAACTGTTTCACTTAAAAAAGCAATAAAACGTATTTCTATTGAGCGGGATTTGAACCCTCCTTCTTTCGCGCAACAGTCGGGCCCATTACCACTATACTATAACGTTTTTATGTCGAATCATCACGGTTTTAAATATTTTTTAGACATTTCTAGACCTGAATTTTATGCTGATTCTGAATAAGTAACTAATATTTTAAAATTTGCATAACTACAAAAGTTATGACTAAAATTTAGTCATGATGCCTATAGCTTATCAGAAGTCAATTGGAAAACAAAAAATTTTCAGACCGGCTTCCCAAACGTGACCAACTACCTCTTCCTGGGCGACTACATTGACCGTGGCAAAATGAACATGGAGACGATTCTGTTCCTCTTCTCCCTCAAACTCAAATACCCCCAAAACTTTTTTTTGTTGCGCGGAAATCACGAAACCCAATTGGTGAATCGAATCTACGGCTTTTACGAAGAGCTGAATCGACGCTACCGATCGGTGAAGTTGTACAACACCTTCCAGGACATTTTCAATTGTATGCCGTTGACGGCGCTGGTCGGTAGTCGGATTCTGTGCATGCACGGTGGACTGAGTCAGGACTTGTACAATGGAAAGGATTTGAGCATTCTCAAGGAAATTATTCGGCCATTGCCGGTGGGTTTGATTTTTTTTATGTTACAGTAGGATTTCCTGAATTTTACGCCTACCCTGGCCTGATCTACCCTATCTTACTATACCTTACCGTATCATACCCTACTCTACACTGCGAAGCCCTGTCTTGCCCTACTCGACCCTACGCCACTTTGGCTAATTTAAAAACTTCAGGACCCTCCAAACCCGTCACTGCCCCTGGATCTTTTGTGGGCCGACCCCGACATAGCCACGCCCAAGTTCAAGTACAGTATCCGCGGAGTATCGTGCACATTTGGAGTAGAAGTTATCAAGGCCGTCTGCCAAAAATACGACTTGGATTTGATTTGTCGGGCTCACCAGGTAGGGCTATGGCAAAAAAAAATCGTTTTTTGGTCACTTTTCCAATCGAAACAAAATTTTTCAAATTAAAACAAAATTTTTTGATTATATTTTTTAAATATAACTTTATAAACTTTCAGGTAGTTCAAGACGGCTACGAGTTCTTCGCCAATCGCAAACTGGTCACCATCTTCTCGGCCCCACATTACTGTGGCCAATTCGACAATGCCGCCGCCGTCATGCAAATCAGCAAGAACTTGCAATGTTCATTCGAAGTAAGTCACAAATGTCATAAAATGGACTATCATTAAACCTGAAAAGGGCCACTAGGCACGGGCTGGGCCAATTCAAATCCAATGTGAAAGAGGCCGGGCTTGCACAGTGGGCCCGAGGTCAGGGACCAAAACCAAAGCCCCGGGGCCCAACTAAATTCCCGCTACGAAAGATTTTACTTGCCGAAAGCTAAAACGAATATGATTTTTTTTTCAGCTGCTTCGACCGAAATTCCCGAACGCCAAAGTCGAGAAGAAGGACTTCCAACTGACAATGTATGGCAAACCACCACCAGGGTAGCCCTCGGTTACCGTTCAATCATACTGACCATTAAACTGCGTTTAAAACACTGCTTGGCATTTTTGATTTTTGAGATCATATTTGACGTTGTTATTGAAAAAAAAGGTTTATAAGTTTGCACCGTGCAAAAAATAGAACTTTTTGCGCCATGAAAACTGACCAAGCATTTTTGAAATATTGTACCAAAATGGAGTCCATGCCATTATATATATCATTCTCTTTACTATTTTTTATTTTTAGTCCATATTTTTCCAAAAGTTCTTAGACTTTTGCACATTGCAAAAAACCGACTGCACGGTGCAAAGAATATTTTAAACGTTTAAAAATTAGGAAAATGTCCTTATTATCCATGTTTTTATTCATCTATATGTTCATAATTTTACAACAGTTTGAAACATAGTAACATATGTAACCTTAATTATCATAAATAACACCTTACTAACTACTACAATATAATAGATATGATAACCAACGGATTTACCAGACTTACAACAAAGAGAGGTTTTGGTAGGTTTGAGAACTGAATCTTGACATTAATAATACATCAATTTATATAAACTTTAGTATTATCTTCGTTTAATTACATTGGATAACTGAAAATGATGTTTTAGGTCTTTTGGTCAAAAAGATGATAGAATATGCTAATATGATTACCTTGTTTAATTTATCTATTTACCTTTTTCAACAATATCATACCTAACAACATTTTGTTATTATTTCTATTGTCAATAATTACAAAAAATGACTTTTTATGCCAAAAACACGCATTTTGCTCATCCACAACGTCTTAAAACCCTATTTTCCTTTAGGCAATGGAGACAAAGGAACCCCACCTCTTTTCAAATACTCCATCAGCTCGTCGTACTCATTTAGCAGTAGTTGTGCAGCTCCCAGAACCTCGTTGATCTTCTCGGAAAAGGCGTGGTTCAACTCCTGAACGTTCGATATTGATACCTCTTCGTCCTTGTTTGAACTTCCAAATATCAAATCGAAAGCTGTATCATCGTAATCTGGGAGTTTGATGTTATTGACCGTAAATTCATCACTTCCTTTTGTTGCACGACCAATTTCATCGTACAATTCTGAGATTTTCTTCACTAGGCCGGACACAGCATCTTGTTCATTCATACTGAAAATGAGAAGGTTAAATTAAACCCGCTTTTTACGTTATTAACTAAAAAATTTTATAATCTAACATTGCACAAACTTTAAAACTTCTAAACACATTTTGAAAAAAGCTATATCAAAAATACGAGTTTTCCCTATCTTTGATGCGTACTACAACATAATTCATAAAAAAACAACCTTCTTTCCTAAGCTAAACTCTCAAAAACATTAAAAACCTTTCATCCATATTAAAAACTTACTTCTCCAATGTAAACTTGGCTCTTTGAAGACGTCGCATCGTGTTTACGACATCCTTCTTCAAGTTGCCATCTAACACAAGATTGGCCAACTTCTCATGTCCGTGCTCGTCGAAAGCATCCCGAAACTTGTTCTTGAAGATGTCAAACTAAATAAAGAATAAGATAAATATAAATCTCAACTTACTTGCTGCCTTCTGAAGCCACACGCATCAATTCGCCGATCGGAATCTCCGGCTTCCAAATCTTCCAAACCATCGGCCATTTTTAGGTCCGTTGGCAGTGTCTGAAATCAATAAAATGTTAAAATCAGATAAAGATAAGTTTATTATAATATAAAAAACATAATTTCAATATATTTTGGCTTTAAAATCATGTGTTTTACATGGTTTTAGGTTTTAAAAATATTTTATTTTTGAAATATTAATTTTTCTGTTGTGTCTAAAAATGCTGTCAATATGATGAGTGTTTATGATTTTTTAAATAAGTAAAAGTTCAAAGAAAAACATTTTTGATAAATTTTAATCATTATAAAAATACAATTTTAGTTATTTTGTTATTTGTACATGTATTAATGTTGAAAAAAAGCTGTCATGATGACACTTTGTGTGTAACGTTCAAATTTACTAAAACTAGTAAACCGTTTTTGATTGCTATTTTATGGCTAATAAAATGATACTTTTAAGATTTTTTAGTATTTTGACGCACCAACGACATATTCCCATGACACATTTTCTGGACGTTCTTAAATTTCATTTTTTTATTTGCATTGTGAAACATTAATGTCTTGTGGTTAAAACGCTTTTCCAAAGTAAATATATAAGAATGTTTTAGTAAAGAAACCACAATTTTCTGTTTTGGAATCGAACAAACACATGACTTGGAGTAATTTATATTATATTAGGTATGAATCACCGTCAAATTCTGTAAACAACAAGAGATTTACTGGACTAAAACCAGCGAATCTTTTCGAGTGACCATTGTGTTGTTTTGGCTATAAAATGTGGAAAAAAACACTTACTAATGAAGGGACAGAACCGCGCGGCATTTCCGTATCTTGATATTGGACCAATGAAACGAAAGTGAAGCAAACCGTTGGGAGGGGGGGGGAGCTTTCAAGGCGGGACGCAGAATGGACTGGAGAGAAAAAGGGGAAATATTACACGTCTCGGTTAACAAACTACTCGTACTGGGTCTATGTTTGACTCTAATTGGGATGTAATCATGGGATTAGGGGCCAATAATGTTGTTGACAGCAAACTCAAGTATATTCATCTCATTGGGTGTGGGAAACTGCGACGAATGGCCATGGATAATGAGGAAAGAATGGGGAGGATGATATATAAGTAAATATAAAAAGTATGATATATATGAAGTATGATATGAGAAAATGATAGGAAAACAAAAAGATTTGGATGATGATATGCAAGTGATAAGGGGGTGGTAATAGAGTAAGGAAATGAGGAATGACAATCAAAAAAAAAGGGAAAAATTAAAATAAGGGAAGTAAAACTATGATGTAGGCAAGAAAAGGCAAGCCAAGAGAAGGCAAAGCCGTTGACTTTAGTCAGAAAATTTAATTTTTTAAATTTCTTATACAATTAATGTAAGAGTTAAATTTAATTTTGAAAACTTCACTGTAAACAAGCAGTTGGCATTACTTTTGAAAATAAATGAAGTTCGACCAAGTTTGAATGCAAGCCAAAGCAATGGAGGGCAGGACAAGACAAGGCAAGGCAAAGGCAAAGGCAAGTACAACTAGGACTAATGCTAAGACTCGGACGAATGTCAGGGGTAGAGCTATGGTTGAGGCTAGGCAAAACAGGTCAAGGCAAACAAAATTCTGAAGGCATTCCTTGCTTTCAATCTTGATCGTAGGTTTTATGACTTGTTAACTACCGTAAAACAGATTTCTTTGCACGACAGTCTGTTATAACTAACACCTACTTCTGGCGTATTTTACTACAACTCTAATCATTTTACTACAACTCTAACACACTAGTATAATATAGCCTTTGATAAATAGTGTTTAGTTTAGTTTATAAAAAGTATCAAAACAAGGGAGGTAAGTGATAGGTTTTGGCTGACACCTGCACTAATTTTGTCTGTTCCGCTTCTAATCATGACGAATGACATCTATAAACATAACAATCTCTTCACATTATAGGCGCAGTGAAATATGATATTGGCCGGTAATTAGATCTATATATGCTTAATTTTTTTCGGTTTGTTTTTGTGTTTTAAGTGTTATAGGTTATAATGTAATGATATGCATGTTATAATTCAATGTTATGAGGTAATAATGTAAATATATACATGTCATAATGTAAAGTTTTAGATATAATAATCTAATGCTCTAGAGACTTTCTACATTATACATGTTTTTACATTTACCAAGGTGAAACCATACGTACCACATTCCGTATGGCTTGGTGTAATACATTGTCATGGTGATTTGCATAATTAAACTTTTTAGTAAACGCTGTAAGCTTTTTAAACGTTAATAAGGTACTTCATACACTGTAAAAAACATACTACACTCTACTAACGACTATGTAAAACATTTTTGTATTACCACTTCCTTCTACCTTCTCTACCCCCTGCTACCCTCTTCTACCCCTCTACCCACCTTGTACCTCCTTCTGCTCTCTTCTACCCTCTTCTACTCCCTTCTACCCCTTCTACCCCCTTATACTCCCTCTACCCTCTTCTACCCCCTTCTACCTCCTTGATTCCTACTAATTTCTTCTCTTCCCCCTCTTTCCCCTTTTTCCCTTCTTAATTTACTGCCCCCCCCCCCCCCTTATCTGCCTTCAGAAATCAATTTCAGTTTAACCTAAAGGCAAGGGGGATCTGCAAGACAAGAGGCAGGTTTTCATTCAAAACCACTGCTCAAATATGCACTTTAACTACTATGTTATTCATGTTTCTGTTAAGCTTTGCAAATGTTTAAAATGCGGTTTCTTTGTTAATCACATTGTGGAACAATCTACCGTGCTGCGGTGATTCACGTTATGTTTATGTTTTGTCATAGCTGATTCAAGGTGTCGATTAAGCATATCTTGAACATAACAAGTTGGTTTAACTTCTATTTTTTGAATAAACATGACAATTTCATAAAATTAAAAACTTTTTCATTATTTCATAAATACCTGCCCCACACTACCCTACTTTATCGTACTTCACCCTACGTTGTATATTAAACAACCCTGTCCTACCCCCACCGTTCCTACCCTCCCATAATCTTTAATATACGATCATATCCTACTTAAGCCTAAGCGTTTGACAGAATGATCCCGGAATTGTTCTTATTTGCTTTTAAAAAAACATAGAGCTCTTGATTTCTGAAGTGGCTAATAATTGATAAGTGTACGCCCTCACAATGCGTCATGATCAAATTTGTTATATCAAATCGTACAGTATTCTTAAAAATAGTGTTTTTTATTTTTTAATGCAGTTGAATACCTGTATAGAGAATTCTATTATATGAAAACTTATCAAACTGAAAGATCAAAGAAATATAATAACATAAAGTGTAGACACAGTTACAGCTAAACGAACAAAAGTACGGATAAAGCTAAGAAAGGCAAAGGTAATCTCATAAAAGACTATAAAGGGGTAGAATAAGCTTAAGTAGCGCTAAAGTAATGAGTAGGTTTAGACGAAAGAAGAAGATAAAGGAGTGACTAAAACAAAAGCAAAATTCCTGTATAACAAATTTTATTACAACAAACTTTCTGTATGTCTAACAACTTTCAAATCTCCAAACAGCACTTCTCATTGCATTACAACTTCAGTATACCAAAACTCCTTTATAACAATCAAATTTTAAATTCTCAAGCGATTTGGTATACAAGAGTTCCACTGTACTTTACTTATAGTAATTTCTGTCCCAAAATTACGATCCCCCTCCCCCTCAACCTCAATTACCTCGCCCTTTAGCGTGGTAAAAGTTCGAAAGCCAGGGATCAGTGAGATAATGTTACAATTGACTGACGGATGAATATAACTGACGGATGAAATATAAAACACACTTGAGAGTATTTGCGCAGGACCCAACAATCCTCATGAAACCAAAAACTTTCATTCCACTTTTTCGAACGTTCGTGGCGGTTTCCCCCTGACGTTTTCACGCCCTCAACGGCCAACAGCTGACTTTTGTCGAATTTGCGGATCGAGTTGTGATTAGCATGATCAGAACGGCATGAAGTCTTTCATTGTCTTATTACTAATTTTTTCGCCCGCAAACTCACAGGATCTCAGCAGCTCGAGGGAGGTAAGAATTTCATGATTTTTGTCATTTTAGAGGGTCTTAAGAATTTTTAAAAAGTTTTTAAAAGGTAAGAATAATAATGCTAAAAGGTTTTTTATAATAATTTTAAAATTTTTTCAAATTTTAAAGTAAAAAAAAGTCTTGTTGTTAATTCATGTGTATTTTAACATACATAAACGACAGGACTTTTTTGACGCTCTAAAATCTCTTGATTTTTTAAAATTTAAATGGCTAATAACGAATCTCATCACTAGGTGCCCTATGTATACATTATTGTATTTTTCAAACTTCGGGGGGGGAAAAGGGGGGGTTATCAAAATATGTCAAATGATCATAGTATTTGGCAAATGTAGTTTTTTCTGTCAATTACGTGGTCTGTGATTTTTTCAAAGTTTTTTTTGTATAAAAAAGTAGACAAAAGTGTCGGATTTCGATTTGATCCATGTACCACGTTAGAAAAAACTTGAGAATTAAAAAAAGGTTAAAAATAGAATAGAACAGATATGTAAGATACATAAACAAAAAATTAACTTTTTTAAACTTTCAACAGTTAAATGGCAAGTATTTTTTTTTGAAAAGTTAAAATGTCAATAAATTTCTTTACAAAGCATAAAATGGCAAGACTTCCTTTACAAAACAAAAATAACAAAAACATTCTTTAAAAAACTTAAAATGGCAAGAACTTTCCTTACAATACGAAAAATAGCAAGAACTTCCTTTACATAACTAAAAATTGCATGAACTTTCTTTACAAAACAAAAAATTAAAAGGACTTTCTTTACAAATAAAAATGACAAGAACTTTCTTTACAAAACACCAAATGGCAAGAATTTTCTTTACAAAGCAAAAATGGCAAGAACTTTCTTTACAAAACAGTAAATGCCAGCAACTTACCTTCATAAAAATTTTTTTAATTTTCATAATTTAATTTTCAAAAATGAATACCATACTTCCAGACAGACTACTGCGAAGACTATAACCTATGTTTGGAGAGGTTAGAAGCCAAACAACGAGAATGTTTGAAGCTTCCAGTTCTCGAGAAGGAAGACTTCGCCAAATTAACGCCGTTGGCCGATTGTCAACGGAAAGAAAGGCGAAAGCAACAACGAGAATTGAATAAACTACAGTTAAAAAGGACAGAAATCATAAGTGATTGTGTCGCTGCACATCTGGATCGTGCTGAAGATATCATGGATTCGGATGTGGTATGTGTTGATTTTTTTGGCAGAAACTTTTTTTTACAAAAGTCAAAATGGCAACAACTTTGCTTACAAACTTTAAAATGACCAAAACTTTCTTTACAGGACACAACTGGCGAGAACTTTCTTTACAAAATCAAAAATAGCAAAAACTGTGCTTACAAGATAAAAAATAGCAAAAACTTTCTTTACAAAACACAAAATGGCAATAACTTTCTTTACAAAACCAAATTTTAAAGATATTATCAAACTTAATACCTATTCAATTACCTAAAAACTCAATTGATCAACCGTATTCTAGGAAGCCAAGTGTAGGTCGGCGTCGGAGAAACTGCAGATATTGAACGAAGTGATAATGAATCCCAAAACATTTGGCAAAAAGAGTTTAAGGACCAAACGAAAGCATGTTGTCATAAAACAGAGTCATCGAGTTTGTCGCCGAGTCAAGAAAATGTTGCAGAAGAAGTGCAATCAATTGTCCAGGTGTTGTTCTATCGCTACTGAGTAAGTTTTTTATGTTCCAATAGGCAAGAAATTTTGTTTTACAAAAAAAATATAAAAACGTTCTTTACAGTACTTAAAAAGGCAATAATTTTCTTTAAAGTACTCGAAATAGCAATAACTTTGTTAACAAAACTTGAAATAGCTTTCTTTAAAAAACATCAAATGGCAAACACTTTAGCGCAGACGTATTTTACCTTTTCTATAATATTATTTTAGATGCGAAGTGAAAGCGGACCGTTTCACCGACCAGATCTATCAAATTCGCCGTGATCTCAGGAATCCAAAGTCTTCACAGTTAAAGTGTTCGACAGATTAAACGTTGTTATCGTATTCTTAAATTTACTGTAACTTAAAGCAATTTAAAATAATGATGGTTAATATTATTGATTTAACTTATACCTTTAAAATCAATCCCATACTTTTAAGTCCCATGCCTAGGCTTATAAACAAAGCATTTTAGTTCCGCACGTGCAATGTGTGCAATCCTACACGTGCCTCCAGATTCATTCTTTTTCAAAAATATCAACCGACACTACAGTAAACTAGCCAAAAAGCCATATACGTTCAAATTAAATATCATGTACAATCCTAATATTTATTTTTCAATCAAGCATAATGATAAAAAATAATGATAGAGAAGATTAAAACTTAAAAACATTAAAAATTGACATTGTTTAAAAAACATAAGTTAACATTATTATTATCAAGAAGACGTAACTAATTACAAAAAAAAATAAAACGGGTAAAAGATATAGTAGTACAAACATACAAAATAATTAAAACTCATTTCCTACAAACTTTTTTTTGCAATCATGTTATTCCTACTATAATATCTTATATCATAATATAGTAGAAAAGCTTGATACTAACAGACAATTGTTTTGAGAGATTGGTGATATTAATACATATTATTGATCAATAGTAATACACGGTATTCACCGAGATTCATATAAAGATTTTTAAAAAGTTTGGAAAAATTTAGCACAGTGCACTAAAAACGTTAAATTGCTTGCACGTTGACCATCCAAAACATTTTAAAAATAACTACATGCTGTTACAAACATATGCATGCCTTTGGTAGCTTTCTATAGGTAATACCAACAACCATTCCAAAAAAATCATATTTTGAGAAAGTTTGCACAGTGCTATAGAAAAACTAAATCTATTGCACCGTGCGCAATCTTTTCAGTATAAATTAAAGTTAGTTAAAGTAACAGCCAAAAAAACATTAAAAACGTTTTAAAAAATCTACTACTAACAGTACAATAAATCCATTTTCTACAAGTAACTTCATCGACTACTAGCCCTCATGATTTTGCGTGGTACTTTGTTTTGTCTAAACATGGATACATCAAAGGCTTTGATAGATCGTTGGGCTTCTTCTGTGCTGTAGCCCTCGTCTTGGCGTTCTTTTTTCACAATCTTTGCTGCTTTAAAATTTTCTTTGAAATCTTCAAAAGGTTCAGTTTCATCTAGAGCTGCTGATGTTTTATCTAGTCTTTTTGAAATAGCTTCTTGCCTTCTTGAAGTGGATTCTGACCTTCTAGAGAAGGTATCATCAGCCATAGCTTCCCTCCCAGTAGTCATATCCAACTGCCCTCTAGCGGTATCAAGATGAATCACAGCTCGTGAGCTTCGTGGCACTTCATACTCATTAGTACGGCAACTTCTGCCTTTCGGCACTTTAAAGTTATTGAATTCCTTATCATTATATTCATCATCGGCCGGAATTTCCGGAGTTTCAATCTCGATACTCATCAAACTCTCAGTTCGTGCCACTTCTGGAGCTGGCGATGGATTCGAGACTCTCGAGGTACTGGCTTCGCTCATCAACGTTTCTCGAGCTCCACCTGACGCACCTCGGAAGTGCTTGACTTCATCCATTTCGCCTTCAAATTTGCTCAAGTTAGGTATATGAGGAGGCATTGGTCGGACTGGGCTGGTTAGTAGACTAGCAGAGCGCTGATTCATTAGTGAGAAGTTGTAGCTGTTCGGAGTGCCTTGAATTTGAGGATTCATGAAGGGAGGTGGTTGGAGAGGCTGATGCATTATCATACTGTTCTGCTGAAATGGCATGATTATTATTGGGTTAATCATTGATGATAAAAATTCTGTGCCGTAAATAAGGAAGGGACAACTCAGCCCGGCCTAGTTTAGCACAAGCCAAAGCCGGGCCTAGTAGACTTTCAGATCTATTTGTTTTTAAAATACATAGTTCAGCCCAAACAAATTTTTACGCCCCCGCCCCAAAAAAAATCAAAAACATAGTAGATAAATTTTAAAACCTACCAAATCCTCGTGCTTTTGTTTCAGTAAGATGTATTTCTCTTTGATTCTATGATACTTGTCATTCAACTCGTTATAACGGTTATTTTCGTACATCCATTTGTTTGTCATTCTGTATAGCTGATCCGAGGTTGTTTCTACCTTCTTTTCCAATTGCTAAAATTCGTTTTTTATTAATATTGTATTCATAACATACTTAGAATAGCATAAATATTCTTTTAAACATAATAAATAACGATTTTTATAGCGAGGTGGAATTCACTAGCTCATTACTTTTTATACAAGCTACTAGGAACTTTAAAATTCTGTTGACTCAAATCGGGCTTCTTAAAATAACTTTTTTTTTAATTCTCTGGACATCTTGACCATTTTCCCGCCAATAAAATGTCAAATCAATACCTTTTTACAATTTGTGTAAAAACTTTCTGTTTATCCTCTCCAGTACATCTACAAAAACTTCCAGTACAACCAAAAAAACATTTTTAAACCTTCTAAACCTTACCTCAATTCTATTCTGTCCCCACGCAACTTCATCATCCAAAAACTCTCTACGCTGCGCACGGTGATTAACATGCATCTCTCTCAGGTATTGTTTCGGCACTCTCTCCTCGACGTCCATTACTTTTCGACCGCTCTTTCCGTGTCGTTTCGATGAACGATAGCTTTTGACTTCGGTATGGACTGAAGCGGCATCTTCATCCGAATCCGAGGTGGGATCGTCGAGACGCCCAGCGACACAACTTCTGGTGCCTTTTCGATACTGTACGACCTTATTCGTGTGATATGGGTTGATTTCTCGGGAATAGTTCTCGCTTCGTTCTGGCATCATAAAACTTTGATTTACTCGATGGGTGGTGCGGCGACGGGAATGATGGGGTTGGTCCTAGAATAATAATTTGTAAATGAATTTACTAAGTATATCGTATTTTACAAAAAAAATGCGAAAAACAATGTTTTTGAGTTTAAAATTCATAGCTTTTCTTATAAATATTGAAGCTGATTTTTCAAAAAAAATACCCAAAATTTGATTTTTTTTCTACTTAAAACCTTTAAACTTGTTTTTCCAAGTAAAACTCTTCAAAATCCTACTAACATAAGCAAGTGACAGTAAAAAACTTTACCTCCTCGTATTCATCAGATTCATCCCGTTCTTTTTTGCCCAACAATCTTCTGAAAAAGTTTGGTTTTGGCATTTTATTTACAGCTGATCCTTTCCAATGCTATATTATCCTAACTGTGGGTTTGAGAAGTGTTGTTCACAATCTAAAACAATTAAACTTAAGATATTATCATGAGCATGATTTATAGCAAAGTAAACTCGATATATGCCCTACCCAACCCTTATCCTAACAGCCATACAACTACCTATCCTCCTTCCTTACAAAACAAACCTGTAGCGCCGCCTTCTGTAGCACAATTCCCACAAAAATCAGCCGGAAATTGCCGACAACTTTTCGAATCCCCGAAACCCCAAAATTCGAATTTAAAAATCAAATTCGGAATTTAAATTCGAATAAAGAGAAAGGTGTTCGGCGTCCGAAAATTCAAAAAAAAACCGTCAAAAGCTTTCGGTTGGACTCGCGCATAGGGTACCACACGGTTCGACAGTCGAACGCAAAAGCAAAAAAGTGGCGTCCATTTTCTTCGGCTTTTCCAGCGTCCCCCCCCTTTTCGGGTCCATTAAAGAGCGGCGACTTATCAAAGGGCGGGGCCACAAACGTCGCTCAGCGGTCGCCGGAATCTTGCCTCGGCGGCTACATCAAACGACAACAAAGAGCTCTTTTATTAAAATACCCGCCGGTAATCAGTTCGAAAACTAAATGTTTTGGGTTGGTTATTAATCAAACAATGAGGTTGAGGTAAGAAAGAAGGGAGAAGGGTGAGGAAGAAAGGAAGGAGAGTGGACTGTCGACATGAAATTGAGAAGGACAACATTACACAGAATTATAAAAGAAAAACAAAGAGGTGAAAGCAAGGGAAAGGCTAATGTAAGGTTAAGTTTATCTGGCACTTGGAACTTGATTGATATTGCGAGTTTCAAGTGCCGCAAAAGGAACCAAAAATAGACTATTCACACCTGTATTTAGACCAGTATTCTACTTTTACAGTCAGATTATACCAATTGTACAAATCTTCCTAGAAACAATACGAAATCTGACTTGGTCTTTCAAAAGAGCGGACTCTTTTGCAAAAATTTTGTTGGAAAAACAGATTTTTTAGTGATTGATAACATTTTTCCGTTCAAAATTATTGGTTTAACAGCATAACTTACAAAAAGGCCAAAACAATAAAGAAAGAACGCAACAAATCTCACAAGAAACTCAAAGTAAAATGGTAAACAACCAAAACCACATAAACACAAAACAGATAAAACGACACTTGTTTAATAAAACAACCAATATCAAATTCATAACAATATCACGTCATATATTTTATTTAATAATTAGTTACTGTAACAATTTTTTAACAAAAACTTTTCAATTCTTTACAGTAGTCCAAAAACAACTTCAATACCCAAAGGTCCTCGTTTTATCAATCTCAATATCACTGATATCAGCATCACGCTTAATATTTTAGACATTCGATCATACTCAATATTGTAAATACTTCCCAAATATTGCGGATACAATACCAACATCAATATCGTTGATTATTGCCGTTCCACGCCGGATTACTTCGCCACGAATTGTTGTGAGCTGGGCGTGGTGGTCGTGGGAAGGGTGGATTCGCCTGATTTTGAGGCGGGGGTGGTGGTCCGTTTCGCCATGAGCTGAGAGGAGGTGGTCCGTATTGATAATTATCACCGGGTGGAGCAGAATGTTGTGGAGGAGGTCCTGAATATGGTTGTTGGTTTGGATTTAGTGGGAATTGTTGATGATTAGGTCCCGGTGGGTATGGTTCTCTCTGCTCTCGTCCAGGTGGGTAGTCTCTCTGTTCCCTTCCCGGTGGATATGGTTGCTGATCTCTTCCTGGCGGATATTGTTCTCTCTGATCGCGTGGATAGTTACCGGGCGGTGCCGACGAAAAACCTTGTGGCGGTTTTGGAAAAGGTTTCGGCGGTGGTCCTGAAGGGAAGTTTGGTCCTCCAAAGTTAGATCCTGAAGGTCCAAAATTGGCAGGTGGAGGTCCAAAATTCGATGCCGCTCCGAAAGGCATCGGTGGACCACCGGCCATTAGTGGAGGAGGGCCTGGGAGTTCGGCCGCTGGTCCTAGTAGACTGTTTGATTTCCAGCCATTCGTCGAGGATCCCATTAGTGATGGACCTGGTGGTGGAACATTATTGTAGTTTGTAGAATCATCCATTCGATCGTAGTCATTGGCTTCTGAATCTGCTCCTGGTTTGCTGATATTCCAGATTCGTTCGAATTGACGTTGAGCCTTCTTCGGTGGAGGTTGTTTCATGATTTGTGGTCGTTTTGGTCCCTAAAACAATGTCATAGAAAAGTAATTTGTTACAAAATATTTTGTTCGCAAATTCTAAAAAAAATCGATACCAGTAGTAGTAAATGACGATATTTTTAAAAATAAAATGTCTTTTAGATATCCAAACAGCCAAAGAAACTCCAAAAACCCTTACATTCTTGTTATTATCCGCCATAGAATCTTCTACTGGCATCGTCGCCGGAACTGACAAATCCGTGTTCATTGCACCATAAATGTCATCATCCAGGCCCATACCCGGAATCACCGGTCCCTTCATTTCCACATTGACCGTCTCAATAGCATCCGTCTTAACTCCGTCTTCTTTGTTCGATGCGGCCGTGATTGCGGCCAAATTGATGCCAGAAGTGTAGACCAAGCCGAAAATGTCTTCTTGAGTATCGCCCGGTCGATTTCGGGCCCAGAACTTTGTGTTGTTGTCATTGGAACCGGTAGCTAGGATATGGCCAAGAGGATGCCATTGGATGGACCAAACAGCTTGATCGTGAGCGTTTTCTAATAGAGCTAGCTCTTCATCGGCTCCGACGTTCCAATAGCCAAGAGAACCGTCTCCACCGCCTGAGGCAAAAAGACCTTCGTGGACGGGGTGCCAAGCAATCGCTAAAATATGTTTTTTAGTTAGAAATGACAACCAAAACTTTCAGCAAATTTTTAAATGTAAAAACAAACCTGTAACTTCCTTCTTGTGGCCTCTGAACGTCTGTACCTCCTTTAACATTCGTATATCATAGAGTTTGATAACGTGATCTCTAGAGCCGCTCAACAACCAATTACCGTTCTTATTCCATTCTACTGCTGTTACTGAATTCTTGTGGTCGTGGCTTAAAAAAATAATTCAAAATTCCAAAAATAACATTAAATTTTTAAAAAATCTCTTTAATTTTTTAAATATTGTTTTAGACCTATTGCAATAGGTCAATGGTAACTTCTGCTAACGTATAAAAAAATCCTTTAAAAATAATTAAAATTTTAAAAACACGAACTCACAATGTAGTTAGACAAATCCCAGTTCTTGGATCCCAAATTTTGACTGGTTGTTGTGAATCCCTAGATCCTGTAGCCACTAATCCTTTAGTTGGATGCCAATCGACAGATCTTACATCTGCACCATGCCCACTTAAAACTCGTTCTTGTTCTGACCGAGCAAAGTCCCATATCCTCGCTGTTCCGTCATCTGATCCAGTTATTAATTTGGCATCAGTTGGAGCAAAACTAAAACATTATAAGGGTTACTAAAATCAATGTTATTCTTAATAAATAATATTTTACGATATGGCAATCAAATATTGGCTTTTCTATTCAAAATAGTCAGAAATTTTAATCAAAGAAACAAAATTAAATTACCTAGCCAGTTATGTATAAAAACTAAAATTATTCACCTTATCGACCTGACAGGTTCGTCTTTATGAGCTTGAAACATGTGAACGTTGTTCATGTTAGGCTGCCAATACTTGACAAACCCATCATGATCACCGGATGCCATCCACATACTATTATGAGACCACTTCAAAGATCGTATAGCTACATCGTGAGCTTGTAGAATCGTTTCAAAGTTAAATGCACTGCCATTCCATAAAGTAAACTCTCCCGATGCTGCTCCTGTTAATAGACGCTTTCCTTGAGGTGTCCACTATAATAATATTAATAGTTAACATGACGTTTTAAAAATAATTTATAGTGAAAACGTGATGTTATACATCAAGTTTTTTCACAATTTTCAAAGTTATCCCATTCGTTACCTAAAAGCCAACACAAAACCAATATAACTTACACAAATACTATAAACAGGACATTTGATCTTATTTATAGCTGCTCGAACAAATTTAGTTAAAACACAATCAACTGGAGTGTCCAAAGTTGCACATGGAGGTAGAACATGAGCTTGGTAGATAATATCGGGTTGAACAACTTTCCTGTCTCTTTTTCCGTATTGGATAAGTCTTTCCTGTAAAAATAAGCTTCTGTATGTGATATTAAGCGTTTTGAAGTATTTTAAATATTAACTATAAAGTGTATAAGCTAAAACCAAAACAAATTTTTCTGTTTTATGTAGAGCCTACTATAATATTGTTTTTGTAACAATATAGCCAAGAACCAGAAAGAGTTTGTTGCCTACCTAAATATCAATATAAATAACATAAAAACTTACATCTGCCATCCGTAAACAATTGGCAACATAATCTATGTGTCGTCGTACATTGGCCACATTTTTCCTTAACCTTCGGCCAGGTCCATCAACCATAATATCTTCAGGACGTGACTAAAAACCATCCTTATTTATTCACACCACCAAAAACTAGACATGAGAAACGGGCCGGCCTTGAGCAAAATTTCGATCGGGCCGGGCCTAACATTTAAGCCCGGCCCGTTTCTCATGTCTACCAAAAACTCAATGTTATAACCCTTTACAATTAAAAAGCCTTTGGCCTAAACGATTAACACACTAATTTGTGCACAAAAAATTGAGTTAACCTACCTGAGGAGCTTTAAATCTGAATCCGGGCTTTTGTGTTAACGACGTAGTTGAAGAATCCGAAAATAAATAAGCCGGCTCCACTGAATCAGAATCATTCTGTGACGGTGGAGGCAAAGTGGAGTACATGTTCATGGCAATATATTAAAATAACGAACAAAAAGGTTCTCTTTGGCAAAAATGGCTGACCAAGAATTTTATTTTCGCTTGCAGTTAGCGCCCTTTTTTGGGAAATACTTGACACCATACAAAGACAGTCTTGACTCGCATACTCACATTGTTAGACATGAGCAACGGGCCGGGCCTGACCAAAATCAAAAACGGACCGGGCTTGAAAATTGGGCCCGGATCCGAAAAAAAAATTTTTTAATTTTTTATTTCAATCCCCATTGATGTTTTTCAATTTTATTAGGTACTATGTTCCATAAATGATCTAAAAAACAAGTTAAAGCCAAATTTCCGTTTATTTTTTAAGTTTTAAAATTTTTTAAAACGGGCCGGGCCTAGAAATTTTCTGATCGGGCCGTGCCTGACCAAAATCAAAAACAAGCCCGGACTGAAAGTTAGGCCCGGGCCGCGGGCCGGGCTTGAAAATTGGGCCCGGCCCGTTGCTCATGTCTACACATTGTAACATAAGTAACCTTAATTATCACAAATAACACCTTACTGACTACTGCAATTTTATTAGGGGGTAGAATACTTTTTATGGTTAAGTTACCTACCTATATCGGATATAATACCCAGTTAATCCCCCAATTACCAACCAACTGGTACTGTCTAGTCTTACGACTAGTCCGATAGCTCGGGCAATGACCTAATTCCGTAAGTCTTATTACTACTATAAAACACATTATTCTAAATACAAATTACTATCATATTTATTTAAAAAGAACATTACAATTATACAAAGCTAAATAAGCAGAGACAACCATAAATATATTAAAAACTACAGTATTTTATATAATAAACAAACTACAGTATTTTATATAATAAATAAACTACAGTATTTTATATAATAAAAAAAGACGCGGGAATGGGTATAAATATGGGTGTGGGTAGGGGCAGGATTATGAATATGGGTGTAGGTGAGGGTATGGGTATAAATATATGAGTATGAATATCGACAGGAGTATGAGTATGTACATGAGTATGAAGATAATAATAGGTATTAATATGAGTTAATAAATACCAGAATAAAAAGGTTATAAGATAAGAAACAATAACATAAAAAGGGCGCTAGGACAAATGCGGTTTTTGGACATTTGCGGATCTGCGGTTTTTAGGCACTTGCGGATTTTTGGACATTTGCGGATTTTTAAAGGTTTTTTTTTATTTTTTTAGTTAATTTAGTTGTATTATGGTACTAAATTGTACTAAAGTTTGAATTGGTACGGTTTTAACATAACAGTGCCTTTTTGGGCTTTTAGTACTATTTAGTACCAAAAATATAAAAACAGTACCGATTAAAAATTTAGTACTACTTAACATTAAGAAATATTAAGATAGTGCCAATTTAAACTTTAATACCATTTAGTACCATACTAAAACTAAATTAAATAAAAAAAACCCCTTTAAAAAATCCGCAAATGTCCAAAAACCGAAGATCCGCAAGTGTCTAAAAACCGCAGATCCGCAAATGTCCAAAAACCGCATTTGTACTAGCGCCCATAAAAAGCATAGAAATTGAGAAAATTATACTATCATATTACTTCATCAGGTATGTAATTCCCGTACCGAGACCTAGCGTTGCCAGCGCCAACCCCAGGGCGACTAGTCCATTATTCCGAAACTGAAAAATGATAATTTAGTAAAAGTTTCTAAACTTATAATTTGCAATCTTCACAATAGGCCTACTAGATCCGTTAATTGTGTCCAAACATCAAAATAAAAATTGCAAAAACATTTAATGTTTCGTTATGATTTGCATAAATTTTCATAATTGAAACTTGTTGAAAAATGAAACTAGCCTGTCCGGTGTCGAACCTGCATGGTTAAAACTAGAAGGCAAGCGCTCTACCTCTGCGCCACGCCGCCACTTGCTTCTCTTTTGTTTTTTGCGAGAGCCTTTGCGGAGCGCTTTTTTAATGCGATTTGGGTCAAACTTTAAACTCGATTTTCTCGAAAACGAAGAGCCATACGGAAAAACGGCTTTCAGATTCGTACTCAGCGAGCACAAGGCTTTCATAATATAAAGGTCTCGTCCCAAAGTCGATTTCTGGTTTAAGTACCTTCCCATGTCAGGTAGACATGAGAAACGGGTCGGGCCGGCCTTGAGTAAAATTTCGAACGGGCCGGGCCTAACATACAGGCCGGCCCGGCCCGTTTCTCATGTCTAATGTCAGGTATTTTTGAGTAGGGCCTTAATAGAGCCGCCATTGCTGGACTCGAATAAATACGATTTACCGACGGAGTCTGGTCCGTAACTGCTGGCGCGCGATTGCCTTTCCCTGGCCTATCCCTTTTCTTAATCCCTGGCCTAATCCTTGGCCTTTGATCCTGGTACACATTTTTAGCGTAAGCATTCATCCGAGTTGAATGCTTGTCCGGAGACCAGAAAAGCTTGTCAGAGGCCACTCTGAAACACAATAAAAACTGTCGACCGTCTTTTAGGTCGGAAGACAGCCGGATCAATATAGATTCCTCGGCACCTGGCTTTTTATACCAATTTCTTGTCTTCTGCATCGTTTCTCACTGTCCTATGTCCTTTTTGCTGGCTAAGGCCAAAAGTGCGGGCGTTTGCTTATGTGAATTTTAGAGCGGCTAATCTGATAACGATTTGGCCTCTTGCCCTCAAAATGGACTCTGATAATTTTTAAACTTTTGCACAAAAATCTTCGGGAAGCACGTTTATCGGCGGAGGCCATAAACCTGCTCAGTCAATATTTTGACTCCAAACAGAAGACGCTATGTTTGTATGTGGTTCTTCTTTAAAATAATGAAATTTGATAAAATTTAAACAAAAAAATTAAAAATTTGGTCACGCACTTCTCCAGGTTTTTGACGTATCCCATTGTCTTCAAATGTTTTGAAACTGCGGAAACTAAACATTTTGTGGTTCTTTGCGAACTCTCTAACTGTAATTTGTAAATTAGTTTCAATCCGGCGTTTCATTTCTTAACTTGAGAAATACATATATTTTTTCCTCATTTTTCCACGACTTACCTAACAACTTAATATTTCATTTTCACGTGTCGCCACATGCTTGTCTGTTAGTTCTTTGCAGTTCATGGTAAATTTCCAAATTATTTTCAATTTCTCTTCAAAAGCCAAATTAGGAAGATGCCAGCGGCTGCGCAAATAAAGGCGCAAAGAACAACATACTTTCGTCGCTGCTCCTATAAATTAAATGCTTAGCAACAGTTATATAAAATATACTTGAAGCATTTAGACCAGAATCCGCGATAGAATCAACAAAAAACAAAAAAGAAATTTCTTTGCAGTGTTTTGGCATCTTGAAACATGAGTCCTTGTTTGAAGTATTGGCTACCGCTGGAAACACTCATCTGGGTGGAGAAGACTTTGACGACAGACTAATGCAACATATTAAGTTTTTTAATATTATGGTAGAAAAGCTTCAAACAGTCCTACATTCTAAATTTATAAGTCCATCCGTCGTAACATCGCCAAATTGTTTAAATAAAACCAGCTACCTGTGCCGATTTTTTTCAAAAATTTTTTTCCAAAAATCCACAGGTGCGACCACGTTCAAATTTTTTTTGAAATTTTTTTTTGGGGGGTACGTACCAAAAAATATAAAAACTGTACCAATTTGAACCTTTAGTACCATTTAGTACCAAAAAAATATAAAAACAGTACCAATTTGAACTTTAGTAATATTTAGTACCAAAAAATATTAAAACAGTACCAATTTGAACCTTCAGTACCATACTAAAGCTAAATTAAATTTAAAAAAATTAAAAATCCGCAAATGTCCAAAAACCGCATTTATTTTAGCGCCGGGTAGGGGTATAAATATGGGTATGAGCCTCACTTAACTACCCTACTTTAATCGTGGATATAATAGTATATGGTAATGTTATATACGATTAGTGTTTTGAATAGCCCATAAAAAATCGCCTTTAAAGAAATCGCCCAAAAAAGAAAAGTGTTTTGAATCGCCCATTGGTATGCGTTACGCAAAAAACGTACCTAACCAAATTGTAAAGAAATACTTACATCAATTTTACTCTGCCTTTTGATTTCTTGAAGAACATTCTGTTGGGTGTGATTTGAACTTTCTACAATTTTGTCCAATATTTCTGTTTGATTATTCAGAAGACGAACTAAAAAAATATATTTAATTCAGATTAGAGTATTTGTAAATCCAGCGAAATTCTCGCTAACTAGGAAATGTCACCAAATATCCCTAGGCTTCTCGAACAAAACCTATATAGGATGAAAGAGCATAAAAAGTTATCAGGAAAACTTTCTTTTTTAAATCCTTTAAGGAATCAAATGAAACTTACCAGTTTTCAAGTCGTCCATAACGGTACGATATTCCTCTAGCAATTTATTGGCTTCTTCCATAAACTGGTTCATCTTCTGGGAAAAGGCGTGCTTCAACTCCTGAACATTCGATATTGATACCTCTTCGTCCTTGTTTGCACTTCCAAATATCAAATCGAAAGCTGTATCATCGTAAACTGGGAATTTGATGTTACTGACAGTAAATTCATCACTTCCTTTTGTTGCTCGACCAATTTCATCGTACAATTCTGACGTCTTACCGACCAGGCCAGATAATTCACCTTGTAGATTCATACTGAAAATGAGAAGGTTAAATTAAACTCGCTTTTTATGGTATTAACTAAAAAACTTTATAATCTAACATTGCACAAACTCTCAAGTTTCTAAACACCTTTTCAGTACAGTTATAGCAATAATACGAGTCTTCACTATCTTTCATGCCTACAACAACATAATACGTAAAAAACAATTTTTTTCCTAAAATAAACCCTCAAAACCATTAAAGACCTTTCATTAATATTTAAAACTCACCTATTTAATATGAACAAAACCGACTGAAGTTTAATCATCGTATTTTTGACTTGATTCTGCAAGTCGTCATCGATTATAAGATTTCGCATATTGTCATGACCGTGCTCGTCGAAAGCATCTCGAAGCTTGTTCTTGAAGACGTTGTACTAAATAAAGAATAAGCTAAAAATAAACAAAACTTACTTTTTGCCTTCTGATGCCACATGCATCAATTCGCCGATCGGAATCTCCGGCTTAATAGAACGGTAAAATAAAGTAAAAATAGGTTTGTTATAATATAAAAAACATAATTTCAAAATATTTTGGCTTTAAAAGCATGTTCATTACATGTTCACCCCAAATAAATGTCTAAATAATTTCGCCAAAAAAGCTGATGCGTATCAACTTTTTCTTTCCCCTTGATGGTCAAGTGTTTCCCTGTTACATATATCGCGCGATTGTAAAAGCGGTAGTATTGTTAAAGAAAGAGACAATATGCATGTTTTAGGTTTTGAAAATATTTTATTTTTGGAATATTAACTTTTCTATCGTGTCTAAAAAAGTGATCATCGTGACATTCATAATTAACTGCTAAAGTAAAGTAAAACACAAAAAAATATTTTAAATGAATTTTATGTTTTGTTTAAATAGAATTTTAGCTTTTTTATTTATTAGTTTACTTTATTAATCTTGTTAAAAATCAGTCTTGATGACACGTTTATAACAATAAAATACTGCAAAACTTTTAAAAGACGTTTAAATACTATTATGTATTTTTTATACGGTTTTACTTTATAGCTTTTCTAATTTTACTACACTAATGCCATCTTATCAATGGCGCGTTTTCTGGACGTACATAAATTTCATCGTTTATGGTTGCATTGTAAGACTGTATGCGGACGCGACAGGTCGAAACTGACTGTTATTTTTTGGAGAATTTCTAGAGGTTAACTTTTCTTTTTAATATGATTTTAGGTAAGAATTGCGGGAAGAATAGCGTTTTTGGCTGATACGTGCTCAGCCACGAAATTGCCGATTTATTGTCTATTTGACCAACCGATGTATTTAGCAATGCCCATATATGGGAAAGTTTTAGTAACAAGACCTTTTCTATTTTTTCTATGCCTGTGGATCAATCTTAAAAAAATATTTTTTCTTTTTTTCGCGTATCGTACAGGTTCCCTACCTAGTGATGCCCCTGATCAAGCCATAAGATACCAACTGTGTATATTGTCATAGTTATGTGAAAATTTTAAGTATGCAAATTACTATTTTAAAAGCTATGTATTTAAGACAACCTTGTATAGCAGCAACCAAATCAACATGTTATTTATAAGGCCAACCTTCTCCTACACATGGGGAACGAACGGGCCGTCAGACGAAAAAAGAAATATTGTATATTCATTCTCAAATATATTTTTAAACGTTTTTTAAGTCTTTTCCCTATATCAATTCTCAAAAAATTAATGAAAACAGAGACATATTCTTACAAAGATCTTTTTGATCTCCTACAGTTTTAAATTTTTTTTAATTCCAAATTACTTTTCCTTACAGCCAAACTGCATTCCCCTTTTGGGATAATGCGCCAACTGACCCGTATCTTGATTTATATAATATATCATACTATTTCAAAACCCGCACTGACGGAATTTACAGAACCCAACACAATTAACTACTGTGTATTTCAAATCGAAAAAACAACGAATTATTATTATTTGAGATTTCTCAGGAGGGCTTCCAACTTCAGGGCGACGGTCACGTCGCCGCGGATAGTCAACTTTTTGGCCATGTAGGCTTGAGATGGGCTGAATTTGCCGTCCAAAATGTCCAGCAGATCGTGTCCATCGGCTTCGAAAACGATATCGGCCTTTTCTTGTGATGGACCTTCTCCGACGGAGCCGGATCCGTTTTTCAGGTCGAGGTGGATGATTTTGCGGTCGAATCCGCCTGAAATTTAAAATTTTTAAAAATAATTCCATCAAAAAACTAACTTTAAAAATAAAAAAAGACATTCTGATTCATATTTTTATAAAAAAGTAAAAGCAGTAACCTTTAGTACCTAAAACATAACTTTTCCTTACTCTTGATGTGAAATTCGAAGATACATCCAGTTTCCCTGACATTGTTGGCGTTAGCCAATAATTGAAGTTTGGATATTCCTTGCTGTAGGTTCTTTGAGCTGACTGGCTTCTTTTTCTTCTGTTGATTCACCTTATCATAGTCATCTTCACCTCCAGGGATGAAAAAGTCCGGGGTTAGGGGAGCACCTACAACAATATAGCAGTATTATTGAAAATTACGTCAAAATTTGTCACTTTTTAAACTTTCAAGTCTTTTGAGATATTTAAAAGAATTTTTAACAAAAACAAATCCGAAGTTCAAAAATTTTTGAAACAAAAATACAGCAAGAAACTTTAATTAATCCCCAAACCAAAAAACTACCTACCCGGAACACAAGCGTATTTGTCAAAGTTCGTCACTCCTTCTTCCTTCAGGATCTGCTCATCGATGACAAAGTTTCCAGTAAATTCTCTTGAATTTCTCGACAATAAGGCATAGGCCGCGTCCGTGACAATATCCACCTTTCTTGATCCGGCCGAATTGTCACCGCCTGACAACATTTGCATCGCCGAAGTCCAGATAGCAGTCTGCGGCCATAGAGCGTTGACCGCAATTCCATCTGGGCGGAGTTCTTCGTGCATTCCCAAGACACACATGGACATTCCGTACTTGGCAATGGTGTAGGCTTTAAAATTTTAAAAATTAGAATCTTATTATTTAAATAAATTAAAAAAAATAGTAGCCTAAAATGTAAACTAAAACCAATACAAAGATTTATAACAACGGTCTTACCAACATGATTGCTGAACCAGACCTTGTCCATAAGAAGAGGCGGGCTCATCATCATAATGTGAGGGTTTTTGGCTTGTTTTAGATATGGAATACATTCACGAGATCTGAAAATTTCCTCCATTATAATGAACAGCTCAAACATTATTTTATGCTTGTCATGATTTCAAATACTATATACTATGGAAGAAATAATAGTAACGTTAACTGGTCGGTGATCAATCTCATGTAACATGCCCTCTTCATCATATACTATGTAGTCAATGTCATTTATGTAAACTGCTAGGTCGTCAAAGTCATTTACTATATCGCAATGATCATATAGTATGTTATCAATATCACAAACGTTGAATTTCTATCATTCCCTCCAGCGTTGTCCCAAAATTCTTCCAAAAACAGAATTTTTCATGTTTTCAAGCTATTTTTAAACCAAACACCCCAAAAACCTACAATAAATAAGTTCCTCTGGCATTGACTTGATTCATCAGATCGTATCTCTTCATTGGAGTGGCCAACGTTCCAGTCAAAGAGATAGCACTAGCGTTGTTGATACAGATGTCGATACCACCAAACTTCTTCACGGTGTCTTCCACAGCTTTATGAACACTTTCTTCGCTTCTGATGTCACAAACACAAGGTAAGCCTTTGCCTCCTGCCTAAAATATTTTGAATTTTTATGAAAACTTCGTGAAACGGTCCATTTTAAATCTTTTTTGAAATTTCCGATTTAAAAACAAATATTACCCACTAAAAAATTGCCACGCTCTCACTCCTCACTTGAATAAAAAAGAAAAACCCATACTTGCTCAATCTCCTCAACAGCTGTGTAGATAGTACCGGGTAGTTTTGGATGTGGAGTGGTAGTTTTTGCTAGGATAGCGACATTAGCTCCATCTGATGCCAATTTCAATGCGATTGCTTTGCCGATTCCTCTCGATCCACCCGATATAATCACCGTTTTTCCTGCAAATTTACTAAATTACACTTTTACAAAATAGGTTTTGAGGCTTACCCGGTATTTATCATCCTGTATTACCTGTGCGACCTATAACAATATCGATTTTAGTAATGTTTAAGAAAACCGCGTAAAACATAAGAAAAAGTGTAAAAATTACTCAAAACGAGAAAGACAATAATAAAAAATTATAAAATACACATTCTTTACAAAAAAAGTGTAAAAAATATCAAAAAAATAATATAAAATAACGTAAAACTGCACGATAAAAAATGGTAAATGACCATAAATAGAAAAAAAAACACAATAAAACAACGTAAGATTCTATTTATTTAATAAAAAAACCCATATTTTAGGTATAAAAATTCAATTATAATGATACAAGTATAAAAAATATTTACATAGATATACGATAATATAAAATCACAACTAAAATAGGTTCTACAGTACCTTCTAAAACTAATCTATATACAAAGAAAACCCGCATTATAGTACTCTTCATCATGTTTCAGTACCCCAAATGCATACCTATCTTTTCAAAAGCTAATAGTCATACTGAAGTCGCTACTGGTCAAAAAGTAACTAAAACAGCCTTTTTAGCAATCTCAGAAGCTATAATACAATTTACTTCAAGTACAACCTTAACTTTTTGACCGACTAATAAAAATGACTGATAGTACTAATAAAATAGTACTAGTACTAATAATAAAATAGTTTAGAGATCGCTGAACTTGGGTTTCTGTTTCTTCATCATGGCTTCAGCTATCTTCGGCATATCATCCGACTGTAGGTGGACTGAATTCCAAATTTGTAAAAAGTCGAATGTCTCATGTACACCGTGATCTCTAGCATAATTCATAGCAATTTTAGATCCTTGAACTGCTACTGGACTCTTTGATGCTATGAACCTAGCCAAATCGATAGCTCCGTTCAGACAGTCTTGTTTTGAATCGAATACTCGTGACACAAATCCTAAAATACTCGAAATTTAAAAAAAATGAAACTTTTCATTACCTTTTTACAGTAACGATCGAATTATAATATTTTAGGTAATGTTTAAGTCAAATTATAAAATTTTAAGTAATATTTTAGGCAAATTTTTAACATATTAGGTAACAGTTCAGCTGAAAGTCAATAAAAATTACCTCTTTCTAAGCCTTCTACACCATTGAAATCCCTTGCAGTGAAAGCCAGTTCTCTGCACCAACTATCATTTCCTGTGGCTTTTGATATAACATTTAGAATACCAACATCAGCTGCCAGGCCTACATCAACTTCCTGAAAAGTAAAAATGTCAACCAAAAAACTTATCATTTTAAAGATAAAAATTCTAATAACTAAAAATTTTAAAAAATTACTCCCGTTTTTAACGCAATAATTACTGAATCCTTTACATCGTATTTTACCTTAATATTAAAGACAGTACTCTTCTCTGCATATCGAATATCAGCCATTCCTGCCAAACTTATCGTTCCTCCAATGCAAAATCCATGAATCGCGGCAATGACAGGCTTTCTGCATACTGTGACTGCTATGAAAGAGTCCTGAGCTTTCCTTATGGCTTTCAGAAGATCAAATGCTTTCCTGCTTACATCCTTGTCTTTGTTGGCTCCTATTTCTACAAGTTGCTGAAAAAAGTAATCTGTCTCATTCAACAAGCAAACAAATAAATAAATAGTAATATATACTGTAATTTCAAATGAATATTAAGAATTTCAACCCATAATATAAAAAGCAAAAGAGTTCAAAGGGTTTAAACTTCAAAATACTACAAAAAATCCTATTTTTCCTAGTTTAAAATTACGTTATCCATACGTTATTCGAAATTTTGTATAAAAAAACAACGCGTAGTTAAACATAATGCTGTGCCACGTTTTTACCGGTCAATATCAAACGCAACTTACCCCAAAAGCTTCCTTAAGATCCAGTCCAACTCCAAAAGCCGGCCCGTTTCCTGACAAAACCACTGCCCTGGTCGATGAACAAGTGTTCAGATGGTCAAATGATGTCTTTAAGTCACTGAAATATAAAATTAAATTTATAATGAATTGACATGCTTAAATTACATTAAATTTCATATAGGATTATATTAAAATTCATAAACATAGAATTTAAAAATCTGCACGGTGCAAAAGAAATAAGAAAGGTTGCACAGTACAACAAAACATTAAATAAAATAAAAAAACAGAACAAATCTATAAGGATCACTGATTAAGTAATACTAAAACATGTGCTTTGCAACCTCCCTACAAATCTCGTAGTGGACATAATTTTTACATCATAACATGACCAATAAACCTACTCCCAAAGCCCAAAGGTCATTGCATTCATTCGTTTCGGACGGTTTAACTGAACGTGAGTGACCCCATCACCCAGATCCACTACCTTCACATTCTCCAAAGTAGACAAGGAAGCTATGGAACGCGTTCCATATCGCGAAACCGTTCGAATTCCACTAGATAACATGGTTTTATACCTAAAAAGACAATATTTTAGCATATTTCTTAAGTAAATCAATTTTAAAACGATCCGAAATCTTAAAAAAATATTGAATTAAGTAAAAAAGTTTAGAAATGCACTGTTATAGCAGTACGATCAAAAAGCAACAATTCCCTTCCTCTTTACAACAATCTTCGCTCTTGATTAGCCCACAAATACGTTAGATGCTCTCAGAACATTTAATGTTATTAAAGATAAGATGGTTGTGACCAACAGACACAACACCGTTCCCCGCCCCGCTTATTTACGACTTTTTCAGCTCCAGTTCAACAGATCTTTGTGTTCAACGTGTGGGAAATATAAAGTACAAAGTAGAAGTCAATTGGTCCCGCCACGAAAACGAATAATGCCAACAGAGTAGAAAAATCGCTGGCTTTCCGTATTTTCTTATATTGATATTTTTGCGGAAAAAAAGAGTAAAATGATCAAGTCTATAGGTTATTGAAGGTTTTTATTGAAGAAAAATATTAAAATACCTATTTTCTAGCTGTTAAGAACGAAAAATATTGATGTTGATAGACTAGTTTAGTTTTATTTGCTACCTCTTCGTTTTTATTCATTTTCTGGGATGTCTGATCAAAATGAAGACAACAAAGGTGTTATTCGACGAAATGGAGAACGAATAAAAGCTGATTCTATGCGAGTATTGCATAGTCTTGCACATAGTGTAGGTAGTATACCATATAGAAGTTGGGTGAGTGGTTTACGAGGCAATTCAAATAGTAATAGTGTTTGGTTGTTAGGAAAGGAGTACAACAACATAAAATGCGGTAAGTTATAGTTATTTTTTTGTGTTTTTAGGTCAATGTGTTATGAGTACACGTTTTTATGCTTTTTCTTTTGTAGTTGTTAAACTTTTCGAACATAAAAATTTTTTTGACATTATTATAGGTAACATGTGACAAAAAATATGGCAAACAGCTTTTAATCTTTGCTCTTTAACTCTTTCTTGTTTTTTTAGTTGTAAAAAAGGCATTTTCAGATTTGTTGGCATCAGATTTGCGAGGAAGAGTATACTTGTCATATAGGAATGGTTTTCCTCCGTTGAATGAACAAGCAAGCTCAACTGCTGACACCGGATGGGGCTGTATGATACGAACATCACAAATGTTGTTAGCTCAAGTTTTAATAACACAAAATTTAGGACGAGGTACGTTTTTGATTATTTTTGTTGCATTTTAGGTAATGAACTCCTATAGTGATAGGAAAGAATAGGTGATGTTTGTCATAACTTTTTTAAAGAATACGTTGGAGACTTAAAATTTATTAGAGGGTTAGATCAGGGACGTCGCTACGGATTTTCTCTGGGGGAGGGGGGAGGTCGAAAAAATTTTTTTCGTCCACAGACCTGTGGACCGATTTTTCAAAATTTTTATTTTTCGTTTTTTCACGTACAGGTACCTACCTGTGGAATTTTTTTCGGATTGGCTCTGGGGGAGGTAATACCCCCCCCCCTACCCCCTCCCCCAAACGACGTCCCTGGGTTAGATAATTAGACTTATTAACTACTAAGCTTAAAAAACGTAGGAAAATGAAATTTGTTTTAGACTGGATCCGAGAAGATGCTACTCCATCCACCTTGTCTAACATTATTCGATTATTTGACGATCACACAGGGCCTTTAGGAATACACAAATTTATAAAACAAGCTCAAGACAATGGGATTGAGAACGCGGTCGGCAGATGGTATTCGCCTTCTGAAGCTTTTATTATATTCCGTGATATTATCTATGCTTCCCACAACTGCCTATTATCACACTTGTCAACGCTTGTATGTTTTGACAATTTAGTGGTACTACAGGAAATAGAAGATGTTTCAGAAGGCTGGACGAAGAACGTTTTGGTTGTTGTACCTGTGAGGTTAGGGACAACTAGTGTTAATGAGGTAGGTGGGGCTGTGTAACATGTGTTTTTGTGAAACGTATTTTATAAAATTTCTATGATTTGGAACAAAAAAATTTGGCTTACAGAAGTATTTTGATGCTCTAAAGTATCTCTTCATGACAAAATCGTTTCTTGGAGCTGTTGGCGGAAGGCCTAAACATTCACTCTATTTTGTTGGTACATCACATGATGTAAGTTTTTACTTATTGTCTTTTTAGAGGTTTTTATGCTTTTGTAATTTTTTTACAATGTGTTCTTTAAAGTTTTTACAGATTGGGAAATTTTTTTTGGGGAAGTTTAAAATTTTCCTTTCAGCTACTCCTATACCTGGATCCGCACAAAAGTCAGCCATATGCAAAGCTAGATGGAAACGAATCAGAAAAAACTTGGGATTCTTATCACACGTCAGAGAAGTTGTTTATGAAGCTACACTCAATAGATCCATCGCTGGCTCTGGGGTTTTTATTAACATCGGAGGAAGAATGTATAGGATTGTTCGAGAATTTAGCTGAAAACGAAGTTGTAGAGTACAAAAATGATCCCAAAAACCCTATTTTTAGTGTGGTCAAAGAAAAAGTTGTTTACAACAACATGGACAACGAAGAAAGGGTTGAGGAGAACGGCTTTGAGCTATTGTAGTGTTGAAGACGAACTTAGAATTACTATAACATAGAAAACGATGGGCATTGAGACAATGTGATGTAGGAAAACTTGGGATTTGGGTTCTTGTAGTAGTTAAAAATTCATTTTAAAAAGTTGTCACTAATGTTATAGCTATATTAGTAACATAATACTTTCACGGTCATTTGAGTACAAGTTTTGCGGAGGCCTTAAGGCTAGATCAGGTGATCTTGGCCTAGTTTTGTTCATTTTTTTATCATTATTGTACATATTCTGTAGATTTATGTTCATACATGTAAACAAATAAAAGTATATAGTTATGGACGATAATTTGATGTCTAACCGTATTACGGTATTTATATTTAAAGTTTTTTTTTTATTTTATGTTTTTTTAAAACCTTCATTAGGGGTTACAGCATCTTTAGTGCCGGCAAAGCCTTCAGATGGCTAATAAGCTGATTCTTGTGTTCTTCAAATGTTGAATGTTTTATGGATTTTATAGTGGTATTATAAAACCTTAATATTAAAATATTGCCGTTTCAGATGCTGAGGAATCTTCTGGGACGAAGCCTAAACTTCACCTATAGGCGAGGGCTTCAAACAGCAGATAGAGAAGTTACAGATATTCCAGACAAACTGTTTTCAAAAGTTCAAATCGAAGTCAGAGGTCACGACAAAGCTGTATTGTTGTCATACACTAATTTTATTAAGGTTAGTTTAATTTTAGGTCTAATTTTTGGAGTTTTTAGGTATTAAAAAGTTTAAAAATTACATTTAAAGTCATAATTTATTATTAGGAACATTAAAAAAAGTATATCCGCGAAAATAAAATTTAAATTTTCTTCGTGACCATGATTTTTGATTTTTTTTTCATTTTGAACTTTTAGGTTTTAGGTATACATAATTTACATGATTTTGAAATTTAGGTATTAGAAGCTAGTTTCTTACAGATTTGAATTCTAATTTTTTTCCACTTTCTTCCAATTTTCAGAATGCATGCAGCCTCTTGAACATTGAAACCTCGAGTGTCCGCCATCTTCGCTACAGCAAATGGATCCAACCTCTACTTCGTGCCAAATTCGCTCGCAAAAAGTACAAACTTCACTACGAAATTCGAACTGAAAAGAAACAAATTGATCTTTACCATTTGACCGGTAGCACATCGTCCACATTCTTGGAGTACGCTCAACGTAATATCCCAGAAGGCGTGGCAATGAGGGTAGACTACACCGAGATCTGCCCCTTATCTGAACCGGTGCAAAAAGCTTTGACACAATAGATTTTAGGAGATTGTTATCATATTTTGTTTTGTTGTTCAGGATGTCCCTGGTTTTGTTGATTTTGGGTAATAAAATTGAGTTTTAAATTTTAGGTAACAAATTTTACGGTTTTTGGTATATTTAAGTTACTATTTAAGTTTTAGGTGAGAACACTAAAGTAAAGCATTAGCTACTTTATGGCGAAATGAAGTTAGTTTAAAATTATAGACTTTTGATGCAAAAAGAATGGCATTTTGGGCCATATATTCGAAAAAATTCAGATTTATGGCATTTTTTCATTAAAAAACAAAAGAAAACTTCGCAATTTTTGAAAAATATTGTAATTTCTTTGTTTTTCCGCATTTCGATTAGCTGGGACCGGTCGGTGACGAATTTGCTCGACTTATGGCCAGTAGTAAGAGTACCAAAACCGCGGTGCAAAGCCCAGGAAGCAAGGCCGAAGGCGAGGAAGTGAAGCAGGACAAACCTAAAGCCGGCGCAAAGCCTGAAGATGATGTGAGTTTTATGAGCATTTTAAGCACGCTTTACTGTTTACGTTTTGTTTAAATGTATTAATTTTTTAGGGCATTTCTTCAGTAAAAATGACATTTTTTAAAATTTTTAAAATGAGGACTTTCAACATTTTTAGAATCTTGAGGGAATAAATCTAAATTTTCTGTAGTTGGCAATATGCTCAATGTCCTTACCTTCCTTATGATATTTGAATTCTAACCCAAAACCCATAAGATTGTTTGCCAAAGCCGCCTCGTTCATAACATAACAGGTGAATAGATTACACCTTTTTTTGTTCTCGCAAACAAGATTTTATATTGATAAATGTTGCCAATATTTTTTAGATCTTTGTGTGGTATTATTATATATTTATTAACATTTAAGTTTTACAGTTTTAAAAATTGTTTTTTTTTTTATTTCTTTTTCATATTTAATTTTTGCATCGTGCAATGAAATTAATTGCGTCAATTTTTGAAAATTTAAATTAACTTTCGAATGACTGTCAAAAATATGAAATTTAGGTAAAGTGTATATTGAAAAGTTCATTAAATAATGGCGCAAAAAGAATTTTAAAAAATTTTTATATTTTGTTAAGTTATGGCTGGTTTAAATTTTTTGCACTGTGCAAAAAAAAACCTAATTGCATCCTGCGGTCTCTTATCATTTTTTATTTCAAAGTTGATATAAAGAAATACACTTTTTCAACTTTTTTTATAGTAATTTAGGATTTTTTGATTTTTCAAATTTAATTTTTAGTAAAATTAAAAATTTTCATTTTCAGCGCCTAGCCCGTGATCCACGAACAGCCACAGCGGCCGAAAACGTGACCGACATTCATACAGCCTTTGTGAACGGAATCCACACATTATGGCAAGCTCTTCGCATTTTTTACAAGTTTCTCTGCCTTCTGTACCAATACCCCAACGCGTCCCACATTGCCATTCAAGCCGCGTACAAAAGTCTCAAACTACTGTATCAAACTGGCCTCTGGGATCCGCTTCATCGCGAAAAAGCTGAAGCCGCGGCCGAAGGCAAGGTTGTGGCCAAATCTCCGAATGGATCGCTTCGTGCTGCTACGCCAGAAACGGTGAGGAAAAGCAAGAAACTCAACGAGGTCAAGTAATGGAATGGTCGATAATTTTGGCTTGTCATTGAACTAATTTGATATAAATTTTCATTTTTAAAAAATATTTTTGGTTCTTGGCTTCATTTTTAACTCTTAAGCTGAAACTCATGCCTAAATCTCACCCCCCCCCCCCCCCCCCCCCCCAAATAAAAACTACGACCCTCATACCTTATCACGCCCTGGATAAAAATGTTGATGATTTTTGTCTTCGCTGTGCAAAAAAAATCTTATTCCATGCTTTAAAAATCAATAAAGAACCACGCCCAACCCACAAATCCCCCCAGACCTTACCATACCCCTCCCCCCCCCCTTCCTAATCCAACAAACAACATGGCTAATACCGCCAAAATAAACCACTTTACAGTATTGATGTTTGTGTTGTCTGGTCCAAAATATAATATGCAACTAGCCGATCGTATTTACTCAATAGTAATAGTGCAGTGCACTTTGTTTATTTGAGTTTCGATTCAGCGCACTCGGCGGTTTCGAGAAAGTGAATGCCTCGAGGCCAAAAAAATCACCAGCCCCGAAGGGGGAGGGGGAGTTTTGTTCCGCGCAACACTCCAAAACAGTCCGAAACATGACGGACTACAATAATATGGGAAAGTCCTAAAGTTTAGACCTTAAAAAGACTTGAAGCCCAAAAGTTTTGATCGTCAAAAGGGCTTGATAATTGAAAAAATTTACAAGGGAAAGGCAAATAGGGGGTATCGGACCTAGAGCTGAGACCTATATCATTTGAAAGGGCGTGAAAAGTTATGTAGAAATTAAAATTTTTAGCTGCTCAATTTCATATACTAAAAAGCTACAATAATATAAAGTTTGTCCTATGTGGTTTCTTATTATGCAACACTCTGAAAGAAAGCGCCATAAGGAGAGCTAAACGCTGTGTGTTCTGGTGGCCCAGCAAAGCCGGTCCCGAAGGTAAGCAGTACTATAATAAAAAGATCGAAATTTTTTAACTTTTTTGATGCTGGTTTAATCCCAAGATCTAAAAATGGTTTTTACCACAGTAGAACCTTGTTATAGACCGTTATAATCGACTTTGTTATAAGAAGTATAATTTTGTCATCGGTTAATTTTCTTCGTCTAAGAACGCCAAGTATTTTTCCGAGATAAAAATAAAACTTAATTAAAATTTTTAAAAATCAAGCACTCTATCAAATCCCTTAAAAAATATCCAACAGACTTTTCAAATCCTCCAGAATCCCCTGCACAATCCTCTAATTAAACGGTCATAATTATATATTCGAATTCGCACCGCGAGAACAAATAGAAACATTCGAAGCGAAAGGGCGGTCCCAAAACCAGCTCCAAGAATATAAGATCGCATATTCAGCACATTCCCACACATACCTCGTTTTGTAATGTACCGCAGATGGTGTAGAAACGTGATCCTATTACTCAGTCTGACGACGCTTGTCACTGCCCGCGAACATGACGATGACAACAGGAATCTGGTCAGGTATTGTGGGAAGTTGTTGTTGAATGTGATGGCCAGAATATGTAATCATCGGTACATAATACCGCCGAAAGGTAGGTATAAAGAGTTCTTAAATTAGTTTTATTATATTTGAAAAGAGTGTGACTTGGGAAAACGTATTTTACATTTCAAATACAGTGAAAACCCTTTAGTATGACCTTCGATAGTATCATAATCTTTTTATAATGTCAGCTTTCTGTCCGCCTTTTGTAATAAAACTCTTACTATCAAAAACTGCCTGAATAGTGTGACAGCCAGTTTATAATGGCATTTTTGGTCCAGTCCCTTGTGTGATAAAAGAACGATACATTAGGGTTGGGTAGGGTAGTATGCGGTCATTATCAGTGTTTTGCCCGGACCAGTCCGGAGCGTTTTTCATCGGTCCGGTCCGGCGATTTTCGGGTCCGGTCCGGTCCAAACTTCAAATTTTTGGGTCCGGTCCGGTCCAAACCCAAAATTTTTGGGTCCGGTCCGCAAAAAAATTTTTTTTTATTTTTAAAAAAAGCAAAGAGCGCTAAAATTGCTTTTTCTACGTTTAAAAACACTTAAAAATATGTTTTCTTTGCAATTTTTAAAGCAGTTTTAATAAAATAAAAAAAAAATTTCCGGACCGGAGCTTTTTCTTCGGTCCGGGTCCGCAGGATTTTGGGTCCGGTCCGGACCGGTCCGGCAAAACACTGTGACTTACTATAAATAATCGCAATATTTTTACTTAACGAAAATCTATTACTCCTATTTTTTAAAACGTTTAATTATTTTAAACTTTTTGCAAACTTTCATTTACTTGTCAATTACAAACGAGTCAACAAAATTCGCGTCAAATGCGATGAAGATGTTCTAAAAGTACGCGTTGCACCGGTTGATACTTTTACAAATTAGCCGCGACCCAAATTAACCGTTTAAAAAAGGCCGCGGTTGCGCAATATAATTTATGGTTTGACCTTTGTGCAACAGCTAATTACTGTGTCTAACACAATGTCCCATACAAAGCCTAATATACCTTCCCGTACAATAGGTAATATAATAACTAGAATAATTTTGAATGTCATGCCTTGTGTATGCCTAATATAAGGTCTAATAGAATGCATAGGCTTAACCAGGTGGCTAATACCAAGCATAATATAATGGCCATTACTACCCTTATATGATATAAAAAGCCAACAAAAAAATACCTAACACCAACTCGAATACAATATGTTAATACATAGACTAAAAAGCCCAATTCAGATGCGCTACAAAGACCAAAACGACGCACAGGTGGACTAGCCAGCGAATGTTGTACTAACAAATGCACAATGGGGTACCTAAAGTCTTTTTGTGCTTCTAATTAGATCTATGACAACTTTTTGAAAATATTTCAAAATCTTTTTGAAATTTCAAAAAAATAGCTGTAAATCTGATTAGAAAGCTGAATTTTGATACTCATGTACATAGTCGATGTAAATAAATAAGTTATTTAAAAACCTGTAGGATTTCAATTATAAACCGTATTTTGCATGTAATTTTCAAAAAGTAAGCTATTTTATCTTTAAAGTTTTTCCTAATCGTTATTTTCAAAAAATAGGTGACAAATCGAGTAAATTAGCCACTCCATAACTATACCACAACTCCATAACTATAACAATTTATTGTAAAATTTTATCCAAGAAAGAGCTATCCAATCCATCTCCCTCCACGTCTTGCTCCACTGAAAATACCGTAAATCTATGCCTATCAAACGCTTGACCAGTCGATTTCTTCACCAGTTTCCCTTCACTTATATTCAGGTCGTATTCTTCTGTCGCTATAGCACTTTTCTTCTCCTCCGGCGTTTCATACACATTCTTAAACAATGATATTGATATAGCCAACAACTTCGGATCCGTAGGTCGTTTCTGACTTTGCATTAAAACCAAAAAGTTCTCCTTCAAATCCAACGATCTTCTACATAATCGTGGATACGCTTCAAATACCATTGTCAATATCGATAGACCATACGTTCTGACTGACAACTTCATATGTGTTAAAGATATTCGTAGATGAGATTTGAGGATGTGAAACGATGTGGCAATCGACTTTTCTGGTATAGAGAACAATAGCTTGAACAAAGCGCGAAGATTGCCTGCGGCTGAGTTTGTTGATGCAAAATTCTAAAAGTTAATGTATTTTTAATAGGAATGGACGGCGTATTTTACACAACATTTTAAATAAAATGGCCAAAAATTATACAAAAATTTTAGCATAAATGAGTACTGTAGAATAACTGTAAGTTCAAACTCCCAATCAATTTCCAAAGGCTTTCTTGTAGGTAATTTGAGATGAACAATAACCTACAAACCCAGAAAATTAAAGCCCCTAGCTATCCAGAAATAGCCATTTATATTAACATAGCTTCAAAAAACATAAAGTAAACTTACTTCATCAATCAACAGCCGTCCAACAGAAGAAATAATGTCAAACAAGTTTGCCTCCACCATTTCTGGATGATCAGTCAACAATTGTTTCATACCTAAACATAAAGAATACAAAACAGAACAGAAGCATACCTAAAACAGCATCTTTCCTGAAATTAAAGCCAGAATGCCCAATCTGTGTGTTCAAATCCTTCAATGTCAATCCACGATGTGAAACCGGCTCAGCAGTGTTGTCAGCAAATTGTTTTAGAATCACCACAGACTTTGTTGTAAAGGTAGTGTCGGTAACATTAGTCTTCTTCAATGTTTTGCCAACTTTAATCTTCTTTTTAGTGAAAGTCTTTGACTGAATAACATTTCCAGCTTGTTTAGGCTTCTTTTGATTACCCATAACGACAGAATAACAAGTAACAATCAACAAAAATAACAAAAAACTACAAGAATATCAAAAATTGCAAAATTATTTTAATATAACACAATGCCAAGAAATTTTTTCGTTTTAGCTATTAATTGTCTTCGTGTCGGAGTTAAATTAAACTGGGAGTGCTTGTTGTTTTTTGACGAAATTTTTCTTTCTTCTTCCACAAACAAGTTTTAGTGATTCATTTTGTTGTTGAGTAACTTGTCTAGTCTATTATTTTGTTAAACTTAACTTTTATCTTGAATTTCAACTTAATTTTATCTCTAATCTCAACTTATCAGGATGGAATGGCTTTTTGGGAAACGAAAAACTCCACAGGAGATGCTCAAACAGAATCAACGAGCTTTGAACAAAGCCATGAGAGAGTTGGATCGTGAGAGAAATCGACTGGAGATGCAGGAGAAGAAGATCATTGCGGATATAAAGAAAATGGCCAAGATGGGGCAAATGGTACGTTGAGATTTGTTATAGTTTTATTGGTTTAGGATTCGGTCCGAGTTATGGCAAAGGATTTGGTTCGAACTCGTCAATACGTGAAGAAGTTTATGATGATGAAGGCCAATATCCAAGCAGTGTCCTTGAAGGTTCAAACGCTTAAAAGTCAGGATGCTATGGCTCAGGTATGTTGAAGTATACATTAACTTTGGTTTAAAGGTTATATACTTTGTTCCCTTAATCTATAATGATTTTTTTTGTAATTTTGAATGTAAATAGTGTTTGTCTTACTGATTTGCAATATTGGTTTAAGAAAAGAGAAGCTTTTTTATAGGTTATATTGTGGTATATATAGATTATATTTTATAGGTTATATTGTGGTATTATAGATTATATTGTGGGTAGATAATGAAAATCTTCTTTTTATTGCAACTTTTTCCAAAAATAAGGATAAGAGACTTCGTGTGATTTTTTAAATTTATTGCTTCGAATTATAAGAGTTATTTTGTTGTAATTCACAATCTAGTTTTGTCATTTTCAGGCCATGAAAGGAGTAACTCGTGCCATGGGAAGTATGAACAGACAATTGAATCTACCTCAAATATCCAAAATTATGCAGGACTTTGAAAGGCAATCAGAGATCATGGACATGAAGGAGGAGATGATGGATGACGCCATTGATGACGCGTTGGGTGAAGTGGGTGAAGAAGGAGAAACAGAGGCTGTAGTGCAACAGGTGAGTCATATTTTGTTTTTAAGTGATTATCTTTATGAAACATGAAGTGGATTATGATAACAAGGGGAATACAATGTAGTCTTTGTTAAAAAAAGATAAAAAATTATAACAACTGTTTTTACAATACATAAAATGGCAAAAACTTTCTTTACATAGTTCAAAATGACAAAATTTTTCTTTACAAACTTTTTACACATTGAAATAATATATTATTTTGATACTTAGACTCAATATTTTAGGTATTGGACGAGCTGGGAATCCAGATGGGAGAAGAGCTGGCTAGCCTCCCATCGGCCGATGCGGCCTTGGGCCAGAAAGTCAACCAAAAACAGCCTCAGGCTGCGGCAATGAGCGATATCGATGCTGATTTACAGTCTCGATTGGAAAACTTGAGGAGAGAGTAATTTAAGTACATGATGTATATACTAATGTAAATCTGGCCTAAATAAAACTGTTTAATTTTCCCGTTATTTTAGGCTTATTGACCTTTTTTTAATTAAAAAATGAGAAAAAATTTGTTTTTACTTTGAAAAATAGTATTTTTCTGTAAAATTTAATTGAAAAACGACATTTTGGTCTTTTACTTAATTTTAAAAATGGGTTGTAAAGCTAAAAAAACCTAAATATGTTTTATTATATCAATAAATAATGTAAAGCCTAAAGTGATTGAAATTCGAGTGGTTTGATGTCTTGTTTCGACGGAACATCACGACAAATCACTGATATTCGTCGATCTCTGACAATCATTTCCCCGTTGAATTGACTTTCTTCTGATGACAATACCTCGTGCGTAAAGTCGTATCTTAACACCATACTGAAAACAATATATTTTAGATTTTGTAGGCTTAGTAACAATGTTATTCATCTTACATAACAAACTAATGGTTAAAAGTGGTTTTAAAGAAGAGGAAACGGCAAGAAATTGCTTTAAAAGACATAAAATGGCAAAAACTTGCTTTACAGAACATGAAATGGCAAGAACTTTCTTTACAAAACACATCTAAAATTTTCACTCCACCCCACCTACCTCAACTTATACAAGCTCCTCCTCGGTAAATACATGTCCAACATCAGCTCTTTGTCGTCTTTATGTTTAAGCCTCATTACACATGGTGATAACAATGACACGCCGCTGATTGTCGTACCACAATACCTTACCGAGTCGATGTGTGGTTTGATATGTCCATCTTTGGCCAAGTCGAGGATATGAATGTAGGATAATTTGATTGCATCTTTAGGTAAAGAGAACTCTTGAATTCGTTGTATTACTTTCGTGTTTTGATCGTTCCATCTTTTTGATTCACGTTCTCGGAAGAGGTAAATTGCCTGGAAAGGGTTAATTTTTAAGTTTTTGGCCTAAACAATATTTTCAACCTAAAATCCAAACAAAAATCTAACTCACGTCATCCCAATGGTCCTTTTCGTATTTTAGTCGTTTCATATGGGGCTCTATTTCCTTTAACAGTTCATTCTCTTCCGCTTCACTTATAAAGTCTTCTTTTACAATACAATGCTTCTTCACCTCCTCTAACAACAGTTTTGGCCATTTGTCGATCTTATGAATTAAAGTGAGATCTCTGAACAAACGCCTGGTGAGATACATCTGTAAGTCGAGGTTTAGCTTGATTACATTGTGGTACGTATATCAATCCCTCTTCTTTTGGGTCAAAAAACATGTTTAATCGGGCACCTAGCGAGTTATAACCTTGGGAATTGAAAAACGGTTCTTTCTGGCTGAAGCGACGTAAATAACTTTAATTTCATGTTGTCTACAATCATTGGCAATTCTTTTACCAAAGAGTTTCCCACGCTTGCTACAAGCTCCTCATCCCGCCAACTTTTTTTTCACCCCCCTAGCTTCAAAAAAAAAACTAATTATCACCCTGCCTAACTTTTTTCTCAAAAACACCCCCTAAACCCAATATACTATATTATCACCCGCCCAACTTTTTTACGAATATTTCCGGCCGAAAACCTGACACTTCCCTTAAATACGTGCAAAATGCCAAAATCCAATGTAAACAAAATTTATTGCAAATAATAAGATAACTAAATTCATGTGTAATATAAAGAACAACGCTTCGAACGCTCTTCACAATGCCCGTTATTAACATACATGGGGGGTGGGGGAGGTTTGATAAAAAATATTTATATTAGTTACAATTTAACAAAGAGAGCATGCATGTCTCGCAAACTTTGTTCGAGATCTTCACGGAATCCAGCGGAACTCTGAAATTGAAAAAAAATTAAAATTATAAAAGTTTTTGTCACTTTATCTTTTGTAAAGAAAGTTATTGTCATTTTTTGCTTTGTAAAGAAAGTGTTTGCCATTTTTTTCTCTGTAAAGGAAGTTCTTGCCATTTTTTGTTTTGTAAAGAAAGTTCTTGCCATTTTTTGTTTTTTTAAAGAAATTTCTTGCCATTTTTGTCCTTTAAAGAAAGTTCTTGCCATTTTTTGTTTTTTAAAGAAAGTTCTTGCCATTTTTGTTCTTTAAAGAACGTTCTTGCCAGTGTTTGCTTTGTAAAAAAAGTTTTCCTCGTTTTACGTCTTGTATAACTGTACCACCCTCTAAAGTATCGAAAGCCTACCGTATTTTCAGCAGACCGCTTGGACGATATATGGAAAGAGATTTGGTTTTCGCCGGCAATGATGTAGCTGACACCGTAGCCCTTGTCGGCTACCGGCCCGAAGCCACCGCCGGCTGTGATCAACATTTGTCGTTTCTCTTGACTCAACCTTTCCTTCTGCGCCTCCTCTTCGCATTGTGACATTGGGGTCTGTGAGGTAGAGAGGGAGTAGGTTGGAGGCATGATTTTGTTCATGAAGGGGGATTCCTCTTCCAGGTATCGAAGGACAACATACAAGGCGAAGAGGTGACGGTCGATTCCTTGGCCGCACATGGCGTCACGATATAGTTGTTGATGTCTTTCGGCCGATTTTCGGAGTAATTCAAGACGTTCCTGAGGGGTTCTGTCTGGATTCAACATAGCTTGGACAAAGTCGCAGGATTCAATGCTACAAGATCGTACGGTTTCCGTACGGCCTTCACGGTACAATCGGGTCATCGAGGCTTCGTAGGTCAGGGCAAATCGTTGTTGGTTCTAAAAAAGATCGAAAATTGGTTAAAATCAGTTAAAAGTCTCAAAATTCAAATTTTTTAATTTAAAAAGTATTTTTGAAAAAATATTGGTTTTTTTTAATTTCAAAAATATTTTTTTTTCAAAATTTTAAAAAACCCACTCTATAGTAAGTCAATTGAAGAGTAGCTTGAATGAAAGCATCTGGTGAAATCTTCAACTTCTTGATGAATCCCTTTCCGTATTCAGTCCATACCAACAATGCCATTTCAACATCGTCAATCAGCTTCTGGGCAACTTCCATTGATACGGCAATCTTGTCCTCGACTTCGCTTTCAATGTTCCACTTCAGTCGTTCTGGATGACAGACAGTTTCGACTTCGCCGGTACAGTTTCCTTTCTCATCGTAGCCTCTGACACAGTAATCCTTCAGTAGCACGTATTCCATGAAGTGGGCAATCACGGCCGCATCTCCCCACGAGTGTTCGGCGTTGATACCTACTCTGCCGTTCTTGTATACGATCAGATTGAAAGCTTTGTCGAACCACCTATCGTGAGCTTTACCATGAAGGAGACTTTCGGCCCAGTGATCAAGCTTGGTGCGATCTTGCGGATCATAAGTGACAGATTCGTCGTCCAGTACAACAACAAACGCTGATCGTTCGATGGCTTGAAGCGAGGTCTTGTTGACGCCGTTTCTAAAGTGCTTTTGACGAGTTAATGCCCAGTGGGTTCGCTCGCCCGCTGTTAAAGCGGCCAATTGTTCTTCGCCAGCGGCCGGTTTCAGTTCACTGTCCAGAATCTCTTGAAAGGCGAGTTGAAGCTCTGGTGGCTCCAGAAGGCGTTTTCCGTTGTGAATCGGCAGCTTAAACCAACAGCCACGGCAATGGACTGCAATATGTCTGGCATCATCCCATCGGCGCAGTTTATCGGTCTCTTCACCTGGTACACGACATGAATTGAAGAGACGTTCGTACTGCATAGTACAGAATGGTACTTTGGTTCTTGGGGAAATGGCAAACTGAAAAATGTGATTTTAGATAATATGTCAATTTTTCGCAATGCTAGCATTGTAAAGCATGGCAAACTTAATAAGAATTAAATTTTAGGTAACAAAACCTGCTTTTAGATATTTTAAACCTTTAATATAAATTATTATTACCCAAAGCTTGAAAAAATTAACTCATAAAACGTTAAGAATCATCTTTTAATAACCAAAATCTGAAAAAAAAACTTAAAATGCCAAAAACAATCCTATATAAAATAACTAAACACTAAACCTTCAACTCACCGGCGAAACTTCTTGTCTCTCAATCAACCTCCTAAATAACAGCGCTCCCCAAGTGACATTAGCAGCTCTAGCAGCCTGATTATGAGTTGGATTATCATTCAGCGTGTCAAATCCGTAGTAGTTGCTGTTAACCATGATTGGAGATCGTTGTCTTAGGTATACGAACTCTTCCCACCAGTCAGTGACATAGTTTGTTGACATGAACGATTTGAGGACAAGATATCGTTGAAGTCTTCTGCCAATACCCTTCTTGAACTTCTCAGTAAGATCAACCATTTCATTATACTCATCATCATCCATTAGTGGACGTACTGATCTCAAATGGCGCTTCAGAGTATCATCGAGAGAGGGTAGAGGGAGATGAGGAAGAGCTCCTTGGAAGGAATGCAAAGTTGGGCCGAACTTGGAAATCAGGTGGAGAATCGACTAAAAATTAAAACGTTTAGCAAAAATTGGCTTTTTGTACATCCAAATTTAAGACATTTCTTTTTTTCTTTTTGTTAAAGCACCTAAAATTCACAAACACAACAAAAATTTCAACTTACAAACCAAATCTTTGTGGTTTTTGAAATCGAACCAGCATGAGGACTTTCGTACATCCATCCTTTGTAACTCAAAAGCCATTTGATAGACAGTCTGAACAATTGAACCAAGGCAAACCATAATAATCCACCCCCAAGGGCGACCGCTAACGACGTTGATATCAGACCGTCACTAAAACATTTATATTAACATCAATATTACCTAAAATTCAATTGAAAATAAAGAAAACATACCCAAAAATGTAGTAGAAGAAATAATTCCGGAATAGATTCGTTATTCCCAGCGTTATGTCATGATCCCAAAAGTACAATAGACCAGATAACGCTAACACAAAGATAAGTGAATGTAGATTGGCGGGAAAGATACCGGCGAAGAAATCATTCTAAAAATAACATCATTTATTCTTTTTTATATCTGTTTTATAAAAAAAATTAACAAAATTTGTCCTAGAAAAAACGAAATTTTTATTTTAGTTTAAAAACATCTAAATTTTTCAATTTCAGTCCTCAAAATATTGTTTTCTCCAAAACAACAACAAATTAAACTCAATCGCTTTCTGATACCTATCTAAAAATCGTAAAAACATCAAAAAACAATAAACCGACCTTGAACCGGGCCCAGCGCTTCTTGTAGCCACGTGAGAAGGCGTGCCAGATGTCACGCAGCAGCTCCTGATCGTAGCTCACGGAAATTCCATCGTGGGTCAGCGAGAAACTGAGCGCGGCCACTGATCGAGCTTCCGCCATGTGGTGGGAGAAGGACGATTCGCAAAGTAGCCACTACAAAAGGGAATAACGTGAACGATGAACTCGAAAGAAGCGAGCAAAACGAAGAAAAATGTCCAGAAAATAAATCGCGGTGACATTTGAAACACATTATATTGAAAATAAAAACTTTAAAAAGCTTATTTTAGTAATATACAGAATAGCAATCGACAAGATTAAAATAAATTTCGTCGAAACATAAGTTTAAAGTCATGTCAAACTGACAAATTTTTTAGAATTTTACAAACCAAAGCCGTAAACAAGCATGGCCATGAAAATAAAGTCAATAACATAAACATGTGCCATTGTGTACAAACAAGTGTTGTTTTCAACGTTACTATGTAAGATTTCGCAAAAATTTTGAATAAAAAATATGTCATAATGAGACATTTATTCTTATCCTACTGACCTAAAATATCATAACGCTTGAAGTAAAATACAACGTAAGAATGGTAAAATACGACGAATGAACGTTTTACACTGTATTTTATAAAATTTAAGTAAAAATTATTATTGATGACACATTTTGTAGAAATTGGAAAGCTATGGCCATAAACAAGCATGGCCGTGAAAAACAAGTCAATACTATAAACAGCTGCAACCATGCATGAAAGTGAAGAATGTTTTTTGACGTTTGTTATTGTGTTTTGAAAAATATATTCATACTGCTTCATAAGATTGTATTTCGATAGTTGTAACCTACTACAATATAAACTTTAAAAAAATAATTCCGAAAGGTTTGGCAGACCAAAATTAAGTGTTATTTAGTAAAACAGTTACTATTGGTCACTATATCAGATGTAAAAACTTATTATTAAGTTATAATGCCAAAGGTTAAATTTTCAAATCTTGAATTTCCCGCCAAATTTTCGAAGCGTTAGAAAAAAGAAAGATCAGTACCACTAGTACTAATATGCCAAAAAATCGTTAAATTAGCTTAATGTCTATTTTTTAAAAACATTTTTCTATCAAAAAACATTAAAAATTTTTTTGTTACCTAAAAATCCTTTCAAAACCAAAAAAAATCCGTTCATACCGCCAAAGTAAAAACAATGCAGCTACTCGAATCCAATTAAGACCGTAACTTAAATAAACATGTAGGTCATGCCTTGCCGTTCTTCCGCAAACTACTGTTTACCCCCTAAGGGCGGCTTCTTCGGGAAGACAGAGAGATAGAGAGAGACGCTTCTCCTCGTGTTTACGTACGTTGGGGTCAAAGTACACCCAGCGAAGGGAGCGACGAAAAGAAAAGAGCGAGACAGGAATGACCACGCGGCAGCTAGCTGACTCGGCTGACCAGTACGTGTCAAACGGTTCGTCGGATCGGCAAAGGTGGGAGGGGGAAGATGATGAGGGGGTAATTTGCGGAAGGAAGAGGGGAGCGGGGGGGTGGGGTGGGGGAGTAAAAAAGGAACTGAGCTTGGGATAAAGCTTAAGGTTTAGATGGAAAGGGAGAGGAAAAGCTTGGGGAGAGTGAAGTAAATATAAAAATATTAGATTGTTCAAATAATTCTGAGCCCAAAATCCCTAACATTTGTTTTGATAGAAGGCCCTGAATTATTTAAACAATCTAATATATGAAAATCAAAGAAAGACAACCGAAAAAAATCTGATAGAACGTAGGCATGAACATAAGAGCAAGCTTTTTAGAGCAGGGTAAATTCTATAAAAATGTAGCTGTTAAGTTAGAGGACGGAAAAAGGGGGGGGGAGAATCAAAAACAAGACTGGTTTTATAATACGATAGAAGATAGAAAGCAAACTATAGTAGGGTAGTGCAGAGTAGGGTAGGGTAGAGTAGGGTAGGGTAGGGTAGGGTAGGGTAGGGTAGGGTAGGGTAGGGTAGGGTAGGGTAGGGTAGGGTAGGGTAGGGTAGGGTAGGGTAGGGTAGGGTAGGGCAGGGTAGAGTAGGACAGGGTAAACCTTTAAAAATCTTCCAAAGATTGTGAAGTTCAAGTACCTTAATGTCTTGATAATGCCCCTTACGGGGACTCAATACACGGGGGGAACTAATGACACATTACGGGGGGGGAGGGACGTTTGTGTGTTTTGAAGACACGAGGTTTTTGTCGAGCAGACACCCGAACTTTAAATGAAAAATAAAACAGCAGGGCAAGTGTTTGTTATATTAAACGGACAAAGTACGAAGTGCAGGGTCCGCTAGTCACGAGGGCGTATGCCGACGCGAAGAAGAGGTGGCAATTCCCTTCTGAAGTCATAAAGATCGTCTGAAATAGCAATGACTTGGTTTTGACGACGGTTTTTGATGTGGTTTGGGAGAAATATATATTTTATATTATAAAATGGCATATAAAAGGAAAAAAAATATTTTTTTTCTTTAAAAAGGGATAAAAAACTATTTAAACTTTAAGTAAAAGCTGTAACTTATAACACAAAAACCAAAATTTTACAACTTTAACATACCTCATCAAAAAAAGCATGTTCTTAGTATAAAAACAAAAAATCAAGTTATTTTTTATTAAAAATTTTAAAAATTGTTACAAAAAACCCAAAAATAAAAGAAAATAGGGTTCAAAAATTCCCCACCAAAAATCCTACCCACGCCACTCATAAACATGCATATAACCGTCTTATTATAGTTTGTGGCTTCGTAAGACCTATGTTTCGTAAAGACATAGGTCAATTAATAATATACGCGTTGTGCACTGAAAACGTACGAAAAACAAATATGCAAATATTAAGAAATGCGCCATGCGTTAATCGTCATCTGATTGTCATATTATGTCGTAGAAGCGATAAAAGAGATGTTACTGTAATGAAAAGTTTGACATTAAAATTTTTTTGTTCATCACTTCCTCAGTCAGACCTAGAATAAAATAATCACCCCTTCGTCCTCCTCACAATATGTTTTTGAAACATTGTTTTCACTCTTTCTTGGCCTTAAAAATCGACAGGACCGTCTTACTACTTCTCATATTATTAAAATTTTTAGCCGAGAAAGAAAAAAAAGTTTATATTTGTAGACCTAATATGTACCTTTTTTCAATTTCAAATAATTTTTTTTTCTCAGAAAAACAAATTAAAAAATAAAAAGTCGCACCAAAAACAAATGTTTACAAACTTTAAAAAAATAACAAATGAAGACCACCCTATTTAGAAGCTTGATCAATTCGTAACAAAAACTTAAAAAATCAACAAATGATCAAAGTGCATTCGAACCCAAAACAATGCAATTGGAAGACGATCTGAATGCCCTTCCATATAAAAAAATCCGGAACTAACAGCTGTATTTTTCGTATGTTGTTTACGCTAGAAGCTAGTATACTATGTATAAGCTTAATCTTGGTAGTTGGAAACCTTTGATCTGAAAGTTCAGGTTTTTTGAAGCTTCCCATCGCCAAGACTCTTTTGGAAAAACTTTCAACAGAAGGGTAGAGTAGGGTACGGTAGAGTTGAGAAGGGTTGGGTAGACTAGAGCAGGGTAAAATAAGTTAAGATCAGGAAAGGTAAAGTGAGGCAAGGTAAAGCAAGGTAGGGTAAGGTATGGTAAGATAAGGTAATGTAGAGTATGGTACAGTAGGGTAGGGTAGAACTCCCTTGTTTTTTCAAAAAAAAAGATTAAGTAAGGCATGGTAGGGTAGGGTAATTTCAAGTAAGGTATGGTAGGGTAATTTCAATTAAGGTATTTCATGTAAGATATTATAGAGTAAATTAAGATACATTAAAGTATGTTTGTGGGTATAATTTATTCATTTTTTCTATTTTTTTAAAATTTTACTTTTTCCCTCTTGTACGGCCCCCTAAAGGAGAAGAAGAGGGGCCGCTAGGCATGACTAGACTAAACTTTTTCCAAACCCAGCCCGATTGACAGTTTTAGCCTAGCTCTCTTACAGGCCTAATCCTCTCTTCTTTCATGTTTTAGACCAAGATTGTCCGCCACTACCTACAACAAAATCCAAAGAAATCGTTCAAAAATCAAAAATTCGCTTTAAAATTCGAAAAACCTGAGGAACCAGTTCGAAGAAAATAATCAGTGAAATCGCCACATGGACTTTATAATAAGCACGAGAGAGTGCGTTTCGATTAAAAGTGCAATAAAATATAAAAAATGTTGCGACGCTCCATCAATAACAACCGTCTATTAATGGACAGTGGACTTTGTGCCTTTTCCAATGTGACGAGGCGGTTTGTAGTAAAGTTTGTTAAAATATTGAGTTATTTACGCTGTCATAAGATTGATTTTTAACCTGGTTTTTGGTACGGATTCGTAATGGAATTGTAAGAAAAATATGAAAGTTTTACTGTGGTATAAATTGACATAGTTATATTATATAGCAACCCAGAAGACAAACAAAAAAACATAGTAAAAGGCTTCAAAATTTTAGCTTTTCACTTAAAATGCCCAATTCAAACCTAGCCATATCTCCGTAAACCCAAAATGCACTTACAACAACCCCAACTCATAATCGGTTCATCTAATGTCGCGGCATATGTGAGTGCTAAACCAACCTATTGACCCGCGTTATCAACGCCATTTATTACCTTTAAAGCCGTATTGTATTTTTTGATCGGATACAAATGAACGTATCTATATTCATCCAAGTGTAAAATAATGAACGCTTATATTATGGCTAACTAAAAAAGCTAACATGAAGAACTTTCGGTAAACAAGAGTTTTAAATGCATTATGTAGTGTTAGGAGAGAATTTACATGTTGCTATACAAAAGTTCTGCTGTAAATAAATTTATGATACAAGGGTTGCAGTGTTTTTAAGCTAATCCTAACTCTAACTATAGTCCTAGTTTTAGTATTAAGTATAGAAGTCGAACAAGCCTTAGTCCTGATCCTTTGTAAGCACAAAAAACAATGTCACAAGTTTTAAAAAATACCATATTTAGCAATAAAAATGACATTTTTAACAGTGCCTTTGGTATAAAAAGACATTATTAGATGTGAAAAAGCGTGACTTTGTTCTGAAATCATAACCATGCTTTTTGTACTTTAAAACATTAAAAGAAACGGCGGAGTATTGGCTTATCAATTCGTTTCAACCGTTTCAACAAGTTTAAATTAATTGCTTGCTTGTTTTTTAAAGTTACAATTAATCAGCTGAAACATCAACAAATAAAATTATTGTTTTAGTTATGTTTGTGGTAAGAAAACAAATAAAGTATCAAATTCTGTTTTTTTTAAATTAAAAAAAAATTTTAAAAAAATTTGTTAGATAGCAATGTACCATATATTTCAAAAAAATTGAAAAGTATATAACAAAAGTATGATTAATTTTTAAACATTATATTGAGCAAGACTAAACACGTAAGCTAAATTACTGTAAAAATCAAGTTAGGCTGTGAAAGGGCTGTGTTGTAGCAAAAATGTAAAAAAAACCGGAGGAACATTAATAAAAATATAAAACAAAGATAAAGCAAAAGTTAGCCAAAGGTAAGCTAAAGATAAATTAGAAAAAAAGTTATGTAGAAATGAATCGACAGTAATTCAAAGGTAGTTTAACGATAGATCAAAGTTAGCGCAAAAGTAGTGCTAAGGTAAAGTAAGGGTGGCCAAAGCTAATATAAAAGTAGGCTAAAGTAAGACAAGAGTAATGTAAAAATAAAAAAGTACAGCAAAAATAAGTCAACGGTAGAGGTAAGATAAAGGTAAAGAAATGGTAAAGCAAGGGTAGAGCAAAGGTAAGCTATGGATAAGCAGAGATAGAATGATAAGACAAAAGCAGGTCTAGGATTAGACATGAGAAACGGGCCGGGCCTGTCAGCGAACCGGGGCAGGCCTAACATTTAGGCCCGGCTCGGTCCGTTTGTCACGTTTATCTAGGATAGAGCAAGAGTAGAAAATTGGTTTTAGTAGTTCTTTAAAAATTTACATTTTTTGATTTTAATTTTTAAGCCAGTCCAGGTTTTTCCATTTTTTTGTGAGTCTGGAATAACGTATAAAAATTCATTTCTTTTGAGTTACCGTTTTATACAGTTAAGTTTTAAAAATTTCTAAACTGTTTGCTTGTTTTTTTCTTTCACAAACGTCTTAACACTGTTTGTCTCTTGTACCGAAGCACTGTTAAGGAAAACAGCCGAATTAGATGATGAACCGCTAATGGAGTTTTGAAGGTCGGATGGGGAAAAAGGGGCGCAATTGAAACCTGATTAAAACCCAAAAATAATAAGATCATGATTACCCTGGAATGGCACGACGTACGCACACCGCTGCTCGTATCGTTTTGGGTGGTGTTTATTGTCGTCGTGAAGATCGGTGAGTGATGTCACGTTATGACTAATAGTTTTAGGTTTTAGAGATTTACTGTCAATGTAAAAAGTAAAAACTTGATGGAAAAGCAAATTATTTATTTGGTTTTGCTTTTATTTTTTGTTAGACTAAAGTTGGATATTGTTTCTTAGATAGACTGGGTCAAAAAATTTAAACTTTTTGTGTTAGGCAAGGCGTGGGTTCTAGAAAAGGAGAGGGGTAGAGGTAAAAAACGGGCTGTGTAAGCCCGGCCTTGTGCTAAATTTGCCTAAAAATTAGGTCCGGTTAGCGGGCTGGGCCTAAAGGTTGGGCTTAACCCGCAGGCTAGGCTTGAAAAGTAGGCCAAACTCAATTTTTTTTTAAATTTAAAAATTTGTTTTGGTTTTAGTTCATATTTTTGGATTTTTTTAGTACCGCAATCAATAAATGATCTAAAAAATCTAAAAACTTGGATTTTTTTGTCTAGGTCCGTCCGGGCTGAAAAAGATAATAACGAGCTAGGTCTGAACTTTATTCTTTAGGTTAGGGCCAGGCTTTAAAACTAGGTCCGGTCCGTTTCTTACCCCTCTCAGGAAGGGAGTAGGAGAGGTGGAGAAGAAGGCCGGGAGATCTTTTTTTTTATTTCTTTAAAAAGATGTTAGATTTGATCACTCTGTTAGAAAAAATGTTTTTTGTCTTATTTTTTTAAAATAGAAAAAAAAAATTTTTTGAAATTTAATTAAATTTGACATTTTTCTTGCATTTTTCAAATATCATAATTTTTTTTTCAGTTTTCCACGCTTCTGAAAAGCTAGCGATAGTCTTCCCAGACTCTGCTTTATTAATCGTTTGTGGCTTCTCCGTTGGTACAATATTAGATTGGTTTTTGCCACATGACATCTACTTGGATCCAGACCTCTTCTTTCTGTACTTGCTACCACCGATTGCTTTGGAAGCCGGATATTTTATGCCAAATGAAGCGTTTGTTAGAAATATATTCACTATCTTGACTTATGCTGTCATTGGAACATTGTGGAACATTACTTCTATTGGTACGTTTAAATTTAGAATTTTTTTTGTTTTAACATCGAGCTCTAGCCCTAGCTCTAGCTCAGAGCCCTAGTCTAGAGCCTTAGCCCTATATTGGTCTTAGTCCCCTAGCCCTCTGTCCCCTATTTCTCTAGTCCTCTAGTCCCCTAGTCTTCTAGCTTCCTAACTCTAAAAATGACTGTCGAAATTTATGTTCATTGCCTTTTTGAATGTTCAACTTACAATTTTAGGATGCATCCTTTACGTATTTTCTTCTTTCTACACTGTAAACATTTCCTTCCTCGACTTGATGATTTTCTCAACACTAATTAGTGCTGTTGATCCAGTAGCCGTGCTCAGCGTGTTTACAGAAGTTAAAGTCAATGAGTTACTCTACATTTGCGTATTTGGAGAAAGTATTCTGAATGACGCAGTAACCATCGTACTCTATCATGCTCTAAGTGACATGGCTGTTATTGGAGCTGAAAGTTTAGTGGCTTCTGATGTGATCAGAGTAATAGCCTCATTTATCCTAGTAGCATTAGGTGGAGTGCTTTTTGGTACTTTGACAGCCATTGTCACTGGACTAACAACTAAATTGGCAGGAACGTTGAGTGTTGTGCAGCCGTTGATCTGCCTTCTCTTTCCTTATTTGGCCTATCTCTTGGCCGAAATGTTCCATTATTCAGGTATATTGGCCATAGTGTTCTGTGGCTTATTAATGAAACCGTATGTTGAGACAAATATGTCAGATGAAAGTCGAATTACTGTGAAGTATTTCTTGAAGACAATCGCTTCTCATTCTGAAGCCATGATCTTCATCTTCTTGGGATTGTCATCGTTCTCCAGGAATCACAGTTGGGACATTGTGTTTGCACTGGTCACGGTTGTTAGTTGTCTGGTTTGTCGGTTTATTGGTATGTTTGGTTTTCGTTACTGATATTAAGGATTTTTGTTACAGGCGTATACATTCTAAGCTATATATGCAACAAGCAAAGAATGGAGAAGATAGGCTTCTTAGATCAGTTTATCATATCTTATGGAGGTTTACGCGGTGCCATTGCTTACGGCTTGGCCATGACATTGGATAAAGATGCTGTACCAGCTAAAGATATGCTGGTATCAACTACTGTCGTTGTTATATGCTTTACTGTGTTTATCCAAGGAACCACGATTAAGCCGTTGGTCAAGTTTTTAAGAGTAAAGACTTTAGAGAGCAGTCAAAGTACTATCACTAGCTTTATCTTTACTAATGTAAGTTTATATTTTAAGGCTTAAGCTTTCTGAAAAGCTATGTTAGTTGGCTTTAGATTAAAAGTCAGCTTTAAATTTAACTTTTGAGGCTATTGTAATATCAATATTAAAAATTTTATCAAAAAAACTATTTTTAGGCACAAGATGACTTACTAGCAGGCATTGAAGCTATTGCTGGTATCAAAGGAAAACATTATGTAAGTCATTTTTAAAGTTTTAGTACCGTACTGTACTCTAAATTAATTTTAATTTTTCATATATTGGTGCCGAAATAAAGAACCCGCCATACTTTTCCTATAATTTTCTGTAAAAAATGGCGGGTTTTTTATGTCGGCACCTAATAGAATGGCTCATTACTTCTTGAACAAACTAATACTTATATTATTGTAGTGGCGTCGCCGAGTCAGCGAAGTAGACCGTGATTATGTTCAACCGTTCTTAACTGTCAAATCACATTCAAGAGGCGAACAGTTGGTGGAACGGTACGATGAATTGAGTGCACTGGTCGATAAGGAACGGCAACAGCAACAAAATCGAAGGACTCAAGGGGCTACTCATTTGTAACTTATTTTTTGAACTTATATTTGATGTTACGATATATAAGTGATAGATCAGATGTTACAATGCTTAACTTATAAAATTGATGTTTCAGTATTGAAATAATACATATGTTACAGCACCTACAGTAAATTATTATATAATTAAACTTTTTTTAAGCTACTATATCTTAAGACATCTTATATTATTAACCAAAGATATAAAAATTCATGTTAATTATGATATATTTATCATTTTTATATTTAAAAAAACGGGCGGAATGTAAAGATATTCGTCGTACTGTAAACAGCGTCATCATGAGTACCGAATTCCTTAACTTTAAGGCAATTAAGCTCCATTTTAAAGTAGCTTACAGTACGACAATAACATATAATGTAAAAAAAATGAAAAAAAATGAAAAATACTGTAAAGTATTTTCAGGTATAACATATATAATAAGGTTTAGAGTACTATAATATACCCTTTACTAGTGCAGAGCAAGCGAGTTTGGGAGTTTGGTCTCTTAGGAAATTGTGAAGAAGGGGGGAGAAGGGAAAGTTTTTGAGATGGACTGAGTAAAAAAAATTTTAGAGTAATCCCCCCCCCCTCACCACGTCGATTCTACTGCTTTGCCCTGCTTTCTACTACAACATATTATCATAGACCAATGTTAATATAACTGTATGACCTCGTTGCTGCTGTCTTCTAACGCCGTCCTAGGGCTGAGATCCCCATTCACCGGCTGAATAACACCGTCGATAGTGTTCAAGGGTTCGGCTGATTGTGTTGTTGTTGGTAGGCGTTTGATCGAGTCTTCCTTGGGTAGCTCTCGGATAGATTGAGGTGAATCGGATAGGCGGGAGTCCTGCAAATTATTTTTTTTATCAAAAGTGATATTCAGATATCATGAAATTGTATTTTTTAAGTTTAATAAGTCATGTATGTAAACACTATGCCAAAAAATGCGGGAAATTTAAAATTTAAAATTCAATTGTTTATTTTTTTAAACTGTTCAAAAAAATGGTCAAAAAATGTAAAATATTTTTTAAAACTCACTAATAGCTTATCCATACGAGCTTTGTGAGCTACTGTAACATAGACTGGTCGATATAGGATTATGTCTTCCACTTCTTCCGACGTTCCATTGTCACCATCATAAACATGGCCCAAGCGGAATTCGGTCGATATATATTTGCCTGTTTCTATGTAGTCTACGCAGAAATCTGAAAAATTTACATTGTAGTAGTTTGAAGTTGTTTCTTAGAGTATTTTTGAAAATTTTAAGCAGTTTCTATAAAAGGGCTCGTAAGTTATGGCTGTTTTTGCACAGTGCAGTCAATAATTTTGATAGATGTTTGAAAATATATATTTTTTGAAACTTTTAAAACGTAATATACTAAAATTGTTACCTAGCTACATTTCTATGTTTATTAATTTGTATTTTGTGAATTTTCTTTTTTAAACAAAAGGTCCTAAAAGTTATGGCGTTTTTTTGCACAGTGCAGTCAGTAATTTCAGCAGCTTTTTAAAAATTATTTTTGGAACTTTTAAAATTTGGTATACTACAACTGTTATCAAGATATGTTTCTATGTTTATTGGTTCGCATTTTGTTAAATTTCAAAAATTTTCAACAAAAAGGCTTAAATGTTTTGACAGTTTTTGCCAAAAATTTTTTGGAACTTTTGTTAAATCCTACATAAACGTTTGGATACATTCTGTGGCTCGTAATATGCAAAGCAGAAACCTAAAATGTTTCAAAATTTGCGTAAAAAAGTCTCAACTTTAAATGTGCAAAAAATCATTTTTGTAGGTATCCCCATCTCCAAGAATGTAGATTACTTTTAAGTTTCAAGCAGTATATCATAAATATAACACCTACCATAAGTGACAGAGTAGACCTGTGACTGATTCGACCGATACGGCACCGTGGCTACAGTTAGAGGAAAGTCCATTTCCAGCGACTCATTCTTCCTTTCGTCCTCGATACAAAACTTGAGCACATAGTACACTTGGATCAATCGACACACTCCGACCATCGTTGGTGGTACAACTGGTAATTTGATTGGCTGCGCTTCATTCGGGTCGAATTTTACTCGAGAGTTCTCGGCTATTGTTGGGGATCGGTGCTCTAGCACCATGCTTACTACGCTTTTGACTTCACTCGTACCTCGTTCTATTCTATACTCAACGTGCTAAAAATATGGAGTTAAAGGTAATGTTGTAGAAGATTTTATAATTATTTTTGTGAAGAAAAATGCAAAAAAAATGTTTTTGAGTAATTTGTTTTAGTATTTATAAATTTTACGAAATGCCACAAAATTATTGGAAATTTAGACGAAGTGTCAAAAAGATATTGAAAAAGCTAAAATAATATGGAAAGCCTTAAAGGTTATAAATTTGTGAATATTATATGCGCTTTTTTCAATCGACGAAGTGTCACAAAATTATTGGAAATTTAGACTAAGTGTCACAAATTTATTGGAAAACAAAAAACCACGAAAACTTACCTGATATAACCTCGTGCATAAAGTGATAGAAAAATCTTGGTGATTCTCGATATGTGCTTTGAATTTGAGATTCTCTCCACAACAATACGCCGTCCTCTCCAGTACCATCCGCAACGCTATCATACCACGTCGACAGCAGCGAAAGCATCGTACTTTGTGGTCTTGACCGGTCAATGGCGTCAAATATTTTTCGTCCATACAATCCGTATGTGGGCCCACATACGTAAAGTACTTGATACCTTGTGGTGAGCTGGCATAAGGTATGTCAATGACCACCTTCACATAGTACCTTATCGTACCCGCTTTAGTCTCCAACGAGCATGGCATCTGACTTTGTGGTAGTTGAAATGTAAAGTTGAATTGATGAGGGCCACGTTGTAGCACTTCAATGCCTTCCGGGTCATCGTTCTTGTCCTTGCCCCAGATGACGTACTTTTCGTCCAATAGGTACTGGTCGTCTTTTAAGGTCCGACTTTCGCCCGATTTTAGGACTTTCCATTGGGCGCGGGCTCGACCGCGCAAAAATACTCGTATTCCTAAAAATAGTCCAGTTTAAAGTGGCCAAATGTTTAATTATAATGATTTTTAATTTTTTATAATATTTTTTCATGATTTTGTTGAAAAATCAAATTATTTAAACATTTGACGAAATGTAAAAAAGTTATTGGAAATTTTGACGAAGTGTCACAAAAGTATTAGTAGTTTCGCCAAACTCTTACAAAAGTATTGAAAAATTTGAAAAAGTGAAGAAGTAAAAAGCTCACTTTACACAAAAACGCATTTTTCGCACATTATTTACGCTTTTTTGCAAATGTAACGAAATGCCACAAATTTATTGGAAAATTTTTAATTGTAAAAATCAAAAAAAGCCTTAAATTTGCGAAGAAAATGCATTTTTGGTATAGCAAAATCAAATTTAATTAAAATTTGACAAAATGTCAAAAAGTTATTGAAAAATTCGACGAAATGTCACGATTTTATCGAAAAACCTTGAGAGTAAAAAATTCTAAAACTTTCAAAAAAAATGCATTTTTGGTATAATAGAATAAATTTTAAAAAACTTGAAAATGTAAAAAAATTTTAAAAAAATCTCAAATCGTGCTCACCTCGAATCTTAATTGGCTCGGAGTTCTCGAGCACCACACAACCGACTACCGGCTCGCCCGCATAGTACACGTCTTTCTCGAGGCGAATGTCGAATGAGGTAATAAAGTCCATCCAGCGCAAGGCCGGCGCGCTGGCGGTGGCAACGGCTGCAAATATTGAGTTTCGAGTGTTCGGCGCGAGCAGAACTTCGGAACGCCTGAGGATCCGCATAAAGTCATCCGTCGCGGGTTTTGGGCTGGGTAGTTAGGGGGTGGTGGGGGTGGTAAATATTAATAATAGAAAGTGAATCTTGGGGGGGGGGGTGATTTTTAGATTTTTTGTTGATATTAAGGATGCTTTAGGGTGAATAATATAATTTTTAAGGTAGGTAGATCAATTTTTAAAAGCTTTAAAACTTAGAAAATAATTTAGATAAACTAGGCCTTAAGAAATGCTTTAGGCTTAGCAAAATCCCATAGGCTTAACAAGCAGATCAATAAAAGTCTAGTTCACTCTATATTATCAGCCTTCACTACCTCAAATATCTAAAAGAATAGACCAATATCAAAAGTAGTAGCCGAGCAGACAAATATCGAAACACAGTAGCAAGGTAGAGGCAAAGTAATAAAATGTAGAGCAAGTTTGTGTATCAAAATCGGAGCATCTGCTTCGGATGGCAGCGGTGGTGGTATGTGCATACGACACCGCGCCATTCATGCGTATAAATATATGAAAAAAGTGAAACGAGTAACCAATTTCCGTTGTCAAAAATGTACTCGGCTCATAACGAGGATCCGCAAGCCGGGAGTGCACCTTGATGACATTTTAGGAAAGTTTAGGAAATTTAATTTAAAAACTTTTTTTTGCTTTTTATAGTTTGACAGATCAGAACTCATGTGTAGAGGAGAATAGCTTATCAAATAAGAAAATAGGGAGCTCAGTAGGCCGTGCCAGCCAAAAAAAATGAAATAAAAACACCCGCGAGGCTGAGCAGAGCCTGATTCTAGCCGGAGGTAAAAAGTGCAGTAGATCTTAAAAGTTTGTAAATTAAAAAAAGCTTATTCTACCTTATTATAACATACCCCTACGTCTGCCTTGCCTTGCCTTGCCTTGCCTTGCCTTGCCTTGCCTTGCCTTGCCTTGCCTTGCCTTGCTTTGCCTTGCCTTGCCTTGCCTTGCCTTGCCTTGCCTTGCCTTGCCTTGCCTTGCCTTGCCTTGCTTTGCCTTGCCTTGCCTTGCCTTGCCCTTGCTCTATCCTTGATCTAGCTTTGTCCCAGTCTTGCTCTAGTCCTGCCCTAAGCTTTTAGAAGACGATCAGCGTTAGTTTTGGCCCCATACGTTCTTCATATTCTAGGCCACGGAACTCAGCGCCTTGCCAGTACAGAAAGCCTCACTCCCCTCCCCTCCCCGCTAATTCTTAATTTTCCTCCCCTTAACCCGCTGCTCCCTTACACCCCTCACCCCAGTCAATTCAAAATTCAAACCAAAAAACGCCTAAAAACCCGAAAAAAACCGCTCCGAAACTGTAGATGACAAGCTCGAGCCACCTTGTTTTAGAAGGCCGCGGCGAAGAATGTCGAATCGAATTATCGTCCGAGTTGGAGACAAAGCATCCCCCCAAATCCGGGCTCTCATGCCAAGCCGTTTCCGGATGTCAAAGTCTTCGCGTTTATAAACTCTTAACAAGCCCTATAACAACACTTGATTAGCCTCGGGCTTTTGTAAAAACAGAAAAAAGGGTTTTGGGGATGGGGCGGGGGGGGAGGGGGAGAGGAGGAGGAGTACAAGGGAGGGGGGAAGAAAAAGGGTAGAGGAGAGAAGAGGGGTGAAGGGAAGGAATGAGAAGAAGGCAGTACAGTGATAAAATTCAAATTTTTTAAAAATAAGAGATTATCCATCCCAAAAAAATTTTTTTTTGAAAAAATTTGTAATTGAGACCCTCTCCCGGTTACGTAAAAAAATCAAAATTTTTTTACATTTTTTAAAATTTTTTAAACCCCCTGCCTCACCCTAAACAACAAAATCCCCGCCTAGAACTGCTCCAACCCCTGCCTTCCTTAAAAGTCATAAAGATGACAGAAAAATGTCTTAAAAAGTCCAAAAAACGCTTGTTTTTACGCCAATTTTTTACGCCAAAACAATCAACATGTTGTATGTGCACAACCCGGAACAGTGCGTTTTTTGAAGCCGTTCTTAAAAACGTCATTCAAAGCGAAAAAATCCCTAAAGCAATTCATAAAGCTGACAGAATGCGTACTGCAAAAGTAACCTTGCATCCTCATCTTTGTCTCTTTACTTTGTCGTATGAACTTTCTCTAGTACATAGTAAGGTGAAGTTCTACCATACTAGTGAAGTTGTTGTACTATTGAAAGAGTAGGCTAAGATAGAGCTAAGGCTAAAGCAAAGTTTTCTTGTAAGACTAGCTCATGTCTAAGAGAAGGCTTGAGCATGACTAAAGTAATGTTACGGTAAAACTTGGGTAATGATAGCTTTGGTCAGGGTAGGACTAGAGTAAAACCAAAACATAGCTGGGATAAGACTAGCTCAGAAAAAAAGCAAGGCTTGATTCAGGCTAGTGCTAAATCTACGGCTAGGCTTAAAGCTACAACTAGGGCTCTAGGCTAGGGCTTTGGATTAGGACTCTGGGCTAAAGCTCTGGGCTAGGGCTCTGAGCTAAGGCTTTGATCTAAAGCTCTGGGCTAGGGCTCTGAGCTCGGACTCTGAGCTAGGTCTGGGCTAGGGCTCTGGGCTGGGGCTCTGGGCTAAAGCTCTGGGCTAGAGCTAGAATTAATTAATGATATCATAGTAAAACGTCCAAAAATCATATCAAAAATCAAAAAGTTCAAAAAATGATGTATGCAACAATAAACCGTAGTATCCTATCAAAAAAACCAAAAAAAGAATTGATAGATCGTCGTCTTAGACTTAGTTATAGCCCTGATATATCAATCCATTACAACATTCCACAAACTCCCCAAAGTAATATTTAAAAGCGTGAAGAATTACACTATCGTCAGTATGTACGTACTATAAAAGAAAACGTCAAGAACAATTCGCTTGACCAGTCCAAAATATTCTTCCCAAGAAATAAAGAGCCATTACTATTGTTAATAAGTTGGCTAAAAATTAAAGACAACTATAAAAACATTTTTGAAAATTTAAAAGAAATGTTTTATGTTTTTCAATTTTGATTATATTTTAAAACAAACCTTAATTGAGAAAACTCAAATAAATCATTTTTTTCGGAAAACTTAAGCCAAATAACTGGATAAAGATTTACATGAAGAAAGACATATTAACAAAGGTAATTATCCATCAAAAATGCTTTAAAATTAGTTCTCAACTTTAACCAAACTGAACAAGAGGGATGCCAAGTCCTACATTTTGAAGAAAATTTTTAATAAAAAGGATAGTAATCTGAAAAAAATGTTACACATCTACTTGTGACTTCTTTGTTCTTCTTTTGTGAAACTAGTTAAAATTCACTTCAAAATTTTTGTTTGAAAAGTCTTAGACAATAGGATGTGCATACACAATATAAAATATTTAACTAGCTTTTGGACCATTTAGTTTGAGGATCATTTTCTTCAAAAAGTGCTTTAAAAATATTTTTAAAAAATAAAAAATTCGAAAAAGATCAAAATGACCTTCTGAAATGATACTGAGAAACTTCTGTAAATCGTTCAAAAATTTGAAAATTGTTTGTTATAGAAATATTTCAGTATAAAGACGTTTTAGGTGCTCTGTGTAGTATTCAACAAAGAGTTAAAAGTTGTTAGTTATACGAGGATTTCTTTATAGAAGTTTTTGTTATGCAGAAGCTTCATTGTATATAAAAAAGTAATATATTTGAAGGACTAAGACACGTCCTCGCAAAACTCTGGCGTTCTGTTTCAGAAAGTAGGCGATTTCAATATTCATTTAGCAGCAACAAACCTGTACAGGTCGCACCTAACTTAGTAAATTTAGACTTACCCCGCTCACGTTTTCTCAGAAAAATAATTTTAATTACAATTTTTTAATTTTCTACGTTTTTTGCTACACAACGTCAACGTTTTGCAACAACGTTTTGTAGTCTTTAAAAAAAAGAATAATAATAGCCTAATGATAACTTTTAATCATCATATCAAAAACAAAAAGTAACATTTTGACCTAAAAATCATCAACCTGCCCCTAAAAACTATAGCACCATCCTTGTCCCCGCAAAACAATACCCAAAACCAGCAGAAAGCCGAAAAGTCATCGGCCGAAGGCGCGTAAATCAGAACTTAATTAAAGGGCCGAAACTTGGCGAAAGTGCATCGGGAATGACAAAAGTAGTTGGGAGCACGTTTCAATAAAGATTCCGGAACAATGAAAAAGCGCAGGGACGGGCCGAGGAATGGACGGAAAAGCCAGAGAATCATGGCCGGAAGTGGCTTCGGGGGGCCAGAAGCCCGCTGCGTGGCCAGAAGCCGAGAAGCGGGGTTTCGGCCTCGCTTTTCTCCCTGATTCGGCTGTGGGTTTTTTTTCTTCCTCCTCTCGTCTATAACCCGACTACTCTACTACGACTACTACGACATCACCACTTGTTCCGTCTCTTGTGTTTTTTTCGCTTCGCGGGAAATTGAACCGCACGAGATTTGACTGAGTCATTTAATAGAAGCAGCTTCATTCGCAGTAGTTTATAGTAGGGTAGTGCTTGGTCGAAATAGTACCACAGATGGTAGTCGTAGATAATAACAGTTAAACCTGTCTTTACAGTCGAACCCTTATATAACGAGCTACAGTATAACAAACTAAAAAACAAACTCTTCTATGACAAAATCCATGTATAAAAATTAACTTTGTTCCGAACAAACACTACACAGTAATTTTAAAACTCTTGTATGGCAAGACTTCTTTATAACGAACAGCCGGGAGAGGCCAAAACAAATTTAAAAGAAGTTAGCCTGTTTTTCACGATAGTCTAAATATGACTACAATAAATCATGCTACACTCTGTTTTGATCCTTCATTTTAGATCGGCACACACAGCCGCTGCTCAAACCGAAGACTCACCCATGTGCCGGACTACAAAGTTAGCTTCGACACTTTACACGTCTAGTAATGGATATATCAAAAGCACAAACTAACTTACTTTTTTTTTAATTTTAAAAATTCAAAAATTTTTAATCAGTGCCATTTTACAGTAAAAGAAAAATTTTAATATAACTTATCATAAATAATGCCTAAAAACAAAAAACAATTTTAATATAATTCGTGAGTTTAACGTTCCAAAGATTTTTAATAAGAAGCCACCGTATTCTCCTATCTGCTTGAAGAACGACGTCTTTATCCCAAAAGACGTCTCCTGGGAACGGCGAGCCTGGAACACTCCGAACAGCTACATAAACAGTTACAACATTTGACAAATATCACAACAACCAAAACAAACATAATATAATTTTAAATTATTTGCGTTTTTAATTTAGTTTTACAAAATGTTTCAGAAAATTGAAACTAAGGTGGTTTACATTTGATTTTAACGCTACTAACATTACAAAAGTAAACAATATAATCAAAAAAATTACAAATTTTTTAGAAAAATTAGTAGAGACTGTTTTTTGAATTTTACTTTAGTTTATTTGATGTTGACAAACTCAGTTATGACAGTATGAAACACTTTACTGTGACAATTACCGACTGAAAATTTTTGAACTTTCTGTAATGATTGTTGTTATAACATTAACATTTGATGCTAATTCTAACTGTTTAAATATTATAAACAATAACTGGTTATAGTAAACTACTTCTGTGTTTCAAAGAAAGCTAAGCCTGTAAGAGGGCTGAATAAACTAAGCCAAAATAAATTTAAAGTAGGTTTGGGCGGACCGGTACACGTGAGCCCGAAATATCAAAACCAAGGCTCGAATCCTGGCTGAGCCAAACAGTTGGGTTTGGCTTTTTACAAACCAAGCCTAAACTGGAGAAGACCTCAGCTGAAATTTTGGTTGACATAGTCTCAAAACTTAAAAAACTTTCTTTTTTATAGTTTATATTGTTTTTTTCTTATAATGTACATGATTTCTAAAAAAAACACACTCTTTAATACTATTTTTATTTTTTTTTGTAGTTATTTGTTACAAACTGCACTCACATAAAACGGTTTAAATCTTTTATATAAGTACTGTAATTACAATGTACTAAAAGAATACAGTGTTTATCTGTTAATTCGATTTCAAAGTGCTTACGTTGTGTTTATAAGGAAGAAGAAACAACTGTGACGTGTGTTGTTCGGTGAGCATAATGTAATTTATACCAAGTGTTACTTGTTCGGGGGAAACCACAATTTCCTTGTTATGATTTGACGGTTGTTACGTTTAGACACTGTTAGAACAATGTAGGTCAACATGCGATATGATAGTAAAGTATGATGGTAGAGTACGGAATATGATAGAACAGAGAACAGCAGGACAGAGCAATACAGGCAAAGCAAAGCAGAGCAGGGTAAAGTAAAATAAAGTAAGGTCGCATTTACTACAGAGTACGGTAGGGTAAAGTAGGGTAAAATAGAATACGATAAGAGTAGGGTTAGGTAGGGTAGGTAGGGTAGGGTAGGGTAGGGTAGGGTAGGGTAGGGTAGGGTAGGGTAGGGTAGGGTAGGGTAGGGTAGGATAGGGTAGGGTAGGGTAGGGTAGGGTAGGGTAGGGTAGGGTAGGGTAGGGTAGGGTAGGGTAGGGTAGGGTAGGGTAGGGTAGGGTAGGGTAGGGTAGGGTAGGGTAAGGTGGCGTAGAATATTGTTGCATTTTGTGCCTTAAACAACTTAAAACTGTCAAAACATTACAAATTGGTCGATAACCAAAAAAGTAATAAAACGCCTCCTTTTTCGCCGCAGGCACTAAAATTGGCCCTCATACGGAGGGGGATTGATTAAAAAACTGTCAAAATGAATAATTAATAGTGGCGCGGGTTTTAAAAATCTTTTTAATTTGAGTAACCTTTAGTCATCGTGTTGCGCAATGTTACGCAATACTCTGGGCTGAGGTTTTTGATTATTAAATATTGAGGTTGGGTAAACAGTATTGTTGATTATATAGGGGTGTTTCACAAATTTGAAAAAGGGTTTGTTTATAAATGACGATAGATATTAAAACTTGCAAGTTTAATTTTTAGTTTAAGGCAGTATAATATAGCAATAAAAGGTGATTCTGATGTGTTTTATCTTTAAACTTTCACGGATGCGAATATGTGTTTTTACACTGTACTTTTAGTATCTTGTGCCAGCTATTTTTGCTAATTCTTCCATTCATAACATACGACGTGTCACAAAATTTGAACAAATTACTACGTAAAAACGAGCCAATTACGTAGAAATGTTTTTTTATTTTGGGAAATTTCTTAATTTTACTAAATTCGGTAGTTTTTAATCGTTTAAAGTTTACTGTTCTTTAATAACTGCTTTTGCCTTTGCCTTATCATGCCTTTTTAGTTGGCTTAGCTTTACCCTTGACCTAGCCTTGTCCTAGTCTTGCTATAGTCCTGGCATAGCCTTCTAGAAGATGAACAGTTACATTGTTGGCCCATACGCCTAACCTGTTGCTAGTCTTTATATTCTAGGTTTGCCAGCTCGGAACTAATTCACCTTTTTTTACTGTGCCTTTTTATTAATGTATCAATAGTTTACCCATTTACTCTGCCATTTTATTTTCAAGTTTGTTTTATATACTTAATGTCTTTCAGAGCCTTTACTGTTACTATAGTACTCTCTTCGAGTATAGTAGGCGGGTTTAAATTGTTTTTATTTGCCTAATTTGCATTGAAAGAGCGGGTCATGAACTGGAATTCCGAAACCCAACAGCAGTGAAAAGGTCGTTTTATAGCGTGGCTGGTTAAATAATGCGTTAAACTGATGCGTAGGAGGATGGTCATTTCACGTTTCTATACGATTCTGATGTTACAATTAAAGTTAGTGAATTACTGTGGGTGATAAAAGAAAACGTATTTCACTTAAAACGTTTTTTATTAAAGTATAAAATACAGTAATGCCTAAGGTAAAGTGTTATAGTGCGTTTAGGGTACGACTGGCATTGAGCCAAGGCAAGACTTGGTTAAGACTAGCTCATGACTAGAGACAAGGCAGCTTTTCGATAAGAACAAAGCAAGGCTTGAATAATATCAGGAAGACTTGGGCAGGACTAAGTAACACTAGCTTAGAGTCAAGACAAAGCTTAGATAAAACCGGTTGAAGGCTTGGATAAAAATAAGAAGAAGCGAGAATACTACCAAGGCAATGCAAGAAAAGCTAAGATAAGCGTAGCTTAAAACCAAGGCATGGCTTGGTTAAGACTAGCTTAGAGCCAAGGCAAGACTTGGGCAAAGCCAAGACAGGGCTTAAGTAAAACTATTTTAAAGCTAAGGCAGTGTTTGGGAAAGACTATCTTATGACTAAGACTACGGCTACGGACTAGCGTAAGGCCAGGGCAAAGCCCGCGTAAGACTATCTTATGGCCAGAGCAGGACTTGAGCAAGACTATGTAGAGCCTGTAAAGGCTAGTTCAGGTCATGCTTGTGTAAAAGTAGGGTTAGGACTAGCGTAAGGCCAAGATAAAGCACGAATGAGACTAGCATATGATCAGAACAACGCTTGAGTAAGATTAAATTTGGGCCACGACAAGGCTAGCGCAAGTGCCAGGCTTCTGTAAAAGTAGTGTAAAGGAGTGTTAGGGCTAGAACTAAGGATAGGGTTAGTGCAAATGCCACAATTAAGCTCTTCTTTGTTTTATATCAAAAATAGCTTTATAGGCAGGCCATTAAACTGGTTTTTTCGCTAATTTACATGATTACTATAGAAGTTTGTTTTTCGACTTCACTTTTCTAACTCATTTCTCTTCGGCTTGTCTATAGTATAGTAAAAATTTATATTATTATAGAAAATGATTTAGTTCTTTCGTATTTTACTGTAACTTGTTATAATTTTTTTTTATTTTTTAAAACTTAATGCACTATACCGTACCAACTCATTAGCCTACGGTCATTACGCAAGACCACTTCTTTGAAATTCATTTCGAATTTCGAAAAAAAAATTGTTTTGGAATTCAAAAGTAAAGTAAATCACGTACATTTAATACGTGATTACTATTACCGTACTGACTGAACAATGTTTTGCAATTTGTGAGTAATTTGTCATGTTCAGAATGATCAGAATGTTGTTCAATCAAGAAATGACATCACTCTTGGACCAGGTGTTCCGCCCTCTATAATCCCATGAATCTTGGTCACATTAAAGAAACATGTTTTGTCATTTTGGATAACAGAAGCGTAATATTTTTGTCATTTTTGGCATTTTTAGGTAACAAGTGTAATATTATTGGGATTTATAGGTAACAAAAAATATTTTTGCCGCTTGTCGCTTATAGGTAACAAACTTAATATTTTTGCCATTTTTTGACATTTTAGGTAACAAAAATACTGTTTTTGGCATTTTTGTTATTTTAGGTAAAAAAATAAATATTTTTAGCATTTTTAAGTAATAAAAAAAAACATTTTTTGATATTTTTAGGTAAAAAAAAATTTTTTTAATTCGCATTTGTTGAATTTCTACTCTGTAAAGTAAAAAATTTCATTCCTCCTACAGCCTTAATTAGCTCAACTTTTAATTGTTTGGCAAAGAAAAGGGGTTGTGTAAGATGACTCGACCTAATAGTACTAAATTAGAATCCTGGGAACCGAATTTATTTGTTTTAGGGTGGGTTTACGAATCTTTACACTATCTATTACCGGTTCTATAAATAGTAACGTGTAGATGACGGCTAGAAAGAGTAGGATAGTTGTGTTTCCAAATTTAAACTTTTCGGCTTTGGCTTTAGCTTAGGCTTGGTTTTTCTTAAAATTTAGTTTTGGCTTCAGCTTCTGCTTTGCATCCAGGACCATGCTAGAGCTGATGGTTTGTTGGAGCCAAAGCCGTGCCGCAGCCATGCCGGATTTATGCCGGCATTATGTCGATTTTGGAGGTCCTTTAGTACTGAAACTTGACAGCTTTTTCCTCAGGCTTTAGCTCGGGAGCCGGCTCCGGGGCTTTTTGGAACTCTAGTTATAGGAGATATAAAATTTATGTACATGAATGTAGGCTAGACTAGGGACTATTAAAAATAGTTTTTTTGCATTTCGGTATTTTTTTATATTGATAATTGTTTACATTGACTTTGTAATGGGTGTAAAAGTTTTGATTAAAATAACTTTTCTAATGCATATTAATGAAGATATTAGTCTAAAGCAATCTCTTATTTTGACTTTTTTCAGTTTTTTCTTAATGACTAAGTACCTAAATTACAATTTTTTAACAGTACCTTTTTTACAATTCGGAATTCATTGCCTTGACACAAAAATTTCAGGAAGAATTTGTTTTGAGAAAACATAATTTCATATTTATAATACTATACGTCTTTCGAGTGGTCACTTTTGTTTTTAATAAATTTCGAAATTAACATTACTATGGGTTCTTTTTGTTACTATAGTATAAAATCGTAGTGGACATGTAGGGATTTTTGGAAGACTATTTTTATAATAGTGGCCATGTGATTTTTGAAATTTCGTTAACTTTGAGCTTTTGAAGTTGCGTTTTTTATCGCCTTAGCCTTTACTTGAGGTTAAGCTCGAACATGACTCTGAGCATGAGTTTGAGTCTTGGCCTTGGTCTTAGCCTTAGGGTTAGCCTTAGCTTTAACCTGAGCCTTAGCTTGAGCTTGAGCCTGTTTTAACCTTTAATTCAGTTATAACCTTGGCTAGTCTTTGATTTTTCTTTGATTTTTCTTTTTTTACTGTTTAATTAAAAATGGAACTTTTTCAGTTGTAACCCACAGCGTATTTTACAATGGCTTTTTATTTTTTTTTAAATTTAATTTTTTTGAACCCATTTTTTCTGCTATTTTGAGCAAGATGTTACGCTTCTTCATTCTGTCTATAAAATGATATCATTGATAAAAAACAACATAAAGATGACTTTTTGCTGATATATCTTACAAAAAACCAATTTACTTTTGTCGTTTCACGTGAATTTACTTTGTTTTGTCACAAACATCTCAAGTTATTACTTTCCACCAACAACACATCATCTATTCATAATGCATTATTGCTTGTTGTGTCTTCCTTTCTGAATAATTTCTTTTGTCATTAGCTTGCAGTTTGTAACTTGTCAATTTCTATATTGACTTACAATTAGAATTAAAAGGTGACTCACTGGGTTTGGTCTAGGTCGGCGCCTGTGGGTATGTAGGCACGGGCCTAAACCAAGGCCCCAGGGGTCCAGCTTAGGTCGCGCAACGTCACATTTTACTTCCTCATTTACCTGTGGGCCAAACCAAAAAAATGCACTTAATCCGGTTCTTTCTGACGTCATTTTTAAAAATCATGTTTGAAATTCGCGCCAAATTGGCATTGTGTTGCGACTGCTCAGAAATGGCTAAACTTTTGAATACTTCTTGTTAGTATCTTTTGTAATAAGCAGGCTAACTTGAACTTATAATTTAAAGGTTTGAATAATTAGTTTTTAAATTCGCGCCAAATTGGCATTGTGTTGCAACTGCTCAGAGTCGACTAAAATTTTGTATACTTCTTGTTAGTATTCTTTTTTTTTGAGCATTCAATTTTCTTTCAAAATTTTAAGGTTTTAAAATTTAATTTTTAAATTCGCGCCAAATTGGCATTGTGTTGCAACTTAACTTTTCTGGTTTTCTGTAGTTTATGACATATATTAGTAACCATAAAATGTAATGATGACTTTAAAAATTTTTTTTTAAACTTTTTAAACGTTTTTATATAAAGCATCATTTATATGTTGCTGCATAAGGAAGTTATGTCATTTTAACATCAACTTTTCGTATTTCGTGTAATTTTCTCGAAATTTATTAAAATGCCGTGAGCTGAAAGTGTTTTCAACAAGTTTCTAATTGATTAAATTTCCAAGGTTTTACGTTTTTCTGACAGTTCGGATTCAGTTCATGTTGTGTTCGTGACAGTCGGCTGGAACTTGTGTTGCACTGAAGCGAAAGAAAACATTTAGAATCCGGATTTGGAAGATTCACATCATTTTTGTGGGTTGTGGGAGAGGTTCACAGCAGCGTAGAGTTGGCCAGGGGAGAGCAGGGTAGCATAAGGCAGAGCAGGGGTCGATAAGGCCGGGTAGATCAAGGCAGATCAGCTTACGGCAAAACAAGGTAAGCTAGAACAGGACAACGCAATGTAGGGTAGGGTAGGGAAGGGTAGGGTAGGGTAGGGTAGGGTAGGGTAGGGTAGGGTAGGGTAGGGTAGGGTAGGGTAGGGTAGGGTAGGGTAGGGTAGGGTAGGGTAGGGTAGGGTAAGGTAGGGTATAATTTGACCTACTTCTTCTGTTCTTAGTTATTCTCTTTTCTCTTCTATGGTTTACATTGGCATCATATTTACATTGTTATATAGTATAATGTAGCTGAAGATATAATAGAATATTTGAATATTTTGCAAATTCTTTTATTGTCAAGCTTGGGAGCTTCGTGGAAAGTTACAATAAACAAGAACTTTAAGCTTCTAGGTTTGGGATTGGTAAACGTTTTTAAGTTTTAAAGTTTAAGGGTGGTACGTCTTTCATTTGGAAGTGGGGGGGAGGCGGAGGGGTGAAGAAAAAAGGAAGAAAAGGGAGTGGGGAAGAAAGGAAAGGAATAGGTAAAACTTTTTCTTTCTGTTGCTCACTTTATTACTTTAACTTACTGCATAACCAAAATTGATTCCTAACATATACTTCATATGTATGTATGTAAGGAGTTCATTTATTAGCTATGTTGTCATAGGTACATATAAATGACTAATTTGTTAAGTTTGTAAAAAAATTAAGTGGGTTAGCGAGATGAATGCTATAGTAATTTCTCCAAAAACTTTTACACATTGAGATTGTCATAGTTAATATGTTATACTTTATAGATGACAACATTTACAAGCTTGGGGTTTTTTACGGTAGTTTGTTCTAGTAGGCCTAGGCTAAGTCTAGGGTTCTAGCCTAGAGCTCTAGCACAGAGCCTTATTTCAGGGCCCTAGCTTTAGCATTAGAGCTTAGCCTTTGCAGTTTGATGTAAAACGACATTATTGTAGCAATAAGTTATGCACATTTTCCTATGTAAAACATATTGACATAGTATAATGTCAACGTAGGGCAAGCAAGCTACAACGCATTTTGTTGATTTTACATTTGTTTTGTCGTTCAAAAATGGCGGCGTTGGGTAAACATGAGCATTTACGTATCTTGGGAAGGTACTACATTCATTTGACACTATGCCAAACATATATACAGTAGAGTTAGAGTACGTACTGTGCAGTACCTAGGGATGAGAACCTTTGTTTTTAAATGGTAGGGCATACCTCAAAAATTGTTTTAGAAGGTGTTTTATGTGTTTTTCAAAATTTCGTTTTTTGAAGCTCTTAGTCTTTATCTTTCAGTACGTGCTATATAGTACAAAAAAATCAATTTTAAGTATTTCAGTACTAGACAAAGACTACTAAGTCTACTTTCATTGTATATTACGTATCCCATCCCTAAAGCAATAAAAGCTACGTGTAAACTTGCAAATCGACTTGTAAAGTCTACACCAATAATGATATTCAGTATTTTAATAAGTGTTTACGGTAGCTTCTTGAGGTATTGGTTCTTGGAATACGTCGCTTTGTTTTGGCATGACATGATAGACAGTGGGAGGGGTACTTAGACACTTCTTCCAAACTGCTTAATTCAACTTTGAAATGACAATTCATACAATAATTGTCTTTTGTATTGTCTGAAGGTTTTGAGTCAACTACTATAGTCATTGCCTTGCATAGCTAATAGAACTTAGTAATTGTTTTGCCTCAGGCTTGCTTTAGGCTTACCTCGGGCTTGTCTTGGGCTTGCCTTGGAGTTGGTGTAGGCTTGTGTTGGGCTTGCCTTGGGCTTGTCTTGGGCTTGCCTTGGACTTGTCCTGGGCTTGTCGTGGGCTTGCTTTGGGCTTGTCTTGAATTTGCCTAGGGCTTGTCTTGGGGTGCCTTTGCCTTGCTTTTGCCTTACTTTTGCTTTACTTTTGTCTTGCCTTTGCCTTGCCTTACATCAAAAGTCTATACCTACAATACTAATTGATTCCTGCCTTTTATTCATTAGATTGCCACTTTAAAGTTGTATTTGTAATGCAAATTATGATGACAATGACATTATCTCATGTCATTTATTGTCTGTCATCTTCAGTCCTCTCGGATTCATTTGTATGCACAAAATGTTAGAGTTACACCTGCACGTTTATTTATGAGCAGGTGCGTTTTACAGTAGTTTTTGGCAGGTTGAAAAATTGTGTAGCTCCATGGGCATGTTGGGTTTGATTGCTATGGTTAATATATGCATATGGTGGTATTTAGAAGAAAGTTTGGATGTTGCTTTGATGTTAAGTTAAATTGAGTTTTATTATACACAGCTAATATTGGAACTTGAAAAAATGGTACTATATAATACATAGTAAAAAACAAGTTTTTAGTACGCATACTACTTATTAGACTAGTACCATATTGCACGTACAAAAATAGTACAATATCACGTTTTTTAAAAATAGTACTATATAGCACTTGTTATAATAGTACTATATAGTACAAGCTTAAAGCGTATTTTATAGCACGTATTACTAAAGTACTATATAGCACATATTAGTATAGTGCTATATAGCACTTATTATAATGGTACTACATAGTACTTATTGAAATAATACTGCGTAGTATAAGAAAAATACTACATAGCACGTAAAAAATAGTATGATACAAGTTGTGTTTAAATAGTATTATACTATTCGTACCAGTTAGTCTTTAACAGTACTAAAACACAATCAAAAAGGTTTTTTTAACAGTATGATAGCTTATTTTTAGGTATTTTGGAAGTGAATGTCAAGTTTTTTAAAATTAAGATTAGGTGCAATGTACTCGATTGAAATAACTATGTTTACCAAGAACTTGTGGTATTTTTAAGAATGTGTATGTGACTTTGTAGCTAATGATATGTTATGCAAAAGTTGATTAGAAACTTTTGAAATGTCAATTACAAAATGTAAATATTTTTTTGTAAAAATAGGACTTTTAAAGGTCGTACCATGGGTATTGGCAGGTTGTTGTTTATTTTGTGTGTTAGGAATGGTAAAGTGCATGATAAAGATATATGATAAAGATAAATAATATAAGTAAAGGGGGCATGACTAGGTAGGGCTTGAGTAAAACTAACTCAGAGCCAGGAAAAAAAATTTGATAAGGCTAGCTTAGAGCCAAGATAGAGCTCGGGCAATGTCAGGAAAAAGCTTGGTTAAGACTATCTTTCAGCCAAGGCAGAGCTTGGATAACACTAGCTCAGTGCCAGGACAAATTTAAGGCTGGGTTTTGGGTAACACTAGCTGAAAGCCAAGGCAAGTCTAACAATATTTGTAAGACTAGGGTTTGGAGCTAGAGTGCTGGACTAGCTTTAAGCTAAGGCTTTGAGCTAGGGCTCTGGGTTAAGTCTCTGGACTAAGGCTCTGGGCTAGGGCTCTGGGCTAGGGCACGGGCTAATTTTAAAACCATGAATTTAAGCTTAAGTACATGTGTTTTGAAGTTGAAATTTGTACTACTATTTCTACTCTATACTTAACACTATTTAAATCTTTATCATAGACAAAGTTTGCAGCAAATTACAACTTACTTTTTTACCAAAAACATATTTTTGTCTTACGCTAGTCAGTGAGTATATGACTAGTTTAAGCTTGGGCTTTCCAACTACAATATAGTTCCGTATGCATACGTGACAAGTGAAGCCCTACATTGTAGTGGAAGTTACGCAAGTCTATACGATAAACAATGACAATATAAAGTGTAGGTGTTTGATGTAACGTAATTTCCATATTTTTATTTACACTTGTGTATAGGTGCTTTTTGTAAATTTTTTTTCAAAAGATAACTGTATGTACCCTCTTATCATTAAACTGACGAGATATATAGTATGTATGTATAAATATGGATATCTATGTATATATATCCATGTATATGTATGTATATATATACGTATATCCAGCAGTAAGTCATGATTATGTTTTTATTAATATATTTGAACTTACTGATGTATAGATGTATAGTGCGTGTACTTGTCATGTTCACAATTGGTTTATAGTGTTTTTGACTTATTATAAATATATATTTATGTATATCAATATTACGTATGTCTTGGATGGTCAAATACTAGTATATTGAGTACACATTAAAGTGTTTTGAAATTAACTGAGCATTTTTAAGATAGTATATGGTCTTTAAGTTTTAGGTAGCTAGCGACTTGTAAAACTATAATAGTTTTACAAGTTTTGGGGGATATGGTGATTTATAATACAGGGAGGAGGAGGGAGGACAGGGTAAATGTTTAAAAAAGAAGTGTTGATGAGGCAAGAGATGGCAGTACAGTAACAAATTACAGAGAAGAAGAAAGATATGGTTTTGCACTTTTAAACCTGTCATCAAATAATGGTTTGGTATAGGTTATGTTGGCCGTTTTTTGTAAACATCTAGTATCAAATTGTCTTTGTGTAATTGTTAATATAATATTATACTTTTTTGAACACTGTTTGCAAAATTGAACCCTTTATATTCAAAAAATCTTCAAATCACAGTTTGTTTACATAAGTCTGTGCTTCTTAACACAATCATAGCATAGTAAAAAAAATTGTTTCTGATATCTTTTAATCACTACTGGGCAGGATGATTTTGTTTTCGGAGAGGAGGAGTAAGAATATAATTTTTTTAAAAATTTTTTGAATTTTTTTTAGTTTTCAATACTCAAAACCTAAAAAGATCAAGTTTTACGCTTTTCAAGCTTAAAATCCGTATTTTTCATCTTTGGCAAGCATTATTTCATCCATATTGTCATCGGAATGATGACTTAATTTTAAAGTTATTGTCTACAAAAGGATGACTTAAAGTTATTAAGTATTTTTTTGGTTATTTTTTCTAAAAGGTCGGCTGAACTCACACTCAGTCTACTGTATCAAAGCACATTATTTTATTCATAGACGATGATAACAAACCTTACTATTAGTTCATATATCATTCTAGTACGTTGTATGTAAGCTACTGAACTTTATATCGCTATAATAGACTAGCTCATCACTTTTTATACAAGTTATTATGACGATTTAATAATTTACTTTGTGGTCTATGATACGAAGACTTACATTTAGTAAAGCGGCAGAAAATGAATGTTATTATCACTTGTATTTTTACGTTTTCATGTTTATTTATTTACTGTTTTTGTTGTTCTTTACCATGTTTTGTTACTACCAACATGTAGGTAGTATAATATCATATTGTAGTATATAATGACTCAAAACGTAAATATAATGTTAGAGAATAAACCAAAATGTCACTAGTTTTTAGCTACAACGTAATGGCTAAAAAGATTTTCAAATTTCGCGAGTTTTTGAAATTTTTTAAAATTGGCGGGGCTTTGGCATTCTGTTTCATGCGTTTTTTTTTAATTCTTTGAATACTAAAACTAATTGTAACAAGATGTTTTAACTACTTTTTATAGACCTTCAAGTTTTGCAAATTTCGAAAAAAAAAATTTTTGTGTTTGCGGGGTTTTGGCATTCTGTTGCAAGATAGTTTTTTGGGTTTTTAGCACTAAAACTACTTAAAACAAGGCATTTAGACTTTTTATGAGTTTTTGAGCTTCTAAGAGCTTAGTAATAAGTTAGGAACAGAATGCCAAAATGGCGGAAAATTTGAAATTCAAACATTGATTTTTTTATAAAGTCGACTTATGCTAATATAAACTATAAATCTTTGTGGTTCTTATGAAGACTTAATTTTTTTCCGCGTATTTTAAGGAATTTTAATTTTTTTAATTTTACGATTTTCAGAAGATGAGGCAGTCACAGATGTTGTTCATGATATTCCTTCTATCCCTTACGTTGTCCGCCTTCTGCAGTCCCATCTACTCAGACCAGCCAATACCCATGATAATTGAAATCCCCACCGACGACATACGATCCATGGCCAACGTGAAACGACAACTAAAAGGTACAGTAACCCGCGACGAAAGCGATACCGTATATTCAGCCTTTGCAGAGCCCACAAATACACGCAAATTGAACGCGATGAGTATGATGCGGGCGTTGATCAACCTAAGACGATACTGAGAGTCGACATTCCACACTCACTGTAAACAACGATCTCCATATATACCTAAATGCTATTGTAACATGTGGACACCCACAAGGCTGTATAATATATTATTTCTCGAGTAATAAATCTTTTTTATCGTTTTGAACATTTGTTTTGGTAAAATACGAAGCACGAATTTATGACGTTTAAAATTTTTTTTGCGTTTTTTGCACGGTGCAGTTTAAAAAATTTTAAAAATCATATTTCAGTTAAATAACAGCTTTCAACCCACCTAAATTTTTACAATGCGTATTTTACTTTAAATTTTGATTTTTTAAAAAAATAATTACAAAAATTACAATTTTATCTTCACAGTGCACTTTTAAACTTTTTTGTTTGCACCGTGCAAAGTAAAAAATGAAAAATTGCACAGTCCGCTAAAAATGACTATTAAAAAAAGTTTTTTTGCTAAAAGTAAAAGGTTTAATCTCTAATTTTAATATTTTTTAAAAACTTTTTTAAAAAATTTGAAATTATCTTTAAATGACATTTTGAAATTTCTCGTTTACACTGTGCGATAAAATAAAGAAAATTTGACGTATCTATGTCTTACGTAAATGATTTCAAATACAGTTATTTTAAGCCAAGTACAGCTAAAAACATTGTTTTTGCAATACTTTTTTTACTGCTTCATATACAGTAATACCAGCACACTATTATAAAATAACATAGTAAAGCATGCCACCCGTAAGAAGCCATTGCAATTTTATTATTTATTCACAAAACGTATTAGCAAATTTTTGACAATTTTTTGAGTCAAAAATTATTTATGGACATGTCTGGAAGGTTACAGATGTTTGGGAGTCATGAGCCGAATTATTTTTAGAAAAATGTCTAAAATAACATAAAATTACTATGTCAACAAACAACGTATTTTACAAAATAAAAGCAGTCATTGTTACATTTTTAACGACATATAGATTCATCTCTGGTTTCATTTGCAAATTCTTTACAACTTGTATACGTTCCATTGTATAAAATGCCGTACGCAGGCTGCAAAGTGTCTTTTCGCAGTTCGCAGAAAAAATTATTTCCTCGGTAAATTTATTGAAAATAAGTAGTTTTGATGTTCTTTTACAATTTACCGTTGTTATTGTTGTAAAATTAAGTTTATTTTATTAAAATAAATGTTTTATATTGTTTTAGATTTACTAGTTTGTTGTTATAGTTGTTTTTGGTCGATTGTGCGCGTGTTTTAACTTGAAACATTGATTTTTAGATATTAAAAGTTTATAACAACTTGTCGAGTTGACTTTTAATTTTGATAAGCTGTACACAGCATAAGAAGACTTTAAGGTAACTTTTTAAACATTAATTTTTTGTTTTTAGGATGGTTTGTGTGCCATGTTTTATATTGCCCGTGTTGGTGGTGATCTACGTCCGCTTTATCCAACCCCTGATCTTGAGGTTTGTTCCACAAGCTTGGAAGACCAAACTTGATGCTTGGTTGTATCCAACTTGTCCATTGGATCTGAAGAAAAATCGAAAAGCCAAAGCAACTGGAGATTGTTGTGCTGAAGACGAGAATATTGCTAAAACTGAAGAGCCGGCAGAGATTAAACCTGAAGAAGTGAAGAAAAACGAGTAATATTCTTGTGGTATGTAAAGACTGTGATAATATATTTATTTTAAGTATTAAAATTGATCTAACTGTGTTGTCTTAGCCGTTTTTAATATTTTAGTTTAGGTATAGATTAATTTATTGATGGTGAATATTGTTTTAATCATGACTTTTTTTAGAAAAGAGGTAATTTTTTTGGAAATTTACGAAAGCATAGCTGATTTATTTAGTTAAGTAATGAAAAAAATAAACTTTGGAAATTAATTTTCCTCTTAGAGTTATAGGATGTTAACCATACTCCTCTACATCGCAAAGTAAGAAAATATTATAAAATACTATTCCAGTCCAGGAAATAAATAATTTATGGTTTAAACCCATAATTTAAATCCTCAATATAAACAAAATCATGCCTTAATTGGGTTAACTTTAACCTTATTGCCATTCTGATGAACCTCAAAGATTTGATATTCCAAAGAAACACTCATGAACCAGGCCTTTTCATTCCCATAGATAATGTGATAAAACCCAGTATAGGGTATTTTCCATGGCCATGAGTCGAGAGCAGCCAAAGGTGGTCGTTCACAGCCGGCAAACACTTCTAGCATCTCATCGACTTCTGATTTATGATCAGAAATCGACTTTTTACTAGGGTGGAAGAAGATGTTCATGGTGAACTCCTTGGTGTGTTTCATGAAGAATTCCAATTGTTGGGCTTGGGTTAGATAGAAGGTTTCTATTTTTACCCCTCCTAAAAGTTATTTTGTTTGAAGTTGGTTTTGATAGGCTTAAAAATTAATTTTCAAATTCAAAATTATGATTTTAGCGCCATTTTCGGCATTTTAGACCTTTTTTACTAATAAAAGGCTACAAATTTAAAGCTTTGATTTAACGAAGCCTTGAGGATTTAAAAATTAAGTTTTTTTACATAAAAGATAACTTGCAACACAATGCCAAAATAGCGCTAAATTTAAAAATTTTAAACTTTTTTAAAATTTTTAGGCTTAAAACCGCTTCAGTCGATTAAATAAAATTATGTTAATCTAAATTTTAACTAAATTTAAGCCTAACTCACCAGCCGGAATGCTGACTTCACTCAACAAAACCTCAGGGTGCGGAATCGGAGCGACTTCACATTTTTTAGGAGATGGTAGTAGAACATCAACATGACCTTGGTATTCTTTTGGCAAATGACTTATTGCTATATGTTTGTGCAGTTCACTATAGTCATCAGGGGAGGTGTTTAGAACGTGGATTTTCTTCTGAAAGTGAGGTTTTAAAAGGTTTTTAATTGTCGTACAGTAAACTACGGGGCCTTGGGATTTGACCGCCTTCTGCAGTCGTCTGCGCCCTCTTCGATAAGACGAAGGCAGAGAGCTTCGGTGAGAAGAAGGCGGCCAAATCGGGCAGGTTGTGGGCTGGCCACAGTCCGTTACAATAACGGCCTATTTAAAGCGCCGGTGCCGATCACTCGAGGTCGACCTAGCGCCTGACGAGGGGCTGTTTAAGTGGAAGGGGTATTCGTGGCCAGACACCACGAAGGTCTTCGGGGAAGAAGATACGCTCTTATTTTAGGTGCGCATCAGTGATGACGATCAGGGCGTGAAGAAAGGGTACGAGGACCCAAGCGTTTTTCGGAGGTCAGATTCAGAGTCTAGAGGGAAGAAGGTTGAGGTTTTTAGGGACAAGTTTTAGGATAGGTTTTGGGAGTTGGACTGGGCCTTCTAGCAGCTCCCATAAGGCCTTTGCTGAAGCGTTGACACTTGACCAGACTACACTGGTAGCCAAAGCCCCCGCGGGATCTGGCAAGACGTTTTTGATGGGCGTAATTCTGGAAGAGATGTATGCGTCCGGCGTCGCTACCTTATCGGTAGCAATCGCAAAATCCAATTCTGCGGTGGAGAAGCGCTTTCGAAACGCTCTGTTCTACCAGCCAGGGTACTGTGGTGACGTTCGGAGGTCGACTTGGCACTTAATGCGGCAAATGGCGTCATCGAACGGTTCTTCACTCATTCGGCCATCAACGTTCTACCCACAGCGGACGAAGTACAGCCTCTGGAAGGAAAGCCGGGTCGTTGGCTAAAACAAGCAAGTATGCATCCACAAGTTTGCTCGTAGGCGGTTGATCCGAATGCTGACCCTCGGACTTATCGGGACCGACTCTACCAATGTCTTGGCTACTACGTCACTGATCATTCCCGTACTGGCAAAGCATCAGTTACCAGTGCAGCTACTTCTTGTAGACGAGGGAGGTATTTCACCTCCACCGCCTTGGCGACGAGTTCATTAAGCATTAGTAGGATGTTGGTTGTAGGAGACCCGTGTCAACTGACTCCGTCGTCGGACGGCGAACTGCAGCTACTTCAACAGTTTGGGCAAATGCCGATATTGACGAATTTCCTACGTAACACGAGAGTCAGTCAACTTCCGCTGAGATTCACGTATCGGTTCACCGCGGAGCTGGCTGATATTATCAGCCAGACTGTATACCACGGTCAGCTACAACACGTGGGACCTCGAGTGTTCCCGGCGCGCCTGGAAGAGGCCTTGCACACGAAGCAACCATTAAACATTTTGCATTGCTCGTAGACTGCAACGACGGTCAGGCCAAGCAAGACAAATTTGGGCCAAATCAGAGTCGCCCTCGACTTCTTCGGTGAGGAGTTATTGACAATCCCGGAGGTGGTTTCTGGGACGTTCGCGGTCGCATACATCACTGCCTATGCCGCTGCCAAAATCAATCTGCTTCACCGTCTTTAGACCCGGTTGGCGGCCAACCCAATGATGAAAGTATCAATCGTAAGTATAGATAGTTTACAGGGCCGCGAGTACGATCTGGCGATCATACTCACAGTACGGCCAGAACTTGATGGTTTCTTAAAAAACGACAGTCGACTCAATGTGGCCATCACCCGGCTCATGAATTTTTTGATTGGAGATTCTCCTTCAATCTGGAAGCACCCAATTTTAGGCAGGTGAAGCGCCTGCCCACTAACCGTCAACGTTAAGGTCGTATGTTGTGGGTGTTGTTTTGTTTGCCTCTTATTTGTTTTTCATTAACGTTTTAACTTTCGATAAATAAATTTTTCATTAATGATTTCATCGGTGCGGTACATTAATACATGTTATGACACGACTTATACGTTATTGACTTTATATCGAATCTCACTCTTCCTCAGTCTGTTAGCCACCATGCTCAAAATTGTTACCCACCATGTTCAAATTAATTTATGATAGCCATGCTGTCTCTACAAGCTAAGGGAGACTCGCCTTAACACCCCTAGGCAACACCAATTTCATTGATTTCTAAGAGAAAAGGGCCGACCTACGACTTGAAATAATTTTTTTGAAATTTAAGTGTTGCACCGTGCAGTTTTATTAAATTTGGATGTTGCACGGTGCAGTTTTCTTAAATTTGGCGACTGCACTGTGCAGTCAAGTTTTAAATTAGTATAGCGTCATTTTCAAATAACAAAAAATAAAATTTGATTAGTTTTATAAAACAATATTTGTGAAATAACATCCAAAATTTCAAAAAATTTGAGGTAATATGGGAATTTAAAAAAGTTTTAAAATTGCACGGTGCAGTCAGCCATCCCACGGAAATCTCATTTTTAAAAAAAATTTTTAAAGTTTCATCTTAAAATTGATACTAATGATCCAAAAACTGTTGTCTTACTCTATATTCAGCCGGAATGAACCCTGAGCACGCGTTGTATATGACATTCATGAAGCTGGGAGCATTAATTAAAATGAACTTGCTGAACATATATGGGTATTGCTCCATTAATGTGCCCCACATGATACGAAAAGGACCTGAAGAGATGTGAAATTTCATATTTTTAAGTGTTGGCCCATAATATTTTGCAAAAATGTGAAATTTTTAAAAAATAAAAATTTTACAAAAATTTGAAAATTGTACCTTAAAGTAACATTTTTCTAAATTTTTCGTCCCCAACTTACCAGTCAAAAACTGTATCAAATTGGTATGAAAAACCAGCCCCTTCAAGTCCCATAACAATATAGCACTACTGAGTTCACCAGTTCTTTCTTCAGCATCTCGTACTCTGTGTAGAATCCTCTCCATCAGCCTGAACCTACTCATCATAAAGGCTGAAATTCTGATTTGTGCCATCATTGATTGAATGTCAAATTGACCGTTTTGTTCGAGAAACACCGGCCGCAGGTCGTCCGCACCGGCCTGAAATTAGATTTTTTATATTGTTTTTAGATTTTTAAACCTAAAATAAAAAAAAAAAGTTTACAGAAAATGCTACAGAGCTCTGCAGAGGTTATTGAAAGCTGAAAAATTAAAAAAAATATTTTCAAAGATAAATTTTAGATCAACAGGGGGGACCAAGATAAATTTTTTTTTCAATTTTTCTGAAACTTTGCATACTTGCAAAAAATAATATAAGAAAGCTGCTCACAAAGTTTTATTCAAATCATCCTCTTCTTTCCCAATTTACAGCCATCTAAACCTACATTGCCAATGTAATGCATAGGCGCATAATGCTCAGCCAACTCATCGATAACACAATCCACAATACTCATATCATCATCTTTAATAATGTCCAAAAACAACAGCTTTCTAATGTTCAGATGACGTTGAAACTTCTTCACAGCCACATCAAAATCATCCGGATAAGCGTGACACCACCTCAACACATTATACTCATTAACATAGCCAGCCCGATTCCCTTTTATTGTAAGGCCGGTTTGGACGGTGAATTTGTGAAGCCAGTCCAATTCTTGTTGAGTGAAAGTATTCGCCACGTCCGCCGAAAGCATCTTCACAGAGTGAGCGAATTCGAAAAAGATACGCCGGAGATAATGGAGGCTTGGAGATCAAATCGGAATGAGGAACAAGCCCGTCATCGTCTGGAATCGCACGCTTCAGTGTTGTTCAACCATCTGACATAAATTATAGTAAACAGTAGCATAAACTTGGCTATGATTTAGAAGTTAATATTTAATACTTTGGCTCGAATTTTTTACTTTTAACTTTGAAATTTCAAAAATACGGTGCAATATTCAAAAAGTTGAGCTTATTTCGAACATAACTTCATTTAAAATACAGTTAAAGTTATAAAAATTTGTGTGATTGTAGCTCATTTTATTAGAAATCTAATTTTTTAAACACATTTTTGAAATATACCGTAAATGTGAAGTTACAGTGGTTTTACCGTCTCACATACCCATTTATAAAATTTAGCAATTATTCAATGTTTCCAGCAGTTTAATCTTTGTTAAAAAGTCATAAATATAAACTTGATGACAAGATTTATAAAATGCATTAATTATAATTCGTAAAAACGTCCTTGAAACGTTAACATTACTACTTTGTTGCCGTCCCGACACGAAAACGCATAAGCGCAAAGTCTCTGGCATTGTGTGTCTTAGAAAAAGAAAAATAAGTGTACCTTTCGGTTCAAGGTCTTCGTACAATCAAAGTAATGCAACAAGCAAGTTCGACACAAGGAGAATGGAATTGGCAACCGTCACAGCCAGAATTGGAACAGGTATCAATTTTAGAATAGATTATATTCTTGTTTTAGATCGTTCAATTACTGCAACATTCACAATCTTCTGATAATAATGTCCAACAGCAAGTTCAGAAGGTAAGCAATGAGTATAAGACGGATTCTAATGAGTTTTTGGTATTTTTAGAGTTTGGATGCGCTAAACAGTTTACCAGAGTTCTATTGCTACCTATGTTACGTTCTCGGTGAACAAAAACAAGCTGAAGTAAGTTTTTACAATACTTTTTGGTATTCTACGTTTAGGTGAGCCAAAGGGCATTGAGTGCGTTGCTACTAAAGAATGCTATACGTCTACATTGGCCACAAATTCCACTACATATCAAACTCTATCTTAAACGGAACTGTTTCGCTGCTATTGCCGATGAATCGCCTCTACTTCGTGCCACAGTGGGGATAATAATAACAACGATATTTTGTCATGAAGGATGTCATAACTGGCCCGAGTTACTGCCAACTTTATGTGAAATGCTAAATTCGGATAATAAAACGCAGGTTGAAGTGAGTTCAGGGATATGATGGGATGGATAATATACTTTTTGATCTAAACTGGCTCAAAATTAGTATTTATGGAAAAAGTTTTGCATTTTACAGATAAAATAAAGTCTTTCCATTTTTATCAAACTATTTTTTAGGGTGCCTTGAGTTCGTTACAAAAGATATGTGAAGATTCGGCGGACCGATTGATCTTTGAAGAGGTCAGTACCTTGGTTGGGAAAATTTTGCCGTTTTTTCAATCAGAGTCTGTTGAATTGAGGACATTGGCGATAACTACAATAAATTGCATTCTACTGGTACAGAATGAGGCGTTTGTGTCGATAATTGATCCGTTTCTGGAGGCATTATTTTCTTTGGCATATGATCCAGCAGGGGTAAGTTGAATTTTTGTTTTTCTTTTTGGTTTTAGGTAACAATGGACAAATTATTGATATTATTAGACGTCAAAGATTCTAGACAACAATATTATGGACGAATTTCAAGCGTCTTACTTTTCAATTTTCAGGAAATTCAAAAAGAATTATGTAGAGCATTAACGTTACTGCTGGAAAGTTATGTTGAAAAGATCCAGCCACAACTTCACAATATTGCTCAATTTATACTGGTGAAAACGCAGGATGAAAGGCTGGATATTGCACAAGAAGCTTGCGAATTTTGGCTAGGATTGGCTGAAAATATCGAGATCTGTAAACAAGTTGTCACACCTATTCTACCACAACTTACAGCAGTGTTATTGAAGTGCATGAGGTATTCTCCGACAGATTTAACTACGTTAAAGGTAATGGTTTCGCTATTTTATTAGTTCTTAGGTTTAGATTTTTTAGAATTTTAGACTTTTTTAAAAAGATGGTTTAGATGTCTACAATTTTGTTTTTGAGATTTTTTTTGTGTTTTTAGTTTTTTATACAGGTTGCTAATAACAATCTATTTCCAGGCCGATGTAGAGGACGATTCAGAAGTACCAGATCGAGCACAAGATATTCGGCCGCGACATCACAAGACTCGAAATTTCTTTGGCCAAGAAAACGGCGGAGGAGGTGGAGATGAAGAAGATGAATACGACGACGATGATGACGACGCTTATATTGAGTGGAGTTTGCGTAAATGTGCAGCGGCATCGTTGGACATGCTGTCGAGTATCTTTGGCGATTCCTTCCTCGATAACCTATTAGTTAATGTAAATAGTTGTCTACAGAACGAGGACTGGATCGTCAGAGAAAGCGGGATTCTGGCGTTGGGAGCGGTTTCAGAAGGCTGCACGACTGGAATGAACCCACACTTACCGGTCTTGATTCCATTTCTAATTTCTCAACTCGACGATCAACGAGCTTTGGTTCGGTCCATCACTTGTTGGACGTTGTCACGGTATTGTCACTTTGTCGTCTTTCAACCTCAATCAGAACTATTCAGGGAATTACTCAGTAAAGTAAGATTTTTTAGGTTTTTGATTGTTTTTAGGTGATTAAAGCTTGGGATGGGTATTTTCTGGGTAAAAAATCTTCGGGCGGGGTAAAAAGTTTTTGGGCGAAATACAATTTTTTTTAAATTGAAGTTTTTCAGTTATTAATCCGTATTTTGGACAAAAATAAACGTGTACAAGAAGCAGCTTGCTCAGCATTTGCGACATTCGAGGAAGAAGCCGGTAACGAGCTGGTACCTTATCTACCAGACATCTTAAGGACGCTGATTCAGGCTTTTAATGGGTATCAGGTAAGGGTTTTTTGATTTTTTAGAATTTATTGAAGTTTTTAGGGAAAATGATGAAAAAAGTAGATTAAAAATGACATTTAGAATATCCTAGCTTTACTAGAAATATGAAAAACGAAAGAAACTCTTTTAAAATGTTGTTTTAGGCTTAAAAGTTAGCTTTTCGGCATGAAATATCGTTGTTAGAAAGATTAGAAGCCATAAGTTTTACAATATTGAGTATTTATAATCGATTTTTCAGTCAAAAAATCTACTAATATTATACGACGCTATTGGCACTCTAGCCGATTCAGTGCGAGCCACTCTGGGCCATCCAGAATATGCTAACACCCTAATGGAACCCTTAATACGAAAGTGCCAAATTCTACGAGACGATGACCGAGAACTCTTCCCCCTCCTAGAATGCATATCATCAGTTGCGAATGCATTAGGCATCACTTTTATGCCCTACTGTGACTCGGTCTTCCAACGGTGTATCGTACTGATTAACAGCACGTTACAACAAGTCATACTCGAGAGCTCGAACCAAGCCGCCAACCCCAGTTTGAATGGAAATCTGAACGGAACAGCGCATGGCGATGCTGATAAGGACTTTCTGGTGGTGGCATTGGATTTGATTAGTGAATTATGCGAAGGTGTGGGCAGCAACATCATGCCGATTGTGGAACGAAGTAATTTGGTACAGCTGGCCCTGTATTGCGCGAATGTAAGTGGGGTGTGGTTGGAGGTTAAAAGTGGGGGTATGGGCCAAGCTTGTTTTTTTTGGGTATTAGTATTAGTAATTGCTTTATAATCTTATTAAATCGCGTTTCAGGACACATCGAAAGAAGTACGACAAAGCTCATTCGCATTAGTGGGCGACTTGGTCAAATCATGTTTCCCTCTAATAGCAACACAAATTCAACATGTAATGCCGGTTTTAATGAGCAATCTGGACCCAACCAACGTCTCTGTTTGTAATAATGCTATCTGGGCAATGGGGGAGATTGCACTGAAGATTGGAGAACACATGACACAATATGCCAGTTTGATTGTAATGCCATTAATAGAGGTGATCAACAAGGACCGAGTGACACGAACGCTGCTTGAAAACACTGGTAAGGCATGGGAAGGGGGTGTTGTAGGAAAAGTTTTTGAAATTACAGTAGGATAGTTTCGGGAAAGAGATACTAGGCTACTGTATGCTAGGGTAGGGTAGGATAGAGTAAAGTAACTTACAGAAGCCTACAGTAATAAAACTTGATTTCAAAAATGAAAATCTAAAGTCCTACAGTATGAGTTTAAAATTTGCATTTCAGCCATAACATTAGGCCGACTAGGACTGCACTGTGCACCAATACTAGCACCCCACCTCAACTCCTTCATCCGACCTTGGTGCTTGGCTTTGAGGAATATAAGAGATAACGAAGAGAAGGAATCCGCATTCCGAGGCATCTGCATCGTGATAAGACACAACCCTCAGGGTGTCATACCCAACTTTGTCTTCTTTTGTGATGCGCTGGCCTCATGGACCAATCCTTCGCCGGATTTACGACAAATGTTCAGAGAGGTGGGTTAATATAGTTTTTTTTTGGTTTTTGATACTATAGGGAGGGCTGGAAGGGCGGTTTTGGTTCTGAAGGTTGAAAAGGAAAAAAAATTGGGCGGCGTAAAAAAAATTTTTGTGTGTGTGGGAGGGGTGATAAAACGTTTTTTAGCAACATTGTATCACGCTTCTTTGTAGTCTTAGCGAGCCATAAAGTCTTTTTTGGATGTAAAACACGTTGTTGCGACTATAATCATATTTTTAGATCCTGCTCGACTTCCAACGTCAGGTCGGAAACGACATTTGGACCCAGTTTGTGGCCCAATTTCCTCACAATCTCAGCAGCCGCCTTCAAAACTTGTACGAATTGTAAAAAAGCGTGTCTCGGAGTATTAAAGAGTAATAATGTATTATAATATATTGTCCATTTGATATACTTACATTACGTGTCTTTGGTCACAGAAATCGCTTTTCCACTTTCATCAAGGTTTTCATTTTCTAAAATTGTGCTATGGTTTGTATTTTTATAACTATTCGGGCTTAAAAGGCCTTTTTAACATGGTTATATTATTCAAAGTTAAGTTATTGTCATCGACAGTTCATGGGCTTAAAATTGATGGTCAGTCTAATGTGTTAACTGTCATCTTCTCATTATAATTGATGTTTGTATGGCGATTTTTTCGTTTTTTCGATCTTATGCATGTTTTTACATAGTTTTTCAAAACTTTTATATTTTCAGAAAAGGGCTTGGTCTAGATTTCTTGAATTTTTATCTTTGCACGGTGCAAATTGCCTGAAAGTTTTTGTTGCACGGTGCACTTTTTATCAAGATTTTTTAATTTTTTAGTTTTAAAAGGGATTTTGAAAATTTTTTAAATTTAAAAGTAAAGTATAATAGGAAAAAATATATTTAATAGTTAATTTAAGGAATTTTGAGACTATTAGAGGCCTATTTATAGAATAGTAATATCAGAAACGGCACTCATTGTCCGAAGTTTGTAAATTTTCTAATTTTTGGCCATAACTTTTTTGAAAGTTTAGGTAGATCTTTGAAAATTTGTGGGAGCAAAGTTCATTTATATTGATAACTAACCTGTAAAAAACGATTTTTAGTTTTTAAGATTTCGGAATTTACATTAGTTTTACTTGACCCTATTTATTTCAAATTTTTGAAAAATTTGGAAAATGGGGTTATGTTGACTTACTGTAACTTCATGATTGTTGTGAATTTTCCTTTTTGGTTTTATTGTTTTGTTGGCAATATACATAACCTATAATCTCACCAACGTTTGTAGCTACACCTTGAGTTTGAAAAAAGTTATGACAAAAAAGAAAATTTTTCTAATTTTTTGGCGATTTCTGAAAATTTTAAGCAAACCATAGCCTAAAACAGTTTTGTCCGTCCGTTGTTACAATGTGTTTCGTGGGTTCGTTCTTGTGTGTGTATTTATGGTGAATGTCACTTGATATTTATTTGTTGTTCTTGTTGCTTGTGTGTACGTGTATTCGGATCGTTCATATTCTCTTGCAATCCTTTCATAATATGCAGGCGGTCTTAGCACTCATGGCCCTTCTTTATTGGCGATCATATTGTACTCTTTATGTACACGTGGTACTAGTATGGCTATCGCATGAAATTGGTCTTGCTATGGCTGTGCTGTATTAGTAGTCTTACTATGGCCTTGCTGTACTAGTAGTGTTCCCGATCATTATGCACTCACTGGCCGTTTTGTGCTAATGGTCATAACAAGACCTCTATATATAGCCGACTTTTAGAGTGCCTACTCTAAAGGAGATGTCATACTATGCCTGGCATATACTACTAGTTGTACTTCGGCTATATTTTACTACAGATTGTACTATGATTGTCAAACAGAAGCGGTCTATATTATTATGGCCCTGACCGACAGGGTTGCGTTATTTTATATTAAAATGGTTAATAAATTAATGTTTATGAAGATATTCCCATTTTTTGTTTTTTAAAAAGGGTTTGAACTTACAGTAACTCTACTGTAACCAAATTTTTAAAACTTTTTGGTGTTTTAAAGGAACCTTTTTTGAAATTTTTTGAATTTTAAGCCTACTTTTTCAATTTTTTCAAATATTTTTTAAGAAAAATAAAATATAGACCTTTTAAAGTAGAAAAAAAATCAAAAAGACCTTTATATTACACACAACCAACAAGTTATTTTATAATTTATTTTATTTTACCCGGATTTTAATAGCAAGATTTGGCGCTGCGACTGACCGTCGAACCCCTTGAGGTCGTTGTGTTGGTATGTACTGAGCCCCCAGCATCGGTCCGCTTCTCTAGTACCTTGATTTTGAATGTACAGTACACTGGTTTGTGGTCGGAAACGGTCAGAGCCCATACACAGTCGTATCGTATCGGATATATCGTGTCAAAGTCCTTGGCCCAGTACAATACACGGTCCTGAAAATGAAAATTCTTGGTCAGATTAAGCTTGGCTGTGAGTTGAGGCGGTATAATCAAAAATTAAAGTAAACAGTACAAAGATAGTATAGAGAAGTAACGGCTATTTTGATTTATCATGACGTTTCTGTCTTGCTCTACCCCACTCAACTCTGGCTTGCCTTGCTTTGGTTTGCTTTGCCTTACCCTACCCTACCCTACCCTACCCTACCCTACCCTACCCTACCCTACCCTACCCTACCCTACCCTACCCTACCCTACCCTACGCATACTCATACTTGTGTGAATATGACTTTAGTACTAACTTACTGTATACGAAGGTATTCGATGAGGTACAAACTCATTGGTATTACGGTAGAACTTATGAGTTGGAGGGAAAGTGATAATGCCTTCTTTGAAGCCGTCAAATACTAGGCCTAAAACACGTAAATTAAAATTCTAAAAAAAATTTTAAATTTTAAAAAATTGAAATTTAAAAATTATTTTAAATCTCTAAAAATGAAATTTAAAAAAGTTCAAAATGACAACTTTAGAATTTTTATAACCCTATAAACATCAAATAAACCCTTACCTTTCGCCTTCTCCAATGTCAATTCATCATGACTTAACAGTGTGTTAAAGTCGATCTTTTCCTTGAACAACTTCTCTTCCAGCTGGCTTCGTATGATGTCGGCCGTATCTTGTCTTTGTATTCGAAAGTTTAGATCCCCAAACCAAAAGACATAGCCAGCGTTCTTCATTGGAATACCCGTATTCGAATCGGTTTTGAGCATTGGAAAGGTAAAAGCTTTGGATAGTTTATCATAGTCTGACACTCGCTTCTTCACTTTTCCATCTGAAATATTGAGGTTGGTTGGGAAGAGTATAATTATTTAAATAAAAAGGTTATATTAACGTAATCTAGAAGACGGAAAGTTTAGCTAGGAATATAGGAAGAAAAAGAAAATGTAAAAAAGGTTTAGGGTAAGGAAGGGTAATATCGTCTTGCCGTTTTTGTTTAGAGAGGCTAAGCTCATACTATGGACTAGGACAATGGCTATGGTCTGAAGCATAGCTAAAACTAATGTTACAATCAGGGCTAGAGCTCCGGCTAAAACTATGGCTAAATCTAGAGCTATGGCTACCACTAGGACTAGTTCTAGTACGACTAAGTCTAGAGCTAGGCTAGAGCTATTGATAAGGTTAGGATTAAAGCTAGGGTTAGAGCTGTAGCTAAGTCTAGGGCTAGGGCTAAGGAAAGAGCTAAAGCTACTTACGAGTCAAATGGCACGTTATAAACACGCAAGTCGTTTGTAATAACCTAAAGCAAACTCCAATAGCTCCTTTTGTTCTGAAGGGTGAGGCTAGCCGTTTTGTAGCCACAAATTGATATTCTGGATCTGAAAATCATTCATTTTTAAAATTTTATGCACAAAATTTAAAATTTTAATTCTAGGCTTATAATATTATTAAATTGACATATACAGCCTATAAGATCATTATTTTCGCTTTCAAATTCAAAATTATAGCACAAAACTGTCATTTTCGAAGATTTTTAATATGCCAAAATTCAAAATAAAAAAAATTAAAAAAAAACTTACAAGAAGCGTACAAGCTCAACTTTTTTCTAATGAAAATCAGTACCATTTGGGACCACTTTCGCACCCAACAGTAGACTCGATGCGTGTCATCCAAAGCTTTCTGCACTATTGCTACCATGTCATTGTGGAACCGTCTAAAAATGATATTATTTTAGCTTCTTTAACTATTACTAAAAAAGATATTAGAATGATCAAATAATTCTGTGCCTCTAACTTCGAAAACCACAGTACCTGTGCTGCCACTTTTCAAATTTTTTTACGTTGTGTTCTAAAAGAACGGTAGGTTTGCCCTTATTTAATGTAAAAAACACCCCGTCTCTAGCGAATTCCCTAGGGCAAAATAAAAAAATATCTAGACACAAAAATAGGATTCGTATTTTACATCAAATTATTTTAAAAACATACATTGTTGAAGTAGGTAGCTCTTGTAAGGCAATGGCTATGATATCTTGACGTTCATTCCGAGGCACTTTTTCAAATAGCTCACTGAGGCTGTTCAGTCCACTTACTGGCTAAAGGTCCCTTTTTAAGGATTTTATTATAACTATATAAGTTCAAAAAATTAAAATTTTTAAAAATTTTACGAATTGTATAGCAAGACTAGAGCTAGAGAAGATTTATTAAAAATTTAATATAATTTAAATTTTCAAAAAGCTCCAAAAAATTGAAAAAACAAAAATATACCCTCGAGGCAATGTTCCACGTGAAGCACATGACAGATATTTTGTCGCCGTCCAACATGGCAGTGAGTTCGGCTTGGCGTGGTAATGGCACACCGCCCGGTCCCACAACGTTCGGCCTGAAAAAAGATCATAAAAATTTTTAAAAATGAAACAAAACCTTAGGCTTATCAACTTTAAGCCTATATTATAAAATTTAAAAAATATGATTAGTAACTTGAATTTAATTCAAAAGTTTAAGCTTAAAAAAACTAAAATAATTACACTTTCATATAACATTCCCCATTACATTTACAACCGGTTTCCATTGAAATTTCAAAAAAAATTGAAATTTTTGAAAATTAAAGAATAAAAAAATATCAAAAATGGTACAATTTAAGAACTATCAAAACCCTCCTTTCAAAAAAAAAGTAAATTAATCTTCACGATATCATAGTAATTTACTTCCTATACACATTCATTTGTTCAATACATATTGTTTCCAACACCAATTTTTCAATAAAAATTTGAAAAAAAGGCTTATAAAAGAAATTAAAAGATGTTTTCTATTCGACTCTATAATTACAGAGTGTATGTAGTGTAATGTACAATATGTAATGACACAGACAATTAGCTTTTTGAAAAATGGCTTTTAAATTATTGTTCAAACAACATCGTTTTTCGACCTAGAAATGATATAAACTATAGTATTTTATATATGTGTTATAAACGTAAAATAAGTATGCATGTGAAAATCCACACATCCATACATCTAAACATATATAGCTATATTTATATATGTACTTATGTCCTCTATGTGTACTCGCACCCCCAATACCACCACATTTTATGCGCATATCAGATGTAAAACAAATGTTGAACGGCATGGCAAATTACGAAAAATAAAAATAAAAAGAACAAAAAATAAAGTTAAATCCAAAACTAAAAAAGATTAAAAAAATTATTTATTTAAAAAAAAAGTTTAAAGCCATCAGCAGGGCCGAGCGGGTATTTTTGGTCGCGGTGCAGAGACCGAAAAAATCAGCATACTACCTGAACCGATTGTTTGCAAAAATTTTTTTCCAGAGATCTACAGGGGGACCACGTTCAAATTTTTTCAAAATTTTTTTTACATTTTCTAAACTAAAAAAAAAGATAAAAAGCTTCTACATTACATGTAAAATAATCAAGTAAATTATATGTATTTTTAGATTTTTAAAAAGTACACGCTTCAAATTTCAAAAAACCCTTTAGAACAAACGGTAAAAGTAAAAGTTTGATCTCTTTGTTACAGAACGTTCGTTGGTTTTTGAGCTCTTTTAGAAAGTACAAAAGGTTGTAGGTACAGTCAGATGAAACATATAAACTTTTTGGAAAAAGTTTGAATATAAAACGCATTTTACTAGTAATTTTCAACACTTTTCCTCTATGGCTAACAAGGAAGGTACCCGACCTGCAACGCTCAGATTTCATTAAAAGTTTTTTTATTGAATGTTCATGTAAATGTAACAACTTATGCAAAATTGTAAGCTGTGTTTTGCGGTCAGCTTTGAAAAAATCGAGATCAAAAAATCGCGTTCTGAATTTCCCGCCAAATTGGCATAGTGTTTCAAGCTTTTTTTGACTTTTAACTATTTTTCTTCAATATAATGATAGAAAAGCTTCAAATAAACTTGCAATGTTAAATTTGTAAGCGTATCTTGTCTGGAACATCAAAAAAAGTGCTTGCAACACAATGCCAAAGTTGCCAAACTGCCTGGATATTTAAATATATTAGTTTTAAAACTTAAAACCGCAAAGATTTTTTATATAAGCTACTGGTACTACTGTAAACCAAGAAAGTTGTAAAAAATTGTATGTTTGCTCCTCTCCTCCCCCCCCCCCCTTGCCGCTTCTCTATGGACTCAAAAATTACTCTTCCTGACAATAATTACAATACTATTACTCTAAACCATCAGTACAATACCTACTTTTTCTGTAAGTCCCGTTGAAACTCCTCCTCACTGAACTGGGAATGACAGTCGGCGTTCGACGAGTCTGCAATTGATATGTGTTATCTACGCTTGTGTAATATAACACGTTCGACCCGAGCTGAGAGGGTTTTGATCTCGGGATTATCTCGTCGCATAAAAACACACACTTACTTCGACTCAAAATACTCAACCGCGAGGGAATCCGCGGCTCTTCTGTCTCCATCTCCATCAGTCGACGGTATTTTACCATTCAAGTCGGTAACACGGGTATATTTTGATGTAGAAGGGTAAAATACTACGGTATGGTAGGGTAAGTGTTGTTGTAGACTTGAGATTAGTATAATGTAAGGTGGATTGAAGATAATGTACTGTAAATCAAAAAGACAGAAGATATAAGAGGTCAAAGACAAGCTATAATAAATACAATGTACTGATTCAGTTGTCAAGGAAAGTTAAGGATGTAGTAATTAAGATAAGGCAAGAATATAGTAAGTACAATAAACCAAATTTACAGCAAATATATTAGGCTAGAAATATATTGTAGTAGATGCTCCAAATGTAGTAAAAAATAAAAAAAAACAAAACCAATAATGCTAGATTAAGAATAATAAGATAAAAAGAAATTATGGCTAATCTAACCGACACAGAATACTTATAATTAATAGATTTTGGCACGGTTTTTGTTATATCATCATATATATTGTTATTCTAATCTGAAAAAACTTATTTTAAAAATTCAAGTTTATATTATAAAACTAGGCTGTGTGCCACCTTCGAAATGAAACACTTTCCGGAACGCCCAACGTATAATAATTTTTTTGACCGGTAATATCTCGCTAACCGACACAATTTATAATAGCAATTTTTAAATACAGTTTTTAAGGCAACTTTTTACGGTCCTTCATCCTATATGGGTATCTACTTTCAGGCCGATTGAATGGTTTTTTGATTGGGTGTTATACGGCATGACTGATGAGCTACCAGATTACAAAATTACAAAAAAATTGTTATTTTAATATTACATGTACTATGTCAATAAAAGTTTTTTAATCCCCCTCCTTTTTTTCTAGACATAAAGAAAAAGCCAAGCCGGGCTTACTTTTCAAACCTGGCCCGATCTTAATTTTGCTCAGGCTGGCCCATTCTCCATTTCTACCCTTTTCTTCATCTTATATTAACAATAAGATTAAAGTTTATCTCTTTTTTCCTTTGCTTTTTACCACGTCCTTCTCTCTTCTTCAAACAAAAATTACCCCTGCCCTGCAGTAACATATATACTAAAAATTTATAAATAAAAAATATTACACTTAAAAAAGCGAAAATTAATGCCAAAAATATTTCAAGCCACCTAAAACTAAAATGAAAGTTTAAAAGGTATCACAGAAATAAACTGTAACGATTGTTAACAATATTATAAGTTAATCCTATTTCCAAAACGTCTTCAAATCGGTTTACACGCACTTTTTGTAGAATATCCTCACGAATTTCCGTTGCCATTCAATGGTCGTCATGGTGACCTACTTATGTATTCCATTGTATAATTGTAGTTGTTGTTTTGCATATTCATGTTCCGCTTATCCAATTATTCATATCTGAGCTCAAAAATAAACTTTGGATTTATAACGGAAGATACTGTAATTTTTTACTGTAAATAAAACATTGAATTTATAAGTGAAAATACTGTAATTTCGTACTGTAATGTCAGACATATAAAAATATTTTTTATCTAAATATTGTGTGGCTAGCCAAAACTTCTTGTTAAACTATTTAACAAAACGCCAAAATGTAATCAAATGAATCCGAACTGACTCCTTCTGCGCTCTAGACAACTTTTTAATCACCTGGCTACAGTGGATTGAAGCGTCAATTCGTGCGTTTTCCTCAACAAGAATAAGAAGGGCCAACAACAAAAGCTGCAATTTTCTAGTAAAAAAGATACAGAATTTTTTACAACCACAACACAACAGTTGAAAAAAAGACGAAAAGAACAGAAAAATGTTCACAATCAGCTACAAACACATTCCCATTGTACCGTTACAGCGATCCGTACTCGTTGCTTTGCCTACGTCGAAATTTATAATGCTCTTTGCAAAAAAACTACATTTTATTGTTATGTCTATTTTGTACTGTTATCAACGCAGGACAATAGAGAGAAAGAGTAGAAATGGGTAGAATCATCAAGACTTTTTTAATAGGTGTCAACATAAACAACCCGCCATACTTTGCCTGTAATTTCCTGTAAAAAATGGCGGGTTTTTTATGTCGGCACCTAATATAAGTGTTTAATTTAGTCCCACTGTTCATGTTGTGAAAAAAATTGAAACAAAAATTGACAAAGACTGCTACTTTAAAATTTTTTTTCTTTACATACTTTAATTTACTTTTTTTACATTTTTGACTATGTTGTAGCCATGTTTGTTTATAATAAGTGTAATATTTATAATAATTTCAGTTTTCCAAATAAAAAAATGACCTCAAACTTGTGAATAGTGACTTTAATTGCGTTTTAACAACTCATAAAGAGTTGTTTTAATCCAGAAGTGTAAGAGACATCATAGTGAGGGGTTTTTGAAGGCCAAAGCGACTTTTTCTACTTTTTTCCTCCTTCTTCAGTAGCCTTCCATCTGTTCCCTCTTTTTGTTTTGCTCTTCTTTCACATCTGGCGGCTCTGGAAAGATTGCTCACTATCTCGTCCTTCTTTTTTTCTATGTTCGCTTTTGAAAATGTGTAACATATTTTTTTAAATATTATAATAGATTATGGTATAATAGGGTTTTGATGGGACTGGTATAAAAGTTATTATAGGGTTAGAGCTTAAGGTCAGGGTTATCGGCTAGGGCCTTGGACTAGAGCTCTAGGTTAAGGCTCTGGGTTAGGGCCCTGGGCTAGAGCAAGCGCTATGGCAAGAGCTAGGGAAAGAGGTAGGACAAGAGCTAGAGCAAGAGCTGGGGCTAAAGCTCTGGGCTAGGGCTCTGGGCTAGGGCTCTGGACTAGGGCTCTGGACTAGAGCTTTGGGCTAAAGCTCTGGGTTAGGGCTCTGGGTTAGGGCTAAAGAAATTAGTAGTAATGGGTAGCCTCTTTAAAATAAAATATTTAAAAATCTTTTCTTTAGAACTAACCCTCCCCTTCTTCACTGCCTTCCTTTACTGACAGGCGTTGCTACAACTTGATTATGTTGCTTCAACTTGATCAGGCTTTGTTCTTTATATAATCTTACTTTTTAAGCACTCTTCATTCATCCCCACTTCTCCCGCACTCCCTCCTCAAAAATCCTTCCTCTCGGACCCACTACAACATCCTCGGCGGTCTCTCCGCATCTTCTCCATCCCTCGCCTCCTTCCTTTCAATCCCAACGAACTCTGAGGCCAAATCCAAGGCGAAAAAAGCGAAGCGAAGAAGAAACAAGGCTGTTTGCGGAGTTTGAAAGCTATAAAGATTTTTTGGGAAAAAAGGTTGTGACCTCTTCCGGCGATATGATCTCGAGTTATATGTTTACATGCACTTTGTTGATTACTCTGTTTTGTCATAAGACGTATTTTAAAGAATCGTCTTTTTTGCGAGATTTTGAGAAAAGATATGGAGTTTTAGTTAGAGTACGAAAAAATAATAGCATTTTAGTTGTAGTGTAAATAAAAGTGGCATTTTCATTGTAGTATGTAGGAAATAATTGCATTTTAGGTTGATTATGAAGAAAAGAATGCTATTTTATTTAGATTATACAAAAGAAAATGTTATTTTAGTCGTATCATCACGATATACTACGTATAAATATATGACTATAGCTCTAAAAAAAGACTTTTTTACTACTTTCAATCAAAACTTTACTTTGTCACGCCTTTGTTTAACATATTATAGTAGATTTGTTATTATGATTTAAATATTATAAGCCTCTTTTTTAAGTTTATCGCATTTCAATGTAATAAATATTCTATTATCACTTTGCAGAAGCAATGTTCTAAAACACCTATTATAATATTTCCAATTACTTTAATCCATATTTAGTAATTCTCGTAATCTGAATTTGAAAACAAAGTCTTAAGTTATTTGCATGGCAAATCCAGACACTTGCCCTCGAATATTACCAAGGTTATAGCGATTTGAAAGTTTTGAGTAAAAGGCCTACTTCAATATGTTTAACATTGTTGTTCTCAAAAAGGTTGTATTGTACGTTCATGAAATTTAGTGAGGTTATACTTAATGCTATGAGGATTGTGTGTGCGGAATTTTTAAAGCATTTCAACGATTTTTCAAAAACGTACAACAGTTTACAATTTAAGGTGAGGTAGGCATTGTTAATATTTTTAATGCCACTAAAAAACTAGTAGTTTCAATCTATTGAATTTTTAATTTTATATGTATTAAACTGCTCTTTTTACTTCTCTAATTTTATTTTTTTTAAACTACGAACACAACTTTTTAATCGCATATTTTACACATCAATATGGCCATAAACCAACGAAATTCGAATTTGAATACCTTTCTTTATGCTTTCAAATATTCGAAAATAAAAGGACATCTGCTTCGTGTTTGTTTTTCACCCATCAGAACATTGTTGCCCGCCATTTACAGTAATTCCGCGCGATTCCCTTCAAAATTACCTATCTTCACAGCGGGCGCAACCCGCCACCGCCATTTCGCACCCTGCAGTCGTAAAATTTTTATTTCTCCGAAATTTTTTTTTATTTGCTTTCTTTCCTCGTCTGATTCCTCTTGAAGACGTCAACTGCCTCGTGTGCTCGAGCTCACGTTCAGATTTCGGTATTCGATTAATTTTTTTGGATTGATTTCGTATATAAACATAGAGCTGGGCATGAATTCAGTCGAAATTGGTCAGAATAACATGAAATTGATCAAATTAATCGGGGTTTGTGCGACGGGTAATTAAGAACAATGTTTAACGGTGGAAATTAAGTAAGATCTACGGGAATTTACTTTGATTTTTACTGCTAATTTCGATTTTAACGAGGTATTGGTATATCTAATCTAAAGTATTTGCCTATGACAAATTAACAACAAAAGTGTTTGAACTGAAAATTTATTAAAATCAAGTTTATTCTATTTATTACATTCTAAAATTAATGATTGACTTTAATTTTAACTTTGAAATTTAAATCAAGCTTTTCAAGACAGTACACTTGTTGATGTATTTACTATAATATAAAATAGCTTTAAAAAATAAACTAGTAGTTTATAAACTGATACATCTTGTAGTCTGTTTTTTTAGAATGAACCTGAAATGCCTTTTAATCTTATAATATCTAATACTTTGTTTTAATTCGTCAATTTCACACAAAAACGTGCGTTTTACCGTGATCAATACCTATAAAATGTATAATAGTGTGAACTTATTGCTTTCTGTTTACAGATACGGGGAATGGGCCTGAATGGCCCAGGATAATCAAAATTGCATGGATTTTAATCAATCCGAACGTCATTATATAGGAGATTTGTTAGATGAAGATCCGTCAAGTCCAAGAAAGAGTGGTAAGTCTATATTTTTGATGTTTTTCGGTTTTTAGGTAAATCAAGCGTGGGTTTTGTGGTTAAAAGAGATTAAGTTGAATATAGACAAGGAGTTTGTGTAAAGTTAAAAGTTTTATAGAGAATTTGACGATCTATTTTGGAGTAATACTTTTAAATTCTTCTTTAATCATAGTTTTTTACCACATTTTACTTTATTTTTCAACTTCAGAGCCCCAAAACAATTTGTCAACGGAGTTTGCCGACTACACAACATCTGTAACCGACTTCTCCACTTTTTCATCTTTCTCAGCACCAGTTTTGGGTTCTAGTTCGTCAGTTTTGATGCATAACAATGTTGGACCATCACCGAATCAAGCGTTTTGGCCCGAACCTCCGCCACCCTACACTCCGCCGATGGGTTTGATGCCTATGGTGGATTGGGACGGAGTTCCGTATACCAGCAAGAACTATGGGTATACTGGGGTTTATCCAAATCAAACTCCACCGTTCTATCAGCTGGACAATCAATACTACGAACAGTGCTACAACTTGTTGATGAAGCCATTTGATGGAGTTGCGGACAAATTCAAGAAACAACAGTTGAAGAAGTTCCGCAAGAATAGGTCGAGAAACAACTTGAGTCAAGGCTCGAGTGGTTCTGCTGGTAATTTTGGTAATGGTGAGTGTTTTGCTTTGTTTTTGAGGTTTTAGGCAACAAAAGTTGGAAAGGTGAAGACTGGGCTTTGCAAAGCGCTTTGAAGAGGGATAGGAAGTTTAAAAAAGGCTGTAATTTGGAATTTTAAGTAACAAAATTTAGAAGAATGAAGGTATAGTTATTGATGAAGATTAAGATTGAAAATTATTTTTTTTTGGTTTTAGGTAACAAAAATTGAAAATTAGACGTTTTATGCTTTAAAAAAGGCCTCAAATTTCAAAAATTGTTTCATTACCTAAATAATATATTTTCAGTCTCCAAACCGTTATCACGGAGATCAAGTGAAATGGCAATGAAAACCCTCAAAAAGGAAAATAAGCCAGCCCAACCGAAGAAAGGTGCTCAACTAACCCAACTTAACGTAAAAGAGGAAGAGAAGCCGAAAAAGACTGTCATCGGTTGGAATCCAATCGAATCTGATGCCAAAACCATCAAAAGTGCACCAGTCGGATCTTCAAAAGTACCCGACTTTAAACAAGAAGTGAAGAAGGTGGTAGAACAAAAGAAAAAGAAGAACAATAGTGGCAGCAAGAGTCAGAAGATCAGTCTTAATGTTCCTGGCGGCAAGGATTTGAACGTGGTGAAGAAGGCGGAGGAAAGAAAGAGTCGATCGTCTTCAAAGGATAGCATGGTGAAGGAGAAGAGTAATAAGACTAGGAAGTCGGAGAGTTTGAACAATAAAATTGGTAAGGAAACGAGATTTTTAAATATTTTTTGAAATTTAGGTAACAAATATTGTTTTTGGTCCACAAGTAGATGGAGTTAAGAGCAGACGAGTTACTTTTTATCTGGCGGGAGAGGGTAGAAGTTGCCAACTTTTTTTATCTTTTAAATCAACGGGGGGCGGGTTCACGTTAATATTTTTTTTTCAAAAAAAAATTTGGGGGGGCGGGGGGAAGAGTAAACATGAGAAATTTTTATATTATAATCGGCCATAAAAGACAATTTTACGTTCTAAAGCACTATTTTAACCTTTAAAAACTATAACATACATCATTTTAGACATGAAGAAGAACCCATCCTTTGAAAGCGTGGAGAATATCCTGAACAAGACCAAATTTGTGGACAAGAATGACGACGGTGAAGATTGCTTTAACTGTGACAAAACTGATGTTTTCTTCAAGTACATCATGCTGTTCGTCATGTTCTTGTCAAACATTACTGTCAATTTGGTTTTGAACTACATCTACAAGGCTTTCTACTTGGCTTTTTCATTGTAAGTGAAAGGGGAACTTCTTCTCTAGCTATGCTCTATAACCTTCCTCTAGTTTTTTTTACTTTTTTTTATATTACCTTTAGCTATTATAACATACTTGCTATTTTAGCTGTTACTACGGAATTGTCTCATTAAACGAAAAAGTAATAACAACAGTCAAGTCGTTCTTTAAATGGTCGATAATCTACGGAGACCTGGCTTTGGACTATATTCACCTTCGCTACGACAACAATTTAAAGTATTTTGATGCGAAGAATCAGGGCTTAGTGAAGAAGTTTGTAGGACTGGAATACAATCTACCACAACCATTGGCAGTCCACGAGTCAATCAATAGGCTATCGAATTTGGATCGGTTGGACGCTTTTTCAGTATTAGGCCTAAAGTACACCACCAATATCGGGGACGTTATTAATGCGAGGAATGGTACAGTCAGCTTTCTGAATTCGGAGAAGGTGGGGGTTTTGGATTATTTTAATTTTAGGTATCAAAAATGTTTTAATTTTTGTTAATATTAGGTATTAAAAGTATTTATTTTGACTTTTTTTTTGAAATGCGAAAGAATTAATGGATTTGAAGTAAAATTGAAGTAATTTGAAGTAAAAATAAAAAAATTTTTGGGAATTTTTAAAAATTTCATTGTTAAAAGATAGTATTAATGCCATTTTATGTTATATACGATCTTATTTTACATATTATAGAGCTTCTACCCGGCCATAGACTGCGCCATCGCGTTGATCAATAAGGCCGCCGACTCTTTGTGTTCATTAGATGGGTGCAAACGCTATTTTGACGAATTTTCAACTGTAAGTTGGGATAAAAATCAATTTTTTAAAAGATTGATTTTTATTTTTTTTAATTTTTAGATTTTTTTGTTACCTAAAATCTATTTTCTTTCGATTTTTAAAGTTTTTGGTACCTAAATATAGAAAGGGCAAAGAAATTTGGTTTCTATGAATTTTTAACTCAAAAAGCCTTTTCGAAAATAAAAAAAAATTAAAAAAGTTCAAAAAATTTAAATTAAAAAAAATAAAAAAGATTTTTACTTTCAGTTTGATCAAAACCTGTTCTACGAGTATCTAAAACTGCGTGCTGTTGTCTTCAACGCCGACTATTATTTCGGCTGTGAATGTGGTGTAGCTCACCGTGTGCATCGTCTCCGAGGACCACCTTCACGCTACTGCCAGAAGTGTCGATGCTTTCATTCGGCACGGAACCGAGAGGTGTGGATGGAGGCTAAAATGTACGGATTGAGCTGGAATGCCTTTGCTTGTGTTGATAATGCCGTCTATGACATTACGGATTGGATCAGTTGCACGGTAGGTGGGGGAGGGGATCTGCTGCACGGTAGGTGGAGGAGAGTGGGGTCATTTTGGGGGAGCGGGAGGGTCATTTAGAGGGTGGGTTGGTAATGTGGGTAGGGTAGGACTGGGCAACAATTTTTTTTTATTTTTAATTTTTTTATAAAAATAATATTTATCCATTTCAGCACAACTACATCAAGAATCCTCGCATCAACTCTCACATGGTCCTGTTCCAACTCAAAAAAGCCGAAACTACTCCGCCCTTGACGATCCAATCCCACAACTACATGAAGATCACCTCCAATCTCTGCCCACACAAAATGCCATCAGCATATTGTGCTGTGCAAAAGAATGGCACATGCTTACGATGCGAATCTTGTGTTCTATGTCATGGCCGATTCAAAGAGCTTGACGTAACGCAGGAACCATTGATTATCATGATTGGCGTGTTCGAGGTGTTGTCAACGTGCTCCAACGTGGTCGACTATTCGATGTTGGAACGGCCGAAGAAGGCGGGCCGACGGAGATGAACAGGACTCTAGATTCGGTAGTTGTATGTTAATGTAGGCGCATAAGGGTTCTGAATGATAAGGAATTGAGTTTTTGAAAATTAAAAAAAAAATTGAAATTTGAGTTTTTCAAATTTTTGAAATTTCGGAGAATCAAAAATTTATTTTTTTTTCGAAATTTTCAAACAATTTCAATTCAGAATCCTCACAGGACAGGTTTTTTCTTCGAAAGCATTTTAGTCGCATTCTGAAATCTCACCCTCCCCATTCAAGGACTATAATAATCTTCGCCCAGCTTTTCTCTCTCACTCTCTCTCATAATATACGATGCTTTAATTCACGATACGGTTATATTCTTTGATCGTTGGAAAAATAAACTTTTCAAGATTTTTTAATCGAAGTTTGATTTGGGTAGGGTGGAGGCGGAGGGATGAATTGACATATGAGATATAAGTCTTTTTTGTGGCAAAAGAATGGGGAAAGGGTAAAAATCTTTTTTTATTCAAACAGCGGAGGTTAAAATAAAAAAAAATGTGAGGGGTGGGAAAAATTTTATATAGAAAGCACGGGTAAACTGTTGTTTACAATACAGTACTTGTGGAATAAACTCACAAGTCAATCTCGGGAAAACCTAGATCAAAAATTACGTTTTTAATTTTCCGCTGAATTGGCATTGTGTTTCAAGCTTATAATTTTGTCATTTGTTGGCTTTTAATCATTTTTCTTTGATATACTGATAGGAAACCTTTAAACGCACCTACATTTTTAAAATTATAAGCGTAGCGTTTTGAAAAGTCAAAAAAATGCTTGAAACACAATGCCAAATTGGCGGGAAACTCACATTGTCAGTTCTTTCAAATTTTAAATTGAAAAGCATGAGCTCAAACTTTTTATAGGTATCATTGGCGGTACAAAGAATTTATATAAAAATTTTGAGCAATATGAGGTAAAATACGATTTTCTATGTTAAACACAATTTATTTACAAATATATTGACTACTATAAATTACTAGGGCGTAAAGATATAACATAAGCACTATTTTTATACAACAAATTTTTAAAATTAAAAAAAAACCAAAACTTCAAAACGGCCAAATTTAAAAATGCCGCATTATAATGGAGTCTTGGCTCGTTCCTTCAGGTAATTTCTAATTTCCGGCAAATGGTACACTCTGTCCAAGAAGCGTACTAGTTGTGGGAATTTCCTCAAGATACGACTTTCGTACGTCTTCAAGGTAAACAAGAACTCGCTGATGGTAAAATCGATCCACGAAACTTTCTTTCCAAAAAACCCGGATTTTGACTTTTTCAATAGTTTCACATAGTTGGGCAGGTGCTTTTCAATCGCTGGGAGGAAGACGTCTCTTCTCATTTGGTCCTGAAGTTGTGTTGGCATTATCGGTACTGTTTACTGTCTTATTTAGATTAGGACGCAATACAAATATAATATATTATAATACCCCAAAATAAAAAAAATGATTTTTTAGAATAGTATGATACAATGTTAATAAACTTTACCGCATTGCCTTTACGATAGCCGCTAACAACATAGAAATAGGGGGAAATGTCGTGTACAACCTCACGATGAAACTCGCTAACTTCATCTAGCTTCGCCACTTCCCATTCGTCCGAACCTGCCATTCCTAAAAATGGGGGCTTGTATTATTAGGTTGTTCACTTAATTCTGCGCTCTCTTTCTCTTAGATTAGTAAAAATAGTTTTATATACCTATTATATTATCATCAGGGCCGGGCGGGGACTTTTGGTCTGGGGTCAAAAAAATCCACAGGGGGGAACACGTTCAACTTTTTTCGAACATTTTTTTTGAAAAAAAGTTTTGCCATTTCCACACGACCTACCAAACTTATGCGCCAAATACCGCGATATGGCCAGACATTGACTGAGTTTTTTGCTATTTACTTCCAGAATTGGCAGTTTCCCAAACTCGGTGGCTGCAAATAAGTGTTTAGAACGGCGGAGTCGCTTACTTTCTTTTAAGCGCATCCATTCATTCAAGGTGATTCGTTTGTCGATGAATGGTATGTTGGAGTAGATGAACATAAGCCGGATCGATTCACAAATTCCGCGAGCATCAAAGTAGATCAACTTATAAATGGGTTTGTCTACTGGGCTTGTAGTTGTTGGGTGGGGTGTTGTGGTGGAGGGGTGGGTGGTGGAGGAGGTGACTTTGGGGTAGATACGTTCTGTACCTATGTCTGAGTCTATCTGTAAAAGGCAGAGGGATAATAATTTTTAAAGCCCTGGCCTAGCCCAGAGTTCGCCCTAGCACAGAGTCCTATCCCTGAGCCCTAACCCAGAGCCTTAGTCCAGAGCCCTAGCCCAAAGCTTTAGCCCAAAGCCCTAGCCCAGAGCCCTAGCCCAGAGCCCTAGCCCAGAGCCCTAGCCCAGAGCCCTAGCCCAGAGTCATAGGGAGTAGCTTTAGTCTCTTGGCCCTCGCCTTAGATGTGTCTTAGTCCTATCTCCAGCTTTGGTCTATGGCAAAGTCCTAGCTTCAGCTGTAGTCTATGGCTTAGTCCAAAGTCTAAACTTTAGTTCTAGCTCTATAACCCAGAGCTCTAGCCTTTGCCCTACGGAATTGGCTCTCTCCTTAGCTTTAGTTCCTGACTTAGCCTTATCCCAGCTTTAGTCTATGGCCTGGCCCTAGCTCTAAGCCTTAGTTTAATACACATATTCTACTCTATATAAAATCAAACACAACTCACAAAATCGAAAAATTTTGTGAACTTGTGGAACACCTTTTGAGCGACTTTAAACGCCTTCTGGACGATCATTTTACTTACATCAAAGTCTTCTTTGCTCTCTTCTTCTTCCGTATTCACTTCACTCAACTCTTCCAACGACCTGGCCTTGTGTCTCAACGGTTTATGGTCATTTCCTAATGTCATAACTGACAATGGTACCATGGGTACCAATATTTGATTGCCATTACGTTTGTAGTAGTGAGGATGAGCTTGAGGGGGGTTGGAAGGGATGGGTAGTATATTAGCTTTGAATTTATGAATATCGCTCTTGGAGATTTGGGGATTACTGTCGATTACTGGGTAGACCGAGGTGCAGTAGAGTAGTAAGAGGAGAGATACGATCGGGAGGTTCATTATGGGTTTGGGGGTTCTGAAAGTAAATTTAAAAAAAAATCGAAAAATTTTTATAACATAAAAATTAAAAAAAAGAATTTTAAAAACTTAAAAAATTTAAAAAAATTTTTTTGTGTAAAATTGAAGTATTCAATAAAAGAATAACAGTAAAACTCAAATAAAACTTCAAATTTCAAAAAACTTTTAGGTTTTAAAAATTCAAATTTTAAAAAATTGAAACCCTCAGGCATTATTACGAAAAAACAGCTCATACTGGTTATCCTGGCCATAAATACGACCAAGCTCGTAAGCAAGTGACGTTTGTTCAAATAAATCAACAAGGAAGTCGTATAGCAAGTTTACACAAACCGTCTATGTTAAGTAAAGAGAGATGGATAATAATGTTAAACATGAAGCTTATGAAGCTTGAAAATTATAAATTTAACTTGAGTTTTTAAAGTTTTTTGAAATACATAATTTTTAAAAATTTTAAATTTAGGTAACATTTTTAGTTTTACTTAAGAAATTTAGGTGATAGTTGTGATTTAATGGTTAAAATTCTAAATTTAGGTAACAGTTAGCGCAAATTTATTTAAATTTTAAAATATTTTAACAAAATTATATCGATTTAAACGTGGAAAAAGTTTTTAATCTTCTGCATGATTCCAAATGGAGTACGAGTGGGGTGAGAGCTGCCATGACCATGAGGACGAGGAGAACCAGTAAAGTGGTGGCGATGATGGTGAGGCGGACGACTGGCTTTACTGGATTGGGCCTTCAACAAAATTTTTTAAAAGATGGCGCTAGGATAGACATGAAGAACGGGCCAAGCTCATTTTTCAGGTCTGGCCCGATCATAATTTTGATCAGGCCCGACCCAAATTTTCTTACGTGCAAACGGGCCGGGCTTTTCGGGCAGGACTTTATTTTCAAGCCCGGCTTGACTTAAATTGGGATCAAGGTCGACCCAGCCCGTTCTCCATGTCTAGGCTAGGACTCTGGGCTAGGGCTCCATTATTTAAACAGTCAAACTTACCTCAACGCCAAGCGCAAAAACCATAATAACGACACAAAGAACGGCGTATACGATCTTCATGGTTCGAAAATCAAATGATACTATATTGTCGGATATCCGACTTTAAATAGGCATTTGAGGTGGAGGTGTTTATTTACTGAATTTTTGATTGTTCAGCTGTATTGTATTTGTCTTTTTCATTCAATTTGTCCTTTGTTTGATTATTATCATCAGTTTTTAGTTTTTGTAGTAGTGACGTCATATCGTAGAGGATGACTAGACATAAGGATATACCCTCTCCTATCTTACCCTACCTTGCTTTCTCTGGTCTTGCCCTGATACGCCTTGCTTTGATCCGTACTCCTGTTCTACCTTGCCTTGCCTTGACTTGCCTTGCATGCTTTTCCTTGCCTCGCCTTGACATGCCTTTGCTCTGTCTTTGCCCTGCCTTTCCTTGCTCTACTATATCCCACCCTATCGTCTTCTGCTTAGACAAGATAACATGATCCTCTGCCACATCTCATACGCTTTTCAAACCACAACAACACAAATATTATGCTGAAAGTGTATCCATTTACATTCTTAGTAGAAACAAACATGGCTATTGTAACATATTCGCGGCTAATCGATTTTAATCAATTAACCGCCCGGTCTCAACTGATTACAGTGAAAGTTTCATATAAAGCGAGGCTATAGATTGTGTAGTCAGTGAACATATTCCCCTTTCCCTGTCTGTTATTGTCACAATCATGGCGCAAACCGATGGAGCCCATGTCTTGGCGAATTCGCTCAAACATCAGGTAATATTTTTAAAATTTTGAGTTTGTTATACTTGGCTTTTGTACTGGTAATGAGTATTGATTTTTACTGAAAAAAATTCGAAAAATTTATATTTTTTTTGATTTTTTTTGGTTTTATTTTTAAAAAAAATATTTTGTTATGTTTTCTGTATGATCTTTGATTGATTTTTCTTATACTTTGATGTCTTTTTTGCTATAAATGGCATGAACTTTCTTTACAAAACATAAAATTGCGATAATTTTCGCTCTGTAATCGCAAGAACTTTCTTGACAAAACGTAGAATGGCAAGAATTTTCTTTACAATGCAAAAAACCGCAAGAACTTTCTTTACAAAACATAAAATGGCAATAACTTTCTTTACTGAACATAAAATAGCAAAAACTTTCTTTACAAAACATAAAATGGCAAGAACTTTTTTACAAATAAAAAAACGGCAAAAATTTACTTTAGAAGGTAAAAAATAGCAAGTATATTACTCTAGAGTTACATTTTATTTAATTTTGTATTAGTATATTTAACTTTTTAAGTTTTTTTTTAAATTTAAAAATTTTTTAAGACATCGAAGAACCGCAAATTGTTATTGTCTGAGTCCTACACTTTTACGAATTTGAAACGATTTAAATTAGAACACACACAATTTTAATGTGTTTGATCGCTTTACAACAAATTAAAGACACTTTTTCTTATTTTTAAAACTTTTAAAACACGTTTTTCTTAATAATCGAGCGCTTTTTATCCCTGAGTCGACATAAAAAAAATCGATGTCTCCAAATTTTTTGAAATTTTGAAAATTTGCCCGTTGTATCAAAGCAAACAAAGTTGCTTAAACAAGTTTTTCCAAAATTACCGTATTCGAGGTTACGGTAATGTCGGTCGATTTTTTGTAACTCAAAAACCAGACATCGTACAAACCCGAGGTTTTTACTATATTACTCAGCATTAAAAAATACGTATTTTATATTATGACAACATTTTTGCTGCACTAGTGCATCAGTGCAAAAAAATTGAAAAAGTATGCACAGCTACAGTAATCCGGCTGTAACTCAAAAACTATATTTTATTTACCCTAATTTTTATTTCATATCATCAATCTACTATTTATTGCGGTTAAAATGAACCTATGCACATGTGCTAACCCCTAATTTTTAGGGGTCAAATGTGCATTCAAAGTTCGCACACCTACTTTTTTAGTGAAAATATCAATATATATTACATTTTTATTAAATTTGTGTCATAACAATACAAATAACGTTTCAACTTACACCGACATTACCGTAACCTCGAATACGGTAATTTTGGAAAAACTTGTTTAAGCAACTTTGTTTGCTTTGCTACAAAGAGCAAAATTTGAAAATTTCAAGAAATTTGGAGACATCGATTTTTTTTATGTCGACCAGGCGTCTCGAGCCTTACAAAAAACGTGTTTTAAATTAGCTTTTCTTATTTAATAACCAAAATTGTCAAAATTAAAAACAATAAAAAATTCAAAAAATAAAAAAAAATTTATTTTTAGACATTAAGAGATTTAAAACTAATAAAAATGCTTTTAGGGTATTGAGTACGTCTATGGAATCGTAGGAGTACCAGTAGTCGAGGTTGGGTTGGCATGTCAAGAAGTTGGAATCAAATATATTGGGTGTAGAAATGAACAAGCGGTAAGTTGCGGATGGTCATAAAATAAGGGCCCACTTAGCCTAGGCCAAAAAAAAGTTGTAAAATGCCAAACAGAGGCTAAAAAAAAGTGTTTGAAAATGCTTTGAGCCGACCCAAAAAATTAAAACGAGCCGGACTATGCCTGGTCGTACGGCCCCGAGGGCCGATTTTTGAATGAAGGCTTCGGTGTCATGCGGGCTCAAGGGCCGGGGCCAAAACCAAGGTTTCAAAGCTCTAGCTTACATTGTTAGGTTCTGCAACAAATGATTTGACTTGAAACGAAAAGTATATAAGAAGTTTGAAATCTATCAGATTTGGGCAGGTCAGGCACTTTCTTTATAAAAAATTTTAAAAAATTAAGAAACATTTTTTATGATGAAAAATAGGTTCAAAACAATATAAAACAAGATGATTTGTGATATGAATGTTGCTTTTTTCTTCGCAACTAGAGTTCATTAAAACCGTCGATTGTCAATTGTAATTCAGCGATAAATCAATCAAAAAGTAACAAAACTGTTCTAACTTTTTTGTTTTTACTGTTTTTAAGATAAACAAGTACAATACTGATAAAATAAGTTTTATACAATACAGTACACTCTTTATATAAGCAACCCGAAGGAACCGACATTTTGTGTTTAATATAAGGGGTGTTGTCTTTACAGAGAGACTTTTTAATGCAAAATGGCTTGGCAGGGCCAAATTTCTTGTTTACTATAAGGAGAGTTGCTTATACACATAATTCATTATATAGACTGTACTATAAAATAAAGCTTTGTATTATATTATTTTCAAATTTCTAAAGATTTTAAAAAAATTATTACCCCTAACAGCCCTTTAATGAAAAAAATTTCTAGGCTTGCTATGCAGCCCAAGCCATGGGCTATCTAACCGGAAAGCCAGCCGTTTGCCTTACAGTCTCCGGCCCTGGTGTTCTTCACGCTCTAGGCGGTATGGCCAATGCCAAACTCAACTGTTGGCCACTTATTGTAATCGGTGGTTCATCGGATATTGAGTTAGACAATCGAGGAGCTTTCCAAGAATGGCCACAACTAGAAGCAGCACGTCCATATTGTAAACACGCGTCTAGACCTACAACAGTTCAGGCCATTCCACAACATGTGGAGAAGGCGGTCAGAACGTCGATATATGGGCGGCCTGGGGCGGTTTATATTGATATTCCTGGAAATATTGTGTTGGAGAATGTTCCTGAGGATAGCATTGTGTAAGTTGGGGTTTGAACTTACTCTTGCCTTAGTTTTGCCATAGTTTTGCCCTAGCCTTCCTCTAGCCTTGTCTTAGGCTTAGCCGCAGCGTTAGCCTTAGCCTTGTCTTAGCCTTGCCTTAGCCTTGCCTTGGCCTTGCTTTAGCCTTGCCTCGGCCTTGCTTTAGACTTGCCCACACCTTGTTCTAGCCTAGCTTTAGCTCTAGACTTATACCTAGCTCTAGCCTTAATCCAAAGCAAGCCTTAGCTCTTTCTTCAACCTAGCTTTACTTTACCATTGACTTTAGTCTTAGTCTTGGCCTTCGCCCTAGTCTCAGCTTTTATTTAACATTTTTAAATTTTTTCAGAGAACCTTCATCCTGCCCCTTGTATTCTCCAGTATCTCGGCCTCCAGATTCGGCCATCAGTCACGCTTTGGATGTTTTGAAAACCGCTCAGAAGCCGTTGGTTATTGTAGGAAAAGGCACTCAATGGAGTGAACGTGGCTGTACTCAATTGAGGCAATTCATCCATGCTACTCAACTACCATATCTGAATACGCCTGGAGGCAAAGGAGCACTGCCTGACGAACATGAACAAAGTGTCGCTGCTGCTAGATCATAGTGGGTTTTTAATATTTTTTTGAAGCAAAAATAAAAAAAATTATATTTAAAAAATTTTTTTGAAATTTTTAAAGTTTTTAAAAAATAAAAAATTCTATTTCAGTGCTCTAAAAGAAGCTGATGTTGTATTGCTAGTCGGTGCCCGATTAAACTGGATTTTGCACTTTGGAGCTCCACCTCGATTCCAAAAGAATGTCAGGATAATCTACATTGATATCGCGGCCGAGGAATTTCATCAGAATGTCAAAACTGAAGTTCCACTACTTGGCGACATTGGAGAGACAATCGAAGCGGTAGGCTTAACTTTCGTAAAAAATTAGAAGATTTAGGGCTAATACTTACTATAAAGTGGCATTGGAAAAGTATTAAAACTGCCTTATCAAAACTAATAATAACCTTATTTTTAGCTGAAGCACAACCTAGGAGGATGGAAATTCGACCGCAAGTCCTCATGGTACAAAACCCTGGTCGAGAAGAGCCGAAGCAACACTGAAGTTGTGAACAAAATGGCCGCCGACAATACCGTACCCCTCAATTACTACGCCGCCTACGAACCAATTCGTGATTTTGTCCGAAAAAACAAAGTGATCATAGTGAATGAAGGGGCCAATACAATGGATATTGGCCGCTCTATGTTACCTAATCAAGAGACCAAGACTCGACTGGACGCTGGTACTTTTGGTACTATGGGAATTGGCTTGGGCTTTGCATTGGCAGCCGGCTTCTACTGTAGAGATTATGCCCCAGATACCAAAGTGTTGTGTATTCAAGGTGACAGTGCCTTTGGCTTCTCGGGAATGGAGTTTGAAACGATTGCACGCTACAAACTACCAGTCATTTGTGTCATTATCAACAACAATGCCATAGCCTCAGGCATGGGCAAAGACGTCTTCGATGCCAGCAAAGGCAATGACCCCACCTTAGCATTGCCTGTTATGGCATTGTCATACGAATGTGCCTACGAGAAGATGGGCCCGGCTTTAGGAGGAAAAGGTTATCTGGCTAGGACCAAAACCGAGATCAGCCGAGCGTTGAAAGAAGCGATAGCTGAGAGAGAAACACCAAGCTTGATCAATGTTCATATCCAGCCAGATGCCGGCCGCAAACAGCAAGAGTTCAGCTGGCTGACCCGCTCCAAAATGTAGATAATGTCATTTGTTGCCATACTCGTAATATCCAATATAAATTTGTGTTTTATTGAATTTTTGTTTCAAAATGCATTTTATGCAAATTATTATTGCAACATACAGAAAACGACCGGTAAAGTTTTATAACAGAACTTTTGGCTGTTTTGTAACAGAACTTTTGGCGCACCCAGTATACTTTTCAGTTTTTTTTTCATTTTAAAAAAATTAAAAAATATTTTCCAAAAAACTGTTTTTTTTTCAAAATTTTTTGCAAAATTTCAAAAAAGTTTTCCCAAAGAACATCCATCCAGATGTTGTTGTGAGCATGCGCAATGTCATTTGCACGTTCTCTGGTTACAAATTGCTTTTCAGTTTGGAAAAAAATGATTTTTGAATATTTTTTTTGTTTGAAAAGCACTCGGATTACATTGTTTCGCGAGCGTTTTAAAGACTTTTCTTTCCGGTTTACACTTATGGCCGTAAACATATTAGGAAGCTAATTTTAGGCCTAATAGTAGTGCGTTTACTATTAGGTTAGATTTGAAAATCTTGAAAAATGACAAATAGGTTAGGTTTTTTTATAAATTATGTACTAACTGTAAGTACCATTAGCCCCAAGTCAATAAAAAATTTTTTTTTTTTATTTTAAAAAAAACCTGAGATTTAAAATTTTGCGTCAAAGTTGATTTATGACAATTTGCTGATTTCTCAATCGTTAATCGCCTTAATTTATAGCTCGTTAAACGATCACGCTCATGTTTTCTTTGCCTCGTTTTTCATTGTTTGTTTATATCGTGGTTTGTGTTACATAAAATGAAAGAATCATATGAAAATTTACAGTACTTCAACTATTGATAGATCAAAAATTGTATTTTAGTAGAAGTTTTCAGTAGACTTGAGGATAGGCGCACTAGGCACAAAATGAATTTAGATAAGAAGCCGGGCCAGTCTAAAATAAAAATGAAAAGAGCCAGGCCAAAGCAAATCTGAAATGGGCCAGGCCGAAACATGTCATCCAGAGGGCGGTGGTTTAAACCTAGAAATAGGAGAGAGTAGACCCCCGTTTGAATTTTCGCATCATCTAGCATTTTTAAAATTAAAATAAACTTTTATTTTTAAATTTAAGATATTTTTTGTGAATTTAATATAGCAACTACTTTGAACACAATTAATCTCCCTCACTTAGCTTTGCACATGTTCAATCTTATTTACTGCTCTTATTGTTAAACTTTATATATTTTAACTACTATCGGATGCTTGGCAAGTAGACCAGTAAAATAACCGGTTCCAGACCTGTTTTTAAAGTCAGCCCACAGGTTGAGCTTAGATTTAGCCCGAAGGCTCCCATGTACACCTAGGTCTTTTCGAAATTTGTTTTGGCCACAGCTCAGTCCGGACGGGCTTACTAGTTAGTGGGCCCTCTTTCAGGTGCATCAGCAAGTAATTTTGGCCTAAAAAGAAAGGAAAAGGGTGGAGAAAACAAAAGTTTTTAAAATTTGAAAATTTTTTTGTGGTAACATCGTTATCAGAAGGCAAAAGGCATTATTTTATCAAAAAATTTTAGTAAAGCCCTACACCACCCCCAATCTTCACCTCACCCCCCCCCCTTTCTCTTTAGCCACCGTGCTTTTGTTTTAACTTCGGCTTACGAACTGTTTGCCCTGAGAAACGGCGAAGACAATTTGTCGTTTATTGTTCAGGAAGCCGGGGGACAATAAGCGACAGGCGTGCCATTGACCCCTTTTGTTAAGGAGCAATCCGTTTAGCTCAAGTGGTCATCTTCGTGTCAAGTGAGGAAGCCGAAACAAGTGTCGGCGCCTCTTTCATGGATGCACACCCGCCCAGGATTAGCGTTCTGGCTGGGCGTTTGGATTGAGTTCGCGCTATGTCCGCCGGGAGGTAGAGGTTTTTTAACTTTGAAGGTGAAGGAGGTTATTTTGGAAGGCAGAATGAGCGAAGTATCTAATTATGGGTGGAGTAACTTGTTATCAAGGGGTTTGGGCAGGATAAATATATTGCACGAGACAAAGTTATGGGTAGGGTAGGGTAGGGTTGGGTAGGGTAGGGTAGGGTAGGGTAGGGTAGGGTAGGGTAGGGTAGGGTAGAGTAGGATAGGGTAGGGTAGGGTAGGGTAGGATAGGGTAGGGTAAGGTAGGGTAAAGTGTCAAATAAATTTTTAAAAATACTTTTGTTTTCCAGAAGCACTAAAAACTACCCCATCAACGCGCTCAAAAGGTGAAATAGCATGTTATTCATGCTTTTCAGTCAGCTCTATCGACCCATTGGACGATGACAATGTAATTCAAGAAAATGAAAATGTCACAATTTTAAAGGGCATCATGAAAGAGGTAAGTCACAACTAAAAAATTTTTGTTAAAACCTTAAATATGTATTTTACACTACTGTAACTAAAAAATTTTAAATTTCTAATAAACTTGCAACAGAATGCCAAATTTTTTTTAATATTCACCATACCACATATTTAAAAAAAATGCTTATGACAAATTTAAATTGTACCGACATTACTTTTAGGCCGGCATGACCGTGCCAGCACTAGTCCCTCGATGTGCTGACCGTTCTTCCTCAGGAAACTTGAACTTCTTCGGTGCTCACATTCACGTTTGTGAAAATAGCGTGAATGAGCCCGGAGCTTGTGTTAAACTCAAAGGAACGTTCAATGGTAAGATTTTTTAGAAACTAAAGTTTAAATTTTAAAAAAAATCCGAAAATTCAAAAAAAAATATCGAAAAAATTTTAAAAACTTTTTAAAAAATTACCATAAAAATTAAAAAATTAATTTTTTTTCAAATTCAGGTGAAAGCTTCGTGTACCGCGACTGTTGGGAACGTATGTGGAATGACCCACGCCCCTTTCATCATCGTATGTCACAAAAATGTTTCAACGACGAAATGGTGCAAAACTTTATCGCCACCGACAAAAACACGATATGCTTCTGCGAAGACGACTTGTGCAACGCTGCGAATCATTGGGTGAATCCATTCTCAATACTGGTTTTGATTCTTGTTTTTTGTTTCGTTTTTTAAAATAAAATTTTTATGAATTTTAGAAAAATACTTTATTGTAAAATTAAACAACTTCCTAGGCAGTTTCTGACCATGAAACAACCATAAGGTAATCTTGACGGTAATACAAAAAGAATTGTTTGAGCAAAGACAACCGACAAATTGAGCGATATCATCAAGTGTAACATGTAACACATAAGATTATAGTAGCAATCAAATTTTTGAATATAATTTATTTTTGACAAGACTATTAGTTATAAAATGACAACAAAATAAGCTGTGAAAATAACAAAGTAAAAAATTGAAAAACTGTGACTACAGTACATAATGAATGCAATACATAAAAACCTCTGAAAATCTATATCTTTTGGCACTCCGTGTCTAAAAATGGCACAAAATTTCTATTAGTACACTGTACCTAAAAACGGTACAATATGTCAAATCATAGTAGCTTATACCTAAAAATGGTACTGTAAATCGTAAAATCTACTTCACATAAAAAACTATGCTATAGTCAAAAAATATACAGCATTCAGTGATAACAGTATCAAATGTAGTCCTACAAAACGGAAAATAGTACTGCAAATTCTAAAATGATAGCTAAAATCAAAATAAAATACCAAATCTCAAAATATAGTACCAACACTAAAAAAATAGTACCAACCCTGAAAAATAGTACCAAACATTAAAAAATAGTACCGAATCTCAAATAATAGTACCACAAATTCTAAAATAAGACTTAAAACCCTGAAAAAGTCCTCAAGTTTCCATACTGTAGTTAATGTAGTTAACTGACTATACTAGCACACCTTCTTATACCGTAGATACGTTTACAAGACACTAACTCTTACCTAAGAATCCACAAGCCACCTTACCCAAAACCCTCTATATTTAATTCTGTTTGGCCAAAACCCCCTATACCTAGTTCTGTTTGGCCAAGACAATAGCAGTACGAGTAGGTAGATAGACACAAATGTGATTTCTTCTTCCTGCATATCCTTCCGGGAAGGTGAAGAACTCTTGGCTATGATCCAGACGCTTGTGACCGCCAAAATCTTCGGAATCACTGTCCAGAACGATCTTGTACATACCGTGCTGTTCTACGCCCACTTTGTAGTCCGGGAAGCTTTGATGGTTGTTGAAGTTGAAGACAAACACGAGGCCGGCTCTCTCAAATGCGACCACTTTGTCTCCGTCGTGCTTCCAGGATACCCAGGCCTAGAATTTTGAGATTTTAAAATGACAATTATCCCCTTACCGGTCCATTTGACAAGAACTTGTAAGTCTCCTCCAGTTTGTTCATCTCCCTATCCCAGTTGTTCAGGAACTTGTATCTTAAAGTGTCATCGTCGACCAGATTCCACTGTCTTCTACAGTAATGGTAGCTTTCGTTGTTGCCGATGCGAGGAAAGTCGAGCCACTCTGGGTGTCCAAACTCGTTACCCATAAAATTGAGCCAGGCTTCTCCGCCCAATCCGTACGTTATCATTCGTATCATCTTGTGCAAACCAATACCACGGTCGATGATGGCCGTGAATGGTGTTAGAGTGGACATAAAGTCGTACATTTCCTTGTCCATCAGCCAAAATGCGATAGTTTTGTCACCGACCAGCGCCTGATCGTGGGATTCGGCGTAGGCAACGTGCTTCTCACCGTACCGTCGATTCTCCAGTTGGAACACCAGCTTGCCAATGTCCCAGTCCTCGTCGCGGACGTGCTTCAAGTACTTGATCCAAAGGTCGGGGATGGCCATGGCTAGACGGTAGTCAAAGCCTTGGCCGCCTTCTTCAATTGGTCGGCACATGGCTGGCATTCCACTCACCTCCTCGGCTATGGTTATCATAAAGTCGGGGTAGAATTGGTGGAGCATGTAGTTGGACAGCATGAGGTAGATTAGAGAGTCTGTGTCCGCGTTCAGGCCAAAGTAGTCATCGTAGTTGCCGGAGAAGACGTCATCTAAAAAAAAATGTTTTAAAAATAATTTTACAATACTTAAATGGCAATAACTTTCTTTACAAAACAAAAAACCGCAACAACTTTCTTTACAAAGCTCAAAACCGCAGTAACTTTTTACAAACCCAAAATTGCCAAATCTCCCCCAAAACCGACTTACTAATGCCATGAGAATGATAAACCATGGAAGAAACTCCATCAAATCTGAATCCATCAAAGTGATATTCCTCCACCCACCATCTCAAGTTAGACAACAAGAATCGTTGTGTTTCAATTTGACTATAATTGAATAATCTCGAGTCCCACAACGAATGATATCCTCGGCTGTTGTCGTGGAAGTACCCTCCATCGGTACAGTCCCACTTGTTCAAGCCATCCTCGACATTCTTCGAGGCGTGAGAGTGAACAACATCCAGCAGGATTGTTAGGCCTAAAATATAAGTTTTGAGTTTTTTTTTTTGAAAAACACCCCCCGGCAAAAATTTTTTTACCACACCCTCCCAACCGCAAAAAAAATTTTTATCCCGCCTAGCCAAAAACATTTTTTATTTAACCACACCCTCAAAAATTTTTTTACCCCTCCAATCCTCTATTTTTCCACGTTTACCAACACAAACCCTGAAAACCCCTACCATGTTCGTGAGCCTTGTCCACGAGATACTTCAGCTCATCTGGAGTGCCACATCGTGAAGAAGCGGCGAAGAAGCTAGTCACTTGGTAGCCAAACGAAGCGTAGTACGCGTGTTCCATAACCGCCATCAATTGAATGGCATTGTAGCCTTGCTTCTTGATTCGAGGTACAATTTGGTCGGCAAACTTGCGGTACGAGTTTACACAACCGTCTTGACTCGAGATACCGACGTGAGATTCGTATATGCGCAAATCGACCGGTTTCTTTGGGTGAGAATGCTTGAACTGGTACTGAGCGGATTTGGGTGGGTTGTAGAATTGCTGTAACAGTATTAAAGTAAAAACGAAATTTTGCATTTTATGGCTTAAAATGGCAATAACTTTGTTTACAAGACCAAAAATAGAAAGAACCTTCTTTACAAAGTAAAAAATAGCAGGAAGTTTCTTTACAAAACAAAAAATAGCAAAAACTTAGTTTACAAAGCAAAAAATTACAAAAACTTTCTTTCCAAATTGAAAAATAGCAGTAACTTTCTTTACAAGACCAAAAATGGCAATAATTTTCTTTAAAAAATCAAAAAACAGCAATAACTTTTTTTAAAGAATGAAAAATGGCAAAAACTTTCATTCCAACGCAAAAAATATAAATTTTCAATATAAAATACGAAATCTATCTTACCTGATGGAAAACAGTGCTCTTCTCAGCGCATGTAACGTATGTTGCCCATGGTGAAAGCTTGTAATGCCTTTGACCGTCCTTGTGAACTACTATCTAAAATTTCATTTTTGACAAAAAATAATAAAAAATTACCTAAAATCAAAGAAATAGGTTCATAAATACAATTAAATTATTTTTATTATGTTGTTCAAATAGTTCTGTGCCCCTAACCCCGAAGATTTTCTTTAAGGCTCAGAATTATTTGAACATAACAAAAAAATGTTAAAATTTCGAAAAGTATTTGAAAACATACTTTGATAATAGAATTGTGAGGAATGGCTGGGGATCCATCCGACTTTGGCTCAATCGTCAAACTCCACTTCCCAAAGTCAAGCTTATCGTAATGATGAGATTCTGGGTTCCATTCGTCTAAAAGTTAACGTAAAATGTCTTAAATATCAATATCTTTATTTAAAAAATGTAATGGATCAATATCCGCAGCGACCTCATCAAACTTTAAAACTATGTTATCATTGACTATGACTTTGACAATTTTTTAAAGACAAATTTTTCGAAAAGTTTCAACACTAAAAAACTCAAAACATATAAATCTTACTAAAGTCTCCAACAAGGCTAATAGTATCAGCTCCCGGACACCATTCGAAACCCTTTATTGTTCCATCGTCCAAAACATGTAAACCATACTCTTCGTAGCTTCTCGTGAACTTTTCCAAACTTCCATCACACTAAAATAATAAAAATAAGTATGTTAGTGATAGTTCAAACTAATTTTAATCGAAAAGTAAAGTTTTCGAACTCAAAAAATAATATTTCAGCAAAATTTAATAAAATGTGTGTCTATCACAATATGCAAGCCTATATCTCTCTAAATAACGAATATTTTTTCAAAATTCAAATTAAAAAGCCTTGATAAGACAGTTATACATCAGATGTATACAATATAGATCTCAAAAGATATTAATTTAAACACAAAAACAAAATTTTTGCAAATCATACCAAAAATTATACCTAAAATAATATAAAAAAACATATCTCGTTGAATTGCTACTTTTTATAAAACATAAACAAGAAAAATACTTGCCAAACTCTATTCTAAAATTCAAAAAAGGTTTAAGATCAAAAACCAATCCTTAACACCACGAAAGATCAACTTTATATAGGTATACTAGCAGATATACCTAAAACAATATAAACTGATATATTTCGACACCTTCCCAACCTTTTTGAATAAAATAAAAACCAAAACAATCTCTAGCTATTCCTTCATGTTTATCACCTAAAATCAAGCAAGGAATCACCCAATAAAATCCAGAAACATCACCACAAACCTCCACATACCTGTTCGATGAAGTCCAAACTGCTGCGAAACTCTTTGAATCTTCTGAAAATCTCTGGCTTGTAGTTCGTCAAGTATCCATCCAGATTCAACAAGTCCTGAAACCTCGGCGGCTCTTCAGGTAGCGGTTCCAGCTTGGGCGGTGCAGACATTTTCAAATCTCTAAACAAACTTATATTACTCATGGAAGTGCCCACCCTGTCGTCAATTGTTTTCGTGGCGCACGTATTAGCAGCGAATATAATATACCCATTAGAGAATTAAACAAACAGTTAAAATACCATCAAACAATATTTTCGCTATCTTATCGCTCCAGGCGGTCCGATTCTTGTTGTTTTCGAGGAACGGGGCCGCAGCCCGCGCTGGGACAATTTTATACGATGGGTTGGGAGGAGAGGTGGGAACAGTGATTCAGAAAAGGAATGTAACGTTAGTAGTGAACGTTTTTGTTAGTTTGTGTACAAAAATAATAAATTTTTGAATTTCAAATTAAAATTTTAAAAGATTGAAAAAAACAAAATCCATGCCCTACACCAAAAAAAATTTTTATAAACCCATACCTCACCCTTTAAAAATCTCAGAAATTCCTGCCCTACCGTTTGAAACACAAATATTTCAAAAATCGTGCCATATTCGTAGAGAAACATTGAAAAATACAACCCTTACCTCATAAAAAAACGTCAAAAAACAATGCCATACTCTTAAAAACACCCAAAAAACCCATGCCCTGCTCTCTTAATTCTCTAAATCTACATAAACTCTCAAAAACTTACATCTACACTTAATCCCAATGCCCTCTCGCTTATTTACATTTCGAAAAAGAGTTACATTGTTGTTTACCAACATCAGAAACCCCAATCAAACTGATAAAACTTTTTTGGGGCCGCATGTGTTTACGTTGAGAGAGAAAAGAAGAGCGTTCCGTGCTTTTTCGAGTGTCCAAAAAACGAGAAAAGCGAACAGAAAAGAAGGCAAAAGGAACGGTGAGAGAGGGGAAACGGCATGAATAACACGTTTCGACCAAAAACCACTCTAATGACCGGTCGATTTATATTCGAAAAAAGTTTTATTTTGCTTTAAATAAGAAGCCTAGAGTTGGAATAGAGTAGGGTCGACGTAGGATTAGGGGAGGGCTATAGCAAGGTTATGGTAGGGCCAGAGCAAACTTATGGTAGGGCTAGGATAAGGCTGAAGTAGAACTAGAGTACAAAATGGGCAAGATTAGCGTAGGGATGGGATAGGCCTAGAGTATAGCTAGAGAAGAGCGAACGCAGGGTTAAAGTAAGAATAGTGTAGAGCCAGAGTAGGGCTAGAGTAAAGATAGATTAGGGCTATAGTAAATCTAGAGTAGGGCTAAAGTAGTGCCAAGGTAAGGCTATAGCAGCTTAGAGTGAGACTAGAGTAGAACTAACCTAGGTAGGGGTGAGAAAGAGGCCCCAAGCTTGTGGTCTGTTTTCATTTTTATCTCAGACCGTCCCGACCCGACCTAAATTTAGCTCAAAGCCCGGCCTACACGGCCCGTTTCTCACTCTTAATCCTAGAGCTATAGTAGAGCTAAGGTAGTAGTTTGGATTGGCTATGGTAGTAGTGCAAGTCATTTTGAGAAAACCCTACCCAACAGTCATATAACGGTTATTAAAACAACCTTCTTACACAAATTGAAATAAAGCACTAAAATAAGTAACAAAAACGATAAAAACATCAATTTTCGATTACAAATGAAAAAGGGCTAAAGAAAGAAAGGGCCACGTGAAAAGAAAACTTCTCCGATTGTTTCATCGAAAACTTTATTTACAAATAAAAGTCGAGAAGTGAGATTGCAAAACATCAATTCTTGTTTGCTTCATAGATGGCTAGTCCGGGCTTGTTTACTACTTCTTCTTGGCTGGTTCTGAAATGATAAAAATTAAAATCACAAGAATTATTTTAAACATCTTTAGCTGAGCTAAGGCTAAGGCTAAAGCTAAAGCTAAGGCTAAGGCTAAGGCTAAGGCTAAAGCTAAGGCTAAAGCTAAGGCTAAGGCTAAGGCTAAGGCTAAGGCTAAGGCTAAGGCTAAGGCTAAGGCTAAAGCTAAAGCTAAAGCTAAAGCTAAAGCTAAAGCTAAAGCTAAGGCTAAGGCTAAGGCTAAAGCTAAGGCTCAGGCTCAAACTCGATGTCTCTAAGGACTTAAACAAACTTACTTTTCTTGCCGTGACGCCGTTTACGTTTGGGTGAAAGAGACATTGTACTGACAGTGGTGCCCAAATTCGACGAGTACGAATCGTCTTCTTTTTCTGGTGCCAAACCGAAGAAAATCAGCATGTAAAAATTTTTTTTAAAATACAAAAAAATTAAAATAAAAAAAAAGTTTACTTATAATTTTAGACTTGGAATTAATTATAAAAAATTTAAATTAAAAAAGGCTTACTTTGATTTTGAAGCATTAAAAGTGTTCAGTTTGAGATTGAACTTGTCTGAGTAGTGCTGTAAGGTCTTGCGAGCCATGAAGATGGCTTCCAAGTCAGTTATACCTGGTATGATGAAGGCTTCTGTAATAATTAACTTAACAAAAAATTTTCAATTTTGTTTGAAAATTAAAAAAAATTTTTTTGAAAATTAAGAAAATTCTCAACTTTTTAATAATTCCTAGTCACTTTAAACTCAAATCAACAGAAAACAACACGTTTAATACTAAAAAGTACCTCCAGAAGAACCAGACGAATCATGTGGACCATCAGGGTTCTTCTGAACACTACCGGTCGATTGTTGCTCTGGTTCTACTGGATTGCGGTCGTTCTGGTCTCGTAGCCGAAGAGTGATTCGCACCGTACATCTGTTGATTTCATTCTGCGCTGACGCCATTCGAAAACGACTAACTTTTGAACAGGATTTTGAATAAAATAAATGAAATTTTGAATTTTTAAAACTTAAAAGTAAAATTTTAAGTTTTTTGAAGTAAATTGTCTGCAAAAATTTTTTCATGTAATTGGTAAGGTGACGTAAGTTAGGGTAGGAAAGATCAGGATAAAATATGGTAGGGTAGTTTAGTTTAGGGCTAGGGGTCTGGGCTAGGGCTCTGAGCTAGGGCTCTGGGCTAAGGCTCTGGGCTGGGGCTTTGGGCTAGAGCTAGAGCTAGGGCTCTAGGCTAAGAATCTGGGCTAGTGATCTGAGTTAATTTTGTAAGGCTCAGGCTAGGGCTGAGGCTGATGCTGATGCTGAGGCTGAGGCTGAATCTGAGGCTGAATCTGAAGCTCAGGCTAGGGCTGAGGCTGAGGCTTAGACTGAAGCTGGGGCTTGGATTGAAGATGGAGCTATATGCTAGGTTATTTTTTATCTTTTTTTATTATTTACTCTTGCTGTTTTATGTTCACATCTAATACCTTTTTTTAGCTGTACAAAACCGCCATTTGCCACTACTATCTTCCATTTGTATCAAGATCATTTAAAGCCGAGGTTACCAATTAGCTGGGCACAATTGGAGGCGTTGCTGTTTAAAAACGGCCGTTGCATTTAATTATGTTTTTTGTGTGTTATGTACAACTACAAGTGTAATCGCATGGCCAGTGATAATCTGGCCACGGCCAGCCGGCTGTCACGAAGAGAAAGAGAAGACACCTGAGTAAAGATATATTCTACTCAGCATGCGGCTCTCTTCTTCAATGGGTAAGAAAACTGTTAATTACACTCCGATTCTATTCTAGTTGTAATTGTAACCTCGGGGGTTTATTTCATATGATTTTGGGTGGGTTGCAAGGAATTTCATTGGTCTATTATGTTATAATTGTGTTATAGGGGATTTAAAACATGTCAGTAGTAGTAATTTCTTGTTTTTAAGCTATTGTACAAGTTTTTATAAAGTTTTTTAACTTTATACATAATGTATGCCAATAAGATAGAGCTTACTGCTAACGTGAGCTTTTTACAGCTATTTTAGCCTTAAGCTAGCTTTCTTTAGTTCTAGCTCTTATTTTAATTTTTACTGTAGCTTTATCCTCGCCTCTACTCGCCATTCTTCAGCTCTTAACTTAGCACTAAAGGCAGCTCTTCCCTAACTCTACCCTAGCCTATTACTTTAACGCTTATCATTGCTCCTACTGTAGCTTAGTACTAGTCCCTGCGTTGCCCAAGCTTGGGCTAAGGCTCTGGGTTAGGGCTTTGGGCTAGGGCTCTGGGCTAAAGCTCTGGGCTAGGGTTCTAGGCTAAGGCTCTGGGCTAGGGTTCCGGGTCCTAGACTCTGAGCTCTGGGAGAGAGAAATGGGCTAAGGTTCTGAACTAGGGCTCTGAGCTCTGGGCTAGGGCTCTGAGCTAGAAATTTGGGCATCTCTCACTTCAGCCTTATCTGTAGCTCCTCTCAAGCCCTTCCTTTGTCTTATCTTAGTCCTCATTGTAGCTTTTACTCTAACTCTGACGTTGCTCTAGTTTTCTTATAAACATTATCATGGTTCAACTCAAGTTATCTTAGACTTGTTTGAGTCTTACCTTTGCCCTTTTTTTGCCTCTACTCTACTTTGGCGCTATCTTAGCTCTTGCTATAATCTTGTTCTATCCTTACTTTCGCTTCTATTTTTGCTTTAATTTAGCCCTACACTTTAGTGACTTTAGCCATACTCTAGACATACTTTTATTTTATAACATTCTCTTCTTATATAGCTAAAAGTAACTATAAAAACTTCAAAAGACATTTTAAAATGCCAAAAAAAACAAAAATCCACCCCCACTTTAGTTTTTTTAAGTTCAAATTGCGAAATCAAAGTACACGTGAAGGAGGATACAAATTACCTTCTTTGAATGTAGTGTTTAAAATTTCAAAAGTAGCAATAAACTTGTTTAACTAGAGTTTAATTACTGCTATTTCAAATTGCTATATTTTTGCTAATGTTTGAGTTTATGCAAAAGTAAACACGTTTGGTGCTATTTATAGTTGAGGAAGGTGGGTTAGAGTATCTACCGGTAGTATCCAGATGTAAAGTAGATTGAGGTAAAATACAGTGAGGTTGAATGGAGCTGGGTAGATTATAGTAGAAGAAGGTAAGGTTGGGTAGCTTGGCGTAGGATAGAATTAATTACAATGTCTACAGACATTTTATATTAACAATTTTAAAAAAATAAAAATTTATAGTACTATAGACTGTCTTGTAACACTGTCATTTCCTCTTATGAAATCAAAACATTATAATTTTTTATGAAAAAGTAAGATAAATTTGTCTGTTTTGCCATTTTTATTTTAAAGATGGCTTTTGACCGCTTGTTTTTTAGTGCTAACAATGCTTCGCTACAATTTTTTTTTGTAAAATACGGTGCGACCAAATAATTTTGGTACAGTATTCAAGTTAAATATAATAATTTTGGTTTTTTAACCATAACTTTTCTTTCCACAACTAGAACAAGCTAAGACAAGCTGTGGCGTTTTTAATCTAGCTTTAGCTTTTTTAGCTTGACTTTGGCTTTTTATTCTAATCTTAGCCTTTTTAGTCTATACCTAGCCTTCTTAGCTTAGCCATAGATCTTTTCTAGCTTTTGCTTTACTCTAACTTTGTTATTGTTTAGCCTTGCACTTACTTCGTTGTGCAAGGCTAAAAAAAATAGGTTATCGTACAATTATTCAACTGATACGGTAGCTATTTTTTATCACTGTTCAAGTCTTATAGTACTCTTTTGTCAATTTTATTCCAGATTTAGCCATGTTTTCTTCCTATTATAGTTATATTTTACTTTTGTTCTAGATGTATTTTAGCCCTTCCCTAGCTTCAACTTAGTCTTTCTTTAACAGTTCTTACGTTCTACTGTACTTTTATCTAGTTTATTACAACATTATTTTAAAATTTTTTAATTGTGGCCATAACTTAGCTTAAATAAGTTTTAAAAAATTATAGTGACATAAATTTTCAAAAAAATTTTAAAAATTCCAGCTCTAGTTCATTTCTAGCCTAGTTTAGCAATTTTTTAATCTAAAACTTTAAAATTTCAATTTTCAGAAGTCCGCCCACGCCTACGCCACCAATCCCGTAGCGTGACGCATATGGAAAATGAACGGGCGAAGCAGCGGCCGTCGTTAAGAAACTACACGTCGATGGGATCACAACACTCGAGTGGATCAGCTATCACTATTCCAGAAGACGACCTCCTACTCTCGTGCCCATTAAGCGATTTTGCGAAGAAGGCATCAGCATCTTCAGACGGCTCTCTGACAGCTTCAATTACATCGTTGCCAGTTTCTTCAGCCAATTCAACTAGCTGTAGTAAGGTTATTCCACCGTCAGCGAGACGGTTCTCACGATCTCAGACTGGGCCACAACTGGTGAATCGAGGACCGTGGTCACGGTACGCCATTAATGAAAACAAGCCTCATCACAGTTCAAATTCATCGTTAACCTCTACAGCGAGTAGTACAGCGGTCTTGATCTCGAAAAAGAAGAATTCGATGGTTAATTTGACAGAAAATAAAAAAGATTTTAACAGTTTGTTGAAGCGAAAGTCTTCTGGCGGATCTGATAGTGCCAACCGGTTGGTAAGTTTATTGTTCCTTTGAAATTTATGAGATTTAAAAAGATTTTTTCAAATTAAAAAACTAATTTATTGTACTATGTAGTACAGCATTTTAATGTATTACGTAGTACTGAATTATTTTGTACTATGTCGTACCAAATATGATTTTAATATGTAGTACTAAATTTAGTTTCGCTATGTTGTACTAAATTTGCTTTTACTATGTAGTACTGAAACATGTATAAAGATAGTACTGTTTGTAGTATAGCTATATTACTGTAAGTAGTACAAAGACAGTACTGTTCTACGTATAACCATAGTACCTTGTTTTTTAACTTTATATTGCTGAAAAAGTAAATTCGGCCCACCATTACTTCAAGTTAAGCTGGGTTTATTCTGTTTAATCTCTACATTTTATAACATAATATGTATCTTATTATCAAACGAAGTAATAGCTTTGTAAAATAACAAGAAAAATTTTAATAGTTACTAGAAACAATTATGGGATTAAAAATATAATTACTATGAAAAACATATAATTATAGGAAAGAACAAAGTCTAATTTTGAAAATTTAGAAATTTAATTGCTTTACATTACGAAAAAATTTTGATATGTAGTCCTAGCTTAGCGTAGAGTCGTAGCCTAGGGCCCTAGCCTAGAACTCTAACCCAGAGCCCTAGCTCAGAGCCTTAGTCCAGAGTCTTAGTTCAGAGCATTAGTCCAGCGCCCTAGCCCAGAGCCCTAGTTCGGAGCCCTAGTCTAGAGCATTAGTCTAGAGCCTTAACATTTTTAGCCTGGCTCTAGCTCTTTTAGCCTAACTTTAGCTTTTTTTAGCTTAACCTTGGACTTTTTAGCCTAGCTTTATCATTTTTAGCTTAATCCACTAATTTTAGCTTTTTTAGTCTAGTCATAAATTTTTCAGTCTAGCCATACCTTTTTTTCTAGTCTTTCTTAGATAATACTTTTCTTCAAAAACTTTTTATCTTTTAGGTACCACTCGAATTCTGCCAATCGTTTATGACCTCACCATTCCGTCGTTCCATAAGCGGTTCCATCTTCAACGATCTTCTCCGCCCGCCAGAAGCCTATCCCTTCTCCACAGCCAGTTCGAGCCAAAACTCTTTGTGTGAATCTACAAAACGTCGAGATTCATTGTCATCAGCATGGAAACGTGCCAAATCAGCCTCGAAGCAGATGAAGCACGCGGTAGAGAAGATAAAATTACGAAGGTCAGTATCGACCGGTCGATTGGATGATCTTATAGCTCAGTTAGGTTTAAGAGAGGCTAATATTACAGCCTTTCCGGCGATGAGACCACCATTCTATGCTTATAAGGTGCTGCCTTATGTTTGGATTGGCAATATGCAGGCGGCTGTCAATGAGGATCTACTGAGTGATGGAGGTGGGGAATATGAGCTCAGGAAGATACGGAGGAGAGTGGTAAGTATAAAATGGCAAGAACTTTCTTTCTAAAACAAAAAATGGCAAGAACTTTCTTTACAGGTCATAAATGGCAAGAATTTTCTTTACAAAACAAAAAATGGCAAGAACCTTTTTTACAACACAAAAAACGCAAGGACTTTCTTTACAGCGCGAAAAATGGCAAGAACTTTCTTTCTAAAACAAAAAATGACAGAAACTTTTTTTACAAAGCATAATTACAGTTTTTCTTTAACAACCATTTCAGTACGTCGATTTCCGACCAGAATGTTCAAAACTGCTCAGGTATAAATGGCCTCCTTCTAAACCCAACATATTAGATTACTGTCTGCCAATACCAAAACGAAGTCAAATTACCGCTTCTACATTGTTCAAAATCATTGTTGAGTTTTGCAAAATCATCAACAAAGCTCGACGAGATACAAAGGATGGTACTCAGGTAAGTGTATTTGTTTTGCATTTGTTTTAAAAAATACATTTCAGAAACTAGATAACGTATTTTACATTCAAGTTTTTAAATTATTTTCTTTCTGAGTTAAATTAAACATTTTTCGATAACGTTATGACACTTCGTCAACATTTCCAATATTTTTTTGACATTTCATCAAAGATTTTAAAAATATTCTCCAATGTTTTGTATGTTCAAGGAAAATACTTTTTTATTCTATGATATTACTTTTGTCATGAATTTATATTTTTCCAATAAAATATGTGACACTTCGTCAAAATTTCCAATAATTTTTTGACATTTCGTTTAACATTCAAAAACAAGTCTGCAATGTTTAGTGAGTTCAAAAAAAATATTTTTTCTTTTAATTCTATTTATAACCTTAGAGGTGATCCCAATTTTATAAAAGTTTTGTCACAGATTTATATTTTTCCAATAAAATATGTGACATTTCATCACACTTTTTAAAGTTTTTCCAAATTTTTTAAATTTATATTTCTTAATAATTTTAGGTAATAATTAATTTAAACTTGAAATTTTAGGTATTAATATACGGCCCAGACGGCTATAACCTCTGCCAAATAATGGTAATCGGCTACCTCATAGCCATGCATAATCAAGATCCATTAATGGCTTCTGATTTTGTTGCCAGATCAGCGCCGAGAATAATAATAGAAGAGCCATATGGAGTATGGATGTGGAATTTTAGGAATTATTTGAATAAGAAGTTTACTGAACCATTGGGACGACTTCAAGGTGATATGATAAGGATCAAGAAGACGGAAGCTGAGAGGTTGTATGACAGAGACTATATCATCTGCCGAAGTGAACCGTTTTTGACTAAAAAGTGGAGGAAATACGTTTTGGACAATAGTGGTAAGATCTGCCTTGCCTTGCCTTTTACACCGCTTAACCAATTACTAAAACTTCAGAAATATGCGACTACAACTTTCAACCTTCCTCTTGCCTACTGCCATTACCTTGTCATACAAAGCACTTGGATATGACTGTAACTGAAGATGAAAAAGTTGTTTTTGAATCATTTGGACCTGATGATGAACCTTTGAGAGTTGATAAATTGAAGCGGCTAAAGTCACAGACGAAGTGTTCTAAAGTTAATAGCAGTTCTTAGGATTTATAACATTGTCCTTTGTAAATGATATAATAGTATAGACAACATTAGGGTTCATGAAACGACTCTTTTGAAAGAAATTATTTTATATACAGGGTGCGACAAAAGTTCTGTTACAAAACTTACCTTAGTAATAACTAGGATATTATAATATTTAAATTTTTACTGTTCATGAAAAGTTACAAATGTCTTTTCTTATCAATATACAAAAACATATTTTGTTAGCTGTCGACGTAAAGAACCCGCCATTCTTTACACAAAATTACAGGAAAAGTATGGTGGGTTTTTTATGTCGGCGTCTAATATTTATAACATTTCTTAAATTTACTAATTATTTTTAAACATATTATTGTCTTGTGTTCGGGTAAAAATTATCGTATTTATGATATTATGTTTAACAATGGAACTCGTATAACACACTCCTCTATAACAAAACTTCTTTATAGCGAGCGAACTTAAAATTCGTAAACAACTCGTTATACAGTGGTTTTAGTGTATTTAATGGTGCAAACTATAATATTATTTTTATTTTTTTGAAAAATAAATGAAAAATATCAATTATTTAAAATTTTAAAAGTGATATGAATTTTTTATCTAACATTTTTTAAAAAATGAATTTTTTTGTAGCCTATCCTACGCTATTTTACCAAGATGTAGGTTGAGCTACTTTACTCTACTTTAAATACTCCTTTCTCTGCTTTTCTCTACCCTCTAACCCCTCAAACCATATTTGCCCGACCACGCTTATATTATTTATATTTTAATAACTTAAAAGTTATTCAAATAATTCTGTGCCCTAACCCCAAAAATTTGCTTTGAGGCATAGAATGATTTGAATATCCCAATGATACCTATCACGACACAGTCCAACCACCCCCCCCCCTCCCGCCTCTCATTCAATAAAAAGTTATAACATAGTAAAACAATCCAACCACCCCCTCTTTCTATAAAAGTTTATTGGTAGAAATTTACAAAAGCACCGGCAGTTTTAAATAGAAGTTTAGAGAGAAATGCGCAAACGTGTGGGTATGAGAGATCGGTTATCAGTTGATGATGCGTTCTTCTTGGACGGCTTGAGTGTGAGTGAAATGCTCGTGCTCGTCCTCCTCGTGTTCGGTGGCTTCGGTACGGACTTCAGTACGCGTGACGTCCGTCACAACACGACGTTCGATCTCTTCGCGGATGGTGAATTCAGATGAGCCGGATCCCATGGATTCGTTGTCGGCTCCAACCAGTTTTGGCCGTGGTATCGCCCAAAGGTCGCTGGCTGATGAGCCGGTTTGGTCTAGCAGGGCTGGTTGACGTTTGAACCAGCGCAGACGGGAGCAGGCGTAGAGGCAGCAACTGAAAAGGTAAGGTAAGTTAAGATAAGATAAGGTAAGTAAAGGTAAGGTAAGGTAGAGTAAGCTAAGGTAAATCAAACTATTGTAACCATCAAGCCACCTACCACAAAGTCAATAACAAGAACAACAGCGCCAACAACAACATCAACCAAAGTGGCAGAGCAGATGGTGCAATCTCACAATGATCTCCAGTGTAGCCTTCAGTACAGACGCAAGTCACATTCTGGGATTCTGGGCTGGTTACGCAAGCACCGTGCTCCCCACATTCACCACAGAAGGCGGCAGCGCAGAATCGGCCTGGAACTTCTGGATTCGTGTCATTGTAACCATCCCAGCACTTGCAGGTATAGTCCTCCTCCAGCATAATACAGTCCGCCACTTTGGAGCAGTTGTGCAGACCCAAAGTGCACCAGTTTGGATGAAGCACACACACGTCCTTGTCTTCCAGGTGTAGCTTGTTGGTTTCAAGTGGCCGTAGGTCGGTGTAGCCCTTGTCACAGTAGCACTCGCATCGGTCGATAAGATTGACCGGCTTCGAGTGTGGATAACAAGTGAAGTCGCTACAGAAGTCGATGCCACAAGTGGTACCGTTGATGCAGACCTCACCCTTCTTGGTGTCGCAGATCTTGCCACCACACAAGTCATGTGGGCATGGGTTGACATACTGTACTTTTTCGTGAACCTTCAAGGCGGTCGATCCCAGATGGTTCTTATCTTCCTGTACCTTTTCGATAATGGCATCGAACACCTTACAACGGTCGACTGGCTCACTGAAGGTACCGTTGAAGACGATCAGGGCTCCTTGTTCAAATTCACTGAAAATTACAGTTTTTAAATTAAGAATAGTGAGAAAATTGGAATTTTAAAATTTTAGGTTCGGTAAATACCTAAAAATTAATCTTTTTAGTTTCAAAAGCCACGATATACCTAAAAATTAAATTTTTGAAATTTGTAACGCCAAGCAAAAAAATTCATTTTTTTCAATTTGGTTCTACAACGAAAAAACGTCTTTTTAAACGATCTTACAACGAAAATCCTTATTTATAATTGGTCCCAGAACGAAAAAATCCATCTATACTTGATTACACAACGAACACACCTTATCACCTTTGGTCCCACAACGAAAACCCAATACAAACAAACCAATGTCACTCCTTACCTGTTGTTCCTCCTAGCACTGCTCACACTGAAGATCTCGGTTCTCAAATGAGTTGGGCCGAACTCAGTTTTGCCAATGGTTTCGTTGACTCCCTCCTTGAACAAATCGACCAGTTCCTCGAACAACTGAGCTCCTGGATTGTACTGAGAGCTCCACACGATACCATTGGAGCCAATCTTCTCGACTGGGATTGGGATTTGAACCGTGAAGCCGGGAATGGGAGTGGTGGTGGTTGTGGTTGGTACAGTCTTGGGGGCTTCTTGTGGTGGCTCGTCAATGGAGGCGGCTGGTTCTGTAAAGAAAGTTTTTGAAGAAAAGAGGTTGAAAATAGTGATAAATGTTGATTTTTCAAAAAATAATTAAAAAGGGTCTCTAGATCAAGATGAATTTTAAAAAACCAATTTTGTCACTAGACCTAAAAAGGGCCCACTAAGCCTGGCCGGGCAAAGTCTGCGCCAAAACAATTTGGAAGTAGCCGATCCTGCACACGTGCACGTGGGTCCAAGGGCAGGGCTCTATACAGCGGCAAAAGGGAAAACGTAAAACTTGTCCCCTTTATCACTTCCTTATCTATATGTTATTGAGCTTTTATAGTAATAAAATTGAATGAAAAATATTAGTTAATACATAAATTTTGATCTGCAACATATATCATAGTCAATTTCAACTAATTTATTGAGTAATATCTGTTTGAAAAGTCAGTAAAACCAAAAAAAGCTAAAATGAGGTGTCTATCTAAAACAGGTCATAACTTTCCAAGTAGTACCAAATAACCAATTCATTTTTAAAAATCCTTTTCAAGCTTCAAATAAGGTTTAATTTGATACCAAGATCAAAGAAAACTAAAAAACAGTTCTTGAGATACAGCTCACGGCTTCCCGATATTGTTTTAGGTGACCAGAAAGCCAGAACTCTTTTAAATTTTAAAAAATATTCAGTTAATGTGGCCTTATATTCAAATCTTTGTGATCATACTCTACCACACCATTTTTTAAGACAATTCTTGTCATGAAATCGGAGCTTTACATTATTCAAATACAACTTTTTAAAAGATACCTAATTTTTTCATCGTATTTTACATTAAAACCCTTACCTTCAATGCATTTTCGTCCAGGTTTTGATGGTTCTGGCGATTTGTCAATGAGGTCTGGTGGGCATTTGCAAGTAAATCCACCATTGGCCAAGTCAATACATATGGCGTTTGGATCGCATTCAATTTTACCTTCTTTGGCACAAGATGGCTCTACAACAATATTTTTTTAAATTTATTATTTTTAACCGTTTTATTTTTTTTTCTGTGTATATTATACTGCTTAAACCAATGCCTTGCCATTTTTTTATTTAAATTTTTTTTGTGTCACCTACTTTCATATCCAGCGTCTTGTGGTGGTGGAGTTGGGTAGGTGGGTGGGGGTGGAGTCTGGTATGTTGGTGGTGGTGGGGTTTGGTAGCTCTGTGTATCTTCTAAAAGTTATGATTGATAAGCTTGTTTCTGATAACAAAAAGACAATGAAACGAGCATAATGACATTGTTATTTAAGTTATAGTAGATTTTTGAAAAATAGTAACTTTTTAAAATTTTTAACACTACCCTACCCTACCCTACCTTGCCCAAATGGATGGTCCTACTTACGTGGAATAGCCTCACAATCTCTTCCAGGATTGCTTGGGTTCACATCCTTAAAACCAGCGTTACATTCACAAGTGTAGCTCTCAAAAGTGTCAGTACAAGTAGCATCTCTGGAGCAAGTGTTCAGCACTGGACTCAGACATTCATTGATATCTTTGCGACAAACTCTGCCAGGTTTACGTTGTTGGTCGGGAGAGATGTCCACATATCCACCCTTACATTTACACTGAACTCCATTGTAAGTGTCGGTGCATGTGGCATCTGGAGAACAACCGTGACGTCCTGAGGCACAGTTGTTCAATGGAAGTTCACATTGACGTCCGGGACGGTCAGATGACTGGTCGATGTAACCGGACTGACAAGCACAGGTATACGAGGCTGGAGTGTCGATACAACGAGCCTTTTCGTGACAGTCATGTTGGTTTGTCTCACATTCGTTCAGCACTAAAATATAGGTTCAATAAGTAAAGGTATAACTGCAATATAGCCTCAGGAAAAAATCAGAAAAATGCCAAAAAAATATTTTGGTCCTACAACGAAAACACAAAAATAAAATAAACTTTCTCTATTTTATAACTAAAAAACCCTTCCTTGTTTTAGAAACAACGAAAAATAATTAAAAAATTTAAATAGAGTGATTTACCAAAGTAAAATTGACTTACAACATTCACCGCTTCCAGGATGACGTCTACCACCGTTTGGACATGGTGCTGGTGGGGTTTCATAGTACCCTTGAGAGTGCTCTAAAAATAATAAATTTCAAAATTTCAAATTAGTCATTTAGATTCCGTATTTTACTATAAATAAAAATTTTTAAATATTTTTTCTTATTTTGACACATATCTCTAATCTTCAAAGTTTTCGCGGTGGGACCCAAAAAAACGCAAAATAAAATATTTTTTAATTAAATTTTTTTTACTTTAATCTTTTTTATTTTGCTTTTAATGATTTTTAAGATTTAATGCTATTTTTAGTGATTTTTCCAATTTCAAAGTTTTCGTGGTGGGATCCAAAAATTATTAAAATACATCAAAAAAGGCGTTTTTCAGCACTAAGAATGTCATTTTTAATAAAACAAAAACTTTTTTTGCAAGAACTTTCTTTAAAAAACAAAATATGACAAGAACTTTATTTCCAAAACACAAATAGCAATAAATTTCTTTACAAACCATAAAATGACGAAAACCTTCTTTACAAACCATAAAATGACAAAAACCTTCTTTACAAACAACAATATGCCAAGAACTTTCTTTAAAAACCAAAAAGCTGCAAGAATTTTTTTACAAAACCCAAAACTGCAAGAACTTTCTTTACAAACTCACGTTGATACGAAGGCTCTTTTGGTGGTGAGGACTGTGCTTGATAAGATTGTGGTGGTTGTTGTGGGGGTGGTGGGGTCTCGTATGTTCTCTCATCAGCAGCAGGAACTTGGTATTGTTGGTGAGCGACAGCTAGGCCCACTGTTAACAACAATATCACACCAAGCTCTCGCATGGCTCTGAAAACGCAAATTTTTTTAAAAATTATGTAAAATAAGGTTTAATTTCTTCAATTCCTTAAAACAGCAATTATATAAACTTTTCGACCATAAAAAGTAATTCTATAGACTTTTCGACCATAAAACAATATAAATCAACAAATTTTTGACCAAAAATCGATAAAACTTGTAAATAAAATTCATTCCAAATCTAATTTAAACGGTTTAAAAAGTGAAATGAAACCAAAGTAATGTGTAATATAACGCGCAATTTGTTTGTACTGTCTCCAACGAGGAATTTGTTAATTAAAAAGAAAAGTAATAGTGTCAAAACGTAAAGTTACTTGGTAGAAACGCAGAAAAACATAACTGTAATAATGAAAATGTAAAGAAATTATATACAGTTTAGTAAAGAATAAACGTAAAAAGCCTAACAAAGCATTCTCCAAACCTACCCTAACCCAAAGCCTCGTCCAAGTCCGGAGCTTTAGACCAGAGACATAGATCAGAGCCTTAGCCTAGAGTCCTAGCCCAAAGCCCTAGGCCAGGGTCCTAACCTAGAACCATAACCCAGAGCCCTAGCCAACAGCCCTACCACAAAGCCCTAGTCCAGAGCCCTAGCCCAGAGCCCTAGTCCAGAGCCCTAGTCCAGAGCCCTAGCCCAGGGCTCTAGTCCAGAGCCCTAGCCCAGGGCCCTAGCCCACAGCCCTAGCCAACAGCCCTACCCCGTTTTCTGCCCTAGCCTGAGTTCTTAGTTCAAATTCTAGAGTTAACCCTAACCCTCACTACTTTAGGTTTATTTTAAACTTCTTATATATTACTTATTTATTTTAAATTTATGATTGAATATCAATCATATCGCTTTAAAATCTACTCAATCTACTGAAGTATTGCCCTTCCATCTACCCTCCCCCATGAAATTTACCTTTCCTTCAAAGATAAAAAGGATAATGCCAAACATTTCTGACTCGGACATTAAAAAAGTACCAAAAGTACTAGTAAAGTCTAATAAATGAGTTCAAAGATCGATAATATTCAAAAACAGTAACAAAAGATGTATTTCTCGCAAAAGGTAGTCATCCATCTCACCAAAACCAATATATGACATTCGCAAACTTTATGACATAATAAGACGACACTAAAACAGGAAATGATTGCGCAACGGATGCAGCCCCGGATATCACTCTAATTAAGACGGCTACTTTTTCGATCACAACCTTGCGACATGATAACAGTCGGTCAGTAGTTGCTAAAACTTGAAGCGACAATAAAAATAAAATTTTTTAAATTTTAAAAAATTTAAAGATAATTTTTTGTCTCGGTCTTATTCGTATCTTTAGTACAATACTACTAGCTTTAGCCTTAACCTTAGAAGACTACCCAACCCATCCTAGCTTAGCTTAGACTAGCCCAGATGAATTCAGAATAGCTTAGCCTCAGCCGTAGTCTTAGTCTAAACTCTACCTCAGCATTACCCTACCTAAACAAGATCTATGTTTATAACTAGTAAGATAATCTATGGCGCAGAAGCTGCTACTTTATACTGTGCAAGAATATAAACAGTAATTTCTTTGTTTGCTATTTAGTTACACTGTGAAACATTTGGTTTCCGTCTTGTCTAATTCAATTATATGATATTAAATCAACATTCTTTTTGTTTCGGTACAACAAAATCAACCATGTGTCATCATTAGTATTCTGAAATCTTCTCACTCTTTCCCACCCTTCTTCTCCAATAAAAAAAGATTTTAACGTATTTAAAATTCTACTTCAAAGCTCTTATCATAGATCAAAGAAAGCAAGGTAATAACCCACCAAAAATCGTATTCAAATTAAGAAAGCCGCAAAACCAAAAGCTAAACGGCCTTGTACGCTCAAAGGAAGAAGTCATTAGCAAAATCATTATCGAATAAAAGCATGTAAACAGGGTCTTGCACTACACATCTATAAGCAGCATCAATACAGACAAGTTCATCTATAGACTTTGGTAAAAATTTAAACTTTCGCCATTCTTTAGCCGTACCTTAAACCTACTCTAACCCTTTTTTTGCCATTTTTTAACTTCACGCATTTCCTATCTCTACCTTACTATAATCCTGCCCTAGCCTTATCTTAACCCTACTCTAGCCTTACATTATTCCTACATACCTTGCCCCTATCTTAAGCCTACTTTCATATAATCTAACATTTATATTTGCCCTATCCTAGCCCTGCCTGATCCCTACCCTAGTTCTACCTTACCCCTACCCTAGCCCTACCTTCATAAAATCTAAGACTTATCTTTGCCTTAATCTCCAACTCATACTGTTCCCTCTTTTTTACCTTTATTCCTAATCCTAGACCACCAAGATACTATTATATATAAAACTGTGCCCTCTTTTTACCATACCTCATAACAGTAACCTATAGTAAATGGAGCACTTTTTACATTAATACAGTTCCTGCAAAGTAAAAATAATCAAAAAAGCTACTACAAACTTTAAAAAAATTTTAAAAACTATGTAAACCCCCTTATAATAAGCGTTACAAAAAGTTAGTCATGTCAATGTTCTAACTTGTTTTATCTGTCTTCTACTGATAGACGTTAGACTTATTCTAATCCTATCACCCTTAAACCTCTGAACGTTCAATTTACCCATTAAAACCAGTATAAAAACCTGCGCTTAATTTGTGACCTATTGACAAATCGAACTCCCATTATTCCCCTCCACCCCCAATATTCTACTGAACCCTCTCCCCCCGATATTCCACTGAACCCCTCACCTCATTATCACCGTCGAAACCGCGGTCGGACAAAAGTGTTGTGTTAGCTGTTAACAAGGCCGCGACTGAATTGCCTTTGATGGAGTTGTGGGGAGGACAAAAAAAGAGAAAAGAAACCAGTCTTGGCGATGATTGCGCGTTGATTGGAAGGTTTCGATTCATCAACAACGCTGCTAATGGAATTTGCAACTAAACCACCACCCGACGTTCCCTTAATTAACATTCCGTTTTAATTAAACCTCCTCACCTACATTCAACTATGCGTATAGGTTGAGGTAAAACGAGGTGAACAAGGATTGAGAAAGTGTCATATTTAAAAAAGTATAAATTAAAGCATAATGTCATAGCAAACAACTATCAAAACAGCAATTGTAAACATATTGTGAACTCTTGTTTTGATAAATTTTAAGTACAGCTTGAACAGCTGAATTTAATAAAGAAGAAGGTTAGATTAAAGTATAATCATTATATAGTTGACCAAGCTAAAATAAAAACAAGATTTTAGTTATAGGAAGTCAATGATAAGGACAAGACAGAGACTAAAGTCAAAGCCAAGACAAAAGTTAAGCCGAAAGAGGTCAAGAACTAACACTTGAGATAAGACTAAAACTACGTCTAAGGCTCTGGGCTAGGGCTCTGGGCTAGGTCTCCTCTGGGCTAGGGCTTTGGTTAGGGCTCTGAGCCAGGGCTCTGGGCTAGGGCTATGAGCTAGGGCTCTGGGCTAGGGCTCTGGGCTAGGGCTCTGGGCTAGGGCTCTGAGCTAGGGCTCTGGGCTAGGGCTTTGGGCTAGGGCTCTGGGCTAGGGCTCTGGGCTAAGGCTCTGGGCTAGGGCTCTAGGCTAAGGCTATAATAATCTTACTAAACTCATTTTAATTTCTTCTAGACATAAAAGTAGCTCAATCCAAGATATATTGTTTCGAACTGAACAGCTCGTTTTTTGATTAATGCTTCATTGATTACAGCGCAATACTTTTTTTATATCCGAGCTGACTAAACAAGATATTTGTCATATTAAGCGACAGAAAGAAACGTCAAAAGACGTGTTGCGATTAAGACAACATACCACACATAGCCACGTTACTACTTAATTCTTTATTACACAAATTTGTTATATAAAGTTATGTAATAATGAGTTATAATAAGTTGTTCAAATAATTCAGTGCCCCACCTTAAAATTTGTTAAAGAGATTATAGGGCACAGAATTATTTGAACAATCTACTTATAAATTTTTTGTAATGAAAAAGTGTTGACGTTAAGAAAATATGTAGGTCCGTTTCACAAATTTTAAAGAAAAAACAGTTTTCACTGCCTGATAACCTTCATAATTACAACAATTTACTGCCCCACACCCTTTAAACTCCATCTCTTTACATTATGAGTAATTGTTGATTTTCTTACTTTACAACTTATCACTTCCCAGTTTTTGCTTTATAACAATTATCAACCCCACCATTACTCTCGCCCTTTACACAGCTGATCACTAAACCAAAAGATCAGGGAGTTGTTTACTCCCTAAACAGCTTCCCTTTCTTTTAACGTCAAGATAGTATATTATACTACCCTACCCTACCCTACCCTACCCTACTCTATCCTACCTACCCTACCCTACCCTACCCTACCCTACCCTACCCTACCCTACCCTACCCTACCCTACCCTACCTACCCTACCCTACCCTACCCTCTTTTCTTTTCCCTGCCCTGCGTTACCTTTCCTTCCCTACCGACTTTACCTGACTTACCCTAAACTTCCGCAACCTATCTTATCCTATCCTACCCTGCTCTACCCTGTCTTGCTCTATAATACTATAGCTTATCAGATTGCACCTTTCCCTACCCTATCATCTGTTCTGAAGTTTTACGCTGCTAAAAATTTCTTCACACCCGCTATTTTGCCATGCTCAAAAATTCTTTCGCTTTAAAGAACTTACCCTGCCCACATTTTTGCCCCCTCCCCTATATTTTAACAAATTCAAATTTCTTTTGGCTTTGAAAATTTTACACCGCCCAAAATTGTCTTTTGCTTAATATTTTACCCTGCCCAACATTGTCCTTTAGCCATAAGTTGAACCTGCTCAATTTCGCCTCTCGACCAAAATTTCCCCCTGCCCAAAATTTTCTTCGCCAAAAAAATTATTTTTTTATCTTACCATATTTCATTCTACCTACCTCAATTATAAACAATGTCACCCACATTAACAACTATGCCCAACTTTGTTTCTCCACTAAAATTTCCCCCCCCCCCCCTTCCTCCCTGTTTTTTGCCAAAAGCTTCCCCTTTTACCTTACCACATCTCACCCTACCCACCTCAAATACAAACAATGTGACCCACATTAACAACCATGCCCAAGTTCAAACAAAGCCTTCTCTTCCTCAATATTACCAATCGCATTTACTCTGTAAAGCAACAGAGTAACGGTGTTGTAATGCGAAAAAGGCCAATGAAATTAATTGAACCGTTTCTTAAATTAATACCCAAACTGGTTTCTCCCTTTATTTGTTCGAATTTTGTGTGTAAACTATCGAATACAATAAGAAAACAGTTGACATTCTCAAGGTTACAACAGTAAGACTAATGAAATCTGTCGCTTTTCTTGTTTCGTTTTGTTTCCAACATACTTCAAGCCATTAAAGCTTGTAGGCTTGTTAAGGAAGAAGGTGGTAGGAAGAAATTGGGGAAAAGAGGGGAGGAGTGAGGAACGAGAGGGAGCAAAAAAGTGGGGGGGGAGAGGAATATTTTTTTAAAAAACAAAAAAAAATTTTTTTTGCAATTCACACTCTTCCTGCGAAAATAAAAAATCACACACACGCTCATCAAAATTTTTTCCCTGAATTCTCACCCTCCCTCCCTTCCCCGATATTTATTAATAAAACCCAAAGTCGATGGCCTCCTCTACCCCGCAGAAAACTAAATCCAACCCATCAAGCCTAAGCGAATAGTCCCTTTCTTTTGCCATAACCCATGCCCTCAAAAGTAAATTCAAGACAACTAGCCTACGGCAATAACCCCCACCTGTTTGTCCTAGCCCATGGCTTTTAAAACTAAACCTTCCCGTCAAGCCTAAGAAAAGCAACCCTTTCTTTCATCCAAACCCATGCCTTATAACCTAAACTTACCCCTGCAGCAATAAATTCACCCTTTTGTCCTAATCCATAGTCTTCATAGTAAATCTAACTCGCCTATCCTAAAGCAATCATCCTTCATCTATTTCTTAACCCGTGCACTCAATACTAAAACTAAACCAATAAGCCTAATACAATGATCTTCCTACTCCTCCATACTTAAAAATAACTTGTCAAGCCAACCACAATAACCCCTTCCATTTTTTCTAAACCATATCGCCAAACTAAATTTAATAAGCCTATACTAAAAATGAAAAACCCACCCCCCCCAACAAAAAAGATACTAAATCAGAAGCCTAAAAATCCAAATTAAACCTTTATTCGTCATATTATCAAGAAAGCAAGGAAACGTAACTAATTTGATAAGTTCCACTATTGGAATCGAGCTGGTGCATTAAGCAAATGCGGAGTTCAGCCACGTCGACGCAGCCAAAGTCAAAGTTTGCAAACTTCGCCAAGACCTCGGAGGTATCGAACACTTGCTGAAAAACGTGGTAATTACAGACGGAAAGGGGAATAATGTGAATCATGACAAAAGAATGTGACCAGCTAATGGTTCGGCTTTTCTTTTAACTTGCCTTTTTTCCGTCGTATACGATTATACGAACGCCGTAGAAGAAGGAGTAGCAGGGTTACGTAAGAATTTAAAATTTTATTTCAATTTTCACCTTATTATTGTGTAGTTAAAGAGTACAGAGTAAGGTAAGACTAAAACAGACAAAATACCGTAATAACGGTATTGAAGATTACTGTAACAAAGGTTAGGGTAATGTAAGATAGAATAATTTCTGTAAAGCATGTATGTTCAGCAAAGTGGGGTAAGGTAGGATAGAGTAGAAAAGAAAGGTTAGAGTAGAAAAGAATAGGATAGAGTACGATACAGTAGAGTAGGATGGGTAGGTTAAAGTAAGGTACAGGGAAGTAGGTAAAGTACAGTAAAGCAGTGTAGAGCAAGATAATATAAAATAAGTCAGGGTACGATAAATTGAAATAGAACCAAATCAAAAGTAAGGGTTACTGCAAGGTAACGTAAGACTACAGTACTACCATCACAGTACGGCTACCACAAAATTAATTAGCACCTACGTTATAAATCTAGCAAAAATGAAATCTACCCTGTTATAAAAACTAATTAACTTTACTTTTACAATAAAATACAAAATCCTCCGTACTATCACATAATATAACACCTACCTCCTTACTCCAGACTTTTGCCAAAGTCATGTGTAATACCGTTCCATCATTTTTGATCTTTTTACCCAAATCCATTTCCCGTAACGCATCGTAAACCAACTTCCTAACCTCATTCAACTTATCCCCACTTGGTTTTGCAAATAAAACTCTGGTTTCTGTACCATCCTCATCTCCAAAGTGTCCTAGACCTTTGATACTCACTTTCATCGGCTTGTTTTTGAGTAGCGCCCTAGAAATAAGACTTTTAAATATAAATAACAACTTTTCAAACAAAATTGTTGAAAAATTCACAAAGAATTACCTTATTTTAGTCTCAACCAGTTCATCAATCCTCTTCCCAATTTTTTCAACTTCATTGTCATCAAACAATGTCATAATTGATAGTGTCAAGTGTAATTTGCCCCTCAATACCCAGATATTTGGATCAATCTAAAGAATTTTTAAATCGAAAACAAATGACTTACAATAGCCACCGTTGATACCTCCTCTTTAAACTTTTCATAATTACTCATAATAGGCTCAACATTCAGAGGTAAAGATACAAAGTGAGAAGGGCCTGATCGTTCTCTTTGTGTACACAAAAACAACTCAATTTGATCCAAACAACTTTCCACACAGCTCTTGCCGACCGTCGAGTAAATTACTGAAAAACAAAGGTGTATAACATAATATAGCTCTGAGTTTTGCGCTTTTATTCTTTGAAATTTTAATAAAAACCCTTTGAAAGAGTGAATATCACAAAATAAAGTAAATTAAGATTTTAAAAAATGTATCGGAGCTTAAAAACGATTAAAACAGCATGTTCACCATCTTACCAACAGGCGAACTTGATCCTTTTTGAGGTATTTGAATATTACATCTCGTAGACTCTTCCATCTTCTTCTTATTCATAGCCTTAGTCCCAATAAACCTTCCCATCAATAAATCTGGAACATAAGCCCTAAATTTCAAAATGAAACTTTAAATATTACACTTACTTTCCCATCCATGACTTCTTGTCCGAATCATAAGAGATCCTGCCACTTTCATCAACCTCATGGTCTTCCTGGCGTTCTTCATATTCATAGGCATCTAAACACAAAAAAATCATTAATAAAGTGTTTTAAAGCTCACCAACATTGACATTTCCTTCATCTACATCACTTCCATCCGAGTCAAAGTCTTTCACATTTCCTTGCTTCTGCTCATGATCATAAATACGTTCAACTGGAATGTTTCGGCGGTAAACACATCCATCAACAATATAAACGTGAGAATTCACTGGATTCATATCTGTTTTACATAAAAACGAACAAAAACTTGTAAAAAATATTATTTATCAGAAAATAAAAATTCGGATAAATAATTTTTCACGACCTGCAGACATTCGGACGCGAGTCGCCATCCGGATGCAAGAATTTTTGTTTTGAAATTTAGCGCTATTCGAAGGAAAAACTTTGTTAATCGTCTAAAAGTACAGTAATTTCCTTGTGGATGTGTAAAACTGATGGCTAATAGAAGCACCTGGATAAGTCTTTACAAAGAATTGCGAAGAACGGCAAATCAAGTAAGTTATGAGGACTTTAATTTAGATATTTTTCAGTTCCCTCAATACAATTATCGCGAGTTTGCTGGTCGTCGAATTAGGGATTATTTTGAGGCAAACAAAAGTGTCACTAACCAGGATCAACAAAAGGCTTTGTACAAGGTAATATTTTATTTATTTTGTTGATTTTTAGGTATTTTAAAAGGTGCTTTGGATTGTTTATGGTTTGCTCAAGTTATTTTTGAAAATTCTGTTTCAGGAAGCAGTTGAAAGTCTTGAGAAGCTGAAAAGACAAGTTGTGGTATCTAAACAGTATCCTTATCGGCCTCTTGTTATTGAACAGCCAAAACCAGCCTCTCTTTAGACTAATCTACATCAACAACATCTACCACAACATATTTTTTTAAAATAATCTTTATCAATCTATCTAATATTTTACTCAAATAACTTATATTACTTTTGGAATAATGAAGGCTTGTCCAAAGTGCAAGTCTAACCAATATACGAACCGAGCTCTTGTTATGATGATCAATGAATGCGGTCATCCTTTGTGTCAGAACTGTGTAGATAATATCTTCGCCAGAACTGCCAATAGATGTCCTTACGATGGGTGTGAGAGGGTGTTGAAGAAGAACAGTTTTTGGGTTCAAGTGTTTGATGATCCGAGGATTGAAAAGGAAAACTTTATCAGGAAGAAGGTTACGAAGGTGAGGGATGTTACGCTTGATTAAAAATTGGTTTTTAAAACTCTTATGTCTAATTCTTATCAGAAACGGTAAATAACACTTATTTCTAGGTGTACAACTTTATGGAAGACAATTTCGACACTTTACAAGAGTACAACGACTACTTAGAGCACGTAGAAGAGCTGGTTTGGAAACTTGTTCATGGTGAAGATGTTCAAGCTGTAGAAGATGAGATTGCTGAGTTTAAGGACAAGAACATAGATCAAATTGAACGGAATAAACGACGCTTGAATCCTGATGATCAATGGATCAAAGAAGTTTTGGATGAAGAAGCGAAAGCCGCAGCTCTGAAGCAAACTGATCCAGCTAATGATGTGAGTTTATTTTTATTGTTTTTGATGTTTAGGGGGTGCTGAATACTTGGTTAGCAGAAGGAAGGTTAGTCTATAGGAAGATATTCTGGCTGCAACTGCAATTTTTTTGAATATTTTGTAAAATCAGATGTTGTAGTAGCTAATTTTCTGTTTATGCTGAGAAAATCTTGAAAAAACTAATGTTTACTTTTAGTTGAACTCAATTTTGGAAGAAATCAACAGCAAACCAAGATCTATTATCAGTGAGCTCCGAGATTCCGATTTGCCAGCTGAAATGATACTGGATAGGGAAAGAAAGGTTCAAATAGAAGCGGAACTGGCCGAAAAGGAGGAACGAGAAAGGAAGAAGAAGGAAAAGTCAAGTAAGCATTACTTTTTTAATTATTTCTACAGCTTTTTATTGTTGTTTTAAGTTTGTTTTGCTATGTTAATATTAATAGAAGAGTAATCTGTGTGCTTGTTAGATCTATCTTCTTGTTTCTGGGGTTTATGTTAATATTAACATGAAATTTTTGTCTAAATTATGAAAATACTCTACTTCAACTTACATTGACTTCAAACACATTCATTTTTAGGTCGTCGTCGCGTAACAGACACAGCTTCATTCGGAGTAATCAGAGTGGCAGGAGCTGCTTATGTTCACGAGCTACCTCAACTTCCGATCAATGGTCCAGCAGTGCCATTGTTGGAGGATATGGCCACAATTGGCTACCTTCAGAATGTCCGAAGACCTAACGATGCCTCTTTGGCCGGAGGATTCAGATCCGAATTGGCTTGTGCTCGCGCTTTGTTCGAACTGCGATGGGATTTCAATTTGGTTGGATAGGATGTGTCTTATTGCTGATTGGAGCTTGTGAATCTGTTATGAGCAGGATCTTCTGAACCTTCGTTTTGAAATTGATTTTATTGAATCATAGGATGTGAAATTGATTATTTTAGGCTCTTATTGCATTTATTTGATGTAAAACTTATATTCACATTGATTTTTTAAGTTTTAAGGTATTTTTGAGCCGTTTTGTTGATGTTCTTATTGTTTGATTTTACTTTGTAGATGTTGTCTTTGAAAGCTTTCTTTGATGATGAAGAGGGTTAGGTCGTATTTTAGGTTTGAATCTTGTGTTATACACCTCAAACATGTGTTTTAGGACTTAAATTTTTGTTTTAGTAGTTTATTGATAATGTTTTGGCAGATTTTATGATATTGTGAATAAATTTGAACTTTATTTTAATTGTATTTTGATTTGCGGAGGTATAGGTTTTTATAGCCGACTATATTTTAGAGGTATAGCTTTGATAGCCGACTATGTATTTTTGATTTTTTGCTTATTATTATGTTCTACTTGATGATAATTGAGTAGATTTGATTAGTGTGACTTTATTTTTGGTAGTAAAAGATTAGGGTTGTTATACATTTAAAAAGCTGAAAAGCATACATATTTTATTGATATTAAGATGACAAAACGCTTAAAACTTCGAATTTCACGTTGAAAAAGGTGAAAATGATTGTTCTTTCAGCATGGCCCAGCTTGATGACTTTTACACGGCGGTGCGGCATCTGAACGCCATTGCCAAGGACGAATGCGAAAACGCCAGCAAGTATTTAGCCAGCTTCCAAAGCTCTGTCGAAGCCTGGAGCGTGGTGGACAGGGTCCTCGGCGAGGCCAAGGATCCGGCCGCTTGTATCTTCGCCGCCCAAACATTAAGGCGCAAAATGATAAGAGATTTCAAACAACTACCCGAGAATACCCACGAATCTTTGAGAAGTTCTATTGTTGGTCATTTAACGTGAGTTTCTTTTTGAAATTTTGAAAAAATGAATTTTAAGGCGAAATTTTGATGATTAATGGCAAAAACTTTCTTTAAAAGACATAAATCGACAAAAAACTTTTTTTTTACAAAACTAAAAATGCCAAGAACTTTCTTTACAAAACAGGAAAGAGCAAGAAATTTTTTTATAAAACATAATCTAAGAAAAAATATGACAAATTTTGTTATTTTTGGTCAAAAATCAAGGTTTTCATCCACTTTTCGACTACAATTTAAAAAAATATTACCGTCTAATTTCAGAGTATTAGAAACAAAGCTAGGCGAAGCATATAGGCCAGTTTCCACACAGCTTTGCGTAGCTTTGGCCGACCTATACCTTCAAGTACCTACATGGAACAGTTTCATCGCACAACTTTTGAACCAGTTTGCCGAGTAAGTTTATTTTTGATATTATTTGAAGTTTTTTGAATGTTTTTGAAATGAATGACAGATAATGATTAGCTATTTGATTAAAACTTGAGATAAACGCACTGTGCTGAATTAAAGAAGCTTGCACTGTGCACTTTTTGATTTTTAAATTGGGACAAAACTAAATTAAGTAAAAGGTTTATAATGTTATAGTATGCTTATAGGTGTCTTAAACTGACTTTTTGTTATTTTATTTCTTAAAATTTATTTGCTTAATATCTTACTTTTTTAAATTTATTAATTTTGCACTGTGCAGAATGAAAAAGTGCACGGTGCACTTTTAAAATTTGAAAATCTGACGAAATTAAATTATGGAAAAGGTTTATAATATTATAGTATGCTCCAAGGGGTCTGAAACAAACTTTTAGTTTTTTTATTTTTTTATTATTATAATAAGTTATCTTTTGATGTCTTAATTTTAAAGAAGTTGCACGGTGCAAATATTCTTAGCCATTTTTCAGCGTATGTTTAATAGTTTTAAGGAATTTTTGTTTTTATTTTAAAATAATTTTTGATTTCAGAAAAGCCCAACATGACATCAAGTTTGCTCATATTCTACTAGAATTGTTCAAAGTTTTTCCAGAAGAACTTCAGAATCAGAGTTTGAAGATTGGCGACAACAGAAGATACGCTGTACAAGACGAATTGGCTAGTCAAACAGAAGCTGTCGTCTATTGTTTGGTGGGTTATTCATTGGTTTTATTTTTTTTGCGTTGGCATGGGTGCGGACGGGGGGGGGAGATACATTTAGTGCTATACTTTATTATAGTACAGTAAATATTTAACGTAAAAATTGTTTTACAGTAATGTTAATGAAGTAGTATACTTTTTCTTTTAGGAACTAATATGTAAAGCATCCACCTCAGACCTCCAAACTAAAGCCATAACAACATTGGGGTCATGGTTAACAAACAAGCGATGCCCATCTGATGTCGTTTGTCGAAGTTATTTTTTCCATTCGATATTGGATGTTATTGTAAGTTCAGTTTTGAATTTTGAAGGTTTTTTAAAATTTTTTATAAAATTTTAATTTTTGCACTGTGCAGTTTTTGAATTAAAAAAAAATTTGAAATTAAAAAAATATTGTTGTAGGCAAATCCAAAGTGTCCAGAGGACGTTCATGTGGCGGCGATCTCTACGATATGTCAAGCAATGACATTCTGTGAAGACCTAGCTCGAAACGAAGCCTTGGCCAAACTCATAATGGAAAAGACCTTCCAAACCGAAGCTGCTTTCGATGCCGCAGGCAAAGAAGACGATACTGATAAGTAGGTCTTTGTAATGGTTTTTAAATTTTTTTTTATATTTGCATATTTCAAAAGACTTTGAATTTCTGAAATTTAAAATTAAAACAAACTTTGATTTTAGGTTAACATCCTACGGCCGTTTGTACGCCGAACTCTGTAACATGCTACTAGAGCCAATAGTAAACACACCCGGCCACGACTTTGGAAACCTGAAGTCATTGGAACTAGTGAACATTGTGACGGAATATTGTGATCATTCTCTGGTTCAAACTACGTTTGACGTGTGGTACCGCCTATCAGAAGCCTTATATTACCTAAATGATGAAGATTTCCAGGAAAAAAGGGTCTTTTTCAGGCCGTTTGTGGAAAAGTAGGTTGATAAAAGCACTAAAACTGACTTTACTGTAGTGTACTATTTGAGTTTTGGCTAAAATATTGTTTCTAAAAGGTCAAAAAGTACAGAGAAAGCAATTTTTGCCATAATATAGTGATAAAGAATTGTCAAACCATTTCAGATACGTCAAAAACCTAACTAAAACTTGTCGATTCGACCCGAATTTGGATGATATTCCATCGGAAACGGACGATTTTGTCGACTTTCGGTACCAAGCTCAGGATAGCATAAAGGACATTGTCTTCATAATGGGCACATTGGACTTGGTTGAAAGTGTAAGTGGTGTTTACGGTGGTTTGTATTGGTATAGGGTAATTTTTTAAGGAAGAAAGTTGATTTTCAGTCGATTTTATAGGAGTTTTTTTATTTAAAAATGTATTTATTGACTTTTAGGCTTGCTTAAATTATTGGCGGCTGCGGGAGATAAGTGGGGTGGGTGAATGGGGGTGGATCTACTCGTTTGGTTTTTCAATTTTTTGTGTGTTTTGATATTGATTTAGGTAAAAAATGATATTGCTTTAGGTCTAAAATGATATAGATTTAGGTCTTAAAAAGTTTATGGTAAAGTACGACTTATCGTAGTTTAAAAAAAAGGTTTTTAGGTTATGGAAGGCATTCAAGCCAGTATTGAACGAAATGCCAAATGGGACGAAATGGAAGCCGGCTTGTTCATAATCAAAGCGGCTGCCAGTTCTATTGTAAAGTAAGTTCAACTTTATTGAAAAAGGTATTAAATTTGTTTCAAAGCTTGATTTTGGCGAAATTTTAAAAAGGTTGGTCACGGTGTGGCAACGGAGTAAGGCACGGAACTGAAGTGCTATGTACGGGCCAGGACACGGAGGAGGGCATGGAAAATTGCCAATGCTTTGCTCTGTGTGAAACCCTTAATACTGTGTTTTACTACTTTGGTTACTTCAGGGCTGGATGTTTTGGTGTGGTAGAGGGGAGGAAAGGGACGATAAAAATTTTTTTGTGTTGATTGGCTTTGTGATTGCTTAAATTTTTGTTTGTTTGTTAGCTTGAATGGGCTGATAAAGCTATGGTTTTGCTAACAAACTTTGATAAAACTTGCTAATTTATGAAATTTCAGAGGTGATGAGACGATAACGCCAAGAGTTGTACAGCTCATCCTTCGGATACCTCACAATGCCCACATAATGGTACTAAAAACGACCATCGAACTTATTGGAGAGCTGAGCGAATGGTTGGCAGATCGGCACGTGGAAATTGGTAGGGTTTGGCGTTTTTAAATTTTAAGTTTAGAAATGGATGGGGCGGATTGTGCGGATACAAAAATTGGGCCCGGCTCTTTTAAAGGCCTGCCTTTCACAAAAAAAAGTTTTTGACAAAGCCATTATAATTCATATTTTTAGTTGAATGCACGGAATGGCTGCTGAAACTAGAAGAACACATGATAAAACGCCTTCTGAAGACGTGGTCAGGAGCTCTACAAGCCGTCACTTCCGACGGATTCACTCACTTATCAACCTTTTTCGAAAAAATGTACACAGCCTTGGAGTTGATTCAAACTTGGGAGGGAAATGTCAAGGATATTGATGAGGCTGCTCAAGAGATTACTAAAGGTATTTTTTTAGGTATTAATTTGGATTTTTGAGGATTTTAAATTAAAAAATGGGGTACAAAAGTCTTGTCAATTATTTTCATTGTCTTTTACGGCTAAAAGCGACAAGATTTTTTAACTTTTTTAAAAGTTCTAAATTTTTTAAAATTTTTTTGGAATTTTTAAAAACCGGTTGGCACTAAGAAATTACATTTGAAATCTGGAAAAACCCGGCTGGCACTAAAACAATCACAAGGTGATATTATAATCGTTTTTTTTTCGAATCGAAATTTGATATCAGCTGTTCGTTTTCAGCGGCCACGAACCTCCTGAACAATCGGCCTAGCTCGGAAATCGCTCAAGGACTGGCCACTCTTCTCACTCATCCCCTTCACCATTTACAAAATGTGAGTTTCTAACTGATTTTTGATGAGATTTTTGGTGTTTTGCAGTTGGTATGATAAGAAGTCTAGGGAAGAGGGGACGGTTACGCATATCAGGGAAAAAGTGGCGGTGAAAAAGGGTTTGGATAGGGGAGATCAAGAGTTTAGGGCAAGATGGCGGTCAAGAAGTCTCGGGAAAGGTGTCGGTCAAAAAGTCTAGTGAAATGTGGAAAATATAGTGACATGTCTAAAAAGTCTTGTCGCTTTTTAATGGAAAAAGGTTTGTATAAAAGCGACAAGTTTTTTTTTGATGTTTTATGTGGTGCTATTGGCATTTGAAAAAATAGGAGGCACGGCTAGGACTTGGCATTTTGAAAAAGAGGGGGGGGGGTATTAAAATTTTTTCGTAAGTTCTTAAACGGGTTTTTTCTTGTTGATCTTCGAAAAATTTTTTTGTGGTTAAAAAGGCACAGGTAGTTACAGAGCATTGAGGATTTGGTTTTTTTATGCTCTGTTATGGCACGGCTATTTGTAGTGGATGTTTATTGATTTTTTGAAAGGGTGTTGGATTTCAAGGCTTGTTGTATGTGGAGTTTGCTTATTGGATATGAAGTTCAGTGGACATAAAAATGCTTATTCAAAAACTGTTTATGTAGTCTTGTAACAGTTTGTTTATTTTCGAATCACTTGAGCAGTTTTTCGTTTTTATTGTGTTTGTTCAAAGCGCTGTAAATGCGACGATTAACCGCGATTTTCCTTGACCATTACGACTTTATTCGACTTTGAAGCGGATTTTTATTTAAAGTTTTTGTCGATAAACTCTACCCAACCCTATCTTACCCTACCTTACTCTGTCTTACCTTTCCTTACTCTACATTTTTCTTTTTATCCTATCCTACCGTTTGTTAGCTTCGCTCTACTATGATCTACCGTGTCTTTTGTCTCTTCTTTTTCTACACTTTTTCTTCTTTGTTTTCTTAGCACTATCTATCTTGAATATACAGTAGTAATTTTATATTTAATAATTTTGTCATTTTTAATATGAAAATTAACAAAATTTCTTTAGATATGCCAAAACCCACAACTACGAGTTCAAGAAAAACATGTCAGAACTCGAGAACAACTCTTTCTCGACCCGCTGGCATGGCTCGACCGCATCACCTGCGTATACCGAGTCCTCAAGCCCTGGAGTGAACAACAAGACTTTAAGAATAGAGTACAACTAGAACGACATCAGCAGATACCCGTAGCATGGTACGAACACAGTGTTACAGTAGCCAGACAGATCTCCGAAGTTTTCAAGACTTTCAAAGACGACTACAGAATCATGGAACATTCGTGTCGTGCCGTGCGATTTGTGGTCAGATCGATGGGTTGGCAGTCGATCAACTTTATACCGGATTTGGCGCATCAGGTAGGGGTTTTTGGGGGAAAGGGAGGGGGTATGGGCTGGGAATTTAAAAACTGTTTTTTATTTAAGGGGATAGTGGGGACGGAGTTGGGTTGGGTTTGCTTTTGAGAAAAAAAGATTAACTTTAGGACTTATATTTAATGGGCGGGGTAAAAATTGTTTTGGGGGAGGATTAAAATTTTTTTTTGGTGTGGGTTAAGCAAGGTTGATATTTAAGTTCATAAGTTATTATTTAATGGGCGGGGTAAATAATAAAAATTTTCGGGGGGATTAAAAAAATTTTTTTTTGATTTTGAATGAAAATGCATTTTTTGTTTTACAGTTGGTGGAAATCTACAACGAATACTCACATTCTTGTATCTTATACTTGGCAAGTGTAATAGTAGATGAAAATGGCAACAATCCAGAGTTACATGAAGGACTAATTAATTTGCTGAAGGTAGGCTTTTTAACGGTTTCATAAGGTTTTTATTTTTAATGTTTTATTGGCTATTTTTTATACACAGTTTTAATATTTTAAAATTTAAAATAAATTGTGACATTTTTAATTCTACCTAATTCCAGTACCTATCCCAAAAAGCGTTTGCCGTCCTGAACTCGGGCGAAGGCCCGCAGCAACATCCAGAAACCATCGACGATCTATACCGTCTTTCGGTACGATACTGTCTCCGCTTGCCAGTACCGTTCTTTCAAGAACAAGTGGCAGAACAACTGATCGAAGTCGGCACCTACCTCATTGAAACCCCACATCAAGACGCCAACAAATCGGTGCTGTTTTTCATCACCGAGGTCATCAACTTTGCTACCTCGGACCGAGTACCACTCCAGTACCAAGCAGGAGCACAAATCGCCAAAAGTCTGATCATAAAGTACGGTAACAAGATTGTATGGCACTGTATTCACGGCTCAATATACCACCTATCGGCTCACATTCAATACGAGGTTGCCGCCGTTCTAAAGCTTCTTCTACAAATTTGTCGGCCGGAAGTCGACCACTGGGTCGACGTTGCCATTTCCAATCTGGACAAGGACTCGGGCCTAACTGCCACTACAGAACAACTTCAAACCTTCAAAATGAAGTTCATGGCGGCAACGAGGACGGGCGACATCAGTAATGAACTTAGGGATCTGTCAAGACTTTACACATGAGTACTGGGTGAAGGTGAATATGATACCGATTGTACTATTATTAATATTTGAATGGTTTGACAGAGTGGTCTTAGTTGGTCATATTGAGATAGATTACACTATTAATAATCTTATAATGGCTTAATATTGTAAATGTAGTACCGTTTGTACTTTTGGTAATCTAGAAGTATCTTTCTATGGATGTCTATAACTTTTTAAGTATGCTATGGAAATTTGAAGTACAACTTGAATTACTAAAATTGTGATTATAGTACTCGTCTTGATTAGTATTGAATTTTAATTAAGGTATTTGTCCTCCTTATAGTACTAAATCGTAGCTAGAGTAATAGCCTTGATTAAAGTACCAAATTGTAGCTGTAGTGCTCGTTTCTATTACGTAACCAAGTGTGGGTAATATTAAGTATTTTGGGGTATTTCAATGAATTTTACAATTTTCGACCATATTTCTTATTATAGTTGTGACCTATTTTAATTTTTTCGAGATCATAAGGTACAGTAATAGGATAACTATTTCGGTTATGTTAATACGGTAATACTATACGGTTCAAACTGTATGACAATACAGTAAAAACACGGTAAAACACAGGGTTAATTTTTGGTTTATAAGTGGGTTTAATATAGTGTTAGGTTGTTCAAATAATTCTGTGCTCCTAATTTCGAAAAATTTGTTTTGAAGTGGGCATATAATTATTTGAACAACCTAATATATTAGAGTAAATAAAAACTTTTATAAAGATTTGATATTAAGATGGTACTGAATAGTATGAAAACTGAATTTACTTTTTTAAAATTTAAATTCAAGTCTAATTTGATTGTTAAGCTTTTCTGTTAGATTCTCAGCTATTTGTGCTTTGTTGATTTGATTTTGTCACATAATATTATTATTTCATTAAGTTATGGGTAGTGCCGAATAAATATTCTTAACGTTAATATCCATATTGGTGTGGTATCTTTGTGAGTTATCTGTTTTTACAGTATTATATTTATGAAAATATTATACATATGGCATGGTGAGGGTTGGGCTAAAGAATTTAGTGCGAGGCTGGGCTGAATTTTTAAAAATTTTTGTTTTTTTAGAAGGGCGGATTTTGAAATATTTTGCTTTTGGGTTGTTTTTATTTTATTTTTTGTTAGGGGTGGATTTTGATTTTTTTAATTTTTTGTTAAGGGCGGATTTTGAAACAAAAATTTGGGGCGGATTTTTGAAAAAAAAAGTTTGTTAAGGGTTGATTTTCGATTTTTTGAAAACGAACAGGGACTTGACTGTTTTTAAAGTGGCAGGAAGCATTCTCTTCCCTTCTGCAATACGCTAATATTCTCTACCCATTCTTCTCCTTCCCCCTTTCCAAACAACCTTTCCATTCGATATTAAAATTACAGTAGCTCAAATTCTACTTTTTTCCATTACAGCACACTTTATAACTAAATAGATTGAAGATAACTCTGATCAAAGTTGTAGTGTCTTAATTTCCAAAAATGCCGCGAAAACCGGACGAAAAGCAGGAATCCGTCTCGAATTGTAAGTTCACCTCAACCCCAATACAGTACTGTTTAGTAAAGGCACGATTCACAGAAGCCAGCGACTTCAACCTCGCCAACCAGCTACAGGAAGCCGAGTACAAAGAGTTTTACGAGAACAACCGCAACTCTCGCCGACTATCGTCTCAGGACCACAAAATGTCACAAGAAGAGCACAAGAAGGTGCTGGACGAGTACCTGAACAGTTTGAGTGAGATCGAACGAAAAGATGCCGAATTTGCACTACAATTACAAGAAGAACTGGAGAATGAAGAGAGGCTAGCCCGAGAGAATCAGGCCAAAGAGGACGAGGAGTTAGCCAGACGGCTGGCACAAGAGGACCGTGTGGGATCGTCGGGCTTGGCATTACCTACAAATCGAGTCGGACCTTCTGATGAAACGATTCGAAACAATGATGGGATACCTGCGAATGAGGCGGTAAGTATGTTATGGTTGGTTGGAAAATTACATTTTTTATATCACAGAGGATTCGAAAATGCCTTTTTTTATAATATAGTAAAATTGAAATTAAATTTTTTCTATTAGGTTGTTCATTTAATTATGCGCCCTCTTATCCCACAAATTTGTTTTGAGAGAGGGCGCAGAATTAAGTGAACAACCTAATATTAGGTTGTTCATTTAATTCTGCGCCTCCGAGTTCCAAAAATTTGCGTTAGAGGCACAGAACTATTTGAACAAGTGGGAAATTCAATAGGTTTTAGGTAAGTTGACGTTTGGAAGACTGTAGTAGGGTAAATTAAAGTCGGGCTAACTATTATGAGACAGAGCACGATAAATTGGAAAAGGGTAGAGTACAATAATTTAAAGTAAACTACGATAGTGTAGCTAAAGTTACAGCTTACAAGGAAGATGCTCAATCTTCCCCGCTCTAGATGAAGCTACAGATTTTTTCTAGGGTGTATACCTATAGTATAGCTATAGTAGTTGCTCTTACTTTACAAATTACTGTAAAGTTTGTAAAAACAAACAAATTACAGCCAAAACCTTGTAAAGAAAGTTCTTGCAAAATCCGAAAAATCAAACAAAATGACATTTTATATCCATTAGAAACAAAATCATTGCCAAAATTTTAGGACTTGATTGATTTTGGGCAATCAGAATGACTACAATATCCTATATTACACACTCAAATACAGAATGAAAACACTGTCATACAATATCAACATATACCGAATGGAAACAACATCATATATCATACAAATATGTACCTGCATATATATATTTAATGGCTTTAAAATACGTTTTTCTCAATTTATGGGTCTTTTTCGACCATTTATATTGTTTTTCAAATAAATTTTGACATTTTAAAAGTGAAAAAAACGGCCGAAAAATTTTAAAATCAGTTTTATTCATGACATATGTCTTGTGTTAACGACGACCACCTCGAGATGCTCCATGACCACCCTGAGATGCTCCATGACCACCTTGAGATGCACTATTACCACCTTGACTATGACCACCTTGAGATGCACCGGAATGGCTGCTATGACCTTGAATGCTTCGACTTTGACTAGACGGTCTGGATTGGCTTGAGTTCCTCTGACTACTTTGACTTCTCTGTTTAGCTTGACTTGAGTACGTTTGACCAGTTTGACTCCTCTGTCTGGCTTGACTTGAGCTCATCTGACTGCTTTGACTTCTCTGTCTAGCCTGACCTAATCTAGGCTGACCATTTTGGCTCATCTGTCCACCTTGACTTTGACTTCTCTGTCTAACTTGACTTGAACTCATCTGACCTCCTTGCCTTGGACGTCTGGCCAAATTCCTCTGGGCCGCAGCCATATTGACTGAAGCTCTTGATCGATTTCGCCTTCTACCTCTTCTTTGACCCACTTGGCCAGAAGTCGGCTGACCATTTTGACTCATATGTCTTCCTTGACTTTGGCTTCTTTGCCTAGCCTGACGTGAGCCCAGTTGACCATCTTGAACTTGTTCTATGGCCGTATGCATTGAACGTGATCTTTGGCTTCTTCTTCTAGCTTGACTTGAGCTCAGTTGACTAGCTTGACTTGAGTTGCGTTGGCTAGCTTGACTTGAGCTCAGTTGACTACTCTGACTAGTTTGACTTGAGCTCAGTTGACTACCTTGACTAGCTTGATATGGGCTTACTTGACCACTCTGACCACTGGTCCAAATTCCCGTACTCAAACTTCGACTTCTTTGTCCTGACCTTAGGTACGGACTTGGCTGACGATCTTGATCTTGACTTCCTGGTCTAAGTAGTCCTGAGCTTGGCCGGCGGCTTGACTGACTACTAAGAGTCCCATGGCTAGTTAGACCTGAACTCAAGGTACCACTTTGACTTTCTTGGCTAGCTTGGCTTGAGCTCAATTGACTGCTTTGACTTCGGTTGCTTGATGCAGATTGGCTTGAGCTGGCCTGGCTTCTTTGATATGGACTCGGCTGTCCACTTCCCTGACTTCCTGGTCTAAGTAGTCCTGAGCTTGGTCGGCGGCTTTGGCCTTCTTGACCTGAGCTAGTTTGGCTTTGACTTCTTTGTCTAGCTTGTTTTAAAAGCACTTGACTGGGCTGATTCTGTCTGCTTAGACCAAGCAGATATGGATTTAGCTGATTCGTTTGACTTGGATGATGTTGTACTTGAACTGCAGCTATTGGGCCGACTTGAAGTTGGCCTGCTTGAGCTTGACTTCGTTGACTGGCCGAACCTGGGTTCATCTGACCAGCGTTAGCTGGACCGCGTTGACTAGCTTGATCTCCTTGTTGGTTTTGATCTGAAGCTACCTGACATGGTTGGTGTTGGCTCATCTGACCAGCTTGACCTGGGTGACCACCATGATTTGAGCCCATCTGGCCAGCCGGACCTGGATGACCACCATGGCTTGAGCCCATCTGATTAGCCTGACCTTGCTGAACACCATGACTTGAGCTTATCTGACCAACGTGATCTCCACTCAAGTTCCTCTGATCTCCAGGCAAGCTTTGCGACCTCGAGCTGTTGTTCCTTTGTCTAGCCGTCTGGATCATTTGTCGTACTCGTTCCATTCGACGATCTCTTCGATTGGCTCGGCCTCTTTGGCGTCGCTCAAAGCCAGCATCTCCTGACACTGTTCGTCGACGTCGCGCATCTCGTGGTGTCGGTGGGCTAGAGACGTTCCGTGACGCTGACGACAAGGAACGACTGCGGCTTTGAGCAAAGGAGCCCGTATCCGAAAGGAAGCCATGGTCTCGTGGGTTTGGACCAATGTAGTGAACGTTCCGGCGGGGTGAGGTTGATTGGCTGTAAAAGTATTTTCAGGATGGAGATGGCAAAAATTTTTTTACAGTCTAGAAAATATTCAAATTAGCAAAATTTACTGTGAATTTTGAGAAAAAGCTGTCGATACATCAGTGCCAGTTCTTATATCACTAGTCTCTGTCCTCAATGTCATCATGTTTCGTTCTGAAAAGTCAGATCCACTTGTCGTTGTAGATGGATTAGCGGGTCGGTTGGTTCGAAGGTACACGGATGGTCTGAAAATTTTTTAAATAAATTTTTTAAGTTACTCTGATTAAGCCTTACAAATTAGGCTAGAATACTATAGGTTAATGAGGTTAAGGTAGGGTAGGGTAGGGCAAAAAAGGAGGTTGGTTATGTGGGGTAGAGTATAATAATATTATGTTAAGACAACAGTAAACCTGGGATAGCAATAGCTGAAGGTAAGGTAGAATGCACTACGGGGTGAGAGACCGTGTAGGCCCTGCCCAGTCCGGTTCTACGAAAGAGCTAAAGTTGAGACTGGCCGGGCTTAAAACTTGGGCTGGCACGGCTCGTTTCTTACCCTTAGGGCTTGGACAGGGTGGGACGGAGTTCAAGCAGTGCTACTGTAGTATAATGGTAGGGAATGGTAAATTGGAATAGGTTAGTGAAGGCAGGGTAGGGTGGGGTAGGGTAGGGTAGGGTAAGGTAGGGTAGGGTAGGGTAGGGTAGGGTAAGATAGTTAAAGATGCATTAGGTATAGTTCTATTAGGATGAGATAATAAACTCACGGTACTGGCCTCCTATGTACAACTTCTCGACTTCGACTTGGCCGTTCCTCAGCGTGCGATTGGAACGGCCATTGATCCATTTCTACCGAACTTTCCGAACTAATTCCTTTGGCTGGCCTTCCATGCGGGCTTGGAAGCGTCGGAGTTGAGGTTTCTGTTTTCAAGTGTGTAGCCGTATTCAGAGGTTGATTTGGGTTACGGTGAGGAACGTACACTTCAACACCAGCCCCTTTTCGACCTTCGCGCGAAACCGACCGCTGACGAGATCTGCTACGGTTTCTGGAACGCGATCCTGAGCGACTGCGGTTCTGGGAACGGGATCTGGAAAGAAAGTTTTTGCAATTTTATATTTTGTAAAGAAAGTTCTTGCTATTTTATGTTTTGTAAAGAAAGTTCTTGCTTTTCACTAAAGCCTTACCTAGAAGCATCGGACTGACTGCCTCTTACACCGGTATTGTCAGGTAATGGTGATGCACTTCTGGCTCGTCGATGATTCATCGTCGATATTCTGGCCAACTCATCAGCTTTTTCCTGGGCCGGATGTCCATTATGGCCATAAATGTGTTGGAAACTCACACCCAACGGGAAACTCTCAGCCAATCGTCGAACCTCGGCGATCTCTGTGGCATAAGCAGCTGGTCGTCTCGATATCAGAATGTCGATAAGTGGTTTGTAATCAGTTCGTATCACAACATGTTCTCCTTTGTAGCCAGGCCATCGTTGTAGCTGCTCTAGTGCCATTTGGGCTGCTTTGATTTCGGCTAAACCACTTGAATGATAACTACCGTGCAGAGGCTGGGACGTGTTTAGGGGGTGGTTTTCGCCAAAGTAGATTCCCACGCCCGATGCGTAGTTACCGTGGCATGAACCGTCGGTGTATACCTATAAGGTTTCGCTTGAAAAAGGATTTTTTTTGGGGTTTACCGTAGCTTTTTAAATTTTGTCTTACGGTACTTTAATAAGACTTACTCTGCTTTACTATACAAAACTTACAGTAATAGCTCCAGGTGGGGTTTTAGGGCTTTGTGGACCATGTTGAGCTCCCCTACTAGTAGATGATCTCGCCGTATGCAGTTCACGTTGTGGCACAACATTAACCGGAGCCGGATTCACACCCAAGCGTGATGGTGGAGGTGCCGAAGAAGCGCGACGTCTGCTCACTCCGGCTGCCATTAGTCGATGAAAGTTAGTTGTAGAAGGCAACCGGTTCTTCATTCACAGTCTTTTCAAAGTAAAATTTTTGAAATTTCGAAAAATGAAACGGTGACAATTGACAAGTTTAAATTTCTATGATTTTTAAAGCTATTTTTATTTTTTGTCAAAAAATTGTTGTTAGTCACTGACCGTATTCGAACTTGTCTGGTTTTGAACGTAAGACGCGGGTGCAACCAGTTAGACTACGCAGCTTTTATCGCTTTTGAGCCTTTTGGAAAAGGTTTTTTATGTAAAATTTAAAGCTGATTTCAATAATGATAACGACTTAATTTTAAAAGTTTCGATTTTTGAGAAAAAACTTCATTTTATGGCAATAATACCTATAGTTGCCTCTTAGGGTGAACAAAGTGCCATTTTGGTATGTTACAGTCATTCTACAGATTTGTTGTAATTAGAAAAGTTGTTTTGTTATAGTTTAAAACGTTTGTATACCAAATTTGAAATTTGGTTTTATTTAAATACAGAAGATATTACTCAAAAACTCCGCACTATGGAGGCATTTTTTTCTGTAAAATCTGTCATTATGACGTATTTTCAAATTTTAAAACCATAAAAATAAGCAATAAATAAATAAAGCATCAGTTTTTATTCAATATTTCAAATTCAGTATCAAAAAATGTTCAAAAGTCCCATTCGATGTGGCCAAAACTAGCCGGAGGCGCCTCCAGTGTGGGATGAAGCTGATTCGTCCAAGGATTTATCGCCAGCCGTAGCTTGATGTAAGTCCTCTTTTGTCACCACCGTTATAGGTTTGCCATTTCTGAGCGTTGTGGATGAGAAAATGTCATCAAAGTATTTGTCGCCCAACAATTTCGGCCCATGTAGACGTTGGAATGGCGTGTAGACCATGATTTCGCGCAGCAGCTTAAGGGCTTCGGGTGGTGCGGTCGGGCAGAGCTGAAAATATAAAAGTTATTTTTTATGGCTCGAAAGCAAAGTTTTTACAAAAATTTTTTATTTATGTATTTTTCAAAAACGTACCTCTTTGAGACCATCAGTACCACGTGCAATATAGGCTTGTTCGGCCTTTCGAACCGCTTCTTGAGTCAGTTGTTTGAACTTCTTGGCTTTCATTTCCTTCTTTTCCAAATCTGTTGGCATTCCGAATACCAGGATTACTTTCTGCATAAAAATCAATAAAATATCTTTTGGCATTTTGTTGCAAAAAATCAATATTAAGCTATTGTGACATTTCGTCATAAAAATCAATCTTCTGTTTTTTACATTTGTTTCTAAAAATTTATTTTTTGATATTTTATTTCAAAAAATCAATATAATTTTTGACATTTCGTTACAAACATCAATATCCGTCTTTCGTGACATTCCGTCAAACTTACAGCCAATTGATCTTCGGTCGAGCTTCCTGGTATTAGAGTTCGTCCTCTCAACATTTCGCCGAACACACAGCCGGCTGACCAAATGTCAATTTCGGGCCCATAACTGTGAGCGCCGAGCAGTAGTTCGGGTGGTCGATAGTAGCGGGTTACATGGTACGATGACATACTGTACTGTTCGCCGACGATCTGGAAATAGGGTTGGTATGAGTGACAGTAGAGTGATATTGGTAACTTAGATATAAAATTGGTACCACTGGTACAACCAATGTTACCTTTTCCCTACCAAAGTACTTACCGCCGAGCTACCGTAATCTGCCACTTGTATCAACCCTATATCCGGCTCCAGTAGAATGTTCTGTGGCTTCAGGTCACGATGAATGATCTGGTACTTGCGTAGGTACTGTAGTGCGCGGAAGATTTGCCATGTAAACAGTTTGGTATCAATGGGCGGTAGAGGGGATGGCTTGATACGTTTACAGTATGTGCTTAACGACATTGGCATAAAGTTCATCACTAGCGAGAAACAGGTCTGAAAGTAGATAGAATAGAATAGAATTGGGTTTAGCTGTGCCATTTTTGAAGTTTATAGGACTTATATGACTTAGCGCTTTTGAAAACGGCAAGAACTTTCTTTATAAAAGGTAAAAGGACAAGAAACCGGTAGGCATCGTATAACTTGTCACCCGCAGGCTGCAATTTCATAAACTTTAACGTTTTGTTTTAAAATTGCAAAAACTCTCTTTACAATTTAGAAAATAGCAAGAACTTTCTTTGCAAAACGTAAATTTGCAATAACTTTCTTTCGAAATTAAAAAATTGCAAGAACTTTTTTTACAAAGGATAAAATGGCAAAAACTTTCTTTAGAAAACATAAAATGACAAGAACTTTCTTTACAGAATCAACTGTCTCTCTTGCAAAATCACAGTAACCCACCTTGTCCTGATATTTGTTGTGGAACAAGTACAGCAGGTTGACAATGTTTTTGGGTTTTGTTTGGTTCAGTCGTTGCAGGATCTTGACTTCTTTGCAATCAAGTGAACTTGCTGAAAATAAAATTTTTTAAATATTTTTGGTCGAAACTGACCTGTTTCGTCAAAAGATCTCCACCAAAGCAAAAATTGATAGACCTTTCGACAAAAACTTGTCGGTTTTAGTATGTCTGGCTCGTTATAGTACCCTACAACAATATTTTTTAAAAGACTATGGCATAAAATGGCAGGAACTTTGTTTAGATAGAAAGAAATTTTATTTTTCGTATAACTTGTCACCCGCAGGCTGCAAAAACAAAAAAATCATAAGAAAATGAAAATGGCAAGAACTTTCTTTACAAACTGAAAAATGGCAAGAACTTTCTTTACCAACTGAAAAATGGCAAGAACTTTCTCTACAAAACAAAAAACCGCAAGAACTTCCTTTACAAAACAAAAAAGGCAACAACTTTCTTTACAAATCTAAAAATGGCAAAAAAGTTTTTTTACAAAACACAAAATGGCAATAACTTTCTTTACAAAACAAAAAAGGCAAGAACTTTATTTACAGGTCATAAAACGGCAAGAACTTTTTTACAAAACAAGACACTGCAATAACTTTCTTTCCAACTTACTCCAGCACTTTTTCACCGCCACAGTGACAGTTTTGCCATTTTCGACCAGCTCCCCGATATACACATTAGCATAAACACCATACGAAAACAGTCGAAGATTCAACAAATTCAATTGAACTGGCGCATCTTCACCCGGACGAGTCGCTGCGACTGTTTGACTGGACTGTGTTTCCATTTTTGGGATGAACGACCGGTCAGTAAGGATAGGAAATGAAATTTAAGAAAGTTTTTATTTTGGAACTTGGAATTTTTTTAAAATTTAAAATTGTGTGCTTTGTAAAGAAAGTTCTTGCCAATTTTTGTTTTGTAAAGAAAGTTCTTGCCATTTTTTGTTTTGTAAAGAAAGTTGTTTCCATTTTTTGTTTTGTAAAGAAAGTTATTGCCATTTTTTGTTTTGTAAAGAAAGTTCTTGCTATTTAATGTTTTGTAAAGAAAGTTATTGCCTACATAAATCGAAGAGTTAGTATTTCTTGTACCGCAGCCTGCGGGTGACAAGTTATACGATCATTATCATTTATTTCGTTTTGTAATTAGTCCTTGCCAAAATTTTAAAAAAATTAAAATGTGAGAAAATTTTTTAACGAAATTTTATTAAAATTTCAAAATTATATTTTGAGTTTCGAAAAATTTTTTAAAAATTATTTATCAAATTTCAAAAAATTTTAATTATTTCATCAAATTCCAAAAATAAAATCTCGAATTTCAATAAATTTCAAAATGAAATTTCATAAAATTGTTTTTTTCCCACAATTTTTGAAATCCGTTTCGACACTTGATCAACCCAAAAAGCCAATGACTACAGTATTCTTTTTGTACGTTACGGTAGACGGTGATGGCTTTACCAGTCTTCAAACTGGGTATTCAGGACTATTTCGGTCCAATTTGTGCGTTTTGCTGGTTTCTGGGTGGATTGTGGCTGATCGCCATCTTGATCATACGACCATTCTACATCAACGCCGAAGAGCTACAACCGGCCCGGAAGTTCTACTTCCGGAAGAGAAAAAAGGTAATATTTTTTGAAGTTTTATACATTGTAAACAAAGTTTTTGCCATTTTAAGTTACGAAAACAAAGTTCTTGCCATTTTTGTTTTGTAAACAAAGTTTCTGCCATTTTAAATTATGTAAGGAAAGTTCTTGTCATTTTTTGTTCTGTAAAGAAAATTATTACTACTTTACGTTTTGTAAACAAAGTTCTTGCCATTTCAGGTTCAAAAAGACGCCGAAGATAAGCCCAAAGATGGCAAGAAGAGTAAAACCAAATCGGCCAAAAGTAACAAGGAAAAACCGACCGGAGGCAAATCGACCAAAGAGACCAAATCCACCAAGGAAGCCAACAAGTCAACGAAATCGGCCAAAAAGTCGCAGTTCGAGGAAGTTTCGGCCGGAGGAAATGATGAGAAAAAAACTGTGTAGATATTATATTACGTATTTTGTATCAAAAATAAAATTTTTCTATTATATTGTACTTTGTAATGGCTTGTTATTAATTATTGGCCTAATTGCGGTGTAAAATAGGCTTATTGTTAGCAAATTGTAAACGTATATTTAGCAACACTTGACCTGAAAACAAGAGATTAGAGAAAAACTTGGCTCAAAACAAAATTTTGTTGTTATTTTGTTTTGAATGTTCTTTGGTTGCTAAAATGCGTAACAAATCAATTTATTACTACCCTTTTGCTATAAATATACCAGTCGATTTATCCTTTCTCTAAAATGTTACTAAAAACTTTGAATTCCAATGGTTTTAAGCGGTTTTTAAGCACGAAAAAGGTAAGGAACTATCTTAGCAAGCATTTTTAATGTTCATTTCGTATTTCAGGAAGGATTTAAGATTGTTGAAGTTGGTCCACGAGATGGTTTACAGAATGAAAAGGTATTTTTTTTAACATTATATTGTTTTTCTAGTTTTAGCCAAGTTTTTGGATGTTGTTATAGACATCAAAGAGGTTTTAATTGAATTTTGTTTATAAAATCTGTTTGATTGTAGACCCTTGTGCCAGCATTCACGAAAGTGGAGTTGATAGATCGTTTGAGCTCTTGTGGATTGAAAACAGTTGAAGTTACAAGTTTTGTCTCTCCAAAATGGGTTCCACAGATGGCAGATAACAATGAAGTCTTAAATGCCATAAATCAGAAGCCTGGTGTTAGTTATCCTGTTCTTGTGCCGAATATGGCTGGTCTGAAGGCTGCTTTAGGTAATCCTAATGTCAAAGAGATTGCTGTGTTTGGAGCGGCTTCGGAGTCCTTCACACGGTGGGTTATATATTATCTATGTTAATGTCAAACTCTATCAAAATTTGAAGTATTTTGGTGAATTTTAAGGTTTTTATGGATATTTTTAGGAAGAATACGAATTGTTCAATGGAAGAAAGTCTGAATCGACTAAAACAAGTGACAGAAGAAGGTATTAAGAACAATCTTACAGTCAGAGGATACGTCTCAATGGTTGTTGGAGATCCAGATGAAGGAGCTATTGATCCAAAGGTTGTGGCGAATATTTCTGAGAAATTGTTTTCTTTTGGATGTTATGAAGGTAACTTGGAAAAAGATTAATTTTGTTTAGACATGAGAAACGGGCCGGGCCCGGCTCATTTTTCAGGCCCGGCCCGCTTGCCGGGCTTGAATGAGGCCCGGTTCGATCGAAATTTTGCTCAAGGCCGGCCCGGCCCGTTTCTCATGTCTAATTTTGTTAACAGTACTTGCTATGGAATGCCAATTTGGCGAGAGGTTTTAAAACTGATTTTTTAAATTTTGACTTTAACGCTTAAATTATTCATTTCATCTTATTATACTTTTAAAAATGTTATTTTCAGTATCACTGGGTGACACGATTGGAGTGGGTAGTGCAAAGAGTACTGGCAGAATGCTGGACGAAGTGTTAAAGGTGGCTCCAGCTTCAAAGTTTGCAGTTCATTGTCATGACACATATGGCCAAGCCCTGGCTAATGTTTTGATTGCTATTGAGAAGGGGATTCGAGTAGCTGATGCCAGTGTGTCTGGCCTTGGAGGATGTCCATATGCCAAAGGGGCTACAGGAAATGTGGCTACAGAAGACTTGTTGTACATGTTGAATGACCTGGGGTTTGAAACGGTAAGAAAACGATTTATCACTGGTAAAATTCGTGAAAAAGTAAATTGTAATAGCATATTATTTATTTAGGTTTTGTTTTCAGACTGTGTAAAGAAAGTTTTTGTTGTCTTTTACTTCGTAAAGAAAGTTTTTGCTATTTTAGATCCTGTAAAGGAAGTTTTTGTCATTTTATACTTTGTAAAGAAAGTTTTTGAAATTTTTGATATTGTAAAGAAAGTCCTTGTTATTTTTAACAAAAAATTGATATGTTATCTTCAGGGAGTTGATTTGGACAAACTCATCGAGACCGGCGAATGGATTTGCCAGAAGATGAACCGAGACAACAAGTCGCGTGCTGGCCGTGCACTCCTAACCCGAAAACAACGCCGCAGGGCCTAATTCAATGAAATTCTTGTGAAATAAATCTGGTTTTCCTAAATGACTCAAATTTGGTTCGAAATTTGTCGAAATCGGTTAATTTACGCTATCTATACTTGTTTGTTTATACTTTGTGTACTACCACCCAAACTACTCGTATTGCTATTATAATATAGCTATTACCTTCCTATCTATATATTGCATCTGAACTGACAATGAATCACAACCATAAGGTCAGACACAAATCGGTAGGGCTTTTGTAGCTTACCTCAGTAAAGTGTAACATGCGTCAAAAATGACCGTTTCGCAATTCTTTCACAATTTGTTTGTTTAACTATCAACTCTTTCGAAGTTTAAATTGACTAGGCTTTTTGATTTTTTTGGAAGAATGGGGTTTTGGGAAGGGATAATGATGGTTCAAAGCCAGTGCTTCAACGGGCCAGCATACCTAAAAATTTTAAAAAGTGATCATTTTAAAACTTTTCAAAGTTTTTTTAATATTGTTTTAGAATTGCAATTTTTCTTGGCCAGACATAAAGTTTCGAAAAGAGTTCAAAGTTGATAGTGATGGGAAAAACGCTGATTCATTAGGGAAAGAAAACAACATGTTTTGAATTTGAACAGGGTGTTTTTAAAGGTTTCATTGGCTTCTAAAATTGAATTTTTAAATTTTTAACAGCGCAGCAGATTTTGTATATAATCAAGTTTTAGAGGTAGGTATTCTATTGTTATTCAATACAGCTTGGTGTTTTGTAACGTGTTCTTCTCCCGTTGAAGAGGCAAATATTTTTTGATATACAGTACCGGTAGAGTTTGTTATACAGGTTTTCACTGTAAAAAAATTAGATTTTCTTCTTTTGGTATTGGACTAAAATTAACTTCTTTTAACTGTGTATCTTTGAAATTTCGAAGAGAAAGTTTCAGTGATATGTTTAGACTGTTCTTGTTTAGAATTTTATCTTTTGTTTTCAGTTCAAATTGATGAAAAACTATCTAATGGTTTCTAAACAAAAAAACGTTATTTATATTGTTAAAGGGTCTAGATTTATTGGTGTTCTTAAAATTTAAAAATTGTTTTTGTCTGTCAAATGAGTCATTGTGACATTTTAAAATTGAATTTTTAATTTCTTTTTAATTTTAAAATTTTATTTTCGTGTTTTATATGAAATTTTATTTTTAATCTAAAAGTGCGTTTTATAAATAAATAATATTATATTTTTGAATTTTCAGCCCAATTCAATGGTCAATCCTTGGGTGACATTGTTTTTAATAGTCTACGTTGCTGTCGATTTACTATGGACGGTATTACCCTTTGGTCTGTATGCACCAGGCTTTCAGTTCAATTCCACAGTACTATTAACCAAGTTAAACCCAGTTGATTATAACATTTTGACCAGTGGATTCGACTTTTTTGTTTGTATGATCATAAGGTACATCTTTATATTCACTGGATTGGTATTGGTGGCATCGAAGGTGTCAACTGATCTCTTCTTTCTTCTCTTTACGAGTTATGGAGTTTGCTCCATTTCGTTTTCATTGATCAAGGTAAGTTAATTTTTTTTGTTTTTGTGTATTTTTGGGGTGGGCGAGTGTAGGATATGCCGGGCGGGTAGTTTTGGGGTGGGAAAAGGAGGGAGGGGAGGATGATGAATTTTTTCTAAAATTTTTTGAAGACATGGATGGAGGAGTAAAATTTGAAGATTTGGATGGAGGGGTAAAAAGTAAAACATTTGATTAGAAAATTTTTTTTGTTTGGTATAGACTTGAAAGAGGCCAAATAGGCCTAGACCGGACTGGAAAATTGGGCCCGGCTCTTTTACGGGCCTAGTTTGGTATGGTTGAGGGATGGAAGAGGAGAAGAGTCAGTCTTGGGTAGGATATGATAGGATTTAATAGAAAAGGCAATGTTAAGTAAAACCCTATCCTACTTTACTCCAAACTATTTTACTTAACCTACTCTACATTGCTATACTTTTTTCTTCCTTACTATACCATCACTTAACTTTATTTGTTGCCTAATCGACCGTAACTTTTCATAATACTGTATACTTTCAGTTACTCTGCTTCTCCGAATGGCCGAATCAGCTGTATTTTGTTGGCGTCTGGTTGAGCATAATATGGAATGTTTTTGGCTCGGTCCTATCAGTGGCTGCTTATCACTTTTTGATTAAAAAACGAATGTTTCAAGTGGACTACGAACGAATGGACGAAGAAAACACGAATCAAGAAGATCAAAGTGATGAATCGAATGATGGAACTGATAAGCCAGAACCAGTTACCAGGAAGTCTGTCATGGCACACGTCAAGTTCTTACTCAAGTATGCTGCACAATTTTGGAGGTGGTTCAGTGTGGCTTGCGTTTTTCTGGTCATCTATTCTTCTGGTATGTTATTGTAGGAGTAAGATGGATGTTAATATAACAGAGAGGGGGGTGGAGGACAGATATTTTATTAATAGACGTATTTTTTTATAGAATCATTGAGGATATATAACAGTTTTTAAGGATAATTTATGCGAACTGGATAGCAGAAGCCGTATTTTACAAAATTAAAAAATGTTTTAAAATATTTTAGCGCGAATCTTCATTCCGTACTACACTGGACAAGTCATTGCTACTATTGTACACCCAGATGAAGAAACGAGAAAGGTCTTTTATTCTTTGGTCTTCAAGATGTGCATACTTATGGTCATATCGTAAGGAGTCTTATTTTATATTTGGTTTATTTCTCCTCCTAGTTTTGCTCTACTTCAACACATGGGTTAGTGACTTTTCGGGGAATGCATTTTCGGGGAAGACTTTTCGGGGAAAGACTTTTCGGGGGATGGACTCTTCGGGGAATGCATTTTCGGGGAATGTACCCTTCGGGGAATGAACTTTTCGGGGAATAATTTTTTTAAATTTTAAATTTAAAAATATGTTATAAAGTTTGTAAAAATAGATTTAAATTTAATTATAAAAGTTTCTAGATTAAAATTTTAATATGACCGAATCACATTACACTCCCTGACTGAATCACATGTGCCTTTATTAAGTATCGTTAACGTTGTCATCGTACCGTGAGCGTTCCTTTGACACTTTTTTGTATGCTTTTAATGTTAGGTCGCATGCTAGGTAGAGTACTGTGAAAGTTATTGTACCGTGCCGTGAACATTCTAATGTTACAGCTTTTTTTTGGTTCGCAAAAAAATCTGATAGTAAATTATAATCGTACTTCAAAAATAGTAACATTTGAACGTTCACGGCACGGTACGATTTTCACAGTACTCTACCTAGCATGCGGCCTTACATTTACATCCTACAGTGTAAAAAGTATTCAAAAAGTGTCATAGGAACGTTCATGGTACGATGTCAACGTTAACGATGCTTAATAAAGGCACATGTGATTCAGTCAGGGAGTGTAATGTGATTCGGTCATATTGAAATTTTTACATTATTTAAAAAGATTGATAAAATTAAAAATTTAGAAAAAAAAATTAAATTTTACTCTAGGGCTTCTTTTTTAAAAAATTATTTTTTTTACCCTTTTACATCTTACAAACTTTTAAATCACATTTACTTTACAATTGATAAAATAATATATTGATTAATATGCTTGGAATTTTTAATTTTTCGTAATTTATAGTTTTAAAATTTTAATCTAGAAACTTTTATAATTAAATTTAAATCTATTTTTACTAACTTTATAACATATTTTTAAATTTAAAATTAAAAAAAATTATTTCTCGAAAAGTTCATTCCCCGAAGGGTACATTCTCCGAAAATGCATTCCCCGAAGAGTCCATCCCCCGAAAGGTCCATTCCCCGAAAAGTCTTTCCCCGAAAAGTCTTCCCCGAAAATGCATTCCCCGAAACTGCATTCCCCGAAAACTCCCGCTCCCTGAACACATAGCCTTGACCACATCCCTATGTTTAGCTTTGGCCCTACCTTTATCTTTAATATTGGTCTTATTCTGGGCTTTGGCTTCACTCTTGGCTTTACCATTAGCCTTGTTTCTACCTCTAACCTTGGCTCGACCTCTACCCTTAATCTTGTTTTTGCTCTTACCTTAGTATTGGCTCTATTCTTAGCCTTGGTTCTACTCCTACTTCGAGCCTTGACTTTAAGTTTAGCCTTGGCTCTACCCTGATTCTGGGCTCTACTTTTAGCCTTACTCATGTCTTGAATCTGGGCCTTACTCTTAGCCTTGGCCTCAACCTTAGCTTTCTCACTAATCTTGGCATTAGTTCTACCTATACCCTTGGTTCTACCCTTAGCTTTGACCTTATGCTGAGCATTGGCCCTTCACTCAGTCTTGGCTCTACTTTTGGTCTTGGCCTTACCTTTGTCTTTACTTTTGGCTTTACCTAGACATGAGCAACGGGCCGGGCCTGAAAGTTAGGCCATAAAAACTTTATCAATTTTAGTACAATATGTGCCGGTCTTCGTGGAGCCTCATTCTCATGGGGTGGAGCACTTGTTAATCGTACAATGCGCAAAGACCTCTTCAATTCCCTGGTAAAGCAAGAAATAGCCTTTTTTGACAAACTTCAAACTGGTGCTGTTCTTTCTCGGCTCACAACGGATTGCCAAACTGTGACTTCAATCCTGGAGTTGAATATCAACTTGTTCATGAGGAATACCGTAATGTTGGTGGGAAGTTTGGTTTTTATGATGAATTTGTCATGGAGATTGACTGTCGTGACGTTCATTGTGATACCGCCAATTGGAGTTTTCACCAAACTTTATGGACAATACTATGATGTAAGTGGGAGGGGTATAGTTTATATGCGATGCGGTTTTTAAGACTGTATTAGGATGTATATTAACATAGGTAGGAGAGTGTGCCAGTTTATTTACCATTATAGTTATAACGTTATTGATGCTTTTCAGAAACTGACAGAATCTTTCCAAACCACATTGGCTGAAGCAAACAGAACAGCTGAAGAATGCCTTGGGACGATGAGAACAGTTCGAGCATTCGCTTGTGAACGTGAAGAAGCGACCAGATTTGATGACAAATTGGTCGAAACTCTGGGCATTATGAAGGTAACGCATGATATATGTTAATGTAGGCAGTATGAATTATAAAATAATATATGTTAACATAGGGATAACAAACTGGATTTTGACAAAAAAATTCAAATTTTAAAATCTTTTGGTCATTTCCAGAAGAAAACCTTAGCCTTCATGGGTTACGCCTGGTTGAACGAGCTCTCCGAGAACATTGTCTTGATTTCCGTACTTGTCTATGCTGGACACTTGGCCATGAATGGGCTTTTGAGCATCGAACAAATCACTTCATTCCTGCTTTATCAACTACAACTTGGAGAGACTTTTTATGTAAGTGTAACATATATTTAAAGTTAAAAAATTGGGCGGGGTAAATTAGGGTGGATAAAAAAAAATTTTGGTTTGTAAAAATTTTTATAACGATTAAAATTGAATATTTCAGAACCTTCACTGCGTGTTTTCTTAAAACATTTGGGCGGGGTAAATTAGGGGTGGATTAAAAAAATTTTTGACTTTTTGATTTTGAACTTTGCAAAATTGGGTTTTTCAGAACCTAAACTACGTGTTTTCTGGCCTGATGGAAAGTGTAGGAGCCTCGAGAAAGGTGTTTGAATACATGCACAAAGAGCCTGAAATAGCATACAATGGTACCATTCAGAAGCCAGTCGAAGGCAGTATCAAGTTCGAAGATGTCAGCTTTTCTTATCCTACTAGGCCAAATTCTGAAGTTTTGAAGGTGGGTTTTGACATGAATTTATTATTTTTTTATTCCTTGATTCAGTGGAAAAAAGGAGGGTAAGGTGAGGGCAGGGTAGGGTAGAATAGGGTATGGTTGGGCAGGGTATGGTAAGATAGGGTAGCGTAGTTTACGGTAAAGTAGGGTAGATTAAGATAAAGTAGGGTAGAGTAAGGCAGGGCAAAGCAAACAAAAACTAATTTTTCCAATTTCAGTCCCTAAACATGACAATAAACCCAGGAGAAACCTGCGCGTTAGTAGGACCATCTGGAGCCGGCAAATCCTCAATCATCGCCCTACTAGAATATTTTTATGAAATCGGAAAAGGCCGCATAACCCTTGATGGTGTTGATATCAAAGACTATGCTCATCGCTTCTATCATCAACAAGTGTCATTGGTCAGCCAGGAACCAACTTTGTATTCAGGATCAATTCGCTACAATATTCTCTATGGCTGCGAGGAATGGGCTACTGATACGGACATGATTGAAGCTGCCAAACTGGCTAATGCTCATGATTTCATCTCGGAATTGGACGAAGGTTACGATACAAAATGTGGCGAGAAGGGTGTTCAGATGAGCGGTAAGTTTTTTCAATTTCAAAATGGCTTTTGGGTGCTTTGTGATGAATTATGGATATTTTTTTAGATTTTTTATCAGGATTTTATGCTAACTTATGATGACATAGAAATAAAATTGTAAAAAACCCGAAAAAGTGTAGCATAGTTACTACAACACCGTGTCCACTAATACAAACAACGTTGCCATCAAAGAACCGCTATAGTAATATGGCCGGGACTTGAAACCGTTACCGTTGAAGCGAGTAACGCCTTTGATTAACCCGGCGGACTCGATCCCGCACGCTTTTGAGCAAGAAGAAAGCGCGCTAGCCACTGAGCTACGCAAACACTTGTCTTTTTTGATTGAAATAAGGGAAGAGGGAGGGGTGTTTGGGGAAAAATGTTTTTGAAGGGAAAGAAGGTTATATTAAGGACAAACTGGGTTGTTGTGGATTAAAAATATAGCTTTTTATTTAATTGTAGTTATTTAATAAATTTTTGCTATAGTAGGGACAAGATGATATTTTAAAGTTTTCAAATTTCAAATTTTAGATATTGCGATCGCTTTTTAGCCAATCTAATTTTAAATTTATTATTGTTTAATAAATTAAAGTTTTTAAAATATTTGAAATAAGATTTTATAAAATTTTTGGTATTAACTTTCCTTTTACAGGCGGCCAAAAGCAACGTATAGCAATTGCCCGTGCCCTGATCAGAAAACCAGCTGTCCTGATCCTAGACGAAGCCACATCAGCATTAGACGCGGAATCCGAATACATTATTCAAAAAGCACTGAATCAATGCTCAGTTGGACGTACTGTGATCGTGATTGCTCACAGATTGAGTACGGTAGAAAAGGCGGACCGAATCTTTGTCATCAAAAAAGGACAGGTCATTCAAGAAGGCAACCATCAAAGCTTGATGGCTGTTGATGGTGTATATAAACAACTGGTCAGGCGGCAGTTATTGAATAAAGAAAAAGAAGATGGTAAAGACGGGTCAGGTGAAGATGCGGATGTCACACCGGCTTCTACTACTGCTGATCTTCAAAACGAAGATTTGAGTAGTGAAAATAAGGCTGGTGAGAAGAAAGAGTAATCAAAATGATTTAAAACTGAAATTATTTGATCTGAAATTGATCTAAAACCTATTTAATTCTCTTCTTATGACTTTTAAAGCTCTTTTGAAGATTATAACTTTACTTTTACAGAATATTTTACTTTGCTTTATAGTACTTGAAATTTCTCTACGAGTATAATATCATGCTTCACGGTTGTTATCCAAAAACCTTCAAGGTTATTATTCTCAAATCTTTTAAGGTTGATACTTATTTAAAATTATGGTTGTAACCCGTTATGTCTCCTTTTTAAAAATTTCTCTTTTTGATTTCCAAAATGCATGGATGACAGTCTTGATCTAAAATATAACTCTAACCACTTTTGTTAAACAAGCTAATAAAGTTGTCTTTGTAAACCTTTTTGTTCGCTTATTTATTTTTAATAAACCTAATAACGGATACAAGTGTGAAACACTGATATAATTGTAAAAAATTTTCACAAAATCAAAGAACAGCAGTCCCATACTTCTTAAAACATGGTTTTTAAGCGTTTGCAAAATCAGAGAGAAATAAACTCAGCATGGAATAAATGCAAAATTATTCTTCACATACTATTTTTTCCAAAAAATCTTAATTAAAAATCATTTTTAACATTTTACACCAGTTTCCTCGCACCGGGTTCGAACCCGCAACTTCATCGCAAAAGCCTAACGCGTTAGCCACTGAACTACGCGTGCAATATTATTCTTCACAAAGTTTTTACCGGCACGGGCTTAATACGGCATGTTACTGTATTTTAAACTTAAAATAAATCAGAAATTTGACTTTGCCATGTTATTTTTACTTTGCAAGCAACAATTTTCATCAAAATACGAAATTTGGGAGGTTCTCTGGTCCTAATATCAAGTATAACATACGTTGAACTTGCTATCAGCTGTTTAGACTGATAAGAGCATAAATTTTAATTAAAAAAGGTCATTTTCGTCTATTTTTGCCTTTCCTTGCCTTTGAAAATCCGCGAAATGATTTATTTTCTAGAGTTTTGCCTGAAGCAATTTTTGCTTTTTCTCCATTTTTTTCCTTATTTTTGGGTTTTCCTTTTGATATTTTAATAAAACTTTGTGTTTTTAGGGTAAAAGGGCATTTTATCAATTTTTTCCTTAAGTTTTATCAGTTCTACAGGGTTTCGGAAACGGGTTTTATCATGTTCACGAGGATTTCATGCGTTTCCGGCAGTATAATATCAGTATTTCTGACGAAATTCTGTATTTTTGTTATATTTTATATAGTTTATCGTTTTTAAGCTTGTATTTCTAAATTTACGTAGGTTTTTTTCTAAAAATTGGCAATTTTCAGCTTGACTTCACGATGGTCAACGCTTGGGCCACAATATTGTTGATCTCTTACCTGATATTCGACTCACTATGGACAATATTACCCTTTGGCTGGTATGTCACAGGCTTTGAGTTTAACTCAACAGTTCTTTTTCATCATTTAAATCCTATGGAATTTAACATGCTCACAAGTGGCTTCGACTTCTTTGTGTGTATGATATTGAGGTATACCTTTATTTTTACTGGATTGATATTGGTTGCTTCGAAACTACCTACAGATTTGTTCTTCTTGGTATTTACAAGCTATGGAGTTTGCTCGATCTCGTTTTCTTTGGTCAAAGTAAGTTATTTTTATTGTTTTAGATTGAACGTAGGTCAAATTGAGTTTAAGGACTATAACTTCTTTGAAGTTATTGATTTTAGTAGGATCTTTGAGGATAGTTGACAATGGCAATGAGCTATTGTTGTGCAAAGTTCTGAACGTTTCTTTCTTTTTTAGAAAAATTTAGGGTTAAAACTGTCTTGACTAATTCCTCTTGTATTATCTTATCTTGCTTTCAGCTGCTATGCTTCTCAGAATGGCCGGATCAGCTGTATTTTATTGGAATGTGGATAAGTATTTTCTGGAACATCCTTGGGTCAATCTTTTCAGCTGCCGCCTTTCATTTCCTTATCAAGAAACGCATGTTTAAGCCAAATTACGAACGAATGGAAGAGGAAGAAGAGCAAGCATCGGATGATGGTGAACCAGGAACAAGTAATGCGCAAGAAAAGCCTGAAAAGGTCACCAGGAAATCAGTTATGTCTCACGTCAAGTTTTTGCTCAGATATGCATTATTGTACTGGAAGTGGTTCACTGTGGCTTGTGTGTTTTTGGTCATCTACTCTACTGGTATGTTATCACTTGAATTTTAGGTTTGAATTGTAAAGTTATAGGTTCAATATCTTGATTTTTAGCTAGAATCTTTATTCCGTTCTACACTGGGAAGGTAATTGCCAGCATTGTTTATCAGGATGAGGCATCGAAGAAGCATTTCTATTCGCTGGTCTTGACTATGACTGGATTTATGGTTGTTTCGTAAGTTTTTTTAGCTTTTTACATTTTGTTTCTTGATTGTTAAGCTTCTTTTTTCATTTTTATATTACAATACCTTTTTAAAAACATAAAATTCCAGTACGATCTGTGCCGGATTCCGAGGAGCCTCCTTCTGCTGGGGTGGAGCATTGGTCAATAGAACAATGAGAAGAGACCTGTTCAACTCCTTGATTCGTCAAGAAATCGCCTTTTTCGATAAACTTCAAACTGGTGCCATTCTTTCTCGTCTCACAACTGATTGTCAAACAGTCACCTCGATTCTGGAGTTGAACATCAACGTTTTCATGAGGAACACTGTAATGCTGATTGGGTCTTTGGTGTTTATGTTGAGTTTGTCATGGAGATTGACTGTGGTTACGTTCATTGTCATTCCTCCAGTTGGTGTGTTCACTAAACTTTATGGACAGTATTACGATGTGAGTTTTGAGAAAGATACGGCCTTAAAATTTTGTAAAGTCGAAAAAAAATTTTAAATATTTGATTATCAATTTTTTTCTGTACACGTAAAATAAACCCAGTAGTCTTCAGGCGTTTTATCACTTATTTGCCTTTTTCAGAAATTGAGTGAAGGGGTCCAAACAACATTGGCCGAAGCTAACCGAACAGCTGAAGAATGTCTTGGAACGATCAGGACAGTACGAGCATTTGCCTGTGAACATAAGGAATCGAACCGATTTGAAGACAAATTGGTTGAAACTTTGGCCATCATGAAGGTAATATTATGGGTTTTGTAACATAACTTTGACCTATTGTATAATTTTTCTCTAAAAAAGGATGTGAAAATACGATGAAAACATTAATTTTTTTGTTAAATTAATGTTATGTTAATATAATTTCATTTTTACAAAATTGATCAAATATAAGTTTTTTCTTTTTTCAGAAGAAGACCGTAGCTTACATGGGATATGCCTGGTTGAACGAGCTGTCCGAGAACGTTGTACTGATAGCTGTTCTTGTCTATGCTGGACACTTGGCAATGAATGGACTTTTGACCATCGAACAAATTACTTCATTCTTGCTATATCAACTGCAACTTGGAGAAACGTTTTATGTAAGTTGTTATTAACCTAACAGGCAGGGCGATATACGAATTGATTGAACTTTGGTCATGAATCATACTTGCTTTGGTACTAGGAACTAAACTTACACTCTGTTATTAACCTTGCTGTTTTAGAGTTTGAACTACGTATTTTCTGGTCTAATGGAAAGCGTGGGAGCTTCAAGGAAGGTATTTGAATACATGCACAAGGATCCAGAAATCCCATATGATGGAACTGTGGAAAAACCAGTCGAAGGCCAGATTAAATTTGAAAATGTCAACTTTGCCTATCCTACCAGGCCGAACTCTGAAGTTTTGAAGGTTTGTTTTAACTTTATCATTCATATAGCTATAGCTATCGTAAGACTTCATTGTTCACCGCTTTGAAATTTAATTTTTGGTTACTTTCGATGAGTCAGGCTTTTGACTATAACATAAATTTCCAGGGTCTGAACTTGTCCATCAATCCAGGAGAAACCGTAGCCCTAGTAGGACCATCTGGAGCCGGCAAATCCTCAATAATCGCTCTTCTAGAATACTTTTATGAGATTGGAGGTGGGAAGATCACTTTAGATGGAGTCAATATTCGAGATTACGCTCACAAATACTATCATCAACAAGTGTCATTGGTCAGCCAGGAACCAACTTTGTATTCAGGATCAATTCGCTACAATATCCTCTACGGCTGCGAGGAATGGGCTACTGATACGGACATGATTGAAGCTGCCAAACTGGCTAATGCTCATGACTTCATCTCGGAATTGGACGAAGGTTATGACACAAAGTGTGGCGAGAAGGGAGTTCAGATGAGCGGTAAGGTTTTTCAATTTTAAAATTTTTTTAGACTCGGGTCTATTTTTGACTGTAGTTTTAATTTTTTATTTCAAATTATTTTTTTTCAGGCGGCCAAAAGCAACGTATAGCTATCGCTCGAGCACTGGTACGCAAACCAGCTGTCCTAATCCTAGACGAAGCCACATCAGCCTTAGACGCGGAATCTGAATACATTATTCAAAAAGCCCTGAATCAGTGTTCAGTTGGACGTACTGTAATTGTGATTGCTCACAGATTGAGTACGGTAGAAAAAGCGGACCGAATCTTTGTCATCAAAAAAGGACAGGTCATTCAAGAAGGCAATCATCAAAGCTTGATGGAAGTCGAGGGAATGTACCGTCAATTGGTGAAACGTCAACTTCTGAATGGGGAGAGCAGCAAGGATGATTCTGGAGTGGAGGAAGTGGATTCTCCTATATCAATGAAGCAGGCTCCAGGGATGACTGGCATGCTAAAGGATGTGGAGCAAGTAAATGAACTTGATCTTCAGGAGTCTCAAGCTTAATATTTATTTTCATTTTGTGGTCTTGTAACTAAGCTATGTCGTTTTTGAGGTAATGGTAGTCGGTTCTTTTGCTTTGTTTAACAAGTCATTACCATGGTTGTTTAACAATCTACGATTGTAAACTATTTTTTATCGTTATTATATTGTTTTAGATTTTCTATTTTGTCTTAAAGCTTCAAAAGCATTTGATATCAATTGTTAGTTAAAAGTAATTATTATTTTGTTGCTTTTGGCATCAATCTCTTCTTTTTTTGTTTAAATATTGTTCCTACGAGTAAACTAAACTTCAGGTTGTGACTTTTAAAGTTCTCTTTATTTTATTTTTTGTTTATTTATTGCAGCTTTAAGTTGTCTTTCTGTCTCTTTATGTTGTTCTTTGTATTTTGTTGGTTATTTTGTTTTGTTTTAATAAATCTTTTTTTATAATTTGTGACGTTTGTGCATACAGGTTGAATACTATTGGATATTTGGGTACGTTGCGCGAGTATTTTCGTAGACTGGAACCTCTTTAGCATGGCTCTCAATAGTGTGACAACTTCCTTATAAAAAATTTTTGGCGGTACCCATATCAAAAACGTTTCTGGGTAGTATGACACCCTGGTTATAAGGACTGACTTGGACTTGTTGAGTGTCGTACTAAATGTAATAGTTTTGACTGTATGCCATTTAGTGTATCTATACTTGTGCCTAGTTTTTTAAATTTGGTTAATAACTGGAATTTTCGGTATATGAACATTGTTGTAGTCATTTAAAACTAGCTTACGACCAAAAATATGTCAAAAACTAAAAGTGATAAACCTACTAAAGCAAGTCTTATCAAATACCTTACTATAAACTATACAAGATATCAAAAAGATTAACTCTGGTTAAAATAAATTAAATAAGTCCAAAATATTTTACAATATAAAGTTTATTGATAGATTAACAACTTTACAATGAAAAGGTCGAAAAAACTACAATAAAAATTTAAAAAAACAAAATTACAATAAGATTATTACACGTAAACAATTAGAGATCGAATCGTATGGCTTTGGATTCACTTGTTCTCGACAGGCTTGCTCTGCTTGAAGTTGATGGGGATGGAGCGCTTCTCGGGCTTGTTGGCTTCGGCCAGCTTCGGGACCTTGACGATAAGCTCGCCCTTCTCGTTGATGTCACACTGAACGTGGTCCTTGTTGAAGCCTTCGGGGATTCTGATGGTGCGCTTCAGACTTTTCTCGTAGTGCTCGTGACGTCCGGATTGCTTGTGATGAGCGGAGATGGTAACGGAGTCGCCTTCATGGTGGACTTCGATCTCTTCGGGGCGGAATCCTTGAACGTTGCAGGTGTAGGCAAAGCCGTCGGTGTAGTCCCATTGGCCAAGTTCGCGTTCCATGCGCTGAAGTTCGCCTAACAGTCCTTGGAAGGGGCTGAGGTGGTAACCGGCGTTGGAGCGGAATGGGTCGAACAACAGGAGTGACATCTTTGGATATCGTAGAAGTAGAGTTGTCAAATGTAGAAGAAGATTAGTCTTTAAAGCTGAATTCAGTTCGATTTGAACTTGGTTTGACTTTCGCAATGTTCGCCTTTTATACTGCTCGCAAAGTCATCGCGAAAACGCGGGAAACTTCTTTCGCATAGAGAAGTTCTCGCGCTGACTCCGCCCTTTTCGGCTTCCCGCTTTTTCAAGAAATTTCTAGCATTCTCTAGCCGAAAAAGAAACACTCTCTTCAGGAACAACGTCTTTTCGCGCTCTCTCTGGAAATTTCTAGCGGTCTTTAGACTTTTCCCTTTTGTCTCTCCATTGCGCGTTTCTCTCGACCTCTTTTGGGTTTTTCGCGATTTGTCTGGCCTTTCTTCTTTTGTCTCTGTATTGCGCGTAGTCTCTCACTTTTCTTCGCGCTTATTTTGGAAATTTCGCGAAAAATATTCAAAAACGTGAATTTTACTAACTTTTGTAATGTAATAGGGAAGTAGAGAAACAATGTGTAAACAAATTAACAGATTATGCTCTTTTTGAACTTTTAATGGTCTAAATATAGGCCTTTAGGGTGAAATTAATGGATTATGTTAGGGTAAATGGTGTTTAACTATAAAATGTAAAAATTGAAGTGAAAATGTGTATAAACTATTAAAAATAGGGGTTGATAAGCGTAGAATTTTATGCAAATTAAGAAAAAATTTAAAAAATGAAACTTTTTTATTTCACATAAACTTTTTTGAATATTTTAAAAAAGTCACGTTTTAAAAGTTGAAATCAGACCTTTCTTTGGTCAGTTTCGCTTCTTTTCCAGTACCGAACGGTCGTTTTTGCTACATAACTCGGGTCTTCCCTACAAAAAGGAAAACTTCTTTTTTACAGAGGTTTTCCATCTTATATTCAATTTTTACTTGATTTTGAAAGAATAAGCCTAATAAATGCATCTTAAAACAAGAATAAGGTACCTTATAAGGTCTCTTCTTGCTTCTGAATTTAATATATCACTTTAAGTTTAATGTTTGCCCTATCCTTTGGTCGATTTTAGAAACTTGTCCTTTATAAACAATGTTGTTGTTCCTTTTATTCCAAAACCTATAATTTGAAGAGTTCAAGAGGTAATAAACTTTTTTGTTACAAAAGGTCAACCCAAATAAAACATAATATGTCAAGTAGAAAACAATAAAGTAATGTGACATGTGAAGTAGACAATAATGCGCTACGTATTGTTATTACTGTTTATTTACCTGGTTTTACATTTTTGTAGGGCTGAAAAGTGCCAAATGCTGCAAGGGGATTTTAGCAAGGACAAAGTGTAAGTTATATTGTTGTTTTGCGTTTTGGGTATTACCTGGCTATGTGTATATATTTTAGAATGAAAAGACTGGATTACTGCTTAAAGACCAAGTTGTAAGTTTTTTAAATTTTGTTGGATTTTATCATTTTTAAAAACTTTAAATTAAGTATGATATTGCTGTAGATGAGGGTCGAAATGCATAGCGATGTTCCATAATACTACGTTATGCAATTTTACATTTAGGTGTTTTTAGTGAACCACCATGTCGACCCCTAACTCAACCTGAAATATTGTTGGAGAAAGCGTTTAGAAGGCTTTGGAATTTGAGTAAGTTTATCTTTAAAAATTTTTATGGTATAAAAAAACACTCCCACGCTGCTTCTGCCGTGCAAAACTTATCCACTCGATAAGTTGGACCGCACTCACAGTCTTATTGTACTATACAGGCTTTTACTTCATGACAATATAGAAATGTTTACAGCTTCAAAAGACATTGCTAGTGCTGAAGGGTGCTCTAAAATTATCAAGAAACAACTGCCACATGCCTACGATCAAATACTACGTAAATATGACAAGTTTAATGAGAAAACGTATTGGAAGGAGTGTTTGGACATTACTGATGTTTGCAGGTATTTATGACATTCTGCTGTTTTTTCGAACTTCTTATACCGTTAAAATATTCATTTTGACAGAAGTCGATTTTATGTAATGAAATTTCAAAAACAATTTTTTTCGAAATTTAAAAATTTAAAAAAATTGTATTTTAGAGACAATCTCCGTTATGTGTACTCAGGTACATGTTTTCTAATGACCCATTGTTCCAAAAAGCTGGCATCTCTAGCTTATGTTATGTTATATTCGTATCAACAGATATCCGCTCAAACAGAAATGCCATTAAGTTGTGACGGCACGTCACGATACGATCCGAATCCAGAGATTTACTTTTATGACACTGGTGTCGACATGAGTATTTTGGATTCAAAATTCTGTGAAGGATTACCCATACCGCCGCTGCGGGAACAGAGATTGTTACGGCTGTTTAGCCATGAAATTTCTGGTTGAAATGCGGTTATTGGCATGAAATTTTGGTTTGAAATTGAATGTTTTGGCAAGAAATTGAATTTGCATTATTGTATATAGTTTTTGTATATTTTGTAAAATAGGTTGATTGTGATTTAATTATATAAAAAACGACTATAAACAGATAAAGCCAATAATATAAAGACACTTTCCCAACAAGAACTTTGCGTAATTGCTACGAGATTGATCAGAAAACACTCAAAATGAAATTTTTCATTGTAAAAAGGTGGAAAAGAATAAAACTTGGTCTTATTTTTATCATTTCTGACCTTTAAAAGTATTAATTTTACTAAAACTAGTACTATTTACCTAAAAATTGGACTATTTTAATTAAAACCAGTATCAGTTTAACTAAAACTTTAACTAAATTCAGTTTGAAGTAGCATATTTTCGAATTTTCTTATAATATTAGCTATGTTTCTAAAAAGTTTTTGTTTGTTTTTGACTAAAAATGCTGCACATTCGTTCAAGAATGGCAGTAGAAGCTTGTCGTATGTTGCTGATCGTAAGTTTTGTTTTAATTTTAATTGTAAAGTTTAATGTGCTGTAGAATTATTATTTATATTAGTTTTTTGACAATATTTTTGACACTTTAGACGACTATTTATAAAGGTTTTTGTACCAAAAATATTTTAAAAAATATTTTTTAGTTTTTAAAAGTAAACGGAGGACTTAAAAATTTTCTAACTTTGTTGCTTTCAGCTACCCTAGGCTTAACGTCAGATCAACTTGAAGTTCAGAAACTGGCCAAAGACTTTGCTAAAAATGAACTGCTTCCAGTGGCCGAGGAGTGCGATTTAAAGGTAAGGGATAGGGGTAGGTATTACATCTATGGGGTTTGTATTTTAGGTTTAAAATTGAAAAAAAAATTTTTTTGTTTTTTAGCATTGTCAGATTTAGAAATCTCAAATTAAAAAAATTTCAGCAGCAACTACCTCTAGAAAAGCTGAAAAAAGCTGGTGAGCTTGGCTTCGGAGCCATATATTGTTCAGAAGATCACGGTGGTACAGGATTGTCTCGCTTCGACGCTTCTTTAATCTTCGAGCAACTTTCTATGTCCGATGCGAGTACGGCCGCTTACATCAGTATCCACAATATGGTTGTAGGCATGATTGACACTTACGGTAGTGATGAGATTAAGGGTAAATACTTGCCAAAAATGGCAGCTTTTGACTGGTTGGGAAGTTATTGTTTGACCGAACCGGATTCTGGTGGGTTTAAAGTTTTAAAAAATCTAAACTTGGATTAAAATAACTTCAATTTTTCGAAAATTTTAATTTACATTTCCTTCATGCTCTTTTCTTAAGGCTCCGACGCCGCAGCCTTAAAAACCAATGCCAAAATCGATGGAGATCACTATGTTATCAACGGCTCCAAAGCTTTTATCAGTGGTTCTGGGGATTCCAAAGTTTACCTCGTCATGATGAGGCATCATGGTCAATCAGGCCCTAAAGGCATTTTTTGTTTGTTGGTTGAAGATGGTACTCCTGGCTTTAGTATTGGCAAAAAAGAAAATAAACTTGGATGGAATAACCAACCGACCAGGATCATCACTTTTGAAGATTGTAGAGTGCCAATTTCAAATCGAATCGGAGGTGAAAACGAAGGTTTCAATATTGCTATGGCTGGCTTAAATGGAGGCAGGGTCAACATTGCTTCTTGTTCACTGGGAGCTGCTCAAAGCAGTTTTGATGCCGCTATTGACCATGTTCAGGTTGGTAATTATAGTTGATAAATAGGAGAAACAGTGAGAGTAGCGACGTCCCTGTTGGGGTGTGATAGAGTGGAGTTGGGCAATGTAGGGTGGGATATTGTCGATTAGGGTACAGTTGGACAGAGATGTGGTGTGTAGGGTAAGATAGGGTGAAGTAGGGTAGGGTATGGTTCGTTAGGGTCCATTAAGGTAACGTAGTGTAGGATTATGTAGAGTAATCTAAGTTAAGGTATAATAGAAGGTAGAGCAAGCACAAATATCACCTGTCTATTATTGATTTTTGTGTACAACATACTTTTTTAGATCAGAAAGCAGTTCAACAAGCCGATTGGTGATTTTCAATGGACACAATTCAAGCTGGCTGAAATGGCTACCAAATTGGTCTCTTCAAGACTGTTGATTAGGAATGCTGCTGATCATTTGACAAGGAAGACTCCACATGCTGCTTCACTTTGTGCTATGGCAAAGCTTCATGGCACTGATGAATGCTTTAATGTAAGATAACATTACTTTAATGCAAAAAACAATATTGTTGTAGGTAGTGAACCAAGCGCTGCAAATGTTTGGTGGCTACGGAGTGCTGAAGGATTACCCAATTGAGAAGCATTTACGAGACTGTAGAGTGCATCAAATTATTGAAGGTACTAACGAAGTCATGCGCATGATACTGGGAAGAGATGTGCTCACAAAGGAAAAATACACATAATACTGTGATGACGGGTGTAGTATAGACAATTTACATAATTTTAAAACCGATTTGCATTTTATAAAGATGAGATAAAGCTAAAATTCATTTTGATAAACATGAGCTATTAAAAAAAGTTGAGACAGAATGCCAAGGATTTTTAAGTTGCCGCGAAATTCAAAAATTACGGTTTTCAAAATTTTTGAAATTTGTCAAATTTAAAAATAGCAAAAGAAATTTTAAATGGACTACTATTATGTAATATATTATTTATTTTTTTCAACTTTTTTATAATATTAGGCGCCATCCAAACAGCCGGCCGAATTTCGATGCTAGCATGTGTCGTTCCGCGTGTTCACATCTCCAACGAACGTGGACGATCAATTACAAACGTTTTTAAGCGTTTTGTCCTTCAAACATGATAATCTGAACGTTCTGTGATCATCACAGATGACGGAAACTAAAATTTTTTGGAAAAAAACCTAGATGTACTGTTTCAAAGTGCCATTTTATAACGTCTAACGTCAAGAGAATGTTTTTTGGAAGTAAATTTTTGTTTAAAGACACAGCTTTTATAGCCAACAGGTAGATTAGTTTAGAGAAGCGTATTTTAGCTTTCAAACGTCCGGTAAAGGTCACTTTTGCTAAACAAAACTTGGAAAATGCCATTTTATATCGATAACACCCCGAAATTTTCAAAAATTTTTTAATTTCCAGAACTGATAAAAGTTAGGAGGTAAAATGAGCTCAGGATTTCATTTCAAAAATGTGTAAAACCATTTTTTCAACATTAATACCTAAAATATGCTTTATGTTGCTATTCCAACTTGACGCAAAAACGTGACGAGACACTCCCCAACTGTTCGCCATTGACCTTTACAAACTAAAGAACCACGAGAAAAATCGTTCCGACTTCAAAGAACGATCACGCAAAGGAAATGTGAATAGCGATGAGTTTAGTTTTAACCCAGAGCACAGCCGTTGAGCGTGCGGCTGCTATAAAAGTCTATTTTTCTCGATTTTAAAAGTTTTGTGGCTTAACGGGCTTAATTAGGCATGGAATGGGGTTGAGTGTTAATTTAGTTTGAAAGGGAGACGTTTGAAATTGAAGCTTTAAAGTTCTTGCACGGTGCAATCAAAAATAATTCAGTTTGCACGATGCAATCGAAATTAAAAGTCATAGCATTGTACGAACAATATTTTGCAATTACTTTTTTGATTTTAATTTATATTTTCAACAGACCCGTAACAAAGCTATTTACAGCCCTTTTTCATAACAAACGCGAGCAATACCATTAAAAAAGCACTGTAATATTATACTAATCTTGTTGTACTGAAGCGAAGATTACAACAATATTATTCTGTTTGTCATTAGCTTTAAATTCATGGTTGTATAGATGCTTATACAATGACGATTTAAAAATAGGGTTTATTGATGTAAAATGTCATCAAATGTAATTAGGGCCTGCTTGACAGCCAGTTGAAAATATTTTACAGCTGTTTTGAAGCTTTATATTATAATAATAAGATTTGGTCTCGTGCGTAATATTATTATACGTGATTGGATGGTTTTTTGAAGTTCTGAGCATAAATAAACTTATTTTTGCGTATTTTAAACGTATACAGCGTTTCTCTCGTCAGTACTTACATTGAATTTGAAATTGATGATGTAACAATTGAAAAATTTTTTGTGACCTTTTTAGCTATAATAAAATTTTGGTAATCTGCACATTTATTTAGCGGAGATTCAGCTATCTTTATTCAAAATTTCAAAAAAATTCAACCGTTTAGCTCCAAGTTATGATCTATTAAACTTATGCTACATCAAAACATCATTTTATACTATTATAGATGAATGACAATATTTTTATCAACTTTTGACCCCTTTTGTTAAATTTTCTTCAATATGACTTTACAAACAAACAATGTTTCAGTTTAGTCTCTAAAACTGTGGAATTGCTCGAAAAATCATCCGATAACCACCTTATTCAACAAAAAACGTTCGGTTTTTTTTTGAATTTTAGCTTTTTGGACATTCCTTTTTTACTCTTTCTTTCTCCCCTATTTTCCCAAAATCCCGTGGCCACATAGAATTTTGGAATAAAAGAAGTCCAGAACAGTTTTTTCTTGCTTTCAGTACATTCGCTTTCGTGCATCCGTTATTCTCTATTGGATTTTGCTTCAGAATCGTGGGAAATTGACGTTGTATTGGGTAAAACAAGGTTTATATTACTTATTATGAGAAGGAGATTAAAGATTTTAATATAGAAGTTCAGGAATACCGTTTTAAGGACTTTTTAAAGTTTATTTTGGTATCTTGCGATAATATTAGCTTTACAACCTGCGCAATATTCGGTCGCAACCTGCGCATTATCTTTTCTGGATTTTTGTGAAAAGGTTTTGCCGTTCTTTGACGTTCGTTCCCTTTTTTTGAAACTAAAAAGGTTAAGAACAATGTGAATCAGATCATTTTATCAGATTTTTTTTCTATTGCGTGCGTTTTATCAAAATTTTGACAAACTTGTGGTTGTTTTATACAACTTTTTTCAATTTTCTGTACTTTGACCAAGTATAACATTGAGAAATAACGGAAAACTATTTAAATCCTCTGTTTTCAGTGTTGGATCAGGCCCAACAGGATGCGTGCTGTTCGAGTGCAACAAGTTGGACGTCTTCAGCAAGCTCGCCGAGCCTCGGCTCTTCCACGACGATCTCTTGTTGGTTTAGGCTCGCGCGAAATCGGGTATCCTTTGGCCAATCCAAAGCCTCAAGTCAAGAGTTTGGATCAAGCTTTTGATAGAATCAAGTCAGGAGATCATATTTTTGTCCATGGTATTGCTGTAACTCCAACTTACCTTTTGGAAGGACTTAGTGAAGCTGCGAAGCAAAGAGACTTGAAGAAGATCACTTTGCACCATCTTCATCTTGAAGGTCCAACTCCGTGGACCGCTCCCGACGTGAAAAGTATGTTTTTTATTTGTTTCTTTTTGTTTTTAGGTCTTTCAAGAAGAATTGGAAGTAAAAAGAGGGAAATTATGATTATAAAATGTTTATTTGTTTTTATGCGAATTATGTTGCAGTAGATGTAAAACAACTAAAAAACTGTCTTTTTTGTTTGTTTATTCTTGTTTTGAAGTTTGTACAAGATAGTTTTAGCTAAAAAGTTAAAAAAGAGAACACTTTTGAGTCTTTAAATTGTCTTTTTGAACCAATATATTGCTGTAAATGGGATCTTTAATTTTGAGGAGATTATGTTAAAGAAACGATAAGTAACTTACGTAATCTTTGGTTAAAACAAGTTTTTTTAAAGGTTATTATTGATTAATAACTTTATAATTTCAGACAGAATCCGTTCAAACTCACTCTTTACCGGTCACAATCTTCGTACCGCCATCAATGATGGAACAACAGACTTCAACTCCATTTTCCTCCACGAAATCCCATTGCTCTTCCGTCGCGGTCAAGTCAAGTTGGCCGCAGCTTTAGTTCAAGTGTCTCCACCAGATGCCAAAGGATTTTGCTCGTTGGGAACGAGTGTTGACGCTGCTCGTGCTGCTTGTTGCCACGCTGATGTTATCATTGCGGTACAAAACAAATTTGTTCCAAGGACGTTTGGAGATGCTGTGATTCATTCTTCACATTTCGATGTGCTTGTTGAGCACGATACTCCGCTGCATCAACGTCATATTGTAGAATCTGGAGAGATTGATCAGAAAATTGGAAAAATCATTGCTGATAACTTGGTTGATGATGGAGCTACGTTGCAGATGGGTAAGTTTGAATGTTTTTTGAATTTAAAATGACGGCAAAATATGTTAGACACCCCTAACACTACATAATCTTATATTAAAGTTACTTTAACAAAAAATGTGTTTAGGTATTGGTGCCATCCCAGACGCTGCACTGGCCGCCCTTACAGACCACAAAGATCTCGGAATTCACACAGAAATGTTCTCTGACGGTATTCTACCTCTAATCGAATGTAATGCCATCACAAATGGTAAGAAACATCATCACGCTGGACGCACAGTGACTAGTTTTGCCTATGGTACTCAAAAATTGTACGACTTTTTGGACGACAACACTTCCGTATTCTTTGGTGATGTTCAATGGGTAAATGACCCATCGATTGTCAGACAAAACCCCAAAGTTTGTGCCATCAATTCGGCTGTTGAAGTGGATTTGACCGGTCAGGTAAGGGTTTTTTTTGGATTGTTTTTAGGCATAAAGTTAATTTTGGTGGATTTAAAAGAGATTTTTTTACTTTAGGTATTTTTGATTTTTTCTCATTCAATTTTAAACCTTGTTGGTTTTCAGGTAGTAGCCGACTCTGTAGGCAAGAGATTCTTATCTGGATTCGGTGGCCAAGTCGATTTTATCCGAGGAGCTGCTCTGGGAGATGATGGAGAAGGTCGACCAATCATCGCTTTGCCATCAGCTGCCAAGAAGGGACAGTCGAAGATTGTACCGACCATTAATGAGGTATGGTTCAACAGTTTCTGCTTGTGACCTGATATTTCTTTTTAGATATTCTTTATTTTTTGCTTTTTGTCAAAGTTTTGCAAAAAGGTCAACCCTGTGGACTTTTTAAAAATATTTTGAAATTTCGAAAAAATTTTGAACGTTTTTTCAAAAATTTTTATTTTCAGGGCGCCGGTGTAGTAACCTCTCGATCTCACGTACATTACGTCGTTACCGAGTACGGAATCGCTCAATTATGGGGCAAAAACATGCGCCAACGTGCCTACGAACTGATCAAAATCGCTCATCCTGACAACCGGGAAAGCCTGGAGAAGGCGGCGTTCGAACGCCTGAAGGTCATGCCTTCGGCTGATTAGGTCCTTAATTATGTTCTATGTTCTTTACATTTCAACATTACTATTGTAATGTAACGATTGTGAAGAAGGGAATGTGTAATTACTACTGAAACTGATACAAACTCTGGGTTTTTTTGTTTTTTCGAAAATAAATTGATTGTTTACTGAAGTTTGGTGATAGTGATTGAGGATTGGTGTTGGAAACAGGTATATTTTGATGTTGCGTGGACATATGTTGTTAGATTTGGCTTTATTTTATAAAAAATGGCATTGTTTTACTAAATTTTGTACTTTTTTCTTGTTTTTGATATACTAATGTAGGGTTATCTTATTCAAATTAGGTTTTAACCGTGGAAAAGGGGGAAGAGTTCACATTATCAAAATCTATACACTATCACTCTTCCCATTTCTTACACAGCTAAAACTCACTCAAAGTATTTATTACCTATTTTTCAAAAATAAAAAAAAACTCTAGATAACCCAAAAATTTATAAAAAGTTTATTGATAGGTATTAAAAATATTTATATATAAAAATATTATGATAAGAAATGCAAGAAAAGTAGGTATTAATACCCGTGAATGCGTTGTGCATGACGTTCTACTTCTTTTCGTCTACTGAATCGTTTCTCACAGTAGTCACAGCCGAATCCACCAACACCGTGCGTCGCTTCGTGCGCTTTCAGGTCGTTGTGGCGGACGAAGGCTTTGCCACAGAGGTTGCAGACGTACCTAAAATGGAAATAAAAGTATGGGGTTTATATCAGATTATCTAAACATTCAAAAAATGAAAAAAAAATTTTAAATTATGGCAATTTTTAAATAAAAAAAATATCAAAAAATAAAATTTTTTAAAGAATTTTAAAGTCGTAGAACGATAGTCTACCGAAATTAAATTTTAATGTTCTATAAACTTTCGGACCACAAAAACATAAAAAACATACGGTGACTCCTTGGTATGAACAGATCGTATATGAGCCGCCAGCGCTTTACTGCACTTGTATCCAGGATGATCACAGTCTTCGTATGGACAATGATAAGTGTGGTTTTCGTGTACCATTTGAATATGTCTTCGTAGACCGCCTTTCCGGCCGAAACTTGTACCACAATGTTGACATTCGTACGGTTTTTGGCATCTACAATGTAGTTTTAGCTATGCTTTTAGGCTTTAAACATTAAAATTGTACTGGAAATAAAAACGAAAGTACTGTACTGTTATATATTTGAAAAAGACTGTATGTATTACACTTTCAATAGCTTACTTTAACTAGTATTTTTTGAAAAATTTATAGTAGCAGGAGCCTAGGGACGGGTATGACAAATAACGGCAAAACGTGAACTTACAAATGCTTGGTGACAATATGCTCTCTCAATAAGGTACCAGAAGGGTAGATCTTGCCACATTCCGAACACTCATTCAGCTTCTTTTGCTTCACTTTTTGACGATGTACAATGAGGTAGTGCTTTTTGGCATTCAAAAACTTGTTGAACAGCTTAAATGTCATCAAAATAAAAAAAAATAAATTTAAGAAAAATTTTTTAAAACTAGAAATTTTTAGAAATTCACCATTGAGACTATTAGGTTGTTCAAATAATTTTATGCCCCTAACCCAAATATTTGCTTTAAAAGGGGGCACATAACTATTTGAAAAACTTAATAAAAATCTTTATCTTGCCTTAAAAAAAATTTTCAATATTAGTAAAGCCTACCTCATGACAATCCAGACATTCAAACCTTAAAAATCCACGTCTTTTTTTGTTACTCATGTGATAAGCATTAATATGGGATTGTACATTTTGCTTCAATGTAAAGGCATGGTCACATACGTCACCTATAATTTATTATTTAAAGAAGTTTTTAAAAAATAAAGACCCTTAGGGTCGAAAAAAATAAAATTTTTTTTTCTATGTATTGTGATCACTTTTATAAAAAAAACTTTTTAGCCAAAATGTACTCACAAATATACTTCTTGGTGCGAAACCGCTGATTCTTCTTTCGATTAGCAATATCGACTGGTTTGACTTGAAAAACTGGCACCTTCTTGGGCACCACTACGCTCTAAAATGAAACACAATCAAAATTAACCACTAAAGCTTTGTACGGTGCTAAACAGTCTATACTAAAATAAGTGCGCAAAAAATGAACTTACTTTGATAACTTCTTCATAATTAAAATCGTCATCATCTTCAATCACTGCTGTCTTCCTTGACTCCTTAACGCCAGCTTCTTTCTTGACATCTTTTGGCACCTTCTGAAGCTCTTCATAAGTCTTAACATTGTCCTCTTTACGCGTTGTCACATTGTAGCTGGGGTCCGACTTCAGTTGGAACAATGTTCGATTTTCCGTTTGAGAAGGCCGAGCCAAGGTGTTATGGATAACATCGTCAACATAACGTTGTCGTTCTTGGTGATCCGGGCAGTTCCCATCTGAAAATGAGCACAAGTGTATAAAGTTTGAATAGAAATAAAAAAAAGATTTTTTAATTGATTTTTGGATAGTTGAAGATAAAAACTAAAAAAAAACTTACATTCTGAACAACAAAAACATAAAACCCTGTAACTTTCAAAATAAAACAGCTTTTTAAGGATATCGTCCATTTTCAGCCGTTTGAGTTGAAAAACTTGTTGGAAATGCATTTTTTGGAACGTTGGAATCATCAAAATTTGCATATTCATCAATTTTTTTAGCCTTTTCAAAAAAAGTCAACTTTTCAATTTTCGAAGTTTTCAAACACTTTTGAAAATACATAATAAAGAGTAATATTATTTGTTTTTATATATAAACGTACTAAACTACTACTATGTACTTTAAGAAACGCAATTAAACATGAAAAACAGTAGTGCAGCTTGCGAACTAACGGTCGCGGGCTGCGCTCAAATTATTCGCGCTTTTTTCTTCGAAAAAAAGAAATTTTGTCGGAAAAATGGATATCTTCTCTCACATGGCTTTATACATACTTTTATATGGTTTCTGATTTCGCTTCATATCGATTAAACGTGATATTAACTTCTGATATTTTTTATTTTGTTTTCAGGTGTACTATAGGGAACATACAAGCGCCTGAAGAATCGATTTGGCATGGATGAGTGCCGAAGACTGGCCCAGGAGGGTGAAGAAGAAATAAAGAGAGGCAATACTCAGGATGGTAAGTCATTTTTTGGTGTAGTTTTTGATTTTAGAGGAGGATTATGGTGGTATGCTTTTATTTTGATTGTTAACATAAGTTTTGCTGTTTTTAGGTATTAAACTGCTTCAACAGGCGTTAGAACAAGGAACTCAGGACCCTCAGTTGTTGTCAGCTATATATTCACAGTTGGGAAACGGATATTACGCGTTTAGAGACTTTGCAGCGGCTTGTAAATATCATGGCAATGATTTGTTGCTTTCTCAGTAAGTTTTTAGCTATATTTTCATAGTTTTAGGCTTTTACAACACAAAAATTGGTAGAAAGTTGCTTAAGAGACTTTTGTTTGAAATGATAAGTATTGGGACAATTTAAACTACCGTTTTCGTTGTTTTAGCGTACAAAGTGATCCGCTAATGGAGATCAAAGCCATGTGTAATATCGCTCATTCGCTCGCAATGAACGGAAACGTTGATGAGGCGATTAATAATGCTAGAGAAGTCATTTTAGCTGCTGTTGATGTTGTTGAAATGGTATGTTTATTTTCTATTGGTTTTTGAATTTAGATTTATGTTTTAGTCAATGTACGAATGCCGAGGATATTACGCGTTAGGATGTTCATACTTTCAAAAGTTTCTTCGAAATTCAGCAGAGCTCGGGTTGAATAATGCTGATGTTGTTAATACAATTCATGATGCTATTGAAGCTTACACGTAAGGGTACTTTTAAATTTTAAAACTGGTTTTAAAATTTTTTGCTTAAATTTACTGTTTATTAAGGGTAATAAAACCTTTAAAGCTTTGTTGTTTCAGAAAGTGCCTAGAAAAGAGTGTGGATGAAAATGGTCGTATTTTGCCAAGTTGTTCAGTGGTGCGAAGTTTGACTTTAGGGAATTTAGGTATTAGCTACTATTACCTCGGGCAATTTGACAGAGCGAAACGTTATTATGAAATGGTGTGTTTTTTTTTAATTTGGATAGAATTTTATGAAAATTATTGTTTTTCAGCTTTTTTATTGTTTAAACGATGCAATGCAAAAAAAACTGTTTTAATGTTTGCACTGTGCAGTTTTTTAACTTTTTTTGGTTTGCACTGTGCAATAACTTAATTCTTGATTGTAATTTATAGTAAACATGTATTTAAAAACATGTTTGAATAAAAATATGATTTCAGAGACTAGAAACAGCCAAAAGTGTTGGCGACAGAGCAGCACAACTTCGTACATATACAAATTTGGGTAACACTTGCGCACAAATTGGCGAATATCAAGAAGCAGTTGTCTATTATGGGTAATGTCGTTTTGTTTTTTATATTTATTAGTTTTACATTAAATTTTTTTTACTTTTGCGTTTTATTGTAAAATACGGTCTTTGTTTCTTTTAGCTTATATTGTCTTAATTTTGATTGTTTGGTATAAAATTATGACAGTTGTGATATTTTTTTTTGAAAAAAGTTTAAAATTTAAAAACATTTCATTTTAACTCATGACCATGGATTAAATTATGTTGTGGATAACATAGTTAATATAAAAATAGTGATTATGCTTACTTGTCCTGTATAAAAGTAATTATAGTCGAGCACTGACGATTGCTAATCGAGATAAAAAGAAGGATACTGCCGCCCAATTATACTTTAATCTTGGCTCAACCGAAGCACTTCAGGGCAATTACAAAGAGGGTACGTTCTAATTTGTTTTTTACAATATATAACTATATAATGTGCATTATCTGGTGACGTCGGGGAATATTTGGTTTGTGTGATAGTTATATGACTGTGTATTTGAAATATGGCAGGCTTTGGGTCATTTATATTGTGGCAGAAAAGATTTGTCGTCGATTTGTGAGGATTTGTATGGGGAGAAACGACAAGACTTTATTTATCTTTGTCTTGACTTGAACTTATAATAACAGATTTCGAACATAGAAAAAGGTAATATTAAAATAGTTACCTGCCTCTAAACCCGACAATTTGCTTTGAAAAGGGGCACACAATTATTTTAACTACTTTTTATTTTGGTACGATGCGACAAAGTTCATATGTGCTATAAATGTCATCCAAACCCAATATAACTACGAAATCTAGCATTCACTCAAAGATACCAATTCTACGTAAACAGGTTATAATTGCGAGTACAACATGAATCCCGCTTTTACGAAATGGCAACGAAATTGGGAGGCTTTAAATAACCACCTCTTAATGATCGTACTTTATTTGGCATCAGGAGTCACGAGAAACGGGGGTTGGGGGCAATTAGCCACCTATTTAAGGCCTCACGATTATTGTTATCGAGACTAATATCGCCTGAACGGAAGGTATTTGGCCAAGAGTGGCGATTAATCTTAGATTTTTAGATATTTTTTGTAGTATTAAGGGGGTGCCGGGTATAAGTGGCAACAACGAGGGACAATTTGAAAGTTCAAAGGCTGGGCGTTGGGTGAGGGAGTATAGGCGGTGTTTTTTTTAAATTAGGTTAGGTATTGATTTGATTTATTCGATTTTTTTTTGGTTCTTTTATTTTCAAAATGGTTTTTTAAGTTGTTGAAGCAATTGATGAAATATTACTATAAAATTGTTTACATCACTTCAGAGGAAAAATTTTGAAATATATATTTTATAGGTTAACATAGGATAATACGTTGGATTAATTTGAGTAGTTATACAGTTTTAAAGTATATTTTTTCAATAATGATGAGTACTAGTACTTGTATTGGTAAAGTAAACCATACAATCATTAAGGGTCTTTTATTGTAAACACAATGCATTAATTTGAATTGGAATAATGTAGTGTTTATGGCAAAAATTTTGTTACTTTTGTGGTTTATGTTACACATTAAACCCTGCTTTTATGGAAATGTATATTTTTAATGTCAGAGTAGTATGTGACCAGTGCCGGGCGGGGACTTTTGGTCTGGGGGCGGGGGTCGAAAAATCCACAGGGGGGACCACGTTTAACTTTTTTCTAACTTTTTTTTCTGGGGGAGACACGTAATGTACAGCCAATGTATATTTTTTATAAAAAATTTTGAGATTTTAAATTGCATATGAAGGTCGTTATGAATTTTTGAAAAAACTCATTTTCACCCAAATTACACAAATTTTCAGTTGGAAATCACTTTTTTCATCAAAAATTTCTAAGTTTTTGGCTATTTTATCGTTGGAAATGCATTTTTGAGATGAAATTTCATGTTCTCCGCGTTGGCGGAGAGCTTTAAATCATCGGCGGAGGCCATAACTCGCTTCAAACTTTATGGCGAAACTTGAAGCCAAAATCGATCTCCTTACAATTTTATGCGCTATCTTCTGATGTATAAGTTTTAATAAAATATTAAGGTAAACACAAAAGGTTACTCAAAAGAGGCATATCAAATGCATAATACGTCAAAATGTGTTATATTGTTTTTAGGAGCATAGATATGGTTAAAAAAGTTAACAAATTTTTTACTTACGCAACTTAAGTTACTTATTTTACTTTTTTTAGTATTATCTTGAAAAAACTATCCAAAACAAAAACTGCAACTTAAAATTTCGGCTGACTTTTATTGTAATAATTATCATTTTAAAATATAAATCAAAAATTGACTTTTCATGATGATAATAAGCTAGCCTTTAAAATTTTTGTAATTACCTTAACATTTCAATAGAACTTATACATCGGCAGATAGCGCATAAAATTTTAGGAAGATCAGTTTTGGTTTCAAGTTTCTCCTTAAAGTTTGAAGCGAGTTATGGCCTCCGCCGATGATTTAAAGCTCTCCGCCAACGCGGAGAACATGAAATTTCATCTCAAAAATGCATTTCCAACGATAAAACAGCCAAAAACTTAGAAATTTTTGATGAAAAAAGTGATTTCCAACTGAAAATTTGTGTAATTTGGGCGAAAATGAGTTTTTTCAAAAATTCATAACGACCTTCATGTGCACTTTAAAATCTCAAAATTTTTTATAAAAAATATACATTGGCTGTACATTATGCGTGCTAAATTTTGTCTTCCTATCTTTTTTCATGGCTAAGTAAAAAATTTTTCAAAAGTTACAAATTTCTTGAAACACCCTGTAAATCTTCCTGTATTATATTTTTTTTGCAAAACGCCACATTTTATTACCGTTTTTTGAAACAAAACCGCATTAAATGCCGATGTTTGAGAAGTTTATGAGAGCCGAAAAATCTAACTTGTTTTATTATGAGTGGCCGAGAATCGAAAAGCACCGGCGGAGTGCATTATTTTCATATGTATTTGCTTGCCAACCTGTTCTCTAACGTATGCAAATTGTATTGTTTTGCGCGCATTTTGTTGGCTTAAAGCAGTTCTTTGCAATTTAAATGAGACAAAAGTTTACTTTTGACTATTGTGATGAGAATTTGATAGGTTTGCTGTAAATATAGTTGATTTTATAATGGATGTCTACTACCTCATGATCCGGTTTCTTTTTTGAAGTACATAAAATTTGAAATATCGTAAAAAAAGATGTTTTAGAATTTTTTTGTCAAAAGTTGTTAAACGCTTTTGGTCTACGCGTGGTTAGGCGTAAAAGTTTTTGAGAGTTATATTAGAATAGGTGAAATAGTCTTTGTGCTTTGGCTGGAAAAAAATTAAAGTTTATGTTATTATAAACGTCTTTTAATGCATCTTTTGTAGACTATTTTATTCGGATTGATAGTAGAATCCTTGTTCATTACCTTAAAATATTGAAAATAATGGTTTTAATTTTAACATTTGGGACCAAATTACTACATTTCTTTAAATTGTTAGTGTTTTGTTCAAATGTACAACACAAAACTGTTCAAAAAGGTGTTTTCATATTAAAATTCGTGGCCAACATTAACATATCGAAAATTATGTCTACTAGACTATTCAAAAATGCCATAATATGCAAAAGGATGGCGTGAAATAAACACGAATTACGTGTGTCAGTGTTTTATGCATCTTGAGACCATTTGTGTAGAATACAATGGCATGTTGGTAATTTCGATATCTATGGTGATGGGCTGTGTTTTTAAAGTTTCTGTCTAAATTAGGGTTTTTCAAGTCTAACAATTTGTAAAGGCAGTGTAAAAATGTTTTGATTTGAAAAATATAAAGTCTTGGATTACTTTTTAAATACAACAAGTTATACATGTTTAAATTTATAACGTCTTATTGTATGCTACACAAATGCTTTCAAATTTTGCAAGATCTATTTCTAAAAACGTACTTGTCTTTGTTTTCGAAAATGATTTCCTTACATATTTCAAACTCTTCTTCAACACACATGTCCTGTATACGTTTTTGTGATCGCAAAAAATACAGCCATCGTATTTTTGAAAGCCGTAAACATGTTCATATTTCAAGCACGAGCACCCAGAAAAACTTTTATAGTACTATATTCTTGTTTTTACCACAGCTTTTTCGACTAGACTTTTCAATTTTCTTGGACAACTTTTAACTTTTTTTGGCGTTTTTTGTCAAAAATTCCTTTTGAAATTTAATTGCCCTTTTTGTTTGATGGAATGTAAAAATCGCGATGTTTATTCAATTCACCATGCCCGCTGTTTGTTTATTTTTTCTCTTGCCAAATTGTTGTGCCAAATCAGAAGAGAGCTGTTCGAAAAACGAGTTCTCCGGCCACAGACTTTTTTGCCGGACTTTTGCGGATGACTTGTTTTAGGCGGTTTGGAACAACGTTCCATGGAGGGGGAGGGGATGGAAGGCAGATGTTTTGTGGTTGAAGGATGTGAAGGTTGTGTTTGTTAGGCTTCTTTTATCACTTGTCACACTTATTTGTTTTTGGATTTGCTTTATGAATTGACAGTTTTTTTGTCTGTTTATCAGTGTGGCGGTATGATTTTTATTTTTGGTTACGACTACTGTCGGCGTGAAATTTTGATCGCAGAAGGGCTGGGGAGGGTTTGTTTAAAAAAATTGAAATACGGAGGGTTGAAGACTACTTTTTTAGTATATTGGGTATTTATTGTTTTTTATTCGTATTTTAAACTTGAAACTGACAAGTTTGCCAAGTTCTTTATATAACTTTATATTTTTTCAGCCTTTTTATATCACTTGTCACACTTGGAGCTAGCGAAAGCGTTGAGAGATGTTGCTGGCGAAGCACGCGCTTACTTGAACCTTTCCAATTGTCTAGAGAACTTGGATCAACTACAAAAAGCTCTATACTTCTTGGCATTGTACTGGAATTTGGCTTATAAGGTAGGTGTTTTTTGGAAACAATTTTGATGGTTTGGAGGAAGACAAAGAAGTTATTTGGCTATTACCTGGTTTACCAGTTTTGAGAAATTAACGTAGTAATGTTACCTAAAGAATGGGATTGTTAAAAGTCGTTTTAGAGCTAAAATGGCTAGTTTTGAAGTAACAGCTTAATTTTTTTAAAGGGCTGATTTTGGTCAAAAATTATAAGAGTTGTAACATTTCAAGCTTCAGAAGCTTCTAAATGAATTTGTATAGCTGATTTTGTGGCTTTTAGAAAAAAATAATGCAAATAATGAAAGATACACAAACGTGTGACCTTTTTTGTTTGGTTATATTATATATGAATTGAAGCTTTACTTTGTTTTGTTATTTTGGGGAACTGAATTTTCACTTATGAAAGGCATGTTGGTTGTGATACGTGTTTATGATCACGGGGAAGTTGAATTTGCAAAAAGTTGATTTTTTTGTTTTTATAAATAAGTTAGGGATGGCATTTGATGTCTTAAAGGGCTTGGGAGGGGCGGTTTTTTCGTTTTTTTGAGCAAATCTGGAAAATCTTAAATGATTGTTATTTCTATTCGTAATGTGTTAGCTTTTTTGGCGTTATTTTTTGATTTTCGGGTCACACAGGGTTGGACCGCCCTGGCGGGGTCAAAAAATCCTAGGTTCGGCCCGGATCGTTTGAAAAACTTGTTGTGGGCTAGTTTTCAACCTTGGCTCACGGGCAGGGCCTAAACTGCAGGCATGACCCGTTTCAACTATACTTAAAGGCCGGTTCGGCCTGATTGCAGGGCCGGACTTACACGGCCCGTTTCTTAACCTTATATAAGCTAATGTTGTAGCACTTAAAAAACTATAATTTTTGCAAATTCAAAAGCCAAAACGTCAAAAAGTTGAAAAAATTGTAGTGCAAAAACCAAAAAGTCAAAAAAATTGTATCAACATCACGTTGTCGCAAAACGACGCAATTAAACAACGTGACCCAAAAATGACGGCGTGCCATGCGCTACACACGGCGCCACAATCACCGTTAATGAGATGTGTCAGTTTTGGGGAATTTAAATAATCCAATTTGGCATGTTTTCTTCCATTTTTTTGTCGTTCAAATTAAAGTTTTTCCTGCTTTTTTGCGGTTTATAAGCAAATTCTCGGGAGAGTGGGTGAACGGGACGGCCCCACAAAACCCGGACGCCAAAAGATGCCCGCAAGGCATATTCTTTTGATATTTACGTAGTAATTTTATAGTTGGCCTGTGGGGGAGAGGAGTTACTGGGGTTTCTAATTGTTTGGGAAGATATTGTAGGGACGAATGTTGCTAAAAGGAAGAGGGGGGGGTGAATGGGGGTTAATGTCTCTGCTTGTAGTGATGGTGGGTTGGGCGTTAGGTTTTTTGAAGGTATCGTCGAGAGGTTTACGGGTTTGATGTTTGTGTATATTTTTTAAAAGTAACATTTATTGTTCGAGAGATTAGAAGCCCCCCCCCCCAGAAAAAAAAATTTTGAAACAAGTTGAACGTGGTCCCCTCTGTGGATTTTTTGGAAAAAATTTTTTGCAAAAAATCGGCACAGGTAGAGCTACCTGTGCCGATTTTTTTCGACCCCCGCCCCCAGACCATAAGTCCCCAACCGGCACTGGCTATGGGATTTAAAATTTGCTTGTTATGAAGAGGTTTTGTTATATAGGGGTTCCTTATTTAGAGGTTCCACTTTAGTATTATCGCAGAAGACTTTACGCAGAAGACTTTATGGTAACAAGAATTTTCTTTACAAAGCGAAAAATGGTAATAGCTTTCTTTAACAAAACTTTAAATGGCCAGAACTTGGTTTTTAAAACAGAAAAGTTTAAAAATTTTTTTTACAAAGATAAAAACGACTGAACTTAGTTTATAAAAAGGCAAGAACTTTCTTTAAAAGGCATGAAATGGTAATAACTTTCTTAACAGAACATAAAATAGCAAAAACTTTCTTTACAAAACATAAAATGGCGTGAATTTTCTACACTGAACATAAAATGGCAAGAACGTTATTAACAAATCAAAAAACGGCAAGAAGTTTTTTTTACAAATTGCTAAACGTTCTATAAAATGTTATGTGGTAAGCATTTTTAAGCCTATAAAACATAGATCACATAAATACACCTCAAATAATATCAAGCTATATATAAACCACAAATTATTACAAACAAACTATATATAAACCTTAAATTTTCACAATAATCCTATACCTAAACCTCATATTATCACAAACAAACAGTTCATCTAGTTTGCTGTTTACCATATTATGGCACTTTACTCAAAACATAATTGTTGGGGTGGATTGACGTCACGAAATGAGCAGGCTCAGTAGTTTCGGCCCGTCTTTCTTTTCGGCTGTCTTTAACATCTTCTTTACCTGTGTTACATCGGGTTGTGACGTCGGCATGGGTAATCCTCTACGGGGATGCTCGAGAGTCACAATCTGTTTGTGTTAACATCGGACGTCAGCCGTCTTTGGTCGTTGCAAAAGAGTTTACAAATGAATAGATAGTGTACGTACAACCAGTGGGTACGTTGACGCTGAAAAGTACGCGGATGATGTTATGTTTTGATTGATGACGTGATGACGAAGAAGGTGGATATATATGAGGACGTATGAGCTTGAAAAAGCGTTTATGACATATTAGGCATGCTATAGAGGGGTAGGTGTTTTAGATTTTTGAGGTGTTAATGATATATTGTAGTTGGGGTTGATCAAATGTTTAGTTTTTCGGAAAGGGACGTTTTATGCGATGAAATTTACTTTTTTTGCATAGAAGATGTGTTATACGTTGAAACATGTTCTTTTTGATTTTTTTTATTTGTGTAGACTATTAAAGTGTTGTTAGTCAGGGGCATTTTAGGGGTTTGGGTTGCAGGGGCAAGGGAGGGGTGGCAAGTAGTTGGAAAAATGGGTTTTATTGTTTTTATGGATTACAATTTTAAGGGGCATGTTAGATGATAAGACATTTTTTCAAATTTTTTAAATAATTTTTTTCACTGTTCTTACTAGGGGCTTTTTTCAAATATTCATGTAAAATGACGAGAATTTTCTTTTTTTATTTTATTAACGTTATATTGTTGCGATTGCTAAATTTGATAAGAATGCGTTTTTCAAAATGAAGTTTGATTTAACAATAGCCTTAAAATGATTTTATTAACGGGTTTTTTTAAAAACGAACGTTTCAAGTTTTATAGTACAAATGTGAGCATGGAGAAGAGGATTTTAATTTGGTACTTTGCCAATTTTTTTCAACTTTTTAAAAAATTATTAACGGGACCATGCTGACTCTGTTGACCTTTTTTTAAAAAAGTGTTATGGGGGTGGTTTTTCTTTCTTTCTTTTATTTATTTTTTACGCTTTGTTTTGTATAGGAAGTTTTTTAGCCTAAAGTTAACATGGAAATGAAATTTTGAAATTTTAAGCACAAAGCAACTACTAAGCCAACGTTTTTCTTTGTACGATACTAAATAGCCACGATTCCTTTGTACCCAAAACTCTCGCTTCTTCCTTCAAACCCAAAACATTTTTCGAGCATTGTGTGCTGAAAGTAGCTAATGTAATCTGATTTATTCCAGCTAAACGAACAGCCGCTCATCGAGAAGGCACGCGAGGCGGCGGAACAGATGGTACATCGCTATCCGCACGAACTCGTGGATTCAGAAGGCTTCGTTTGCGTCGAGGATTGCTCTGATTTGGCGGCGTTAAAGGAGAAAATGGAAGGCAGCCAGAAACCGGGCAACTTTTTCAAATTAACTAACATATCCGAGTCGCTGGAGACGTTTATTCACGATTGTCAGAAGCGTCGGCGGAATTCAGCCCCGAAGAGAAGTCAACTGTATGAGGTGGGAGAGTCGTCGAATAATACCGAGTTAATGGATTGCGGGATTCAGAGGACTTCGGCAATTCGAAGCACCAAGAGCTCACCCTCTAATGATAAGGTAACATTTTTGTGATATTTGGTTATAATATTAATAACTATATTATTTTGACATTATTTTTGTATTAGGTTGTACACATAATTCTGGGCTCTTTAATCTCAAAAATTTGCTTTAAGAGAGGCACATAAGTATTTGAACAATAATATTAGGTGTAAAAAGTTAAAATAAAAAAAGATTTTTTAGTTAAATTTGTCTTTATTTACGGTCGAAAGTTTGAAATTTCAAATTTCTTTGAAATGTAAGGTTTTTTTTTATTTCTAGGTAGATTCCGACGACATTTTTGATCAAATCTTTAATCAACCAAAGCAATACGAAGACCAAAGGTGCGACATTGAAATCATCTTGAAGGATAGGACGAACAAAACACGGCAGGGAGATTCTATCAACAAGTCTGGTGAGTTTCGAAAAATAATTTTAAATTGGCTGGAGTAAAGTTTTTATTGGGAGGGGGGATAAAAGAAATTTTTTCGATGATTGATTATCAAAAAATGGATTTTCTGACTCTTAGGCTTGATTTTTGTTGAATTTTGTGTTTGAATTTTTTTAAATGTTGTGTTAAGTATAGTTTTTGTACTTCTCATACTGTACTTTTTAATACTTTTTTGTTTAAATTTTCTTTGAATAAATTTTTTATAAAAAACTTACCTTTTAAAGACTTTTTTGGTTTAAAACTTATTTTCAGAAGAATTTAACTTGTTTTCTAATTATTTTGATATTTCATCTTTTTTACCTTGTGTTAATGTACTTTATGTTGTGTTATGTTGTTGTAGAAGAGTTTGTGCATCCGGGAAAGAAGTCAGCTATGAAAAAGATTACCAAATCTTTGTCGAAACGTTTCGGAGCCTCAGGCACCCTACGCCGAACTTTATCAAGACCGTCAATGCCATTTAAAAAGTCGAACAGCCTACATCATGATTTGGACTTGAATTCTCAGGCCGGCTCTTCAATTCGATTTGATGAAGGGTGCTCGAGAAGCAGCCTTATTGATTTTATGAATATTGGAAGCACAGAAACGGGCTTAAATGAACATATGGAAGATAAGCCTATTCCGAATTGTGATGACAAATCACAATTGAATTTCGATGGCAAATCGAGTTTGAATTTCGATGAAAAATCGAATTTTGACAACAGGTCTGTTTCGTTTTATGGCAGAAAGACGGGAGAAAACGATGAATTTTCGGAGAATAACGAAGGCCGGCCGAGTTTGGATACGAAGTCGAACTTCACTGTGGAAAGTGGATCGAGAAGAGATGGCACAATTGATAGTTATGGAAAGAGTGAAATGGAATTGATCAAGAAGGTGGTCAGCATTGAGGAACGCTTCAGCTTCTTACGCAGTAACTTTTTTTGTGTTTTTATGTTGGTTTGTGGGGTTATGGAGGATTTTTGGTCGGTTTTAGTGGAGTTTTTTTTATTCTTAAAAGTGTTTGGTTATAGTTGGCTACTTCCATTTATTGATTTTTTGAAATGTTTTAAAGATTTTTGAACGTTTGTAAATGTAAAAGCATTTTAGTTGTGCTTGAGTACGTTTACAAGGTGTTTTAGCTAATTTTCATCTGTTTTGTGCTTGTGCTTCTACTTTTTTTACTTGTGTAACATTAGTTTTGTAATTTTTTACAGATTTGTGATGACTTTTTTTTTACAATTTTTTGCTTATTTTGACTGTAAAAATGAAAGAAAACGGATAAGTTTTAATACTTAGATAGGTAAATATCTAAAGTTTAATGGAGCAATGACAAATTAGGTATGAAAACAAGTGTTTTTTGGATTGTAACATGCAAAATGTTGTAAATTTTATGTTTAACTTGTAAAATTTGATGTTTTCAGAGAACCCAGAAGACATTCTGGACTTGATTATGAACATGCAAGGTCGTCGAATGGACGAACAACGAGCCGATCCCATTTTGCCTGGACTGGCTGATAGAAATGAGTATTTGAAGTCACTGTAAGTTGGTTTATTGGAAATTGAATATATTTTTTTGATTTTTTTTAAATTTAAATTTTTTTGATAGGAAAAATGAAAATATTGTACATTTTGTAAACCTCATTTTACCATTCCCTTCCTACTTGTTCAAATAATTCTGAGCTTTTTTTAAAGCATTTTTTTGAGGTTAGGATGCGCAGGATTATTTGAACAACATTATAAGTAATATGTCTTTAAAAAACGTAAATTGTATATTTTGTCATAACAATTATTATAGGATTAATTTAGAAGTTAAGCGTAACAATTAGTTTCTGTTTTTGTCAAAATATTCAAAACTTTGTGTGTATTTTGTGTACCACAGGGCTAAAAGCGTAAGAGGAAGTAAATTGACATCTAATGACATTTTATAAGGTATATATGTAAATAGAGGGTACGTTCTTTCTTTTATAGGTTGTGTCCTAGTTTGTATGTTACACGTACTTTAACTGAACTCAGGTGACACTTTTTATGTAGAAACAAATTGTAACTATTATAAGGATTTTTGAAGTTTAGGTGTCAATTAGAACGTAGTAATGTGGCGTTTTCAATACTCAATTTTTCTGTAGAGGCAACAGATTTAATGAAAAGATATTTTGAAAACACTCGGTCTTCCAAGAATCCAGACAGTGAGTTGGCGAATATTGAGTAAAACATAATAGCCAGGTAATGGCCTCGGAAATGAGAAAATAATGTTGCATGAAAACGCTTATAGACATTTTTGAAAATTGCCATGTTTAATATAAAAAAAAATTTTTGGTAAGAACGTATTGATTACAAAAAGTAGTGATGTTTAATGTGTTATTAATTACCAAAATGATGACATTTTAAATGTCATAAATATTCGAATACTTGCCTTCACAACAAAGTATCATATTTGGCAAAAAAATTTAACAGCGTTGTTCTACTCAAAAATGACACATTCTGTATATTTTTAAATTTAGAAAAACAAGAAAATTATTGGGAGCAATTTTTTTGAATTGAAGGTAATTTTATTACAAAAATACTTCAAACATTGCTTTTTGATACAAAACACTGTTTTTGAACACTTATTGTTGAGTTACTGCTTTTCTATACAAAATGTCACTTTTTCTGGTGAAATGAGGTCACTTGTAGACTACAATAACACTTTCAAGTTAAAAATGGCAGGAAATGAAAAGGAAATAACAAAACACTTGAAGTCTACCATAGCGACTGTGATATGGCGTGAAGTTAAGTACGAAACAATGGCGCTTTAAAATGACTTTAATTTTATTATAGACAGCACGCAAGTAAAGTGCAGCATAACAATAAAAATGTATATATTATTGATATAAGTTATGAAAATAACAAAGGTACACTGTTGCAATACTATTAGGTTGTTGAAATAATTCTGTGCCCTCTGAATCCAGAAAATCAGAGTTGAAAGGAGCGCAGAATTATTTGAACAACTTACTATTAAACAAGGAAGCACGCTTATGATGGATAATATTGAGGGTATACAATGAAAATTAAGAAAAAAAGTTGCGTGTGTCATGTCAGTGAAATTGGAATGTCAAGTAGAATAAAGTTGAAAACATGAATTTGTAGTCATTTTTTCCGTAGGTAGATAGACCGATTTTCAATTGTGATTTTGACTGCAGGTGTGCTTCAAAATTGGCGTGAGCTTTTGTACAAATTTACTTGTTTAATATAAAATCAACCCACTTTAGTATGACTTTCAAGGTACTGGATTAAAGTGCCGGTATAACCAGGGTGTCACACTTTCTAGTTTTTGTAGGACTTTTAGGGCTAGACAGTTTGTTTTGGTTAGGATCGGCTTTGTGGAGGGAGGGATGGATTTGCAATGTTCTTACTCTTTGGCTTGTCTTAACTTACCTAACCATATCTTACTCTAATTTACTTTTAAACTCTTCTGGCGTGCTTGGTAAGAACGGAAACTGATATCTCTTGATAACTCAAAATTTTTGGAACAACAGGGGGGCCCACGTTCAAGTTTAAAAAACATTTTTTGTGGGTCTTTATCTGAAAAAAAAATTATTACATTTTTTAATGATAATTCACAATACTTTTTGAAAAACTCTATCCTTCTGATCAACACAAATCTGACCCAAACTCAATCTGTCATTGAAGAAAATCTCAATATTTCATTGAAACAAACATCATCCGTCTGAGTTGAACCTCTCGGAACTGGTCTTGCATGCCCATTGTCTTACCTTAAAATCGCACGCAATTGAATGATATCATGGTAGACTTGGGTATTTCATAGGGCGCTGGATATTTGCGTATTTTTTTGGGTATATGTTGTAGGGGCGGACCGAGTTAATCTGTAATTACTGCCACCCGCTACTACTTAATCACGGCCTGTTTGTGAATGGGAGTGAGAGCGCTGGGTACAACAAGACGAGTATTAGCCGTGTGTATTCGACTACTATAAAGAAGAGCATTGACTTGTGTGTTGTTGGGTACAACAAGTATTAGTGTGTGCGGAAGGAGTTTGGTGTTAATATTTGGGTCTATATTTGAGTATTAATACTTGGTAACATTGTTACTTGTTACTATATAGTATTGACATCTCTAGCTTTGGTACTATATAGTATTTTCACCTCTGAACTTGGTACTATAGAGTATTTTCATCTACAGACTTTGTATTACTGAGTATTTTAATCTCCAAACTCGATACCACAAACTATCTTTCATCTCTATACTGTCCTCTTATACTACAGAGTATCTTCATTCATCTACGGCCGCATTCAGACAATTTGTTGTTATTCAGCTTTTGATTCCGATTACTATAAAATAAGCAAATTACGGACCTCAGACGGCATTTGCTAAAGATTACCGCGTTTAAGTGTTCGTATTTGACTTCCAGACTCTTGTTATTGTCTAGCTGATATTACACTTGACTCTAGAGGTTGTTCTTAATATTTGACTACGAATATTTGGCTTTATTATTGAGTTTAACCTAAATTAACCTACTAAACTTTTATTACCTGTATAAACCTAAGAAAACCTAAAATAATGTCGATTTGTAACGGCAATTGGAAACAACTCCCTTCTTTCAGTCAGGAACAGAACGACGGAGCCATGTCCGAACGCCTCTACGAAATCATCATGGAACGACAATCACATCGACTCGACGATCAACGTTCCGAACTCGGCGGCCGCCCCAAAAGCTGCTCCGACCTACCAGAATTGCCGAATGACATGTCCGAGTTGGTGATTGCAATGTCATCACGACGAATGGAGGACCAACGTGCCAGCCTGAAACCCCTCAGGCTATCGGATTCGAATCTAACCTCGAATGATGAGTCTGCTCCAGTGCGATGCGCTTCCGCTTCGGCCACGGTGGATTAAGGTGGAGATGGATACCGTGGGTGGAGATTGATACTGTGGGTGGAGATGTTAACGATTGACTACGGTATACTATGATCAAGTACAATGTCAATGGTATTCTATGGAAAGTATGATAAAGTTAATGTTTTTGTACGATATACATGGTAAAATACGATTAACTACGATCGAAAAGTTTGTAGAATTTGATTTTTATAAAAAAATTAATTTTGAAGAATTTTTAAAATGAAATTTTGGATTTTTGAAATTCTACAAACTTTTTGAACAAAACACACTCTTTGTATTAACTTTTACGTGTATAAGGTTGTAAAATGACATAAAATATGTTTTCTCTACTAACTTTTATTATTATATTATTCATGGTATGTACAATAAACACTAACACAATGTCTCTTATACTATATACTTTTTAGTGAAATGATTTTTTTTTCATTTTCATATTACTTGACATAAGTTCTGTCCATAAACTTGTAATTACTACATTGTATCTTTTTTCACTTTTTTTGAAATTTTAAAAATTTTGTAATAATTTTATAAATTTTTTATGTTTAGGTATAAATTAACATGAAATTTGATAAAGAATTGGTTTTTTTATTTCAAATTCACATACGGTTTTCTATTGTTAACATTTTAATGTCTAGAATACGCTTTTTTTGATTTTTTAAATTAATTTGAGTTTTTTGTATTGATTTTCTTCGATAATTTGTGAAAATAAAGTTTTGTTTTTGAAGGAAAATATATTTTATATGTATATTAACGACTATTTAAAAAAGGTAATTTTGAAAATTGATAGCTAGATAAAAAACTGATGAGTTTACGTTGTAGGGTATAGTCTAGTAAGGGAAAGACTTCAGTTCAAGCAAATGAAAGGCCGAAAAAGTAGCCGTTATTCAGGATTCTTGATGGAGAAGAGCGGTTTGACAAAAATGTAAGTTTTGTTTATATTTTACTGTATTTTTGACAAGGGACGTTGCCACGAGGGGGAGGATTCCCTCTTCCAGATTCGATCTGAAAGAAAAATCACATCTGCATTTGTTACCTAAAAATTTTTTTGGTTCTTACAGGTGGGAAATTCGTTTTAAGAAAATCTGTAGCGACGTTCCTGGTTATGGCATAAAGTAAAAAAAAACGTTTTTTTTTCGAATTTTATCTTTTTTGTGATGAATATAAGATACTTATTTTTTAATTTAGCTGTATCTGCTTGAGGGCTGGGCAGGTCAAAACTATTAGAATTTGTGGTTTACTGGCTTTGTGTGCACTTACTTTTCAAATTTTGAAATTTTTATATGCGTATTGAAAATAGTCTGCAAAATTTGTTGATATGAATTACCGGCCATTGGATTGAGGGGTGTACTTGGCTTTGCGTTTTTTGGCTCTAATGTTAGGGTTGATAGCTTGCAAATTAAAGTCCGATTATTAGGCGAATACAGTGTTAAGTAGGATATCTTATGCAAATTCTTTGGCTCTTAATATCTCGCTAGCCTAGATCATTTATCAGCTTTTCAAAAAGATTTTTTGGTAGATTGTTATGCTTTTTTATCCTGTATAGGGTTTGTTCCAAACCTGCAGGATATTAGGTACAACTTTCATGTAAGCCTAAAAAACGCTACAAGGGGTGCATTTTTTATCCTGAATTTGGCTATGTAACTTTGAATCTCAAAAACCTTGTTGACCGTACCGAAAGCTAACATAAACGTCTACCGAGAAAAACAGCAGGTTTACGTAGTTCTGAATTAAGTATTGAATGATGTGAAGTGTAGTTGGCTAAAGTATTGTAAATCGGCTTTTAGAATGTACACTTGAAGGCGTTTACATTGCTCACTTACGGCTTTTTACTTTGTAAATTTAAGGCTGTTTACATTGCTTACTTAAGACACTTTGTTTTGTACACTTGAAGGCGTTTACATTGAATACATAAGGCCGTTTACATTGAACACTTGAAGGCGTTTACATTGTACACTTAAGACGTTAAAGCCGAAGGAAACGGTGGTATGTTCACGTCGCCACCGGAAATTGACGCGCCCGCTGCGAAAACAAAAGATATGGCTTCCTTACTATTTTCGTGGTCGTTGTTATAGAGACAGTATGTTTTTTTTCTTGCGATTTACTGTAATAACGTCTTCACACAGCAAAAGATGGTTATTATTGTTCGCAAATGCCGATACTCGGAACGAAATGAAAGGCTGTACGGGGTTATTGTAGCCAGGTAAATAGGGTCGTCTGGTTGTTGTGGACGAGGTGTATTTGTCATCAGTTTTGTTATCATGATAAGAAATCTGGTCTTGTGGTAGTAACTAGACTTGAATGGGGGGTTCAATAGGTCCCTTTGAGCGGGTCGAAGCAAATTTTAAAGGGGCTGGCCGAACTGCATTTTAAAAGGGCCCGGCCAAAAAATAAATTTTGGCTCGGCTCAAAATAAACCCCGATCTGGCTCATGTACACCACTAGTACTAGTTTTGTTTTCACTGGATATTAGGGAGTAGTGGTAGGGGAACGTAGACCTGTTTGTTAAATTTTTTATTTTTTAATCAACAGGGGGGACCGCGTTCAGTTTTTTCCGAAAAATGATTTTTAGGATAAGAGTAGTTAGTATCTCTTGGCTTTGTGGCACGTCAATATGATTATTTTTAAATTTTTTATTTAAAAAAATAGGAAAGTTCTGAAAAAAAATTTTTTTTGTATTGAAGAACATAAGTTTTATTTATATTTGCAAATTGAAAAGAAAGAAACACGTGGGAATGTCCTTCATACGTATGCAACATAAATACACATATACTTGCAGAAAAAACAGAGTTCGAAACATGGCCATGTTCAATTTTTAGATTAATGATGTTATACGTATACATTATGGCACTTAAAAATTGATTAATTTTGTTTTTTTTTCAATTTTAAAAAGTTAAAGCTATTTATTTTTTTGAAATTCATGTGGTACTAGGACCCAATCATACTTAAAACATACGTTTCTTCGTTTTCTGATGATATGTTAGAGGTGAGTGTTGGGAGAGGGGATTGTGGTTGAAGGGAGGGCGATGTGTAGGTCTGGTAAAAATTTTTTTAAATGTTGGGAGGGACTTTTCTCAACTTTTTTCAGAGAAAAAAGGGGGTTGGGAATTCCTTCCCTTCCTGCTTCAACATCGTTTTTTTGTCATTAAATTTTAAAATTTCAAAAATTAAAGTTACAAAACGCAATTAACATTTGAGAAAGTTAATCCTTGTATGATTATCGGAACAGGATGTGGTCTTTAACAACATATTTACATTTTCTGGACATTTTCACACTTCCTATGCTAATTCTCGTGGTATTTGCACGCTGTTTTGTAGAAATTAATGAGTTTAATTTTTTTATCGATACATATGGTAGGGCTCTTGATACATATGGTAGGGCTGTTGTAGGGAAGGGTAGGGAATGGTAAAACGCAAGATTTCTTGAAGAAGAAAATTTTGAGCAGTGTGAAATTTTGGGAGCAAAAAAAAGTGTTGGGAGGTGTAAAATTATTGATTAGATGATAGGGTCGGGTAGGGTAGGATAAAATAAGATGTGGTATGGTAGGGTGTGGTAGGATAGGGTAGGGTAGGGTGGATTAGTGTATGGTAGAGTCATAAATAGGCTTAAGGCAAAAAATCAAAACATTTGTTAATCCAAAAAAATTTTGTAGATTTTTTAGCCATCCCAATTACTATGATTGAGATAAATGCTACTTATTAAATGTATTGAAAGTTATTTTTATATTTTTAATTTTACAGTTTTTTCAAGAAAAGTAACATCATTCAGCCGATTATCCGTTGCACGCTGTCCTAAAGCCGGCTATTCTTGGGCTTAAACTCGTGTTGCAACTAGTTTTTATCGTTTTTTTCTTTTTAAAATCTGTGATTTTTTAAAAAACATTTTTTTGAAAAAATGTCTTTTTTTGGTACTGTAAGTTAAATTCTCAGCCTAAAATAGCCTTGCTTACAGTATATTGTTTTCTAATATTATACGAAAGTACGTTTTAAATACATTTCGTGCAAATTTCTCAGCGTTAGAAGTCTTACATAAATAATTAGTGAGTTGTAAATAATGTGAAGTCTTTCATTTTGTTGACGTTATGTTCTTATATATAGTAGTACATTAAAATTTTGATTTACAGGAATATTTCAAAATTTTTTAAATAGTTTTACTTGGCCTCTAAAAAGTATATTAATAGTGTTGTATTTTAAAAAGCTTTAGTTGGTTACTTTCATAGCTGAGGCCAGGGACTTGGCTAGGGAGTGGAGGGGGGGGAGGGTGTGTGAGCGGACCCTCATAGTCTATCCAAAAAAATCAACAAGAGGGGCACCGGTAGCTGGAAAAGATTTGGAATATGGGTGCACAGTTAGCTGTAGATCAAATTTTTTTTTACTTTTACTACTTAGAAAAACTTGTAGCAACATTCTTGTCTTGGGTAACTTGGCTTTAAAATAAGAGGTGGTAGAGAAAAATGAAGTTTTTTGTTAAGGGCTTCAAAATTAGGTCTTTCTTGAAAAATTACAGATGTCACAGAGAGAAAGTCTATTCAAGCCCTAATCCAGTAGGCCTAGCCAAGCCCTATCCAGTAGGCCTGATAGAGTTCTCACTTATATTAGGCACGGCACTGACCGAAAGCAAATTTTGAAAAGAGGCCGGGCTTGGTGACACACGTGGGCTTGAGGAACGGGGCTTAAACCAAGGGTTGGTTCCCTTACATTTCCATGTTCAAGTCATTTTTTTATTAACCCGACCCAAATACAATAAAGCAATGACTTTCATATAAGGTGTGACGCTCGTTTTTGTACTTTTTTTGTCACTTCTATTCTGAGATACAGAAGTTCTGAGTATTGTACTTCAATTGTATTATAACTTCTCACTTTTCAAATATATATAACATGTTTAATATGACTTTCTTTATATTTAATATTAAACTATGAAATCTTTTCTCTCCCTAAACAAAGATATTAAAGATACGAAGGTGTTAATCCCTGTAACTACTTCACCCTCAACGTTCGTTCGTATCCAAAGCATTAACTTAATTACGTTAATTTCGTGTCTATGCATAAATGCGTTGTAAATGTGAGACGTGGATTGTAAGTAACTTGTACGGGCTGTAAACGACGAAGGCGATTGGTGGATTTGCAAGTGGGGGTAGGTTGTAAGTCAACGTATTTTGGTACGTTAGTGAATTTGCTGGCAGGTACAGATATAGTCAGAAAATGCAAATATTGATAAGAGTTGAGGAAGTTAAGGTAGGGCTAGGCAGCGCAGGGCTAAGCAAGACAAGGCATCGCAAGGCTTTGGGCAGAGTAGGGCAAAGTAGGGTAGGATAGGACAAGACAATGAAGGGAAATTCAAGGTAAGGCAGGAATAGATAGGGCGGGGCAAGGCAGGGCTAGACAGGGCAAGGCAAGGCAAGACAAGGGAAGGCAAGGCAAGGCAAGGCAAGGCAAGGCAAGGCAAGGCTAGACAAGGCAAGACAAGACAAGACAAGACAAGACAAGACAAGGCAAGTCAAGGCAAGAGAAGGCAAGGTAGGGCAGAGCGGGACAGATTAATGTAGGGTAGTGTAAGGGGCTCTAAGTACACCTTCGTGAAAATTGTTCTGAAGAAGTCAAGTTTAGTCAGCTTAAATTTGTTACCTAAACAACGTTTTGTTCTTGTTTTTGTAAGGAAGAAGATTGTCTACTTCCTTGTATTGACTTTATATGCTATACAGAGAATTTGAAAATTTATTTTACAGAACACAATTGCTTTATCTTCTTGTGTTTTTATCATTTCTGTATCAAATATTGTCTTTCTTCAATAACTTGCGATGTCATTATTAAATATTGTGTATTTCCTGTATAACGAATTTCACGTAGACATGTAAGGCTGCCCAATTTTTTTGGTCTGACCCACGGATCAGGTCTTTCTGGTTCCCACGTCGGTTCAATGCCCGTTTAGGCAGACCTATTTAGTTGGCTTCCTTTCATGTATATTATACAGGGATCCAACTGTATTTTACAAATTTAAATGTCCGAAGAACTTCAAATCTATTTAGACTTGCCAATATTGTAACTGTTAAATCTTTTTCTTTCCGCGAACATTCGTTCCAAGTCATCATAAGTCGTGGCGAATACACTTGTCACAACTCAATTACCGAACCTGTTCGGGCCGCGCTGTTTTTCGGGCCGGAAATTGAGTTTGAGGGGTCATTTTGTCAGTCGGCCTCTAGGGTTTTTGTCGGAAATTCACACTTACGCGAATCAGAGATGACACGAGGTGTGATCACGTAGCTACATATGTAGATTTTTTATATTATGGTAGGGTCGGTTGACTTTTATATACAGGCAAATTTGTTTGTCTTTTAGATACAAGCAGGGTCAGTTGATGGCGGTATGGTAGGGTATGGGATTTGAAAGAGCAAAGTAGAGTTGGAAGCGAGAGTTTTGGAGGGTAGGTTAGGGCAGGTATTATGACATTTTAGGTTAGAAGACACTCCAAAACCCTTTATGACACATCACAGTACCAAACACCAGCATATTATGTCTTCTCGATTATTATTATCGTATAAAAGGCGGGGCTGTTCCGTTTTGCAAAACAGCCACCCCTCCCTTCTTTGATTCTTGTTTTTATTGGGCCCGGGAGGGGGGATAAACAGCACGTGTTTCAATAAGGCTTTAATGACTTTGTGCGTATCACTTAAGTCTTTGATTGCTTTCCGTAACATGACACCAGACGCAAAGGTCATACGAGCAATGTATATTTACTTTTTCGATTATTAAATTCTAAGCTTTTGGGCTTTGGTGCCGTGGATCTTCGACCGAATTTGGATGGTTTTTATTGGGCATGGGTGTATTTCAAAAACCTTTTTTTGGGCGTGGGTCTATTTAGAAAAAAATGAAAGAAACAGTTTTTATTTTTGGGGAGTAGGGCATAGACAAGGATTTAAGCGAGGCTTCATGCTTGGGCTGGGCCGAGTTAGGCTAGGCTTCTTTGGGCTGTGCTCAGCTGGGCTGGGTAAGTTTGACTAGGGCTAGGGCTAGGGCTAGGGCTAGGGCTAGGGCTAGGGCTAGGGCTAGAGCTAGAGCTAGATTTAGGATTAGAGCTGGTGTTAGGGCTGTGGCAATGTTTTGTAAAGTTTAAGATATTTATTTCAAAGATCTCCCCGCTCACCTCAATCTACCTCAACATCCCTTTTCTTATAAAGTTGATCTTGCGCTTGTTTATTTATTTTTTATTTGATCCGTCATTTCTTGATGCACTCTTTTTTGATCTTTAAAAGTCTCCGAAGTTTAAAATTACAGATTTTGAAAGCATTTGCTCGTAAATACTGGTTTCTTTTGTTCAAATTGAAAGAAAAGGTTTTGATTACTTGATCTTGGGTTTGATTTTGAAATGTTTTGAAACATGTTTTTGAGTTTATTGTACTTGGAATGTTTAAATTGTATCTTGTTTCACTTATTGGTGAAAGGCATGTTTTAGAAGTTAGTGTTAAGGTTTGTTATGTTTGAGGGTATGGTAGAATCTGAGGAAGAGTGATGGTTTTCGAGCAGTGTGGAGTTTTAGGTTTGAGGTTTGGTAGGACTAGGGCTCAAACTAGGGCTCAAACTACGGCTTCGACTAGTGCTTAGACTAGGCTCAGGCTAAAGCTATGGCCAGGGTTTAGCTTAGTGATCAGTCTAGGCCAGGGCTTAAGGTAGGTTATATGCTAGGGCTCAGTTTAGGTTTTCAAGTTCAAGCTAGGACTAAGGCATAGGCTAGGACATGCGTACTGCTCAGGCGGAAACTAGAGCGCGGGTAGTACGCCTAGTGCTTAATCTAAGGCTCCACCTATGGCTCATTTTAGGATCCAGGCTAGGGCTCAAACAAGGGTTTGATTTGAGACATTTTTAGCGGATAGGGCAAGAGCTAGGTCTAAATTTAGAGCAAGGACAGAATTATCTTTCTTAAAATATTTCTACTTTTTATCGTTTCTATAGTATGTACTTAAAAATGACGTAATCTTTTCTACAGTACTGTACACGTAAAAATCCTTTAAAGACTTAATAAGTTCATCTTTCTAATGTTGTTGGACTTGTTATTTTATTTTTGTATTTTTAGAACGCAACGGACGTAAGTTCTTTAAGCTGTAAAGTGTTTATTTACCACTACTGCCTAAACAAAGTTATTTATTTATAACTCAAATTACAACTTAACATCTGTTCCTCGTATTTTTGGAGCGTTCGGTCGAATTACATGGTCAAGGATTAAGTGGCAGTAAAAATTCAATTTTTTTCAACTTTATTAAATTTCAAGGTTTGGGGTTTTGATAACGTTTTTTGAAAAAGCCTTGTCGTCAATTTCTATTTTTTTTTCACAGTAAAAAACGACAAAATTTTTTTTGACGTGCTAACACAATGCTTGTTCATATAATCTTGTGTCTCCTCTCAAAGCATGTTTTTTGCGGCGCAGTATTATTTGAATATCCTAATAAAAAAAGTACGTTCCGAATTATACAGCACGTTTCAACTCCAAAAAACTTTGACCAAAAAAATTTTTTAAATTTTGGTACACTTGGAACTGTTTTTTTCTTAATTTTCAAAATTTTAAATATTTTTTAAATAAAAATTAGGTAAATTATTTTTGATACTTTTTTTTCAATTTTCATTGAAATTCCATCAAAATTTGACTTTTTTTCGAAAAGCCTTTGAAGAGAAAAGTAATGTGAAAGACTTTTAATGAATATTAATCCCTTTGACGTCATTCCCTAATTAACCTGACCTCTTTGTCGTAAAAGACGACATTTGGCCGCTTTTCGAATCGAACGGCCGCTTTTCGCGAATGGCCACTGATAAACAGGTCAGTTTTATATTATAGTTACAAAGGGGTTGTGGTTAATCAATAAAGTTAGATTTTTTTATTTTTGGTTTTAAAAAACGAAAATTTAAAGAAATTAAGGTTAGTTATAGGAAAATAGGCTTATTTCTTAGAGTTTGAAATGATGTCTATGAAGAATAACTACTTCTAAGAAGATGGACCCATTTGTTAGAAGGTGGCACCTTTTACAAGTATTTGGCCAATTTTTAGAAAGGTGGGGCTTAGTTTAAAAAGATAGGATCATTTATAAGAAGTTGGAGCCATTCCTAAACAGATAGGATTATTCATAAAGAGAGTGGGATTATTTTTAAGAAGATGGGGCCATTTCTAATAAAACGGGACTATTTCTACATAAAGTGGGACCGTTTCCAAGCAGATTGAACCATTACTAAGAAGATGGGACAAATTTTTAAATAACGGGATTAGTTTTGAGGAAAATGGGATTATTTTTGAGAAGATCGAACCATTTCTAAAACGATTGGACCACTTCTAGGAAAATCGAGCTAATTTTAAGAAAGTGGGACAATTCCTACGAAGACGGGATCATTTTTAAAACGAAGAGGCAATTTTTAAGAAAACGGTACTATTTCTGAGAAGATTAGACTATTTCTAACAATTGTAAGAAGATTGGACCACCTCTAAAATAAAAAAATGGGACTAACCTTAAGAAAGTGGGACGATTTATAAGAAGTTGGCTTCTTTTTTAATACGATGAGGCTATTTCTCACCTAATTGGACTTTTTATAAGAAGATGGGACCATTTATAAGAATGTGTCATTATTTTTATGAAGTTGGTTACAGATTAAGACTAATTTTAAGAAGGTCATACTGTAATTAAAACGTAAAATGAATTTTCTGCTTAAAATTAGCTTTTAAAATGGTACCAACCGTAAAGTACACCCTTTTTAAAACTACTTTTCTTTTTTACCCTTTGGTCATAAATTTAAACCTTCACCCCTCCCTTCACCTCCTATAGCCAAAATTCGAAAAGTTCAAACACGAATTCACTCAAGAATTGACGGTTCAGTTTTGTATTTGTTTACTTGTCTAGTGCACAATTTACAGCCGGAAATTAATGCAAATGCATAAAAAAGGATGGCCGTTCGGTTGACTTTGGTTTGTTTGATAGACTTCCTCATAGCGACAGAGTTTGGCGGGGTCAGGACAACAAAGCAAAGATAGAATCGTGGAAGGATTCTTGAGGTGGTTTTGTTTTGAAAGGGGGGGGTTTGAAAATGATTTTTTTAATTAAAAAGGGCAGGGTATGGTATGACAGAATAGGGCTGGCTATGGTTCAGTATAGATTTAAAAATGCTTTTTAATGTAGGCTATGGTAAGACAAGGTGGGGCAGCGTAGGACGGAGCAGAACATGGCAGGGCAAAGTAAGGCAAGGTAAGGAAAGGCAAGGCAGAGCAGGGCTGGGCAGGGCAGGGCTGGGCTGGGCTGGGGTGGGCTGGGCTGGGCTGGGCTGGGCTGGGCTGGGCAGGGCAGGGCTGGGCTGGGCTGGGCTGGGCTGGGCAGAGCAGGGCAGGGCAGGGCAAGGCAAGGTACGATACGGCGGGGGAGTATTATATACTCTACGGTAAAAAAATTCATATACTTTAAATACCTAAAATTACTCTGCCACGTTCTGACCATCTCTTTGCTTCTTTTTTCGAATCAATTGTAAAAGATGTGCCCTGAGGGCACATAACATTCAAATTAGTTTTATGGCCTTTTGTTCGCGAGTAGTTTAACGTCTACTTTAACATCTTCTTTGCGGGAAAACGTCAGATAATAGGCTTAGGAATAGCAGGGAGTAGACAATAGTTTAGATTTCAAATCTTTTAAATTTAAAAATTTTTTGATTATTTGAAAAAATGTTTATTTAAAGTGATTTAAGATTTTTGAAAAAAATTCTTCGATTTTTTAAAAATTTTTCGAAATTTTTTTTGGTGTTCCTACTATGCCAACGTATACCATTTTATAGTACGTGCTTAAAACAATACACTAGACAAATCCCAGCTCCCGTGTTTTACCTAAAACCCTCTATTTTTCAGTTTAAAATGGGGAATGACTCCTCGAAACAACAGCTTCACCCCAACCCTCGAGGCGTTCATCGACGATTATCGACCGATTCTGCTCGTCGCTACAAGACCAGTCTACAAACTCCGACCGTTCAAGTGTCGGCTTCATGTTCTGATGGATTTTTAAGCCCATCATCAGCACCAAGTGACAATTCTATAGCGACTACACCTTCACGACCGTCAGTAGAAGGCCATGCCGAGATCTCGAGGTCACGGTCTGGCTCGGCGTGCTCGGAACGCTCGAATAGTATCAAGAAGAAACATCCGATCACGTTGAAGAATAGACAACTTATTCAGGTGGGTCTTGGGGAACGGTGAGGGAAAGGGGATGATAAAGTATGGTGCGGTAGGGTGGTACAACAGGGTAAGGTAGATCAGGGTGTGTAAAGGGGGTAGGTTTTTAAATAAGGTAGGCTAGGGTAGCAGGGACGCCGTTTGGGGGTGGTTCGGAGCCGATCCGAAAAAAAAATCAGTGGACCAAAAAAAATTTTTTGGGTCTCCACCCCCAGAGAAAAACCGTAGCGACGTTCCTGTAGGGTAGGGCAGAGTAGGGTACGGTTGGGTAGATTGAGGTAGGGTTGCTGAGGGTAGGTTAAGATATGTATGATGACATGATACAGGGCAGGGTAAGGTCAAACCTAAGCTACAGCTGCAAAAATTCCAAAAATTCAAGACATTTTTCAAGCTCAAAAATCACAAAAGTGCACGACAATCATTACTTACCTCCATCACGACACCGCCAATTAACCTTAATCAAGCGGATGTTTTTCCATCTGTTTATACCTAAATATAACTTATAAACAGATTGAAAACACACTCATCCCTGATGTGTTAAAATCCGGCTGCAAAAACAAATTTGCTCGAAAAAGTTGGGAACGATTACGTAACGTTATTTTAAGCACGTTATGTTGTTTTTGTTGACACACGACCACGACTTTGCTACAGCATTCATTAGCTGACGCTTTTGGATTTTGTAAACAAGGGTCGGGAGAGCATTACAGTAATATCTTGAGGGACTGTATTTTTATAAAATTGAAGGTTTAAAATTTTAAATTTGCAAAAAAAATTAATTTTTGTTTGTGTTTTTACAATTTAAAAAAAATAAAAAAAATATTTTTGTAAAATTACAGGAATTTGCATTATCAACCGGCTAGAGCTAGGGTCAGTACAGCAACATAAGAATTGAAAGTAAAGTAGATATATGGTGGGACAGGATAATATACATAGATCAAGGTGACTTAGAACTAGAAATTATGCTAATGCTAATGCTAGGGCTAACGTTAGGGCTAAGGCTAGGGCTATTGTTAGGGCTAGGGCTAGAAAGTTAGCCTACTGTAAAAGTATACGTCTTTACATATTTAATCGTATACGTTCTTTCAACTGACATCACGATGTTTATATCACTTGTTTTCGCATTTAAAACTTTCAAATTAGGAAAAGAACTTAGTTATGCATTAATTGTGTTTGAAATTTTAAGTCGACTTTAACTGTTTTGACCTCATACTTAATGGCATTTTAAATATTTTGCAGCACTTATACGTACTTGTTTTGGCATGATTAATATGTAAACGGCACAAGGAAAAATTTTAATAATTTTCAAGATAAAAAAAATTTAAAGAAGCAGACCCAGTTCAGCTCTAGCTTTAAACCTAGCTTTAGCCTTAGCCCTAGCCCTAGCCCTAGCCTTAGCTTTAGCCTTAAACCTAGCTTTAGTTCTAGGTTTATGCCTAGTCCTTATCCTAGCTCCAGCCCTAACCCTAGCCTCAGCTTGAGGCTTAGCAATGAACCTTAGCCTCAGCCTTAAGGCCTTATCTTTAACTTTAGACATAGCTATTATATAAGCTTGAGTTTTATTATTAGGCTAGTTCTATTTCTAGCCTTAATACGAACCTAAAGCATAAAAAATTTTAGTTTTATAAAATTTTTAAATTTAAAAAACAAAATTTTTACATTAAAAATCTTAAAAATTCAATTTCAAATTGTCATTTCAGAGTTGCTTTCAAAATCCGCACGAGATCGTCGGCAAGAAGATAATCAAGCGAACGGCCGAGAAACGCACAGATTTTGGTGGATTTTACGTGAGCCTAACGTCCGAACAGAAGGAAGACCTGGAGACTGGCATCAAATTGTTACTCAAAAAGTCGGTGGCAAATATCGACTTTATGGATGAGGTTTGTCATTTGATATATTTGTTTTTAACGGCTAGTTGAGAGAATTTTCATAAAGACTAGACTAGGAAAAACAATAATATATTATTATTGATCTTGAAAGTTTGTGGAAAAATGGCAAATGTTTATTATAAAAGTTGAAAATAATGCAGAAAATTTGTAAAAATAAAGAAATTTGTACAAATTTAATTTTTTTTGCGTGAACATGAATTGGCACAATTTCCAATAATTTTTGTGACATTTCGTCTTTTTTATTAGTCTTATAATGAAATTGAAAAAATATTAAAAAATGTTGTTTGATTAAATCGGTTTGATGTATGCTCCGTATTTTACAATTTTTTGTACTTTACAAATTTAGTACAATTTCCAATAAGTTTGTGGCATTTCGTCTATTTTCAAAATTGTGCAGAAAATATTAACAAAAAGTTAAAAGGTAGTAAACCAGTAGAGTTTAAAAGGGCATATAAACATGACCAATAATTTTTGTGACATTTCGTCGTTTTATCATTTTTTTTTAAGTTTTGAATTATAACTTAGGTAAAAGGTATTAAAACTAGTAAAGAAGAAATTTCGTTTTCGTATTTTACAAAATTATAAATATTTTTTGGGAGTTATAACACTTCTTTTCCCAATACTTTTATTGACATTTCGTTTATTAAAAATTTTTTAAAGTTGTTTAATACCAAAAAATGAATAAAATTGAGCCTGAATCTTAAGTTAAGTTATGAAAGAAAAAATATTTTATGCACCCTACGTCTTACCCTATCCTATTCTGCCCACCTACCTATAAATAATTTTAAAAACCTATATCATTAAATGGTCTTATTTTAGGTAGAACGCCTAGCCCAAGAGTTTGGTCTAAGGTTAGTGACATTCCGTTCAGCGGGCTTCAAAGCCGATTACTTTGCCGCAATAGCTGATTCAACTATTACTGAATGCACGTTTTTGGACAATGCTGTTCATCCAGCACATCAGACCTTGCAGGCTTTTTCACAATTTGTTGGGATTGTAAGTTTTGACAACGCTTCAAGTCGTATTTTATCATATAGGTTTTTGTATTTTTCTATTTCGGCGACCGTGTTTTACTATCCTGAGCCACATCGATATTTTAAGCATAACCTTTTGCGAGGTTTAGCGCTAGGCTCTGGCTAAGGCTTGTGCTTGAGCTGAGATGAGATGGCTTACGGCTTAGACAAGGGTTTTTCATCTTTTCAAAAATTTTAAAAATTTTAATTTTTTGGGAACGACATTTGGCTGGGTTTTCCGCCCTTTAACTGTTTGTTTTTCGTCTTTTTTGAAGGAATTTAATCTGCTTCCTTGTTCTAAAAGGACACGGATTTATATTATACTTTGTGCCTTTTTGAACAAAAGGGTGAAAATTCAAAAAGTAAAAAAAAAACAGTTCTGTATAACGAATTGCTCGGGGTCTTGAAATTTGTTCGTTATAAATGAGTTTTAAATGCACCGTGTGGTGGTAGAAGAGGACTTAAAAGTTGTTCGTTATACGGAAATTTTGTTATAGAGGAGTTTCTTATAAAGGAGCTCCACTGTATATTTAAAATTATAATTCAAAAACTTTTAAAAAATAGCTCTATGTCTAGCCATAGCTTTGACCCATGCTTAACTCTAACAATATCTCTGCCTTGACTTAGCCTTACAGTTTACTCAAGTCCTAACTCTAACCCTAATGGTAAACCCAGTTTTAGCTTTAGTTTTAACCCTTGCTCTAGTCTAGGCTCTAGCTTTTGGTGTTTACCTACTCTTGTAGTACCTTTGCTCTATCCTCGTCGTACTTCGAGTCATCTTGAGATAGACGTATCTTGCCTAGCCTTAGCCTTGTTGAACTCTTGTTATACAGTTGCCTTACTCGCACTTTATGTTTGCTCTGCTCTTTCTCGACTTTCTTCGAACCTGGTCCTATCCCTAGCCCTAGAGTACTATATATTACCCTATCACAAGAAGAAAAATTTCCAAATTCCAGGTATTCACCTCAGTCCGCAACGGCTTCTACAATGAAATGCGACGTCAACGTCGTGCCTCTCATTCATTCTCTTCGGGCCAATCTATAGCTCTTGATCGGCGGCCGAAACTTTCGATTTCTGGCCCATCCGCTAGTCCAAGCACAAGATCCAAAATGCTAAATGAATTTTGGTCGCCACAAGTTTTGGTGAACGGGAACCAACAATTCTTAAACACACCTCAAGATGCCTTCTACTGAATCTCATTCCTCCACAATAACTGTGTAAATCAACTTGTATAGTGTTTATGACAGAAAAATGTATTTAATTTCGTATTTTATAAAGGTTTTAATAATTACTGTAATAAAATCTTACTGTATATTTTAATTTTTCGGGAATTAAAAAATTTTGGTAGGATAGGGTAAAAAAAAAGCATAGCAAGGCAGGGTAGGTTGGTAGGGTAGGGAAGGGCAATACAAAACAGGGTATGGAAGGGAAAACCTGATATGGTATGGTAGGGTAGAGAAGAAAAGGATAGGGTAAAAAATCAATAACCGTACCTAAATTTCAAATTTAAAAAATGAAATTAAAAAAATAAAAAATTTTAAATTTTATGCAAATCTTTGTTCTTTTTTAAATTTCAAAACGTTCTTCACTTTCTTGAAAAATTTTGAAAACGAGTCAGTTGATTACCTTGAATTGTCAGCGACTGGTCGATTCGTGTTTTGTCTGTCAAGCACATCAATTTCGGTGAGTTTTTTCTTCTGTACTACGTATGTAGTACTATTTTATGAGTATCTTTTTACTTTTTTATGCTTTCTCATCCCCTCCTTTCTGCTTTTACCACCACCCTCATGAAGTTTTTACCACACTCACCCTTTAGGATGTTTTATACGATTTTGAACCCCCCCCCCCTTTTTTTTTCCTTTCTACTACCCCGCCATGGTCAATAAAAACGCATTTTCAGATTAACCCGCCCATCAGATCAGCCGAACCATGTCCAGAACGCCAGGAACGTCGCGCGCTTCGAAAGGCAATAAGAACCGCCGCAAGTCCAGAACCGTGACCGAGTCGTCCCAATCGCTCGATGTGAATGCCAAAACGCCCGGAGTTCGACGACGTGGAAGTTCGGCCAAGTTGGAGGACGATGGCACTCAAATGGAGAACCAGAAATCCCATGCCAAGTCCAAGGTTGGGTCGGTTCAGAAGACGGTTGGAGGGGTAGGTAGTTTTTATAATATTTAGTATTAGGTTAGCTGGTATAGGGGGCTTTTGATGTACAGTGTTACTCTTTTGTAATGAATTGTTTGAGGATATTAAAGTTGTTTGTTATATTATAGTTTGTTTATATTAGGGTTTGACTGTTCAACGAAAATCTTAGTTTTTTAAGCCTAAAATCTATTTTTAAGCTTAAAATATATTTAAGTTGTTAAGTCTAAAATAGGTTTTTTCAAATTTTTTAGTTTTTAAAGAACCAAGAAACGTCCTCACATAACGTTGGCGTTCTGTAGCAAAAATCAGGCCGTTTGATATTCGATTCTTCCGCAAAAAGACCTGAGCAGATCAGTCTCGAATTGGTAAAGCCATTTGTGAATTCAAATTGAGACCGACCGCTAAAATTTTTTGAGAAAAACAATTTTTATTCATTTTTTAAATATCTTCTTTGTTTTCTAAGCCTAAAATAGGTAGTTTAGGTTAGGCTATTTTTTCTTTATTTTTTTCTAATTTGATGAAACCTAACTTACTATTTTTAAATTTTTTAGGACAGCGAGTACTATCACAAAGCTCTGCACGACTTTGTGATGGAAGCAGTGAAGGTTGGGCCAGTAAAACTGGCAGCAGATTTCACCGCCACTCGCCTGGCCATGCCGAAGAACTTGCCTAAAACGGCATTTTTGGCTAATCCGACTAAGAATCGGTACAAGGATGTCTTCTGTCTGGATCAGAGTATTGTGAAGTTGACTTGGCCGGCAGACGATCCAAACGACTACATCCATGCGAACTATGTCCCAATTGAAGGTAGGGGTGGATTTTTTTTGGATTTTGGGTTTTGAATTTGGGTGGGGCTAGGAATTTTTTTTAAATTTAAAAATTTTGAATTTTATTAAATTTGAATTTTTTTTTAAAATTTGTAATTTTGTAAATTTTGATTTTTTTTTTTGAATTTTTTAATTAATTTTGAAATTTCAGACCAGAAAAAGTACATTTGTACTCAAGGCCCCACCGAGAAGACAGTCATCGACTTTTGGCGGATTATTTGGCAGGAGAAGTGTAAGGGGATTCTGATGCTGACAGAAGTCATGGAACAAGGCAAAAAGAAGTGCGAACAATATTGGCCAACCAAGCTGGGCGAAGAAGCCGAATATGGACCAGTAAAAGTCAAGGTCCTAAAGATCCTCACCCCCGAGGACCATCTACACTGCACCCGTCTTGAAGTATCGGCGGAGGACTCGACTCTGACGGTGGAGCACATGTTATGGAAGAACTGGCCGGATCGAGGCGTGCCCAAAGAGTATTTGAGCTGCTTTCGTATGATTCGTAAGATGACTCAGTACGTCCCGGTCGTGGTGCACTGTTCCGCGGGAATCGGTAGAACCGGTACGATTGTGGGTCTGGAGATGATGGACAACAAGTTGCGCAAAGGGGAAGTATGCCCACTTTCTGATATTGTCGCGGAGTTGAGAACTCATAGACACGGAAGCGTTCAGACTATGTTCCAGGTAGGGGTTTGGCTTGATTTTTTGGGGGTTACGAGGAGTGATATGTTTGAAATGGTATAAGTTATTGTATAAAGAAGGTTTTTCATTAGTAGGGTATGGTGGAATAAGGTAGGAAGGGTAGGGAAGAGTAGGGTACGGAAGGGTAGGTTAGGGTGCGGTATTGTAGGGCAGGGTATGATAGTATTATACCTACTATAATATCTTTTTTTTTCAGTTTCTCTACATGCACAGGACCCTAATGGAGCTGGCCGTGAACAAACGAGTCGTGGCCAAAGATGAACTTAAGGACTTTTACGAAAAGTATGAAGTGATCATCAACAAACAAGGCGCCAGTTGAATGTTCTTGATCCACTCTTCTCACTCTCACCGTATCCAACTAACCGTTCCACTGGTCGAGCATTTGATGTGTAAATAAATTCTTTTTTTATCGAATGGGCATGTTGTTGTATCGTACTATTTAGTATAGAACTTGTGTCAGATTTGGAAAGAACAGGGAAGAACTGTGGCTATGGTTTTAGCGCTAAGGTTTTACTAATCTTGAGGCTAATGGTTAGGGCGAGTGCTAAGGTTGGGGCTAAAGTTTAAGCTAGAGTTTAACCTAGGGCTAAAACTAAGAATAAAGTTAATAGTAAGGGTAAGTCTATAGCTAAGACGAACTTTGAGTTAAACTTAAGCCTAACAACATGTTTGAGCTGGACTAGTCTGCGTTGGTCGAGCTAGGAATAGAGCTAGAGCTAGAACTGGAGCTAAAGTTAGAGCTAGGGCTAGACTAAGAACCATGGATAGAGCCAGTCATTTTTAGACCTATTAATGATACTTGCAAAACATTAGATTTTTATTACGTTGCAATAAAACTAACTGTGCTATTATAACATTGAGTACCAATAAAATTGTTGGGGTTGTTTTGACATAACAATAACAAAAAATACTTAAAAATTAATTACTCAAACATTAATTGCCTCTTTCTAACTCCAAATATGTTTGCGTTGAGGTATTTAAGCAGTTTTTTGAGATGGGCGAGAGTGAAATGACAAGTTCAACTGCTTGTGTCACACTACTTAAGTATTTTTTATAGGGGTTCTATTAGGAAAGGTGATCAAAAAGCTGTCATTTTAAAGAGGGTGTCACACTAATGAGCGTTATTCAATAGAAGAATTACTGTTTTACGTTTATGTTATTATTGATGTCATTGTTGTTTTACTTTGTTACGGGTTTTACAGTTTACGTTGTTTATTGTTATGCTACATTACTTACAAACTATGGCTACGGAAAGGTCAGGATAAGGCAAAAGTAAAACGAGAATACGTATGTTAAAGTAGGATAAGATACTGTAGGATGTGGTGAAAGGTAAAACTAGCGTAGAGTAGGGTATGATAAAGTATGGTAGGGTAGGATGGTATAAGGTAAGATAGAGTAGGGTAGAATAGGATAGGTGTAGAAAGATTAGTCTTGCCAGGGTTAGATCAAAGTGTAATAAAGGTATAACTCAAGACTTCAACTTAATATAACGTTACAAATAATACGAAAATCACAATACGAAAGATTTATTCAAATCAAGATTAAACATATACCGAATATGCTGCAAAGAGACCGATCGGCGGCCAAAAGATGAGACTTGATGAACGAAGAATTGACCGATCGGCGGTCGTTCGAACGAGAAGACTGAATGTAAAATGAGAATCGGATTGAAATGATTCAATTTATGCAAATTGAATCCGATCCGACTACAATAGGGTAGGGTAGGCTGGGGTATTACAGGATAGAGTAGGGTAGGTTAGGGTACGGTAAGGTACGGTAGGGTAAGGTAGCGTAGGGTGCAATACACTACGGTGCGGTGGGCTAAATTAGAGTAGGCTAGAGCAAAATAAGGCAAAAGATGCCTATATTTTTCTAAAAATACTAGAATATACGCCATTTATTCAACGTAAAATTCCTTAAAATGAGGTAGATAAATATATTGAGCATAGGTCGTGGATCCAAATCCTATTACAATTCAATCAGCTGAGATGGTACCTTCTCAGATGCTTGAGACATGGCGCTGGTGGGATTAGCTTCTGATCTGACGCTAGAGTTCGATTTGCGGTCCTTCTTTTTGGTTCTCTCCATCTCGGTTCTGCCCATGATTGATTTCTCCTTCTTGGACTTGTCCTTGTTCGACTTGTCCGCCTTCGACTTTTCCGTCTTGGACTTGTCTATCTTTGACTCGGTTTTCGACTTTTCCTCCTTTGAAATGGCATCTTTCTCTGGCTTTCCTCCTTCGTTCGTTACTGATACTGATATGTCTTCGGTCTTGGGCTTGTCTTTGCCCATCTTCTTACGGATGTAGACCAAAGGCGGGAATGGTACACGTTGACATACAAAGTAGTAGACGCAAAGACCAACCACAAAGACTAAAATATGAATAATTTGTTAAACTTGACTTAATGTTAGAGCGAAAAGTTTTTGAAAAACTTGACTCAAAACAAAACGTTTTTGTAAAACTTGACGCAAAACAAAACTGTAATAAAAAATACAAAAATAGTCTTTTTCTAGCTTATCTCCAAAGTATAAAACACTTACGCACGCCCAAAGAAACACCCACAATTACTGCAATTCGAATGATCCACTCGTTTCTCATACCCCAGGAAGGTGCTCTGAAAAAATCGTTTTATTGTAACAGTGTTATTGGTTTGTTCACATAATTCTGTGCTCCTTCTTAAAGCAAATTTTTGAGGTAAGAGAGCTCAGAATTTTTTGAACAACCTATATTATCTTACCTACATATTATAGTATAGGCGTTATCAAAGAGCAAAAATAGGTTGTTCAAATAATTCTGTGCCCCCTTTCAAAGCAATTTTTGGAAGTTATGGGCTTAGAACAATTTGAAAAATCGAATATTATAGTAATTACATATCATATCCGATTGTTCAAATAATTCTGTGCCCCCTCTAAAATTAACGTTTTGGTTTTAAGGGAACATAATTATTTTAACAACTTTATATGAACCATGATATGTAACCATAGCTATGAAACACTTTAGTTTTGAAAAAACTTACTCTTTCAAAGACAAAATAAGATGAGTTTCTTCCTCATTTTCGACCGCTGTGGCTCCGAGCGCGTAAGCATTTCTCTAAAACAAGATCATTTTATACCATACCCTACTGTACTCTACCGTACCCTACCCTATTTTACCCTAAACTACCCAATTCTTCACACTGTAACTTTGCAAAACTTGTCCTCTATCTTACATAAATATTTTTTGCCTTACCGTACGTTCATACTGTATCCTGTCTTGTCTTGCTCAACGCTATCTTCAAATTCTAGTCTTTTTACTTTATCATACCCTGCCTTATCTTAAACTGCGGTAAGGTGCCCCGTCGTATCGTAACTCAACTACCTTACTCTTTATTTTGTTCTACCCTATTGTACCGTACCGTACGTTACTTTACGTATCTTACCCTACCTTTCCGAACTTCACCCTAATTTACCCTACCCTACCCTACTTTACCTAACCCCACCTTTAAAACATCAAAAAACCCCAAAAACTCACGCCAGAAAGATACAGCTCCATGTCGGGTGGGCATGGTACAGTTTCCAAAAGAGTACCGTTCATAGCTCGACAGTTTCCTCTGCCCAGCCAAAGGTGACCACTCTTGGTGTAGCCATACTTTTTCTCACACAAATCGAAGTCGACATTGGTAACGTTCTTGCCTGGATCCGTCTGTCCGAGACCTCCTCCTTCAATTACCAGAGTGCCCAACGTGCCACTACAATACTGAACGAGTAGAGATCGGTTCAGGGAAACGTAGATCGGATCCGAACTTTCAGTGACGTGGATGAATGAGGGTAATCCGGCGCCATACAGTTTTTCTCTAAAAAATTATGATTCTGGACTGTTTTAATAAGAAATGTCACAATGTCTTTTTGAAAACAAAGGATACGCCCTCTCGTCTTTACTCTAACTAGGGAATTGCACCAAATATCCCTCGGCTTTTTGAACGAGACCTATATAGGATGAAAAAGCATAATAAGTTACCGAGAAAACGGTTTTTAAAAACTGCTAAATGAAATTGGCTAGCGAGTTACAGAATGCCCTATATCCTTATATGTTTACAAGGTATAGCTTTAAAGTTCGAAAAATGATATTTTTTGATAATTATTTTTTTTCTAAAAGTGTCTAAAAGCAAAAAATACGACTTAAAAAATATTTTTTTAATCAAAATATTGTTTGGCTAACCAAAACTTCTTGTCAGTATAGCTGGGCACCAAAATAAAACCAGGAGGTTCGAACTTCCCCCCTTCTGCACCCCAGACTAACTGGTTGACCACTCGGCCACACTGGATTAAAAGCTTTAACCCATCCGTTTTGCTCAAGACAAATGAGAAGAGTCACATAGGAAACCCTATGTAAATCCTTTAATCGCTAATAACTCGCTAGCCAAATCTATTTAGCAGTTTTTGAAAACCGTTTTCTTGGTAACTTTTTATGCTCTTTCATCCTATATTGGTCTCATTCGAAAAGCTGAGGAATATTTGGCAATTCCCTAGTAAGTACGCCACAAACTTTTCTTAAACCTCTGTACCTTTGTATTCTACAAGCCAAAATCGCCCTCCATTTACAATAACAAACGTTATCAAAGTGAAAAAATTGAAAAAAAACATACACTCCGGCTTCACTTGTAGCCATCTTCACGATTGGAGTTTCAAACTTCAAGAACAACTGTTTCAGCTCTGTAGTGTTGCCTCCGAAATTGAACGTGAAGTTTCTGAAAAAATTGGATTAGCTGAATAGTATTTGGATTATCTAAAGCATAATATTGATCCCAGTGGCACCCCTAGTCAAGCCTCAAAACAAAAAAAATTCAGAAACATTGCTTGACCTATCTCTTCTCCTCTTTCTCCCCGTCTAGCCCAAAACAGCCCGTTTAACTATGCTCATCGAGGTTAAACTTAAAAAAATACTTTTTGTCAAACACCCCGCTCCCTTTTTTTTCCAGTTCGCTATAACAAGTCCAACTTACTTAATTGCTAGAGTTTCGGGTTCGCTGTATTCACACAATCTGTACGCTTCTTGACCCATCGCTGAACCCTCCAAATTGTACTGAAGGAAAGTGATACACAGCTGACGGTCTGAGCTATCGTACTCGAATAACCTGAGGGGAAAGACGGAATCGAAAGCTGGTTTCAACTCGGCCATAGTGATGTTTCGGAAGCGACCAGTTTCGGTCCAAGCAAAAGGAAAATTATGCTTGAATTTTTAAAAAATTTAAAAAAAGTTTCAAAATTATCAAAAAAAAACGTGGAAATTTGAATAAAACATTTTTCAAAATTTTCAAAATTTAATTTTTAAATTGTGGTAGGAGGAATAGGTATAGCAGGATAAGATAAGTTAAGTAAAATGTAGTAATTTAAGGTAGAGTAAAAGCAGAATAGGACAACGTATAAGCAGGGTAGAAAGAAGTAAAAAGCAGGGTAAGGTAAAGTGGGGTAAAAGCAGGAAGGGCGAGGTAAAAGCAGAGTAGAACAAGATATGTAAAAGCAGGGTGGAGCGGGATAAGAGCAGGGTAAGGCAAGGTAAAAGCAGTGTAGGACAATGTAAAAGAAAGGTAGAGCGGATGAAGTGTAAGGTAAAATAGTTAGGGAGAGGTAAAGTTGAATGGTGTAGGGTAGGGCAGAGTATAGCAAGGTAGGGTGGGGAAAGGTAGGTAATAGTAGAGTAGAGTGAGGTATTGTAGGAAAAGGTGAGTATAAATAGGGTAGAGTAGGATAGGGTAAGGTAGGGTAGCGTAGGGTAGGGTAGGGTAGGGTAGGGTAGGGTAGGGTAGGGTAGGGTAGGGTAGGGTAGAGATTAGTTCTTACCTATATATAGGACTCTACAAACTACATTACAATTGTCATCGAAATTATGATGCCGATGTCGTTTTTGTAGTTTATAGGCAACCATGTGAGGCCCTAATGTAAAATTTAATTTGCCAGGTGCAATTTCTATTTATTTGCCAAGGCGTTTCCTTTCTTCTAGTCAGAGTTAATTTAAATTTTTGTTTGTGGCGGAATTAAGCTCAAGGCTTAATTTAATGTCTTCATACGTAGTTAAACGTCTTTTTGAGTTTGATGACTAATGTCATGGGTTTATGGAGTTCAGTAGGCTTAGTATCTACATGTTTACGTGTTTTGTTGCATGCTGTAAGCACTTCAACATATATAAATATATTTTTGAATGACTAGGTCTAGTAAAGTAAGGCAAGTTAAGTACAATAAGTGGAACAAAAAGTAAGGCTATAGCAATGGCTAGCCTTTCTCTAACCCTTGCTTTAGGTTATAGTAGGATTACAACAAGCTAAAGTAAGGTAGATTAGACTATGTTAGAGCTGGGGTTAGAGCAGGACTAAACCAAATCATTGGCGTTTTAGTAAAATAAGGCCAAGGAAGGCTAAAATAAAGCAAAAAAATTTTTAGTGTTGCTTTTATCTACACTTTCTAGACGTTTTGCTTCATTAAATGTGAAGAGCGTTAACATACATTAGCTTCTTCCAACCGGGAAGTAGACCAATGTTTGCCAATGATCCGTAGCCATACTATGGCCTTTTCTGAACGTACAGGCGTTTTTTAAAATTTTTACATTTCAACAAATAGCTAGACTTATTAGGTAAAACTTTCTTTCAATGATAAGTTTTTGTCGTTTAACTTACGCTCATTAGTTTTAAAAGTTGTTTACATGTTTTCTAAAGTATCTTGCGTATATACATTTTCGTAGTTTGTTGTAGCTTAAAGTATGTTTTTTCTCTACTTTTTATGATGACAGCTGTAATTACACATAACATTTTGTTAAAAAATACTTGTATGTTCGTTTTTTCATTTTACTACTTCCCTTTACATAACCGTATTTTACAGAAATTATGGATGAACCAAAGTTACCACCAAATTACTGCCCATTAGCAGACGGCAAAACTGGATTTTTGCACGTTTTGATGACGAGAACGTTACTGATATATCACGCAATTGGAAAAAGTACACGACTTTTGGGAATTATAAGAGTTGTGCGCGTCGCAATTTTGTTGAGTCTTGGTAAGGAAAGTACATACAAATCTTGTATCACATACTAACATTACATTAAGAAGAGTGAAATAAGGCTTTGATAAAGTAGAATGTGTTAGAATAGGTCAGGGTAAGGTAAGATGCAGTAAAATTGTACGGTTACGTTACAATTGGGTAGGACTACGGCAAGTAAGGGTATAATTAAGCACGACTATATGATGATTATGGTAGGGATAGGTAAACTTAAGGAAAGCTAGAGTAAGTCTAAGGTAGGGTTAGGCTAAACTTAAGTAAATAAAGCTATAGTAGTTCTAAATCAAAGCAGAAATAAAAAGCAATTTATAAAAAATTTTATTTCAGTTTTCTACCAGCTATGCTACACTCTTTACTTCATGGCCGCCTATCGAGGTCAACGTCTGGATCGATCGTTGGTTTATTTCTGCTGGTTGTTTCAATCATTCATCTCTATGGTAGGTGCAAGGCAAGGGTGTAGCCAGAGGTAGACAAAAGTAGGACCAGGTTAAGGCAAGGGTAAGGATAAAGTAAAAGAAGGATAAGACGATGATATGGCGAGGGTATGGCCAGGTTAGGGCAAGTTTAGGGCAAAAATAAGGCAAGAGTAGTACTAGGGTAAGGCAAGGGTAAGGCCAAGGCAAAGCAAGGGTATGGTCAAAGTAAGGCCAAATAAATTACAGGCCTGGTCTTAAATCTCTCTTCTATGACATTAATAAGATCAATACTATTAATAATACTTGTCGTCATAACAAAGTTATTTGTTAAGTGATACTTGTATTGCATTAAAACCACACGGTAACATTGTTTACAATTCTAAAGTTAAAAATAAATTGATTACAAGGAAGTTATGAGTTGTAGTAATAAGGCAATTACTATTAGTACATACGATACATAATATAGTACGTATTTGCTCTACGATAAAGACTTGATGTACGCGTTCTTCTCTATAACTTCTCAATGTAGCTTAATATAAACGATATTATTCATCAGTTCTTGATAAATCTAGATATTCATGTCACTTATACATTACTATAATATGACAATACTCATATCAAAATTTAGGTATTCATCGTATATTGGCAGAGAAAAGGACAGCTCAAGTCTCTGGTCGAAATTGTACCATGGAGAAATGCGATGTGCGAAAATCAAACCTTGAAAAAGAACAAAATTTGCAAAACTTTTCTAGTCTTCTATGGATTACTGATATTGATCCTCACCATCAATGTCATCAATATTGTCAAAGGATTTGTCAACCCAGACTTGAGGCATTATGATCCTGGATTGTTAAATGTAAGCCTAAATTTTTAATTTTTGCAAAAAAAAAGAGAATTTGTGATCGGTTTTACAATTTTATGAGTAAAAGAACGAAATGTCACAAAATTTATTGATTTTGTAAAAAATATTAAAAAGAGCAACTTTTTACTTTAAAAATAAAAAAGTTGTTAATTTTAAACCACAATTATTTATTGCATACTAAAATTTAGATAAATGCTACATTTGGAAAAGCTAACGAAATGTCACAAAAATTATTGAATTTTTCAACTTATGAAAAATGAAAAAAGGGTTCATTTTACAATTTAGAAATGACATAATTTGTCAATTTCAAACTACAATTACGTATTTTAGACTGAAATTGAATTCAAGACATATACTGGAAAAGTTGACGAAATGTCACAAAACCTATTGATTTGAAAAACTATAAAAAAGTTAATTTCATACTTAAAAAAAAACAACTCTTGTTGCTTTTAAACCACAATTACGTATTGTAGACCAAAAATTGAGGCATTAAATATTGGAAATGTTGACGAAGTGTCACAAATTTTATTGGTTTTTGAAAAAATTAAATAATTTTAAAACTTTGAAAAAGGTTAGTAGAGTAGGGAAAAACAAGTGTAAAATACGAATTTAATTAGGATAATTTCCAAAATTACAACTTTTTATTTTAGGGTTACGGCAAGAACCTCTGGTTCATGTCCAACATAATAGCCATGTACGCCTTCTTTGTATGGAATACAGTAATCACTTTCTATGTTATGACATCGATCTGTGTTCATCAACAAATCAAGAACTTTAATGAGACATTACACTTGGTTGGTGAGTCAAATGACAGTGATCAAATAGCTGAGGAACTGCTCGATAAGTATGTGGAACATGTTCGAATTGGCAAAATGATACGACAAGCTGACAAAACCTTTGAAGTCTACACGTTTTTGATGTTAGGGACTAACATACCTACAACTATATTTACATTACTATCATTGTTTCATAGTATGGACTCTGGATGTTTCGAGTTGATCATGGGATTGCCTGATCTTTTGTTCTGCGTTCTGGAGATTTGCAGTTTGACACTTCATCCTGCTCGTGTTTTTTCATCGGTAAAAACAATTTTTTAAAAATAAAATAAAAATTATTTATATTTTATATTTAAAAAAAAATTCAGATCCGCTACACCGAAGCCATTGTCTATGCCAACAAGAACATTTGGGTACCATTCAATTCCAAAGTGTATCAAGTCGCTCAGATGTTTGTGAATCACTGTAATCAAAACACATTGGGAATCTCATTATGGGGCTTTGCTGTTGTCACAAAGCCGTTGATCTTGACTACAATATCATTGACTTTGACTTATCTTACTTTACTGTTGGAGATGAATGCTCCAGCTAAACTGATCGGAGCCTATTCTGATGCTATTAATAGTACTCTTAGAGTTTGAAAGAACTTTAAAGGTTAAAAAGTGTTTTACTGTCTTTTTTTATTATGTTAGAGAGGAAAGAAGAATATAAAGCAAAGGCGAGATATTTGTCTGTGAGAAGGAAAAGCAAAAAAAAAAAAAATTAACCAGCGTGGTCTCCCTTGCCAGTTTTCAAAACATTTTTTTTTAATGTGAATCCCCTTATATCCCTTCTTTCTAATCCCCCCCCCTTCCACTACTTTCTCTTACCTCCTTTCCTATCTATCCCTCTCCTCTAGCATTTCTCCTTAAACTGAACTTGTTAGCACCTGTACATTATTTATAGTTCACATTTTTTAAATTGCATCTTATATTACTTTATAACATGGTTAACATGTAATTGCTTGTCCTACATAATGTATTAATATTACAGTAAGGTCTCAAAATCAACACCCCGGTTTTATAATATTTCAAAAACGCTTCCTTATAATTTAACACACGTATTTATTGTCATTAAACAAAATTTATGTTATTCATTAAGCAGCATTTTGTAAAAAATTTTAATTTTTTAAAAATTGTAAAAAAGTTAAATAAAATTTTAAATTTTTAAATAAAAAATTTTGAAAAGTTTTTACAATTTTATTTTGATGTCATTTGTCTTGAACTTTGAAAAAAGACTAATTATAAACACGTTGTTTAGTGTTTGTTAAATCTCGGCCAGCCGGCCAAACGAAAAATCGTGGGATGAAGGCAAAAAGCCCTGAGGACATTTGATTCCGGTTCAAATTTTGATTGTTTTTGCTTTTGAAACTTGTGCTGTAGGTTATTTTGTCTCAATTTAAACTGAATTTTTAAAAATTTTTATATTTCTGAGGAAGGTAAGGATAGGGTAAGGTTGAGCAAAACTAGTACAAGGCTAAGTTTATAGCTAAGGCTTGTTCTAAACCCAGGGCTCCGGTTAGGGCTCTGGGCTAGGGCTCTGGGCTAGGGCTCTGGGCTAGGGCTTTGGGCTAGGGCTCTGGGCTAGGGTTCTAAGATATAGCATTAGGATAAAGCATTGGGATAAAGCATCGGGCTAGAACTTGCCCTTTTCTTACATTTTTTAAAATGAACTGTGAGCTAGGTTTCTGGATTAAAGCTCTGGGCCAGGGCTTCTAAAATTATTTTAATTATATGTCATTTTGATATTAACCGTGCAGTAAATAATTTTTTTTTGTGATTTTCTGTCAATTTCTAGCTTAAAATGGGAATCCAACCAATCTTCGACAAAGCCCCAAGTATAATCAACCGGCCAGACGGGTCAGTTTTGTTCGAATGTATGGTGAATGCCAACCCCGAACCTACTGTAACATGGTATTTGAAAGACAAAGAATTGAGTGGAGATCGATACGTGTTTAAGGTGAAGAAACAGGTTGGAAAGTACATGTGCACCATGATTATGAAGGTAAATTTACTCATTGTCAGACTATAGTTGAGTTTGAAACGATATTGCTACATAAAAGTCTTGTCGTCAATTGTTATTGGCTTTTATAGTAAAAAACGACAAGACTTTCTCTGACATTTTAAAATAATATATTAGGTTAAAAACATTATATTATTGTGTTAAAATAAATATGAGCTATTTTTAAAGCAAATTTGAAAGGTTATGTAGCTCAAACTTATTTGGACAGCTTATTATACTAACTCGGTAGAATTTTAGTAAAATACGTGGCACTTAACTAAGAAGTCAAAATATAAAACTACAGTATTAATTATGTTACGGTAACTTTTTCAATGTTTAGAACCCAACCCAAGCTGACCAAGGCATTTACAAAGTCGTGGCGAAGAATCCTCATGGTGAACATAAGGTTGAACAAAGCTACGCGGCCGTTTGTGTAGCTAATGAAGTGTTCAAAACTCAGTAAATTGGACGTAACTTACTTTTCTTTACTATACTTTATTGTATTTTACTTTATATACTATGATAACGTATACAATTACAATAAAATAGAAATCATCGTTTGACGGAAGACGAAGCAAGAACAGAATTTGTTATAGTATGTCTTCTCTGATTCCATGGTAATAATAGTAGAATAAACACTTTACGTCGAAGTGGTTTAGAAGCGACCAGTAATGAAGTTATTGTAACTGCCATGGCAAAGTCGAACACAAGAGGTACCCCAATGCCACAAAAGGCAACTGGTATAACTAGGTCTCCGTTTATATAGTAGTTTAGCATTATCATCTAAAACATGTAGTGTAAGAATAGTTATCATTATCATCTAAAACATGCAGTGTAAGAATAGAGTATGATAACAAACGGTATGGTCAGTTGAGGTTAGGGTATGGCGTTGCAAAGCTAGGTAACATTAAACATAGCTTTAGTATACTTACATTCATAATTCCATAGCCAATATGAACCAAAAACATGAGAAAAGAAGAAACAGTAAGATTGATCTCTTGACGCCAAGTTTTGTGACTTTTCAATGCCTTCTTACGGCTATATAACAAGCCCAAGGCTATACAGTTTAAGACTCCTGATACACATGGTACAATCGTGTATATGTAGCGACTTGTTCCTGACACTGAGAGCTGAAATGTTATTTCTCTTATTTATAATGCAGTTTTTTAAAAACATTTTATGACAAATTCATTGATAAGTTTAGGCCTAGTTTTGTATGTTGTAGTGTTTATAGTGTATAATTTCCATTACGTACTATAGAGTATCAATATGCAGTAAGACTCCTGTATGACAAACCCTTCTTTAACGAAATTTTATTATAATGAAACTTTTGAATTCCCGGCCAATACTAAACATTGCACTTAAAACTCCCGCATACAGGCCGGACGCGAGGAAGGGGTCTGGAGGAGGGTAATCCCCCTCCACAAAAAAAAATTTTCGAAAAGAGTTGAACGTGGTCCCCCTGTTGATATTTGGAAAAATTTTTTTCGACCGCGTCACCAGACTAAAAGCACCGCCCGGCCCTGCCTGCACATCAAAACTCCTTCATAAAAAGTGAATTTAAAATCCTCAAGCCATTCGTTATACAAAAGTTCTACTATAATTAAAAAATTTAAATATAATTTTTTAAAAAAAGTTAGTTATTTCATTAGAAAAATATTTTAAATTTACTGTTTTTTTATTACTATGACTTCAATTTTGCAATTTATGATACACTACAATTTTGGCTTTAAAATTAATTTAAAACAAAGTAATTTGAACACAAGAAAATTGTAGGTCAGGTCTTTTTATTACATTTTGATTAAAAAACTACATATTTTAAAATAAAAAAAATTGTTTTATTCAACTTTCAAAAACCTTACCTTTCCATTCCACGTAACAGAATGATCGTACGATAACAAACATCCAAACAGTTCATCACCACGTCGAGCACAGAGTAATATGCCTTTATTCAAATTGATGTATCCATACATAACGATCGGCAACAATATAAAAAATCCAAACAAAAATGGCAAAAGCTTTCGCCATGCCCTTTCATGACTAAACGGATACAAAACTGATGAACATCGATTCAATGCTAGTACTATTGTGCACGATACAGCATTCAGTTCAATGGAAATGCGTAGAAATAGAAGGAATGCATGTAGACGAGCAGAGAAACCTTCTAGATTGCTGAAGAACTTTTGATAAGCCCATAAGTTGGTTGGGCCACGTAGAGTGTATTGACATATAATGTAGTAGACAATGTGTTGAATACCAAAGACAGCTACTAGAGTGTAGAATACTGAAGAGAAGATTTCTCGGTGCTTTAGGAGAACATATATTATTGCAATGTAAAGTAGAATCATTGGAATACCGTAGAAGTAGTAGATAAGGAAGAGCCAGTAGGGTAGCATAGTGAAGTGAAGTTCAGTACTAGACAGCACTTACGGTTTGAGAGCAGTACAAAAAATGTGATAGTAAATAGCCCTTGTAGCTTTATATGTAGTATAACAGTGGAGTACTTAGTACTGGAAGACTTTTAAGATTCTTGTTAGTAGTATCAAAGTAATAACTTCCACTCTATATAATATTATATGTCAAGAAAATGCTACAAAAGCAATTACAAGTTTCAATAACGTAGAAGTTGTTATTTACTGTTATGACAGCTTAGCAAAATGGTCTGAATAGTTTATATAAGGCTCTAGCAAAAAATGAGTTAATATTAATTTCTAAGTAGTGATGTCTTTTAAATTTTGTTTGCAAGCTCAGCAACTTCTTTGTATGTAGTTGCAATAGCCTTTACGTAGACTATTTATATGTTTCGATAAGTGTAAATATTAAAGTTGGCAACGTGTTATACAAAGGCTTTTTATAATTTTATAGCGGTTTTTATATAGAGTGGTATATAGGACTTGTACAGTGTTACATAGAGCTTTATAGGAAGCGTGCCTTAGCTTTAATAGTCTGATATACAAATATTAGTTTTAACATTACAATTGCTCTTATATAGAGTAGTATATACAACCTTACACAGTGCTATATTAAGCTTTGTAGAAAGCGTATACTACCCTTTATAGAAGGCTACAATATGCTCAATCAGCTGTTATACTGAGCTTTCAATAAAAAGCTATAATAGACGTTGTAAGCCGTGTTATCAAGCTCTGTAGGACGAGAATACGCTTTTACGGTAAACTGATATATTCAGTTCAAAAAAGCATTAAAGTAAGGTTTTTACAGTAATCTATCAAGTCCACCAGTAATAATATTTGTACCACAGTATAGCGTTAGGAACAAGGCTTTACTGTAATATAGTATATCAAGGACAGTAGTAGTAGTATCCAAACTAAAATAAAGCGTTTTACAGTGATATATTAAGCCCAGTAGTGGTATTATTCCAGCCAAAGTAATGTGTCAGATAAAGCGGCGTTTTACTACGGCCAAGCTATGGTGTATCAATCACAGTAGTAGTATTACTTCAACCACAATATAGCAAAATATTTAGAGCTTGATAACAAAAAATATAGAAAATAGCAATGCCAAGATGTGCCAACTTCTGTATCAAACAACTAACTTAATTTGTTTACAGCCTTAAACTGGCCAGTACGATAATATCGTAGAACGCATCAAATGTATTTTGATGTTTAATAAATGTAAAACAATATATTGCTGTTTGAAATAGTTAAATTAGGTTTTGAAATTAAAATACAAATTTATTGCGTTACCAAAAAATATTTTACTATAGTAAATGTTGTGATATCACTTTTTACTATAGTAATTGCTGTGGCAGAACTTTTTACTGCAGTAAATGTTGTGGCATTAATTAGAAGTAACAAAACTTAAGTTAGCAGTAAAGCTGAGACCAAAATTTAGATTGTAACATAAGATTACTATGCACAAGGTATACAAATATATATACGTTTGTAGCATTTATATAACTTTAGATGTATATATTTTATCTTAGTTGTAACAATACCAATTTAGTTTGTATCTTGTAACTAAATTGTAACGTTTTAGATTGAACAGCAAATTTGTAGCTAAATTGTAACCATTTAAACTAAACATTAACACCAAAACTTGAACTCGCCCAAAATGTAAAACAATATGCGTCTCAAAAAAATAATAACGCACCACACAGTAAAAAATAAGGATACACCACGCAGTAATTGATAGTTATTGTAGTCAAGACCAAAACGCCCTAGAAGGAAGTGTTTTGATTAATAGGTAACAAACTAGACTAGTCTGGGTTTGCAATATAATTTTTTTTTCTAAATTAAATTATAATATAAGCTCTATAATGACATGTTTAACTCTTTTAGATCCAATGAACCGCCGCAGTATGTCATCTAAAAGTCCAAATGGTCTATAGAGTTGAATAATGCTATCATATGCTACTACGGAAGGAAGATCATAATAAAAATGATGACAACACAGAGTATAACAAGCATAAATTTCAGGTTCATACAATGAAAGTGATGAGTATACAGGTATAAAAAGATTCAAAAATAAGGCTATAGTAGAGCTATAATAAATCTACGATAGAGATAGGGTAAGATTATGGCTGGTGTTAAAGTATAACAAAGCATGAAGTTGACTAGAGTATGCTAATTGCTGTTGTTAGGGGTAGAGTTTACTTTAATAATACCGCCGGGCTAGGCTAGAAACTGGCTATGGTACTATAGCTAGGGTTCTAAGGTTCTGGGCTAGAGCTCTTCTGGACTCTCGGCTAGTGCTCTGGTATAGGGCTTTGTGCTATGGCTCTGGGCTAGGGCTCTGGGCTAGGGCTCTGGGCTAGGGCTCTGGGCTAGGGCTCTGGGCTAGGGCTCTGGGCTAGGGCTCTGGGCTAGAGGGCTAGGAATCTGGTTAGAGCTAAGAAAACTGATTATACAGGTCCCTCCCACAGAGCTTTTCCAAAAATTAGCCGATCGGTCGACCAGGTGTTCAGCCGCTTCTGATGGTCAGTGACCGTCTTTAGCGGCAGTTATCGTTTAAAATCCTTGCGGATAACGTATTTCTTATCGCACTCTTTGATCATGTTTTGATTGGGTTAGATCAATTTCTTTCTCTCTCGCACTCTCTTTCTCTCTTTTCTGACATTCGTCGAGTTTTGTGGCATTTCGCAACGAATTCGCGTTATTTTTTCGAATTAATTTTTTTCGGCGAAAATTTTGAAAATCTTATGGATAACAACATAAAACTAGCTCTAGTAGTGTTTTAAAACATAAAACTAGAAGTGGAGAACATGCAGCCATGTTGTTCATCACAAATCGACCGAGAATTGGTTGAGAACGAAGGGATTTTGGACGAAAATGGCCATTTCAATGGATTTGTAAGTGAATATTTATATATTTTTTGATGTTTAGGGTGGTTACATGCGAGCAAAAGTCGCCAAGTTGAAGCATCAGGTTCATAACAATGTTGTCTTGAAGTCTGAATTGTTTAAGGGCTTGTCAATCTACGTAAATGGATATACTGGTAAGGATTATGTTATCCATGGCATCTTTCCTTGAATCAAAATTACAGGTTTGGTTTCTGCAAATCTATAATTACTAGATAATATAAAGCAAGTAAAGACAAATAATACTGGTTTTGTTATTTTAGATCCACCAGCATTTGAGCTACGCAAAATATTCACTGAGAACGGTGGCGAATACCATCATTACTATAATCATGGCTTCACTTCGTACACAATAGCTTCGTCTTTAGCTTCTTTAAAGTTCAAAAACTTGCGGAAAGGCGAATATTTGCTAAAACCTGCATGGGTTACAGATTCGTGAGTTTTTTTTCTTTTTTTAATGTTTAGAGCTGATACTCATCTTTGCTTAGTACAACAACATACTAAAAAATGTAAAATACGTGTCTTCGGACATTCGTTTTTAAAGCCTTTTGATTAAAGAGATTAAGCTATTGATAACTTCAGAATCCTATTCCACACAGTTCTACCAATAGAATCGTACATTTTGAAGCCTTCGGCAGCTCCGTCAGCTCAACTGAAAGGTGGCGTGGACGAGTTTTATCAACGTTCCCGTCTTCACTTGATCTCAACCTTAGCTCAGGATCTTAAAATCTTTGTAGCTGAACTTAGAGCTAAAGAAAATCCGGAATTTCCGTCTAGAAGCAAGTTGGAGGGACTGGGTGATGAAGATGGGTAAGATCATATAATTTTGTTTTTATGAAATTTGTGTTGATATATATACACATATGATCTGCGTATTCTTAATAGCTTTAGAGTTTTTTAAATTGAAGGTTTTAGATTCAAATTGGACGAAAACGTGATTTGTCATATTGATATGGATTGCTTCTTTGTCTCTGTAGCTCTAAAAAGCCGTCCTGCACTAAAAAGGAAACCTATTGCTATTACACATTCCAGAGTGAGTTTTAGCTTATAATATGGCTGTAGTTTTGTAAAAAAAGGTTTTAAAATTATGTTCTACCAATTTAACCGTTTAGCATAGTTTTTGCACCATGCAGATTAAAAAAAACTTTTTATGCATAAATTTTAAAATCTTTTTGAATATATTACAACATAATATGACTGCCTTCAGGACGCGAATGGCAAAGGTTATGCAGAGATTGCATCGTGCAGTTACGAAGCCCGTAAATTCAATGTGAAGGCTAGTATGTGGATGAATGAAGCTGTAAAACTGTGCCCAAACTTGATATGTTTGCCATATGAGTTTGACAAGTACAAAGAAACGTCAAAGATTCTATATAGTATTATTTCAAAGTGAGCTTTTTAGTTTTTCAACTCTAATTTTTTAGGGTTGCTTCAGTTTGTCTAGTTGGTCTACTATAATATAAATTTTTGGTCTAGTAATAGGTTAGACTGAGGTTGCTTTTACTTTTTTGAGTTTATATAATATTTTAGGTAATACTTTTTTTGAGTTTACATTTTTTAGGTAATAATTTGATTTTTAGGTACACCTTGGACATCAGAGCAGTGTCATGTGATGAGTTATACATTGATCTAACTTCATTATGTAAAAAGATGAAAATCTCTGATCCATTGAAGGTGGTCAAGGTCATTAGGGACGATATCGAAGCCACAACACATTGTACAGCTTCTGCTGGATTGGGTATGGATTTTATAACTTCACTTTGAATTTTTTAACTTTTTTCTTTTGATTTAAAGGATTTTTTACAATTAAAATTTGGTTTAAAGAACGATAATTTGCAAAAACTTTGTTTACAAAACAAAAAACAGTCATAACATTATTTTCTAAGCCTTTCTCAATATTACCCATTGATATTCCAGGTCCAAACATGCTGATAGCCCGCCTAGCGACCAAAAAAGCCAAGCCGAATGGTCAATTCTACGTAAATCAAAAAGAATCTTCAAATCTTGTGAAAAATGTCAAAATATCTGATCTACCTGGAGTGGGATACTCAGCAATGGACAAAGTACGATCAGAATTGGGCATTGAAACGTGCAGAGAGCTGAGAAAAGTGGATGTGAAGCGATTACAAGAGGTTTTTGGCCAGAAACAAGGCAAAAAAGTGAGATTTTGGAGGTTTTTTGGGATTTTCTGAAGCTATTTTTGGAATTTTTGTTCAAATATTTATGAGCCCCTAATCCCTAAAATTTGCCTTGACAGGAGGCAAAGGATTATGTGAAAACTAATAGATCAAAAAGTTGTAAAAACAACCCATGTGTAATATATTATTTTAGCTCTACGATCAATGCCGAGGAATATCCGAGCCGTTTGAGCTGACAGAACTGACTAACCGAAAGTCAATTTCATGTGATGTTAACTTTGGAGTCAGGTTAACAACCCAAGATGATTTGACAGCATTTTTGGCCGATATTGCTAGGAATTTGGCCAGTAGAATGAAGAGCGCTCATGCCAAGGGGAAAACTATCGGATTGAGACTTTTGGTGGGTTTGTGGGCTTAAATTTATAGAGGGTTAAACAAAAAATAAACATAGCTTAAGGAAAAGTTCACTTAAAACCACTTTTTTGTTACCTAAAATAAGCGTTATTGAGGCAAAACTTCCGATAATTGAGAAATAACCTCAACTTTCAGATCCGCTCCCCTGGAGCCCCAATAGAACCAGCCAAGTATGGTGCACATGGCCTTTGTGACCCAATATCCAAAGCCTTTCACCTAACCGAACCCACCAATGACGAGCAAATCATACTAAACACGGCCCTCTCCCTGGTCAAACACCTCAAACCAGTGATATCCGATATCAGAGGAATCGCCCTCCAGGCATCCAAACTCGATTTCCTTTTGTTTTGTAAGAAACCAGAAGCAACGATCGAGCTGAGTGAATCCCAAATGTCATTACATCAGTTTTTGCCAAAGAGACGGAAAAATGAAAAAAATGATGTTATTGATTTGACAAAGGAAGATACACAGGAGGTGGTGGTGAAGAAGAGGAAGAAGAAGAAAGCTACAGTTAAGTCGGCCAAAGATCTTACACAGTATATCGGGAAATTGCCTAAGGTGGGCATTTTAAAAATTTCATTTGTTTTTTTTGAAGTTTTTATTTTTTTCAAAATAAATTTTTTTAGGTAAAATTTTTTGCAAATTTTTAAAATTTTATTTTTTTTAAATTTTTTGAAATTTCAATTTTAATTTTTTCCAAATATTGGTTTTTAGGTAACATTTTATGAAAATTTTGAAATTTTAAAAAATATTTCAAAATTAAAAAAAAAATAATAAAATTTCAATTCTCAACCCCTCCATTTCAGCCAGACATCTTCTTCTGTATCTGTGGCCATCCAGAGCACGAATTGTCTCTAGACCTATATCAACCACCTCAATTCGAAGACATTCTCATCCTAAGATGTCGCCTATATAGACTATGCCTGTGGGAGATGTGGTACGAACTGAAAGAAGAGTTTGATGACATTTACGACTCCATTTTCGAAAACTATAGGGCTCCAATGGCCTGGATTGAAGTTGTAGTAGGGATTCAAGAGGAAATCAACCGAAATTCAGTCAGATTATTTGGGTTAGTAGCTTTGCCTGATGAAAGGTTGAGCACTTTTATTAAGGGGTGTGATTGACGTGGTAAAAGGCTATCACTGATATGTCATTGATCCTGTAGACTGACTCTTAAAGCAACTTTAGGGCAGTAAAGTTGAATTCAAAATAAAGTCTTTTTATATTAGGTTGTTAAAATAATTCTGCGCCTCTGGCCTCGAAAATTGGCTTTGATAGGGGCTCAGAAGTATTTGAACAGCCTAATAGGCAATAGTTGTAAAAAAGCATGGTAAAGTTAAAAGTAGTCTCAACTTCATCTGTAATTTTCAAAATTTCAAAGCGTCCTCAATGTTTCTGGAGTCATTATATTGATCTTTATAACCTTCTACGTATCTCACGGATATTTTAACTTGTTTGACATTACCCATACTTTGTGATTTTTTATATTGTTTTAGATTCGAATGTTTTCCAAGCCTTATAACGTTCTCTCCCAATTATACTTATGTTGTTATAAATAGAATATATCGTTTTTAACATTAAATGTATCAAAATTTAGTATTTGCATGATTTTTAAATATAAAAGGTCAAAATTATATTATGTTAGGCCGTCAAACAGATAATATAAGGTAACGGTCTAAAAAATGAATATAAGGTTGTTCATATAATTCTGGGCTCCTACCCCCAAAATTTGCTGTGAGAAGGGGCACAGAATTATGTTTTGGTTAGGCTTGGCTTTCGGTCCAATTTTTATGCCATAGCTGGCTTGTAGAAGACCTACTATTATATAAAAATTACTGAAAAACCAAACTTTGGATGGAAAAATAAAATGCCTATACCATGGTGTTGCTTATATCTAGAGACATTTTTATAAATTTAGTTTTAAAGAAATACATTTCTACAATACCAAAACTTATAAATGTAACCACGGAGTTGTACATTGTTTTCAGTTTTATTGTTTCTCACACTAATCAGTTGACTAACATTAAATTACAAATATATGAGTATTGGAGGGGTTTTAGTAGTAGGCGTCTTGTGCTTTGACCCGTTTACTGCTACTGGCTTCTTCGTCGTTCTTCTGTAATTAACGTAAGTTTAAACCTTAATGTTTAGCCGCATTTTTAGTGGTTTGTTGGCATTGGATGGCCAATTTCAAGGCTTAGGACGACAAACTTAAAGGACTACCCCGCAGATACTTTTAGCTTAGCTGTTTTAAGATACTTTTTTCTACTTTAGAACCAAAAATTTTAAAATTCTATCTATAATATTGAAGTATAACAATAGTTGTTCATCCTAGTTATCTTACTTTTCTCTTTTTGTCCTTCTTCTTTTTCTTTTGCTTCTTTTCCTTTTCTTCTCCACTTCTATGCTTCTTCGACTTCTTTTCCGGCGGTTCTAAAACAAGGTAATGCATTTATAATCCATTAAAACAAGATAATATATTAATAATATGTTTATCATAGCAATAAGAATCGAAACTATAAGTTTTCTACCTAAAATCCAACAAAAGTTACCTTCATAATCATCCAAAGACCGTTTTATCCTCTTTCTGCCATGTTCATCTCCTTCCGCATCGGTTTGACCCGGTAACCTCTCTTTCACGCCATTTAATAACGTAGAATCGCTTGGAATTGTGTCAAAGAACTGATACTGCTCGGGAACTGGCCCTGGAGCAAACTTAAATCCACTCATAGCACTCGACGATAGAGGTAACACATCTTTCCCAGTGATCGGAGGTTTTTCCACCAAGTGCTTCAAGGAACTGAAAATAAGGATATTAAAGAGCCAGATGTAGACGAACATCTCTAGTCAGAAGACGATTTTTTCTTTATAACGTATTTTATTTCAATTCTTCAACCTAAAAATCGAGAGAATAGATAAAACACTTACCATGAAGAATCTTGTTGCTTTTTCAAATTGGATGTAGCAGCCACGTTAGTCAAGAAGGCGGACAAATCTTCTTTTGGCTTTCTTGGCCCACAAAATCGCTGAAACGCACTGCTGAGATCATAATATGAGATTAAGTCTTCACTTCCAATCACTGGATGTTGTTCTGAAATTTATTGAGGTCAATAACTTGTGGTTAATATATTTAGTATCAAAAGCAGTCAATGATTAAAGAATTTGTCATGAAAAGCATAGGAAAAGCAAGTTTTTACTATAGAGATTATAATTTAACTGAAAATCTTTGTATACGATTAGTGAACATTGTTTTAACTTTTGTTTATGTGTCTGTACCTATAAGTTAATATATTTTGTTATTACGAGCGCCAAAATTCACACTTTTACATTTAAAAGCACTATGCCATCAACATCTTATTTTATTAACCATAAAAATATAAACAAAAGCTCAAAAGTTAATGAAACTATATTTTTAGCTAAAATTTTATTATTAATCTACTATAAGATAGCTTAAAAACCCAAAACCTCAATTCCCAGACGAAACGTCAACAAATCAAATACGTATTTCACAATCAATACAACAAACATTAAATTAATCTAACTCACGAGGTAGTTCCTTCTCCTTTTTCATGCCATAAAAAGGTGTGACGAACTTCTTCAACGACAACTTGAGTCGTCCCGGTGAAACCTTGGCCGCTGACGAATACTCCATTATAACATACCTTATCCGCACTAAAAGTATTTATTAGTTGACATAAAAATGTTCTTGATCTCGAGAATGTGGAAGCTTTTCGGGCGTTGAGCGCAAAAATTCGTGAAAAAATGCGGAAAAATACAGGCGACAAGTTATACGACGAAAGTTCAGCAAAAAGAAAATAAAAAAGAGACAAGTTATACGCTGGAAAGTGCTAACGATAGAGTTTTGTTTTATAAATAAAAATAGGTTTAAACAATGGAAATGTTGAAAAAACAAAACAATTGTTAAATTTGTAGAGATAAAAATGAAGAAAGCTAAAAGTAAGAGTAAGGTTCAGGCTCAGGCTCAGACTCAGACTCAGACTCAGACTCAGACTCAGTCTCAAGCTCAGATTCGGGCTCAATTTCATGCTCATACTCATGCTTAGAACAGGCTCAAGGCCAAGCACAACCTGAAGGTCAAGCTTTAGTTCAAGTTCAAGCTCAAAATCAAGCTTAGGCTCAGTCTAAGGCTCAGAATTGTCCTCAGGTTCAAGCTCAGACTGCGGCTAAGACAAAACCTCGTTTTTACGGCCCTTGTCAGTGTGATATCCTGTATATAAGGATAAAAACCGGGTTGGATCAGCTCTCTAGTGTCATCCTAAAAAGACTTAGCTGTATTCAAAAAATTTAAAGCTTAAGTATCATATAATGTACTCCACAAACTTTTTAATGCACTCTTCCGACCACCATGTAAGTTTTCGAACAGAAATGTTATCGCGTGTTAGCAACATAATAACTTTCTTTTGTTGTTGCGTAATCGGTCGTCAAGTTGGTGTTACGGTGAAGAAACGGAAAGATTCGAAAAGCCTTTTTCATATCCACATTAATTTTACTTTCACGCTGACTTTTGACAATTGAGCCGACCTTAAGTCTGGAGATCTTAATGATCCTTGAACGGAGCGACGCTAAATGTTTCGAGCTTCTTAGACGAGTAAGTCAGGTTGACGTGTATGGGAAAGGTGTTGCTTGAGGGCGCGGTAAAAGTGTTTACTTTATATTTGCATTTTAAAAAAAAGATTAAAAAATTTTGGGCATGGTTGGATAGGCCTAGATAAGGTAAGGTAAGATAGAATAAGACACGATAATAACGAGTAGGGTAAAGTAAGATTACATCTTGATAAAAAAAAACAGGGTAAAATAGGGTAAAGTTGGTTATGGCAAGTAGGGCAGAGTCAGTTAGGGTTTGTTAGGGTAAGGTAGGCTAGGGTAGAGTAGGCTAGAGTAGAGTAGAGTAAGGTAGGGTAAGGTAGAGTAGGGTAGGGTAGGGTAGGGTAGGGTAGGGTAGGGTAGGGTAGGGTAGGGTAGGGTAGGGTAGGGTAGGGTTGGGTAGGGTTGGGTACGGTAGGGCAGGGTAGAGGGTCAGAAAACCTTTAGCTTTTTTTAAAAACGATGTTTTGTGAAAGAGTCCTCTTGCTTGTAAAATTTTTTAAATTTTTTGAAGATTGCTGCAAGAGATACTGTAACTTGTGAATTGTAAAAACCATTTTTTTTTCTTTCGTTAGCCTAATCGTTACTGTAAGATAAGCTATTTTTTATAACTTTCTTCACTTCGTTTACTTTTTTTTCTTTAAACCTAGCGGAAGGGGTACCTGAGAATCTCTGGAAGATAGGTAGGGGAAGCGATTATTGAAAACCTTTGCGAAACTGGAAATCCGACCCGGCTACTCGGAATTCATCCCCCCTATTGTTTGAGACTGTTTCTTTTCCGTATCCGTTCAAGTACACTGCCTGAGGACGGTTACCTGCTAACCGCTAATAATTCTTCTTTATGGCGGACGTTTTTTGAAGATCAACGTGATTAATTGGCAGGAGTGATGGGTAGGGTAATTGGGATGAGTTATTTGTTATTTATTAATGTAATCATTTTTTTTATTTTGCCGTTTTTTGAATTTCAAATTTATTTTTATTTTTTAATATGCACTGCTCTGGCAAAGGTATGGTACTAGAAAGGTAACGCAAGTATAGAGTTACAGTTTTAGGTACGGTTAGCTGAAACTAAGATTAAGATTACGGTAAAATTAGAACTTCAGAGAGACCAGAACAAGGCTAGAGCTGGGGTGGGAACAGAGTTGGCACTGGTTCTGGGGCTGACTTGGACTGGGGCTAAAGCTAGAGCTAGATCTAAGACTAGCGTGAAGGCAAGGGCTCTGGGTTAGGGCTTTAAGCTATTAGTAATAGAGCCTCAGCCTGAGCCTAAGTCTGAGACTGAGCTTTAGCTTGAGCCTGAGCCTGAGCTTGAACCTGAGCTTGAGCTTGAGCCTGAGCCTGAGCCTGAGCCTGAGCCTGAGCCTGAGCTTGAACTTGAACTTGAGCCTGAGCCTGAGCCTGAGCCTGAGCCTGAGCCTGAGCCTTAGCTTGAGCCTGAGCCTGAGCTTAAGCCTGAGCTTAAGCCTTAGCTTGAGCCTGGGCTTGAGCCTGAGCCTGAACATAGAACAAACTATTAAGTAAATGAAGATTTACTTGTTTGTATCGTTTCTATAAGGATAAGATCTGTTTTTTCTTCTTATGTAACATAACTCGTATTTGATTACTACTTAAACGAATCTATCTTAATGTCGCTGCGAGAGATTTTGCACGCGTTTTATGCAATCTAATCAAAACATTGACGTTCGTATCTTATAATTCATGCCGCGTTCCGAGTTGACTCTATCATTGTTTTTCCTTCTACCAGTAGCTGATTAGTAGCGTAGGGTTGGAGGTGGTTAACTAATATTACTTTCTTTCACTGATGCTTTTTGCTCGTATTTTACTTCATCTATGCTCTATACAAATCCAAACTCATATGCCATCATGTTGTCTTCCCAATACATATCGTATTATCACTCCCGATCATCAAACCCATTGATTATTATGTCGCCAAAACGTCAAACTCTTCTTGTCACTCGTCGTGTAAATTAAACCCTCCGGCATTTCAGGCATTTTGACGCGCAATCGCTGAAGATGTTGTTAATCCGGTTCTTAAAACACATCTTCTTCGATTCTTACTTCCTCCCCCCTACGCTCGCTTTGGTTTGTTTGATTGCCGCTACCGCCGGTTTATAGTCTGTTTGTTTTTTTTTAATTTTGTTGTTTGAACCGTCATTTGTATGCGGATTTTTAAATTTTTAAATTGCTCAAGAAAAATTTTTTCTTCGTATGTAACATAAGATGTAACATCTTTTCCGGGTTGAGTCAAAGATCGGTAAAATAAGTCCATGCCACCATAATTTATAATCTTACATTCTTAAGAGAAACATTTTTTTGTTTATATTTATCAGGCTTGGCAGAATAATCAATGTTTTACGGTAGGTAGCAGGGTAGGGTAGGGTAGGGTAGGGTAGGGTAGGGTAGGGTAGGGTAGGGTAGGGTAGGGTAGGAGGGCAGGGCAAGACAAATCAAGGCAAGGCAAGGCAAGGCAAGGCAAGGCAAGGCAAGGCAAGGCAAGGCAAGGCAAGGCAAGGCAAGGCAAGGCAAGGCAAGGCAAGGCAAGGCAAGGCAAGGCAAGGCAAGGCAAGGCAAGGCAAGGCAAGGCAAAACAAGGCAGAAGATTAAATTTAGTCTGGATGATCAATTTTTTTTATTTTTAAAATATTGCATTAATCCATAAATTTCCTTTAAGCTTCCTTAATTTTTCAATTTTTTTTACGTTGAAAGTGCCGCTCGTGATTTTTTTTAAAATCGCAATTTAATTTTAAAGTGCGCTTCTTCAATTTCACTTTCTTTCAGAGCGTGCAGATTAGAGGGAGCCGGTTGGTTCGATGCGTCAATCTTAATAAATTAAGGTTTGACGATCCATAAGTTTACATAATACTGCTTGGTATATTAGCTTGATAGTAGTTGATATACAAAGGTTATACAGCCTAGTATAGTGATATTGTACTGCTTGGTATACCGCCATATACTAAGCAATATATTAACATTGTACCAATTAGTACTCTACCGTTATACTGCTCAATATACTCAATTTATAAAGCTTGAATACTGACTATACCAACCTTGAACTACTTGGTATATTGGTTTTACACTGGCTAGTACTTTAGCATATTGGCTTTATACTAATTAGTACGTGCTACAACATGAGGTTGAAACATGACTACCAGTTCACAGTACTATGGGTACGTTGCTGCTTAATCCTAGCCCTATTCCAACCGGTTTTTTGCTCACCTCTACTGCCAAACACATCAGCACGGTTGCCAGAAGTAGTGTACCCAAAGAAATCACAATCAAATAACTTGTGGACTAATGCGGCCGTCCAAAATGGCGTGTCCAAGGGTAAATCGACCAGTAAGATTAACGTTTAGTTTCAATTTTAATTCAGACAATTCAGCCAAAAACAGTGGAAACACAAGTTATGGCATGCCAGTCGGACCGGTTCACAAAGCGAGGAGGAAAACGTATGCTCAAAAACAGTATATCAGTACAAAGGAAGCTAGGATAGTGCTCGCGCCTTTGGAGGGTGAAAAGTAAGTTGGATAAGTATTAGGTTTATAGATTTAATTCTAATGAGTGAACAAAAGGTAAAATACGGGCCGCCATAATAGAGTAAAAATAATATTAAGCTACAAAGGGCTACAGTTTGGTTAGGACAAAACCAGCGTAGGGTTATGCTAAAAAATAGGTATGAGTAGAAGTAAGGGTAGAATAAAGGACGGTAAGACAAGAGTAAGGCCAGAACAAGGCTAAAGAGAAGCTAGAATAAAGCTAGAGTAGGGCTAAAACAAAGCTAGGCTAAGACTAGATAAAGTCCAGTACAAGGCTAGCAAAAGCCTAGCGTAGAGCTACGGTATGGATAGAATCAAGCGAGGATAAGTAAGGTAAGCTTAGAATAAGGCTAGGGCAAATATATAGTGCCGCTAAGGCGAGGCTAGGTTAGTGTAGTATAATATAAAGCAGGACTACAACCAGTGCCGGGCGGGGACTTCTGGTCTGGGGGCGGGGGTCGAAAAAATCGACACATGTGTATTTAGGACTGAAGTAAGGTTAGGATAGGTTCAGCTTAAAGCATGGTAAAGAAAGCTTAGGATAGAACTACGTAAAGCTGTAGTAAGGCTAAAGGTAACTCTATGGTAAAGATGGGTAAGACTAGGTTAATTTATGGTAATGTAAAATTTAAAAAATGTGTTTTTTCATAAAAATTCTGCTACAATAATATAAATATTTAGAGTGTACACTTTGGAAAAATACGTTGTAGTATCAAGTGAACAACCAGAGCGACAAGAAAGTACAAAACGACCGAAAGGACCGAGTAAGTTACTTTTTATCATTTTTCAAACCTTTTTACCTAAAAAACCAGAAAATGTTGTATTTTACCTACTATAATATAGCTAAAACTTCATTTTCACAAATTTAAAATCTTTAAAATTTAGAAGCAGCAGTAGCGGCAGTAAAAACGAAGGCTAATGTACAAGAGCTAGTGGCTTTGAAGCGCACTACAATGTCGGAATATGCAACGTCTACGACTGATAAGCCTTCTTTAGTCATTGGAGAAGTAAGAAGGCCGGTTTCTGCTGAAAGCGAGGAAAAACAGGTAAGTTGTTACTTAAATTCCATGTATTTTTAAAATTAGAGTAGGGCTGTTACCATACTTTAAGTACGGTAGGGTAGGTAAGAAACACTTTATCATACAGCAGTCAAATTTTCAAAGAATCAAAAAAATTTTTAGCCAAAGAACTTAGCACCTCCAGCCTACGGTTCCAACGTTCACTTAGTCAGCCATGACACCAGCAACTCGGCCGAAATCAAATACCCAGCTAAAAGTTGGCAGCTACCTCCAGCCTTACTAGCTGCTAGACTAAAAAAGAGTGGACTAGATACGGCAAGAGAACTGAATTCAGTAGAAGATGAAAATCTAGAAGAAGCACTGGAATTGTTTTCAAAAGCAAATGATAAACATAATCATCTGATGAGTATGGGGCCGAGAAGCAAGAACATTTCAATGGTCGATGTTTTACAAAAGGCTTTTGGAGAGACCAAGCCTAAACCACAGGTAAAAAATATAGTTTTGAACATTTTATGAAAAGGATTAGTTGGGAAGTCTTAGAGTATATGAAGAAAGGTAGGGTAGACAAGGGTAGAGTAGAAAAAGAAGGTAGGATAGAGAAGGGTAGGGAAATTAGGAAAAAAAGTGGGGATTTTGTAGGTGGTGAGAGCTTACCATACTCGGATTTTTTTCCTTTTCTAGTAGGTTTTGCCATTATCTTGCACTAGCTTCACCTAGACTAAAAATGAGTCTACTAGGCATGATCTGAGCCAAAATAAATTTGAAATGACCGGGCCAAAGCATTAAGCCGGTCCAGCCTCTTTACAAGTTGTTGCTTTAAATCTTGTTGGTTGATTTATTTGTTTTTAAATTTTTTTTGTATTAATTTAAGTTTATCTAACAATAAGCCTTATTTCATTTCTACCCTACCTATGCTCAGCCCTACCTTGCTTTTTTTTATTTTTAGTTTTACCCTATCTCTGCTCTGCTGAGTCTGGGAATAATACTACTAATCTAACCTTACTCTAGTTTGACCTTAGCGTAGCTAACTCTAGTTCAGACCTTCTACTCTAAATTTAGTAACGCTCGACGCTATTTTGTTTCCAGACCTGTCTTGTTGGTCTATTATTTGTATTTTTAAAGTTACCTTGTATATGTCATACTTGTTTATTTACCTTATTAAATGTCATACTTAATATAAAAGTTTTCAAAAACTTTGAAATGATATCATATTTTTTTAAATTATGTTCAGATGACATTTGTGGACCGTCAAAAGTTCCGTGCTACATTTGCTACACACAAATCAGAAGCGCAGCAAATCATTCCATTACCACCGGCTCCTTTTGGAGATGAAAGTAGGTGACTTGACAGTATTTGCATATGTTTAAATACTATTAATTTTTTAGACATAGTTTACTGCCAAAAGAATTAAAGCATACCGTATTTTACACTAAAAAACTTTAAAATTTTAGCTGATATGGACCTAATCCAAGAATCTCTTCGTCGACAAGGACAGCTCCCAATCCAGCCTGTGCCAATTCAAACCAATCCTTCAATAGCAGTGCCTGGACCCTTATCAGCCTTAACCTCACCTCTTTCACCTCTACTAAGCGCCTTTGCTCCAGTACCACCAGCACCATACAATCAAAATGTGCAGATTTCCCCAGTCGTTTCTGGTGCTACAACGAGTAGTGGCTTGGACCCGAATCATAAGTTGGACTTGTGCTGTCGAAAACAAGGTGTCAATGCGGTTTGTCAAGCCATGTGTAACTTTGACACTTTTACGGATCGATCTGTAAGTTGGGTTTGATAGTAGGGTAGGATAGGGTTGGGTAGGGTAGAGTAGGGTAGGGTAGGGTAGAGTAGGGTAGGGTAGGGTAGGGTAGGGTAGGGTAGGGTAGGGTAGGGTAGGGTAGGGTAGGGTAGGGTAGGGTAGGGTAGGGTAGGGTAGGGTAGGGTAGGGTAGGGCAGGGTAGGGTAGGGTAGAGTAGGGTAGGGTAGGGTAGGGTAGAATACGGTTTGGTAGGGTACGATACGGTTGGGTACGGTAGGGTAAGGTACGGTAAGGTAGGGTAGAACGCAAGTTTTCGAGATATTTTAACAATAACTGCCATTTCTTTTTGTAGCTAGTAACCGCAGTGATCTCAAACCAATGTCCAGGCCCACAACTTGGTCAAGCCTTTGACTGTGCTTCCTCCAAGGTTGACCATACTGACTGTTGTACTCGAAACAACGTTCATCTACATAATGCAGGGCAGTGTATGCCATTCTGCCGTACACACGAACCAACACCACCCAATGTCTTTACGTATGTTGCGTGTCTGCAAGTGTTTGACACGATTAAGAACTGCTATCGTGAGTATCAATATCAACATCCCAACATCTTTGGGGACTAATAGTACATTTCTTTCTGGTTTTTCTTAATCAGGCTGAGCTATATTGTCCATGTTAAGACAGCTTTGCTAGCTTTTACATTAGGACTGACTTCCCACCTCAGTTTGATGATTAATACCTTCAAGAAAACGTGTGTAAAATGCATTTTTAAACTAAAATAGCCAAAAAAACGACATTTAAAAAAATCTATGCCTTTGAAATATCGTATTTTACACAAAAACTCTATTTTTATCACAATATCTTGTCAATATATAACGTTTTCTACTATAATATCGGCCGCGTCAAAAAGAATTGGCCGTTTTTAATAATAAAATAATAGAAAAATGTCCAATTCTTTTTGACGCACTAACAAAACTCGTTTTTCTGTTAAAACTTGTCTTTATGGGTCTAAAATGATATCTTTTTTTAATCTCCAATAACTATATTTTTTTTATTTAAAACTATTTTTTTGCACTGTTCAAAGACTTTTTACCTTAATTTTAGGCGTTGCACGATGCAAAAATATTGAATTTCAAAAACTTTTTTAATTTTAAAAATAATTTTTAAGATAGTATAATGGCTACTCTTTAACGTAAATTTTGGTTTTTGGTCAAAAAGTTTGTAGAATTTATGCTGTTGATAAAATGATGTGTGTTTCTTTACATTAGCAATAATTATTTTTTTTATTTTTAGTGTAAAAAACTATTTATTTTTTTTTTAATTTCAAAATTATTTCTTTATCTGAAGTTTAAATTTTTAATAATTATCTTACAATAGTTTGTTCAAATACTTCTGCGCCACCTAGCCCCAAAAATTTGCTTTGAAAAGAAACTAAGAATTTTTTGAATAACTTAATATTGTCTTACCTACATATCATAAACAAGGTGTTATGCTATGATATGTAGGTAAGATAATATTACGCTGTTCAAATAATTCTGTGCCCTCTTTCAAAGGATATTTTTAGAGTTTCGGGGGGAGGCTCAAAATTATTTGAACGACCTAATATTATCCTACCTATGTACATCATAGTATCATTTTTTTCAAATAATATTGTGCCACCTCTCAAAGCAACTTTTTAGAGTTAAAGGAAGGGGCTCAAAATTATTTGAACAACTTAATATTATCTTACCTACATATCATAGTATTAAGTTGTTCAAATAATTATGTGCTCCCTTTCAAAGCAATTTTTTACAGTTCGGGAGGGGCTTAGAATTATTTGAACAACCAAATATTTTCCTACCTACATATCATAGCATAACATCTTGTCTTTTGAACATATCTTTACGTTATAGAGAACATCTCCTTCTATATTATATATACCAACATTTCCTTACATATAGAAAAGGTCCTCTATATATTCTTGTTTATGTTGTTTGTACATACTTGGAACTAATCTAATATACTATATATATATCGATGTCTGTGAAAGGGCTTTATTAAATAACCAGATATGAATAAATATACCAATATATTGGGCGGCAATCGTGTTATATGAAAGGAAATGGTCGTACATGACCATAACAATGTGTAAATATAATATTATATATATGAAAGTGGGCATGAAGATGATTAAAATTGTACAATATGAGCAGTGAAGCCTAGAGAATAATAGACATTAGGCTTAAAAACATTTTTTCATCCAGGTATTAGGTAACACTACAAAGTCTAAACACTATGAAAGAGAGATACCTAAAAACCTCTGAATCTCTTCGACCAGTCGACTGACATTACCATTGTTCAGATGAAACGACTTCATACCTACAAGTTCTGCGCCACGACAATTCCTCATCAAATCATCGATGTATATACATTCATGAGAGAACACTCCTAGTCGAAAGGCTGTTATCTGAAACGATAAGATATTACTTTAAAAGTGACTAACAGGGGCATTGTATTTTAAACAGTAAAGGCTAGAGATTAGTTTCGAGTTAAAGCTATGACTACGACTAAAACTAGAGCTAAGGTTAAGGCTAGAGATAAACATACGACTGTATGCTAGAGCTGAAAATAAAGTAAGGGATACGGTTAAAGTAAAAGATAGAAGGCTAGAGCTAAAGTTGCAACTATGGTTTGAGCTAGAGGTACAGCTAAAGCTAGAGCTAAGGCAAGGCCTAGAAATAGAGCTAAAGCTAGAACTAGGGCTCTGGGCTAGGGCTCTGGGCTTGCTCGAGCTGTCTAGAGCTTTAGGCTAAAGCCGTGGCCTAGAAATCTAAGCGAACGCTCTAGGCTAGGGCTTTGGGCTCTGGGCTCGGGCTCTGAGCTAGGGCTCTGGGCTAAGGCTTTAGACTCAGGCTCTGGGCTAGGGTTTTGGGCTAGGGCTCTGGGCTAGGGTTCTAAGATATAGCATTAGGATAAAGCATTGGGATAAAGCATCGGGCTAGAACTTGCCCTTTTCTTACATTTTTTAAAATTTTAAAATTTTTCGTTTTAGCAAAAAAAGGCGTATTTTACCTCATAAACCCTATGGTTGGGTTTTCGAATTCCTTCCCGGCAACTCTCTACAATTACGTCGAATTGGTCGGAAGCTTCCGACGGTGTGTCCGTCCTGTCTTTTGTTTCATCGCGGAAGCCAATGTTGGTCAACATACCCAGTTTGAAGCCGTTTTCGCGAAGCTTTTCAATTAACACCGACATTTTTGGGTCCTAGAAGTTAAAAAATTAATTTTTTTTCAAATTTTTTTAAAAAACGTATAAAAGAAAGTGTCCTACCTGCCCGGCTCTGATTGACTTCAAACTTTTTATATAGAAAAATCATGTAAACATAATATCTTCAGTAAACTACTAAAGCGCACTTCCCAGAAACTGCCGAGAAAAACAAGATCAAAAAATTACGTTTTGAATTTCCCGCCAAACTAGAATTGTGTTCCAAGCTTATAGCTTTGCAATTTTTTGACTTCAAAGCATTTTTCTTTAATATGCTAGTAGAAAACCTTTAAATTAACCTATATTTTTAAATTTCTAAGCTAAGCTTGTTTGAAAAGTCGAAAAACAGTGCATGAAACACAATGCCAAATTCGCCAAATTTTCTTGAAATTGAAAAATAAGGGACTTTAAAGCATTTTTCTTTAATATACTAGTAGAAAAGCTTTAAATAAACCTATATTTTTAAATTTATGAGCGTAGCTCGTCGGATAAGTCGAATAAAGTGCTTGCAACACAATGCCAAACTTGCCAAATTGGTGGAGAAACTCAAATATTTAAAATTTAAATCTCAAAAGCGCTAGCTAAAATTTTTTATAAGTACTATTGGTGGTACAAAGAAATTATACAAAAATTTTGATCTGATTCTGAGTGGAACAGGTTGGGTACTTTCCTTGTTAATTTTCTAAAGTGCATCAAATTAGGATTGGTTCAATTTTCTTTGTCATTTCGAAAGGTAATATCTTTAAGAAAACATGTGTAATATGCATTTAAAAGCAAAATTGACAGCAAAAATGAATTTTTTATTTCCTCTTAATTTACTTATGAAAAATAAAAAAATTCAATTTTTTTTCAAAATTAAAGCTTAAAAACCTTATTTTTCTAAATTTAGCCATTTCTTTCCACAAACTTTTCGAAAAACCAAAAAAGTTTACTAATTAGACTACTAACGAGATTAGTCACTCCTCGTTGTGTCACTAATCAAATGCCTTACCCGGCGGCCGAGTGTTTTTTGACGCACTTGTTCGGCCGTCAAATTCTTGGTTTTGCCCGGGAAATAGGCCTTGAGGGAATTAAAGAAGGTAGCGAATGATAGCCGACCCAACTCATAATCCACGTGAATCCGCGACAAATATTGGTCTCGTGACACTGAAAATGGCAGTAGTTAATAAGGAAGGTATTAGGGTTAAGAGGTTAATGGCCAAGCTCTATTGTTCTTGGCCGCAAGATAGAGAGAAGGATTACAGCAAGAAGCGACAAGCCTTAGTTTTAGCTTTAGCCTTAGCTTTAGGCTTAACCTTAGCCTTAGCCTTAGCCTTAGTCTTAGCCTTAGCCTTAGCCTTAGCCTTAGCCTTAGCTCTAGCCCTAACCCTAGCCCTCGTACTCGTATACACCTGCTCTACCATGCCTTTTAATACCATGCCCTGTCCCACCATACCTTGCCCTACCATGCCCTGCCTTACCATGCCTAGCCCTACCATATCCTGCTCTACCATTCCTTACTCTATCATGTTCTACCTACCACGCCTTCCTCTTTCTTGTTGTGCTTTACTCTATCCTCCTTATAACCTAAAATTTTTAAAAAATTGCCATTTCTAACCTTTAACTCTTCCCAATCAAATTTTAAATCCTTGTTTTCTCAAGCGCAGTACCAAGAAAACAAGATGCAATTTGCTAAAAATAAAAGTAATACTCGAGGTTTTGTTTTCTATTCTGCACACAGCCGGAAATTTACCACAATTATAAGACTTCTTGGCTTAGCATCGCAAATTATGACTAACAACAGCTTCTAGGTAGGCTATAGCTTCTAAATAGCATTTCAGAAACTTTAGGCTTAAAAATGGTTTTTATAATACAAAATTTAAAGATTTTTTTTTGAAAATTTTTTAAATTTAAAATTTTTGAATTAGAAAGTACAATGCTTTTAAAGTCCATTATCGCTTGTCCCTTTTCGGTAAATAAATAACTAAATTATGACAGCATGACGAGCCTAAAGCCATATAGGCAAGGAAGGGAGTCCAAAGAAAAAGCTCAATTAACACGACTAAAAATAGAAAATCCCCAAAATCTTGTTTATTTGAACTGAAATCTGAGCTGACGTCACCAAATGTTGTTACAGACGGGGTTTCTCATGTTAAAAAAAAGTTTTTTTTTCACTTTTTTCAGAAATGAAAACGGATTGCTACTATTTTTAGCTACCCTGCCCGTAAAAATTAATGTGTGCCTAGGTTTCGCTACCGTACCCTACCCTACCATACCCTACCCTATCCTACACTATCCTACCCTATCTATGAAAAGAGCATGCTTATGTTTAGCTATCCTACCCTATCCATTGAAAATGGCCATGTCTATGTTGAGCTGCCTTATCCTGCCTATGAAAAAAATGCCTTGGTTTAAATACCCAGCCCAGCCCTACTCATGAAAAATGTCTATGTTTAGCTTTACTATCCGCTCCTACACTGCCCCTAAAAATCTATTTTCATGTTAAGTTACTCTACCCTATTTATTAAAAAAGACCATGCCTCTATAAAACCCAAAAAAATTCTAAAAAGTACTCCTTGCCCAATCGTATTTTATATTTGAAATTCAAAAAATATTGACCATTTTTAATCGCTAAAGCTAGGGTTAATGTTAAATATGTCAGAAAATCCGATTCTCTCGCACTATCAGACATTCTCGCTAAGAACCGGAAGAAACTTTATTTACAATTCAGACGGACGTGAAACAAAGGCATTAAGGCAGTTGAGTAAAGTAAAAAACCTTTCTTTTCGAATAAATTACAAGTTTCAAAAAGCTTTGGCAGAATTTAAAAATTATTTCGCACCCAAAATTTTAAATTTGAAAAAAGAGCCCTAGCCTTACTCTTTTACCTTCTATAATACCCTGCCCTCTTACTACACCCAAACCTACTCTCATGTATATATACCCTACCCTAAAATCCTTATGTCCTTCCCAAAACCCCCTTGTTTTTCCCCCAAAAACACCATATTTTTCATGTTTTTCCCAATAACAATATAAACCGACCTAATTTCATGAGGTCGACCAGCTCGTCATGTTCATCCACCCTTATCACCACTTGATCCAAGTCAAATATCACAGCTTTGTACTCAATAGGATAGAAATGGCGTCGTACAGCACGACCAACTTCATAAACAACTTCGAATACTTGGAATATTATCATAGTAGGTCTTTGTTCGAAATTTCGAAAAAAACGTTTCACAAGATTTAGTAGGCTAGGCTAAGTTAGATTAAGTTTTGGTAGTTTAGTCAATTTTCTTAAAAAGCCGTGGTAGTCTAGCCAAATTTGAAAAAGTGGTTCCAAAATTTAAAAAAGTTGCCGCAACTGGCACAAAATTGCTGTAAAAGCAAAAAAATAGCAAAATAATTTCAAAAATAGTCTTAGGCTTTAAAATTTTTAATAAATTTCGAAAAAAAAATTAGTGAGAAAGTGAAAATTCACGGTTTAAACAACTCTCCCTTGCCAAAACAAGACTTTTTCCTCAAAAACGAGACTTTTTCCTGCGGCCAAACAAGGAAAAGAGCAAAGTGAAGGAATGGAAATAACATTCGCGCCGGAGGGCGTGGCAATCCCCCCGACGTCCACCAATTTTTCAGCCTCAGATTAAGCGTGCAGGTAATAATGAATCGCAAACACGAATTTAGAATTCCGTGCTTCGAATTAATTAAACAATACTAGGCTAAATACTGGTTTTAAAATGGTTTGAAATTAGTATTAGTTTTGGAAAAGTTTTAAAAGTAAAATAAAATGTTAAAGGCACAACAAAGGTATACTGTAAATTCACTAAAAAAATTCTAATAAGGTGAAAAAAGTATTTACAGTTATATAACAAACGTCTCTACAACAATACTTCTATATACAGAAAAACCTTTAAACCTTCTGCTAACACTATTTTTGTATACCTAAAATCATAACAAAAAAATTTAAAACTCTGTAGCAATTTGTTATACAGGAGTTCTACTGTAGTTACAAAAAAGCAAAAGCTAGATAAATAGTTAAAGCCATATAGTCTAAAGCTAAGGCCACGGCTACAGCTGCGACTAAGACTAATGATAAGGCCAAAGATAAGCCTTGGTGCAGAACAGTTAAACTGTTAGGTCGTTAACTTAATTTTGCGTCTCATAACAACAAAACTTTGTTTAAAAAGGGGGCGTGAACGGCTTAATAATAAAAAATGAATTAGACTATATTAGATTTATTTCTATAATATTGATCAATAAGAAAGGTGAGACTAAGACACTGCACGGCAAAATTTGAGGTATGGTTAGAACAGAGTTAAAACCGATCTATGGTTGCTTTGTACATAGCTAAAACAGGGCTGAAATAGGGCTAAAATAAGATTAGAAAAGTAAAGTAAGAATGGAGCTAAAGCAGATCTAATCTAAGGCAGAACTAGAATAAAGCTAAAGTAAAAAGCAAAATAGAAAGAAAATGGAGTACAAGTGTAAAAAAGCTAGGGTACGACCAGCGTAAGGCAAATGTAGGGTTAGGCTAGGACAGAGTATTTCTAAATGAAAACATAAACCTTCCCGATAGCAAATAAAAAATAATCATTTATAAATAGATTTTAAAGAAACCCTAGTTTATGTGTCAAAAATAATCACAGATGTTGTATTGCTTCACATTGTCACACAGTAAACTTCTCTTTAGTATGACATTCAAGGAACTGGTCCAAACTTGTCCATACAACCAAGGTGTCATACTACCCAGGTACTTTTTGATAAGAATTCTATTAATAATTAGAAAATGTCGTTATTAATAGTATGTCACACTATAGAGAATCTTACTAAAGCAATTTCCTTTTATTAGGTTGAACTAAAAGTAGCGGGACACTTTTTAGTTGAAAAATAAACAAAGAGTGTCCCGTTATTTTTGGTTCAGCCTAATATTAAAGTCATATCTTCCCAATTTTTTTGGAAAATGTCATATCTTTAAACTTTTTTTCAAATAACAATGTCATCAACCAGTTAAGGATAAAAACTATCCTTTTCCAACATAGCCAGATTCTTTATTTTCGTGATTATTATGAAAAACAACGAAAGAAAATATTTTAATAACTGAGAGACTGTGAAAATTGTTCGTTATAAAGAGAGAAAACAATAATAAGGTTTGGCAGAGATTCTGAGTGTTACAATTCATTATTTCTTTATTGTTCTACTATAACAACAATCTAGAGGCGATTCGTTGTACCGCTGAATAACTTTTTCGTTTTCGGAAAATACATGGACCCGGGTTGTGAGTGGTACTGTAGAGCATAGGGGTATTGTAAATTAAAAAAAAATTAAATTTTAAAAATCTCAATTTTTGAGGCCTTTTATGGTTTAAACATGACAAAAAATCGTCTTTTTCGGGTCGTACCACGCAAATCTTTCTAAAAAGTTACAGTACCCCAGTCCCATACAGTACGCCAAATGAATAAAATTTTGTGAAATAAGAAAGCACCTAAGTATGTATACTGTAAATGTCTGTGAGCAAGAGATTTGGTATTTTAATAAGTTTTTTTTCGATTTTAATAATGTGAAGTTGGGACTCGTGTTGGTCGTGCCACTTGTAGCGTGACCTTGTTTCCTGAGGATTTTACCATGGTGACCGCGCCGTTCTGTAATTGATACGTGGGTAAATTGTCAATAAACATGACACCATATTTCAATTTGATTTTTTTGATGTTTTGAGCAATTTTTTTGAATTGGTACCAAAAAGTACCAAACAGTACCACTTTGAAAGTTTTTGAAAATTAACATTGTTATAGCTGATAAGAATGCTAATAACGATGTAAAATATTAAAACACAATATTCGCTAGTTTTCGAGAAAATTGGTCCAAAAATTTGAATTTAAAAATTCGCGCCATGTTTGGCATTCCGTACTTTTTAGCAAAAACCACAAATTTTTACTATTTAAGTCAATTTGAGATAAAATACGATCTAAAAAAGCCAAAAATAATCAAAACTTTTAACGTGCGCCATTCTTTTTGCATCAAACAGCTTTTACTTTCAAATGTCATACTAGTGTCAAAACTTTTTTTTGAGAAAAATGACATTCTAAATGACATTACTAATTGATTTGTTTTAAAAGCCCACCTGATCAGAGATAGCTACACCGTTAACAGCCAGAATCCGGTCGCCGACGTGCAGTTTTTCGGCCGCCGTGGATCCGGGCTGTAGTGACGTGATAAGGATGCCCCGGGGGCGGCGGCCAATTCCCATGCCCCACTGACAGCCTTCATCTTTCTTCAAATGAATTAGCAAATTGTCCGAGCCTTCTTCGTTAATCGGCAGTAGGCCAATTTCGGCCGGTTCGGCTAGCGACTTCTGAAATAAAAATTAAAAAAAAAAATTTTTTTATTGAAAATTAAATTAAAAAATGGCACTTACCAAATCACTGCTACTGCCCGGCTCCTCCGTGACTGGTGACAATTCGCCTCGTGTAGCCGTCTCATCCTGTACCAAAACCTGTGGTACGTCTGGCGCAGCCATATAGCCTCCGGAAGAAGGTGCGGGAGCAGGAGATGGTACCCTTCGATCTTCATCTCCATCTCCAGGTGTCATTTTCACTCCCGAAGTGCCATTCGTCGTAGGCTCTGGTGCGGCGGCGAGAGGGCTCTGTGGTGCTGCTGCTGGTACTGTGGCTGGTGCTCGTTGGAGGTTGGGTGAGGTGGCGGTTGATGGTGGGTTCGAGGTTCGTGAAATGTGTTGAAATCGATTCGCGGCCTCGCCCAGCTTCCATCGGCCGACGCGGATCGATAGTTTGCCGGATATCGTCTGGAAATGGAAGTAGTAGGTTTTTTTATGTTAGAATTAAAATCAAGTTTTTAAAATTTCAAATTTTTCAAAATTTAATTTTTTTCAAACTTGATAAAAATGACATTTTTTTCAATGTTTTTGTAAAAAATGTCATAAAACTCACCTTAAACATTGCTGCGACATCTTCCTGCATTTTAGTTGACACGTCTACATTATTGATTTTCAGTATCTGAAATTAAGAATTTTTTGTATTATTCAAACATAGAAAGGATTTTCGTATTTTACGTTGAAATAATATTTAAAGTGACGAATCTGCAACTCTTACAATACTCTATCTTAACCTTACCCTAACCCAGGGACGTCGTTTGGAGTAGGGAGAGGGTGGTTCGGGGTGACATCCCCCCCCCCCCCCAGAGACAAATCGTAGCGACGTCCCTGCCCTAACCATACCTTTTCCGAACTACCTTAGTTCTTCCTTAACTCTGTTCTAATTGTATTCTTTAGCCGGCTCTTCTAGCTTATCAACTTCAAATACCCACCTGATCCCCCTGCATTAGTCGTCCATCAGCTTCGGCTAGCCCTCCTTTCACAATTTCTGATATATAAACTCCAGGTTCGTCTTTTCTGCCCACAATTGAGATGCCCAATCCTCTGCCAGGCTTTTTGACCAGCTCTAGATCATGTATCATATATGGTGGGTCTAGTAATGACAACTGAACGTTCACATCTCTGTAGACTAGAAGACGGACTTTGGCTGGTGTTCGTCGCAAGATTGATATGGCTTGTTCGTGGGTTAGACCGCGTAGGGATTGACCGTTTACCTGAAATTTCAAAAATATTTAAAAATTTCAAAAAATCTAAAAAAAATTAAATTTTAAGCAAAAACTTTACAAAACTTGAAATGGCCATAACTTTCTTTACAAAACGTAAAATGACAAGAACTTTCTTTACAAATCAAATTTTTCCAAAAATTTTGGCCATCTTCCTACCTAAACTTTTTAAAATTCAAATTTCCCGCCAAAAAACTCACTTCCAACAACTGATCCGCCGTCTTCAATCGTCCATCGAAGGCGGCCGCTCCATCCGGATAAACTTCATGAATGACTATTGAGCTGAGCACCGTGTCTGAGCCTCCAACTAGCGACAGTCCTAGGCCTCGGCCGCCCTTCTCAATCTCGATCAAGGTCTCTTTACCCGTTTCGATTGGCACTTTCTCCATCGGTTGCTGCCAACTCTTTTTGCGATCTGAAAGTTTTAGGGTTAGGATTTTAAAATTTTCAACTGTTTCATAAATATGTCGTATTTTACACAAAAGAAACCATTTTCATAAGATTTTTTAGCTTTTATGATTAGTAAATAGGTATAGAGCTATATATAAAAAAATAAAAACAAAAATTTTAGGTAATAGTTGCCTCATAAACAATTAAAATTAATAAAAAAAATTAAAAAACGAATCCTCATTCACACCAAAAGATGTAAAATAAAATTTTTAAACAACCGCATTAGGCCGGCCTCAAATCCAAAGCAAATTTGAAAAAGGCCAGACCAAATCGTGCAAGCCAGAGGGCCGGGCCCAAATAAAGGCCCCAGAAGATCAGTTTAGGTTGATCATTTAGAGGATAAAAGCAGTACAATACAAGTTTTCCCAGTTATTCTTTCAAATATTTTACATAAAAGGCCGTACTATGCCAAACTAACGCAAATTTGAAAAAAAACCGGACCAAGTCTACACACGTAGCCTAAAAGCCAAGGCTCCAAATCAAGGTCCTAGAGATGCAGCTTTAATCTCGCAACAAAAAAATTACAATGTTAAATAAGACCGCAAAAATTTTCTTTATAGGTCTATTGGGCCTCTTTACAGATCTATCCAACATTATTTTTAAGGAGAATACCTTTCCCTATGTCCCTTGCCTATAATCACAAGCCCTGATAAAAACAAGAAAAGTTGCATTAAAGCACCCCTCCCCCCTAAATCTTATCAAAACCCTCTCTCCCCTCCTCCAACTAACCTCATTTCCAGCCCTCCAAACTTCCTACTATTCGTAAATATTTTCCCCAGTCCATATCCACCCTGCCGCCTTCCCCACTCACTCCCTTCATCCGAGTTTTTGCATTAGACAAAACCCCATTCAGGATGGGCTGTAGCCTCTATAGGATGATGTCAACAATCTATATATTGGAACTACATTCAAATGTAAAAAAAGCTGCGGCCAAAACAATGCACTTTGTTTTCGACTTTTTCCCTTAGGCGAAAAAGTTGGGGCAAAAAAACAAACTGACAAATGCCAACAAAAGTTTTGGTTAATGGGATTTTTAAATCAGTTAATCTGTCGCTTGAGGGGTTTTCATAAATAGATCATTTTTAAAAATCGTGTTTTTTAAGAGGGGGGTTTAAAAACTGAAACTACATATATATTTATATACAGGGTAAAATACGTCATGTATTTGCATTTTTTATTTATTTTATTTTCTAAATTCACTCCTAAAGTTATACAAAATAATATAAAATTATAACATTTTTAACGATAAATGACTGTTACAGTGACGGTGTACATAGCTATTGATCCTGTATTCAAACTAATAAGCTTTTAACTATAAGCTATTTAGGCAAATTTAAAAAAAAAATTTTTTCGGAAAAATAATACATAGGATGGTTAGAGGAAGGGTAGGGGAAGATGCAATGTTTTTTTTAAAAATATTTTAGAGGGGGATGAAGAGTAAGGGAAAATGAAAAGACAGAGAGAGAGAAGGGTGGGGGAAGTCAAAAAAAATTTTTTAAAATTTAATTAGCATAGTATTAAAGCATTTTTTCGCGCCCAGAAAAAAAAGGGGGGGGAGGGAAAGGGGGGGGAAGGTAAAATCAATTTTATTCGAAATAAGTCCACAGGGGAGACCACGTTCAACATCTTCTCGAAAATTTTTTTTTGTCAAAAAAATTTCTTATTTTTTAATTATAAATCTTTCTTAACAACTTCGAAACTTTTTTAAAATGTCTCCTTACCCCCACGGCTCCCCAAACCGTAAAATCAATCAAAATATAGATTCGTCATCGATCGTCTTTTCCGATAATTTGTGACTTTTCGTTATTGCGGCCGCTTTTTTATTTTTGTCGCGTCTTCGACTGTAATAAGGTCCAAACTTGACGGATTTTCATCGGTTTTGCTCCCAGAGAAGCGGAAAAACATAATTAACATTTTAAACAAAATTTAAAAGTGAAACCATGTGTTACAACATATACATCGTGTAATTTGAAATATATTTTACAACATTTTTGTATTTTTTATTTTTCGAATAAATAGTTGAGACTACGAAATGCCTACAATCGATTTTTTAATAATTTTCTATTTTTTGGGGAGCCGTGCCCCCCCCCCCCCCCACCCAAAATACAGAAGAACATAAACTTTAAAAGCACCCCTTTATTCCTAAAAGCCAACATCAAAGCTCCAAATCCTGCCCTATCTTATAGCTAAACTATTCTGACCTATTCAATTCTTTACCCCCTTTCTTCCATTTTCATCAAAAAAAACTTGTTTTTGATACACAAACAAAATTTAATATTTGACGCCTTTGCAACTTCATAATTAGGAAACATAATAAAAATGCTGATGTCATTAGCATATGGGCGAAAGAATATATGAGAATTCGGGGCCGAAATTCATGTTGACAGCCGAAAAATATGAGCAAGGATATTAAACTCAAAACTTTTTAATACAGTGAGGAGACCTGGCCGGAAATGTAGGCCCGGTGCGGCCTATTTACAGGTCTAACTGGTACTTCTGAATAACAAACGCCTCTATAACAAAAATGTCGTATAACGAGCAACTTGAAACCCCTGCCTGGACAGGCCCAAAAATTTAAAAAAGGTCGAGCCGAGCTGACCCATTTAGACCGCAAGACCTGATAACCCAAGGCCCAAAAAGTAAAAAAAATGGGCCCGGTCCGGCCCACAGGTCTAACCCCCAGGCCCCAAGACCAAAACTGCCCTCCTACAATAACAAGTAGCCTTATCAATATCAAAAATATAAATTTCAGTTAAAAACTCATATTAAAAATTTAAATTTTAAAACTTAGAAGATGCACAAAGCGTATTTTACCATGCAAAGCTACGTCAAATTTGTACAAAAACCACGTACAAACTTAAACCCATTGATTAAGACTCCTAATCCTCATAATTAGCTAATTCCTTCGGAAAAACTAATCCCGCAAACGCAACAAAATAAAGAACTTTTAATCTTAACGGCCTTTAAAGGCATAAGAAATGACAGTTCTGGCTGGGTAAGTAACCTAACCCCTCCCCACGCATAATTTTTGTAAAAAATTTAAAAAAAAAAGTCTAAAAGTAAAAAAAAACTTTTTTAAATCGTTCCTGAAGCTACCTATGCCAATGTTTATAAAACCCCCTTCCTCTCTCAAGTCACAACCATCCCCATCTTACTGTATTTCATTCTTTCATCATAATATTAAACTTAACATTTTTAAAACCCCGCTTAAATTAAACGTATTTTAGATATAAAATCCCTTTGAAGTCTCTAGTGTACCCATTAGCAACAAAAACGTAACCTATGCTTCAGTTTAATAGTTATGTTATTTTAGTTTAATAGGTAAGTGTCATTACCACCACACATACTCACAGCATCATACGTCATAAATATATAAACGGTATTTGGTTCTCAAGTTCAATAGGCCACTGTTTCAAACGTTTTTAGGCTATACCGTGTTTAAGAGCAACCAAAATTTTTTTAAACTTTCCATGCCCCAACATCTTATACTAGACTTTTCAGACGTTTAAATTAAAGTATTGTATGCTATGAGTACTAGAATTAGTACCTAGGTGCAAGGACGTCCCTACTATTTTTTCTACGTTTCTAGGAGATAGAGGGGGGGGTAAGAGAGAAAGAGGTAAAACTTTTTTTTGATTATAAAATATCTAGCTTTCCTTTGGATTGGCTTTGAGAAAAAATTGATCAAAATTCTCCCCTCCCGCCTCCCCTTTACCAAAGTCTCTGCCCAACTCCTTATTAGCCTCAAAAAGCCCTTTTTTAAAAACTTTTTTCTACCCCACCCCTTAGAAAAATTAAATCCAAAATCTTGCCGGTTCTAAGCCCTCACCCATAGCCTTATTCTAAATCTTAGTTCAAACACATTACCTACCTTAACTTTAACAAAATTCCTTTCATAGTCTTCCCACTAATATCAAAATATAAATCCAGCCTCAGAACCCCCTTTTCCAAGCCTTTTTTCCACCCCTCCCCTTACCAAAATCAACGCAAAACCTCGTCGGTTCTAACCCCTCACCCCTGCCCATATCCGCCACCAAGTTGGACCGGATTCGGGAATGGAAACGAAACTGTTTTGGAACGCTTTTCGGAAACGCTCTCTCATTCCCACAGATTTCCACCTCCAGATGCCGGTCGTAGGGGCCGAAAAATAAAGGCGGCCGAAAGTAAAGAAAAGCCCGCAGGCAATGTAACCACACACACACATACACTTTTCTTCGTTTGTCGCGTACTGGTCGTCGTCAACGTTGTCTCCCATCTTTTTTCTTTTTTTTTCTACCCTACCCTACTGCTATGCGCTTTTAAAGGCGTTGTTCTTGCACGTTTTTCGTGTAATCGTCTATTGTTTCGTGTTGGAACAGTTTCGGTGTTATAGACTTTTTTAGGTTTACATAGTAATAAGGTGGAAGTCTTGTATAACAAACTCCTTTATAACAACAATCCTGTATAGTAAACCACTTTTAAATCTCAAATTTTCTATACAGATGTTCCAATGTAAAATTAAAACCAAAAAACTTGAACTTTCAAAAATATAACTATAAATTTTTTTAAAAAACCAAAATTTTCAAACTCCAAAAACAACAAACTTGGTTTTTGGTTGGTTATGAAGAGGTTTTGTTATAGGATGCACTATGTAATGATAGCCGGGGATTCAAAAGTTGTTCGTTATACAGGGATTATAGAGGTTCCTTATACGAAGTTTACACTGTGTGTAAAAAGATTTTTTAAAACAACCGTCCCAAAATGAAAAGCCATCAAAAAATTTACGTAAACCTCTGTTTTCTTTCAAAATTTTAACCCTTCTATAACAAAACTCCATTATAACAAACAATTTTTCATGCTGCGGCCAAGAAAAAACTTAAAATCCACAAGCGATTCGTTGTACAAAAATTCCACTGTAATCTTAAAAATCATTTCATAATAGGCAAGGGTAGAAAAGAAATAAGATATAACAAGAAATTCCGTGCCAGGCGGGTATATTATAGTCTGAAGGGGTTAGTTTCACTGTACATCCTGTACCTATTTTTTTGTTTTTTTCCTTTCAAATTCTTTTTAATTCGCTTCACATTAAGAAGTCCTTTCTTATCTTGTCTAACCCAGACTCTTCTCCCCCCCCCCTCTCCCAGCCTCCACCCCTTCCCATTCCCCCTCTCCTAACCACCAACCCCCCCCCCATCCCTAGCCTTCCCCCCCCCCAGCTGGACCCACAATTTCATCCGTCCCCAACCCGTTGTGTACGCGCGTACTGCAAGCAGTACGTCTTCCGAAAAAAAACGCACCGAAGCAAAAGATACCCAACAAACATCCGGGCCCAACCCCCCCCTTGGCCGCTTTATTTTGTTGTCTTTATTCGAAATGAGGAAAGGGAGAACAAGACGGCCGCGGCCCCAGGGCACAATCGATACTCGACGCACACACAAAATTTTAACTCCTTTAACAATCTTCATTTTTAAACTGTTTTTACTCGGAATCGAGAGTAAATATACCCCCCCCCCCTGGTCGTTTGGTTCGTTTTTCGGTGGAAAATCGTTTTTTTTTCGTTTGAGTCAATTACCAAAGTTTTCGCAGACCGATTCGTCATGGAAAATGGATTCAAACGGGGGTTTTGTGAGTACTGTATTGTCAAAAATAGGGTTTTCAAGAAAAAAAAATGATAAAAACAAAAAAAATAAAAATTGTAAAAAGCATCGTCCAAATTTGCATAAAACTCGTAAAAAAATAAAAATTTTTAAAAAGTTTCTAAATGTCTAGGTTCGTAACTCTACCTCATCCTAATATACTTCAACTTACCCTAATTTACCTTACTCTAAATTGTCCTGCCCTGCCTTACTCTGTCCTACATTAATAAGCCCTAAAACACCATAAACTCTAAAAAATGTTTTAAACGACTAAAGGTTGGCTAACAACAAAGTCCAGCAAAGTTTTTCTTATTTCTCACCCCTCCCCTTCACCTGCCCTGCACGAAAAGCAAAGTTGCCTACCCGGACTCGGCTTAGTCGTTTATTTTCACTTTTTTTAATTTTCAGTTTTTCAAATTAAAAAAATGAAAAATCCACCCCCGCACCAGAATTGTAAGTCCCAAAAGCTAGCCCAACCCAACTTTTTTAATTCCATCAAAAATATTTTTTCCCTGTCCATAAACAAAGCTTTTGTTCGAAAAATATTCAATTTTAACAGAGAAAAAGCTAGAAAAATGCATGTTCATCCCTTTCGAAGCAGGTAGAAAATAATATAAAATGCAATATCAAGAATAATATAAACTTAATATCATCTCAACTATGAGTCAGAAAACAAACACGTTTTTAGGCAATATGTGCATCATAACATGACAGTATGAGATGTCAGAAGTCAAAATATGATGTTATACTCTACTCTTACCTACCCTAACAATGTAAAACAACAAAAACTGATATGAAGTTGTAAATACTACACAGATTATCATAAGTTAGTAATTTATGATACAGTTTCGTAAGGACGGTAATTGTTGCCTATTCAAACACAAAGTTTAGAGTTAGGAGCTGAAATACTAGAAAGTAGAGAACATTTTGTCCTTATTAAGCCAGCAAAGCGTTATAAAAAACGACAAAACTTTTAAAACCCCGACAGTCAGACCTCTAAACAGACCGAGCCCAATTTTTTCACCCGTTCCAGCCCCCAGTGTTTTGCCGGACCCGTCCGGTCCGGACCGAAAAAAAAGTTCCGGACCGGCCCAAAAAAAATTTTTTTTTATTTTAATAAAACTGTTTTAAAAATTGCAAATAAAACATATTTTTAAGAGTTTTTAAACGTAAAGAAAGCAGTTTTAGTGCTCCTGACTCTTTTTAAAAATAAAAAAAAAATTTTCCGGACCGGACCTGACCTTTTTGGTCCGAACCGGACCGGACCTGAGCGAAAAAAATAGAGCCGGACCGGACCGAAAATTTTTCGGACCGGACCGAAAAATTCTTGTCCGGACCGGTCCGGCAAAACACTGCCAGCCCCGTCACTTTCCAATTTTCTTCGGCCCAGTCCTATGAAATATATTTGTCCTTAAATTTCGCCTATAAATTCAATAAAATAATAACTTATTATTAAGTATATAGCTTTAAAATCACATTGTTTTACACTTTTCGCAAACCAAATCTTTCGTTGCGGCACCTAAGCCATCCCCTTTTAAATTTAGTTTGGTTCAAACCTAACCTGAATCTACTCTAAACTGAAAGAAAGCCCCATCTGCCGGGCGTACCGGTCCCTATATCACGTCTACTGATAAACAAAAATTTAGTTTTAAAAACCAAGCTTTACGGTGATACAAAGTCTTTTCGTACAAAAACATAGCCATGACCATCCTAAAACGACAACACTTTTTGTACCACCCTCCAAAACACCTACTACCACGCCACTTTTACGCAACAAGGAATAAACGTTCCAGAAGCCGAAAAAAAATTAGTTCCTTTCGTAGCGAAAGAAGGCTAGCGAAGAATTGGCTTAAATTCAAGATGACAGCCCGTCGAACGCTTCTGAATAAACAAAAAAACTTCTGAAAGCCATTAAACGAAGAGAGAACAGGTGAATACTTTTGGGCCAGTTAATTTGAGCAATTCGGCCAGAAGCTTTAACATACGATGAATATAGTAAATAAAGTGTTTTATGTTGATATAAACAGGGTTATTTGGGCTGCTTTTAGGTTTTTTTGCAAACAAAATAAATAATAATTTTCCTTAACAAGAAGGTTTTTTAACTTATCCTACCCTGACGTACTTTGCCCAACTCAACCCTAAACTATCCTACCTTACCCTACCTGCCCTACCATAACATACCTTACCTTACCTTATCTTATCTTACCTTACCTTACCTTAAATTACCCTACTCTTCCCTACCTTACCCTAACTTACCATAACCTACCTTACATTACCCTACGATATCGTACCCACCCTTACCCTACCCCATCGAGTACTTTTCGCTGCCTTACTCTTTACTCTGCCCTACCATAGCGTTCAGTACTAAGTGTTAGTCTGCCCTAATCTTGCTTAATTTCTTACCCTACCCTACCCTATCATACTCTTCCTTACCTTGCTCTGCTCTACCATAACTTTTACTACCCTATCCTGCCCTATCACCCTCTACCATACCATACCGTTCCCTACCCTATCATACCCTATGTCATAGTGTATGTTAAGAAAAACTCTTATATCATATTACAGAGTATCTAAAAATAGAATGAAACACAAATAAAAACGCCCACACAGTGTAATCCACTTAAGTTGAAGGTAAGGTAGGTGCAATTAACAGTAAGTCACGCTATGTTAAATACTTCAATTTGTAAGTGCTTTAGAAGTTTCTAAACTTTTATCATTTTCAAAATAAAAAAGGCTTGTTTTACAGTGCAAAATAACGTGATATCTAATAAAACGCAACAAAAAAATTTCTTTTAGATACTGAAAAAGTCTTGTCGTAATTTAGTCAGGCTTCCCATATTAAAAATGACAAGACTTTTTAGACCCCCTTCAAAAACTTTTTTTCCAAAAAAACTGATACCGTACCCTGAAAAATTAAGATTACAACCGTGTGTGAAATTAGAAAAAAGAACAGTGAAAGCACGGTAGAGATTCGACAAAGATCGACCTTGTCATATCAAGCCGATTCCTGTTTTTTTTTGATTTTGGCCAATTTCGAACGGTAGAACCTAACAAAAAACGCCCGGAATTGGCTTAATTTCGTTGCGCGAAAAATTAAAACGACATAAAAGAACTGGAATTACTGTGGTATTCGGTTGAGTCATGAAGTGTACTTTTAGGCTTCGTGTTTGAGTCATAATGTGCAGTTTTAGGCTTAGAACTTGAGTCGTGATGTGCGCTTTTAGGCTTACAACTTGAGCTAAGACATGCACTTTTAGGCCTAAAGCTTGAGCAATAGCGTGCACTATTAGGCTTAGAACTTGATTCATGACGTGCCCTTTTAGGCTTAGAGTTTGAGTCATTACATGCACTTTTAGGCCTAAAACTTGAGCCATGACGTGCGCTTTTAGGCTTAGAAATTGTCATGAAATGCACTTTTAAGCCTAAAACTTGAGTCATGACAAGCACTCTGAGACTTAGAACTTGGGTCAGGGCGTGCACTTTTAGGCTTAGAAATTGAGTCATGACGTGCACTTTTAGGCCAAGAACTTGAGTCAGAACACGCGCTTTTAGGCTTAGAAACTGAGTAACGACTTTCATTTTTATAATTAAAACTGGCATCACAATCTTTTAAGCCTAAAAACGGTGTCAAAATTTAAGATTTTTGAAATTCAAAAAATTTTAATTTTTAAAATTTTGAAATTTAAAAGTTTTCAAAACTCACGTAAATCATCTGTCTTCGAAACATCATGCAGACTCAAGGGTGTTGTGGTTTGACCATTTTGCGACCCATTGCTGGTCAAATTCGCTGGCAATGACAGCTTTGGCGATAGTTCTTTCTCGTTCGTTGTTAGGTCATCTCCCTGTAACATTATGATTATTGTAATGTAAAATACGGCATTGTCACCACATTCTTAATTAAAAAACCTTTTTTTTTGTATTACTAATTTAAAATTTAAAACTCAATTTTAAGCCAAAAATTAAAATTTTCCTGATAATCAGGCTTTTCGTGGTGAAACCAAAAATCTGTAAATATTTTAAAACTACACTATACGAATTAGTTACAACTTTGTAGACTTCTTCTATTGTATAAAAAACATTATTTTAAAGCTTAAAACCAAAGTCTTCCTGATAATCAGAGTTTTCGTGGTGGAACCAAAAATTAAAAAAAAATTTAAAGAAATATAATTTTAAATGTCTCTAACAACAACTATTTGCTTAAAACGCTAAAAATTTATAAAAAAAATGTATTCCCAACGTTTCCGTTGTGAGACCAAGTAACATCTTCGTGAGCTACCTAGTTGGACCTCATGAGCTAAATAGATGAATCTCGTGAGCTATAATAAACTACGTAAACCTCACGGGCTGATAATTCTCATGAGCTATCTATGAACCTCATGAGCTATCTAGGTAAACCTCACGAGCTATATAAATAAACCTCATGAGCTATCTAAGTAAAAATCATGACCTATCTAAGTAAACCTCACAAGCTATCTAACACCTCAACCTTACCAATCCAATGCGATAGAGCCGGTTACTAATCTTGCGTATCATCGCTCGCGACTAGAACAACATAATCAGTAAAGTAAGCGCACATTCAACTGGCACAATCTCACGGGAATATTCGAAATCGACGCAATTTGTGTGGAAAAACGACAGGAAAAAACATTTCCAACGACCGCCGACTTGTTTTTTAATTACCACCACACATTGCACTTCGTATCTTGGGCCGTTAGTTCGTGGCGTTGAGTAAATAATGTCTTTTTTCTGTACATAACACAACCAAAAATCATTTTTTTTTTCGAAATTTACAATTTTGAAGCCAGAAAGTAAGGAAAATATAAAAAATGAAGTAAAACTCCTATATAACGAACCGTTTTTTATAAAAAATTCGAGTTTTCCCACCTTTTCAAAATTATATCATACACAATTTCATAAACAAATTACAGTACAACCCTTGAATGAATTTTTTAACCATTCACAATTTGTTCTTTTTAAAGGAGTTTCATTATACAGGAGTTTTAAATGAACGGTGTAGTGTTGGCTAAGAATTTAAAAGTTGTCTGTTATACAGAAATTTTGTTATAGAGGAATCTTTTACTTAGAAGTTTAAAGATAGGTAACTCAAAGGTAAAATACGACATCGGGCGTAGTAATCAAGACGTATTACAATAAAAACACAAAAATGAATTTTTTAAATAAGCCCTGTTTTCAAAAAAAATGTAGAAAAAAAAAAACACCCCACTTCTCAGAAAAATTATTTTAATTTCATGTATGTTTGGGGGGGGAGAGAGGAAGGAAAAAACATAGATAAAAAGATCAGGGTGTAAGAAGAGTTAAAGTGAAAAAAAAAACAGTAAAAAAAATTTAAAATTTTTAGGTCCCCCCCCCCTTAACCAAAATTAAAAAGACATATCTCAAAATTACCCTACCCAGTTCTTCCTATCTTCGAAAACACAAATTTTTTACCATCTCTCCTTTTCCCACCTCCTCCCACAACTTCAAAAATTCCCTACCCGCCGCTTCCTACCCTCCAAAACACAAAAATTCTTTTTATTTCGAAGATAATTCATAATAATGTTTGTCTAACCCAAAAATATTCCAATTCCTCAAATCCAAAGCCAGAAAAATGATGAGAAAAACAAAAATAAAAACAACCCGTCTCTCCCCCCTCCTCCAATTTATGAGAAAAAGCGAGGAGAACAGGTACGGCCCCAATAACAAGCACATCATCATCATCTATTTACAAAAAAAATATTGAAAATTGAGAAATGGCTTGCAGGCACACGCCTAATCTGGAATTACTGTTAGGATTTCAGCGTGCTCACAGCCGTCTCGCTTAAGTTCCACTGATAAATGCGGAATAAGGGCTTTAGAGAGGTGTTGTGGAAGGATAGTTTTCGTAAAATATGACTGGGATTTTGGAAATTTTCGTAGAAGGGTAGTTATAAGAAAGTAGGATGGAAAGATTATAAGATAGGGCAAGAAAGACAAAACTAAAAGGTATAAGATAGGCCTAGTGTAAAGCTAAGGCACAGCTAAGAAAAAACAGGGCAGTGCTAAAGTCAGGCTATGGACAAAGATAGAGCTAATCTAAAGTGAGACTAGAGCAGGAAACAATAAGGCAATATATGGTCAAAAAAGCCAGGTAGAGTAAGATATGATGAAGGTAGGGCTACAGCCAAGCTATGATAAGACAAAGATATAGCTCAAGTAAGACTAAAGCTAGGGTAAGAATGAAGTAGATCAATGAAGGATAAAAATGACTAAATTCGAGCTAAGACACATCTAGCTAAAGGCTATGGTAGAGCTAAAGTCAGGCCATGGTAAGACAAGAATAGGGTCCCAGCAGAACGAGGTTAGGGCTCGAGTAAAACTAAGGCCAAACGTAGAGTCAAGTACATCTAAGGAAAGGACATACCTTACCCTTACCGTTAGTCTAGAGCAGAGCTACTTTAGCTATTCTAAAACCAATTTCTGACTAACGTAAGAGTACAAAAACATTGACTAAAACTGAGATAATTTCCATGCGACGTTGTCCTTCTCGTGGAAAAACGTTAAACCAAAAAATAAATACAAAAAGTTCCATTAATAAACTCTTTAAGCCTACAAAACTTCCAAATTTTCCCTAAAATCCCATTTACACTATCATTTTAAACCCTTCCCTACCCTATTTCAACTAGAATTCTAAAGATTTCAACTTCTCCTAAACAAAAGTCAGAAGCAAGAAACCGCGGCACGTTCCACAGTATTAGTGGAACAGTGAGAACGTCACTTTCCGTTTTCGCGGCAATCAAAAGATTTCGGGACGGAAATTCGAGACTCTCGGCTTTAAATCGAATCAACGCCTCCGGGTGCGAAACAAATGCCCATAAAGTGCAAAAGATATATCGGGCATAATATAATGGTTGTTTACAGCTCCTCACCCCCAAGCCCCGCTACTCGTGTAGACACTTTGTATGAATTTGAACAGATATAGAGGACGGTTTGCAAGATACGTATTACAGTCAACAGTGTTTGCAAAAACAGTTTGGAAAATGAGGTGATAATAGAAAAAACAGTTAAGAAATAGCTAAAAATGGCAAAAAAAGTAAAAATGAACCAAAAAACCGCTAAAGAAATTTAAAGAAATTTCAAGTCAAGACAAAAAAATCCTTAAAAATTGTTTTCCTACCTTACCCTATCCAACACTACCCTACTCTACTCTACCCTACCTTATTCTACCCTACCCTATACTACGTTACCTTACCCCGCATTGCCTTACCCTACCCTCCAACATCTTTAAAAGAAAGATATTCAGCAATCTAATTCAAGTTAACAAGACCTGTTTTTATAGCCAAAACTTTAAATTCCAAAAAAAAATAAAAATTTAGGTCCCACCACGAAAGTTTGAAAATCTACAAAAAAACTTCAAAATTAAGCAACTTAAGTAATAGTTAAAACTAGTTTTGAAACGTGAACGCTAAACCAACCGTATTTTACAAAAAAGTTTGATAAAAGCGCCAAAAATTTAAAAAATTTTTGAATAAATTAAATCAATACTTTGAACAAAAACTACAATAATATATAACAGATTGATTAGTTAAAATAACGATACTTAGAAAGATTTTCAAATTTCAATTTCTCTAAAAAAACACAAAAAATAAGTATTTATCCCACCACGAAAACGTGATCAATAAAAAATCATAATGGTTATCTAATTCTTTAGCTTTTTCAACTCAATTACGCCCAATAAAACTCACCAGATTGACCTTTTCAGTAGGAGCTGAACTTGTTGCCGTTGCCGGCAACTTTTCCTTCAACCGATCGACAGTTGAAGGCGGGGCTTTGCCTGTTCGTAAGATTACTAATGCAAGTTCATCGCCTTCACAACATTCGCGGATCTTAATCGACGCACTTTGGTGAGATAGGCCAAAAAGGACTTTTCCGTTTATCTAAAATTTTTTTTTTATTTTAAAATTTTTTAAAAATCACAAACTTATTGCTACATAGTGCTTTTCCCTACCCTATGATAGCCTACCGTACTCTGCCCTACCATAACCCATTGTACCTTATTCAACCCTATCCTTCTATTCCCTACTCTACCCTATCCTACTCTACTAAACCTCACTTTACCCTACTCTACCCTACATCCACCCTGAGCTGCCCTACCCTTATCCGCCAAACCTTATCAAAAACTCTTAAAAATTCATATTTGAACGGCCAATATACAAAAAACGTATTTTACCTCCAAAAGTTCGTCGCCGACTTGAAGTGGCAGTGGTGAGGTGGACTTGATATCGACCACAAAAACTGATTGTTTTTCGTTTTCACTTCGACCAGCCAAAGACAAACCCAAGCCTTTCGGTGGTATTCCGACCAGTCGTAGGATTGTAGGTTCGCCTGGTAAATTACCGTACTTTCGCTTCACCTTTTCTAAAAAATTAATTTTACTATGTAATTTGATACCTAAAATCATATAATATAAAAAAAGTGGAAGATTTAATATTAATAATATTTTTTGCGTATTTTACAAAAAAAAATTGATAAAAAATACTACAGTAACCAAAAACTACAGTACCCACCTGTAGTGTATAAAAACCGGTCCTCTTCCTCCTTATCATCTGCCACTTTTGATAATGCAGCAGCACTGTCTTCTTCAATCTTTGGCTTGATAACCATATCGACCGGTCGATTTTCAGTCACTTCTTTTACTTCTACTTCTTTCTCTTCTACTTTATCTTCTTGTTTTTCTATTTTTACGTCTATTTCTTCTTCTTTTAATTCCTCTTTTTCTTGTTTTTGTTCTACTTTATCGTGCTTTTCATCTAGTTTCTCGTCTTTTTGAGGTTCTTTGTTTGGTTTCGCTGATTGAGGTATAGATTCTGGCTCGATTTTGTTGTGAATCAACTCGATCTTCTGTTGACGAGGCTCTTCCGACTTTTTGGCAAACTGAAAAAAAATATTTTTTTTATTTTAAAATTAAAATTTTTTTTGAAAAATTCGAAATTTAAAGCTTTTTACTGCTCTATCCTACCTTACTTTACGCTACCCTACCCCACCCTACCTTACCCTACTTTACTCTACCCTACCCTACATTACCCTGCTCTATTCTACCCTACCCTACCTTACTCTACTCTACCCTGCCCTACCCAACCCTACTCTACCTTACTTTACTCTGCTTTTCTATACTCAACTCTTACCTACCAGAACTTACCCTGCCTTGCCCTATTAAACCCTACTCTAACCTGCCCTATCCTACACCACCATATGTTATCTCTATTATTAACATATTATACCCCACCCTACGTCGAAAAGCGCACTTTTTTAAAGGTACCCTGTCATGCGCTTACCGTGCTCTATCAATTGTATCTCCCCGTAAAAACCCAAGCCTCTGCTTAACTTTTTTTAAAAATTTTTCTTTTCAAAACTTCAAAAAATGCAACAAACCCCCCCCTTCTAAATAAAAAAAAATCCACCCAAAATCTCAACTGTCAAAAATTTATTTGTTGTCGCATAAATTACATATCCCCCTCCCCTTACGGCCACGTCCACATCTGAAACCGATGTATAAGACGGGCCTTATGGATGAGGCCCTCGGGCGAAATGAAGCAGAAAAAAGCGAATTTGCTCTTCAAGTGTCTTCTACAAATACTTTTCATCTTCTTGAAAAGGTTATAGAAATTTTTTGAAAAAAAATTGTGAAAAGCCCTGAGGACATACTTTATCGGCCGAGAAACTTTGCAGCGATTGCACCACGAAATTTACGGGATTCTTGGCATTCTTGATGGCTTGAACGGCTTGCTCGTGGGTGGCACTGCGGAGATCAACGTCGTTTACCTGAAAATTAAAAAAAAAATAAAATTTAAAACTTTCTGCTCTACAAAAATATTATCCTTCGTATAACTTGTCACCCCATACTCATAAAAATTATAATGGCAATAACGTTCTTACGAAAATCAAAAATGGCAAGAACTTCCTTTACAAAACAAAAAATAACAAGAACTTTCTTTACAAACTATAAAATAGAAAGAACTTTCTTTACAAAACAAAAAATAGCAATAACTTTCTTTACAAAACAAAAAATGGCAATAACTTTCCTTGCAAAACAACAAAATAGCAAAAACCTTTTTACAAAATAAAAAATTGCAAGAACTTCCTTTACAAAGCAGAAAACAACAAAAACTTTCCATAAAAAAACTCAAAACTCAAAAATCTCCTAATTAAAACCATCCACCACCCCCTAATTATAACCAACTTACGCTGATGACCCGGTCGCCCATGAACATTCGGTTCGATCTTCCGGCCGGCGAATCGGGCAGAACGGACTTGATGAAAATGCCCGATACCGTGCTTCCTGTGCCGGGTAATCCGCCCTTTTGCGAGACCTCCACCCGACCACCCACTATGCTAATCCCGAATGTTTCGTTCGGCTCGCGAATCAGGCCCACGGAACGCTCCTCGCTCCAAAAGTTGGCACGTTTCTTGGGCTGAAAACATATTATTTATACAATTTTTAAGATTTTTAGAGTAATTTAATGTTGCAAAATATATTGTTGTTTTTTTAAGAAAGAAGTTATATACTGCTCTGATTGCATTCTATATAGAAAGCTCATGTAAATATACAATCTTCAAAAAAGTATTAAATCTTTCCAACCAAGGAAATCGACAAGTAAATTCACATTTAAATTTCCCGCCAAATTGGCATTATGTTTCACGTATTTTATATAGTAAGCTTTTAATCTGTAAAATACTAAAAAATAAAAAAAAGTAAATTACACTATCCCATTTATTGCTGTTTCCAAAAACGTTTATAACTCAACTAATTTTCTGTCAAAATTATTATTTGTATTTTCAAAATAAAGGTAATAGTCATCTGTACAATCACCCAAAAAACCAAAATGATCATGTAACATACGACAAAGTTACAAGCAAATTGATAAACTCAACCAACTCTCCAAACTTATTACAATAACTATACTCACCTGATCTTCCCTGCCCGAATGCCCTGAAGCTGAGCTAGCCAACGTATTAGTTGAAGCATCAGTTGTTAATGAATGTCGTGGCTCTCTTACTTCGACTTCAGCTTCGTGAACAATCTTTTTATTGTGGGTAACATCACCATTTACTCTGGTATTATCCAGTACCAATGGTAGAGTAGTTGGCGGCGGAGGGAGAGGCGGTGAGTTAGATCGTTCTTTGGTTGGATCATAATTTACCTCTACTTTGACTGTTTGTTTGTGCTCTGATAGTACGGTATTCGTACTGTAGTTTTCTTTTGTGTCTAGTACTTCTGAATCTTGGGCATCTGTAGTTGTTTTTGATAATTTTACTTCTGATTTTGTGTCTTTAAAAGGTTTAGAAGAATCTTCTGTAGCCCCAGTAGCGTTTACAATACCCTGGGTGGTAGTTACAGTACCTGCAGTATTATTTACACTGGCTTCAGAAGCAGTCACAGCACTTCCAGTAGCCTTCACAGTACCATCACTACTACTTCCATCCTTAACAGTACTCCCACTATCAGCAGCTTCAATTCTCACCCTTCCAAGTTCATCTACAGTAACCCTATCTACAGTTTCTTCAACATAATTCGCAGTATTCGAAGAGCTGGCTTCAGATACGCTTTCAGATATTGTAGGTAATAGTGGTGGAGGAGGTGGAAAGTCTTCCGAATCTTGTCGATAAGACTCTTGAGGGTGTGTTACAGTAATATCAACTGTAGATGTAGAAGGTTCAGATGTGTAGGCTCCTTGTTTCGTTAGAAACACAGGTTTTGGCGCTATGGGCGGGGGTTTTGAGGCCTAAAACAAGATGAACAGTAGGGTTTAACTGGTTGTAAAACGGTGTAACTACTAACTTTAAAAAGGGAAGGTCAAGTTTTAAATGTTTTATGAGTTGTCACATATAATTGTATTAAAACAATGCCTAAAAATGTACCTAAAAACAACAAAAATACTTAAACATTCAAAATTTAGTCAAAAGATGGCAAAAAATCGATTAAAAATTCATAAGTTTGCCATAAGCGTTCAGAGAGTAACACAATATTAACCTACTCTACCTTACGCAGCTTTGCATTAACAATTAAAAGTTGAAAAAAATATGCTTTGGAATGTAACTTACATTATCATCAATATCTTTTGATCTCCTTCCTGTTGAGCTATTCGACCATTCTGGTGTTCGAAAGATTGTCCTCAGTTCCGTCACAGTATCATCAAATACTGCCTGAACAAAAAAGTCATTTTGGTCAAAAAATTTTTTTAATTTAAAAATATTTGAAATTACAGTATATTTTAAATCACCAAACGTAAAAAAATTTTCAATTTATTTTTTTTTGCACTTTTTCATTAGATTTTTTTACACAGCCGTTAGATCTACGTTTTACGTCACCTCCATCCGCTTATACCCTACCCTATCGGTTCTCATCCCATCCGCGTATTTTACCCCACCCTTACCTTAATAAACTCATCGATGAGTTGTTCGACCCGTTTTCGATTGTCTGGACTAAACTGCTCCAAACTCATGACCTGAGCGTTCTGGCAAAAGTCAACCGAATCCTGTGACGACTGATTTGGCAGCCCTTTTCGACCCAGAAATGGCGAACGGTAGAATTTTGGATGGACCCTGGAAAAAGTAAAATAATAAGTAGTACAATATCACTTTTCAGGATCTGCAGCTAAAAAATCTAAATTATTGTTTTTGGCAAAGCCAAGCAGAGACTTATGGTCTGAGGGCGGGGGTCAAAAAAATCGGCACTGGTAGCGCCTGTGCCATTTTGTAAAAAATATTTTCCAAAAAATCACAGAAGAGGACCACGTTCAACATTTTTCAAAATTTTTTTTTCTAGAGGAAGATCCCCCCCCCCGTTATACAGAAACATTAAAAATAGAGTTCGTTATACAAAAGTTTCCATGTAATGTAAAATACGGTCAGCGAAAACAAATGTCTGCTTTTTTATACATTTTTCATTATTTTTTCAAATTACGGCCCTTCCATATTTTATCATTTCTTACTCTACCCTACCCAGTCCTACGTCGCTCCACCTACTTTATCGTATCTCGTTTCCCTTAAGTTGCCCTAACCTACTCTATTCTATCCTAACTTACTATACCCTACAATGCACAGACCCTTATTTTATATTTTTATCCTTAAAGCACATTAACCTCTCTTCCCAGCCCCCCTATGCATTTTTCCACCACCCTCAACCCACATTTCTTGCTCACCTTCTATCCACATCATTTTCCACCCCTCCCAGACGCATATTTCTCCCCCCCCCCTCACATTAATTCCCCACCTTCTCCACATCCTCCTCCTCCCAGACATTATTTTTTTCACCCTAACCCACATTTCTACCCAAAAACCTCGTACCGTTCCAGCACGCAAAGACAGTGTTTTAGCCACGTCCTTTGGCTTATTGAATGGAATTTCCGCCGCAAAAAAGCAAAAAACAAATATTTTTTGCCACCGAATCAAGGGCCGAAAAAGTTCGTCTAAAGATGGTCAAAATATAGGAAGAACACGGCCGAAGGGAGGGAAATGAATGATTGCTCTGTTGGGAGGTCGTTTGTTCCCACTTTTTGGCCAATATCAACTCAAGCTAATCGAGTGTCCGAAATTGGCTTTTGACGGGTTTTCCGATCGAATTTTAATTGAGGTTTCAAAAAATTTTAAATTTTAAAAATTTCAAAATGATAAAAAAACTTCAAAAAATTTTGAAATTTGACCGTTTAAAAAAAATAGGTAATAATTTTAATCAAATTTTACCTTAAACCATCCCAACTTCTCCTCCTCCTTTAATAACATGCTTTACTGCAATATGCTAATGCGCACCCAACCGCATAACCGGGCCCGTCCAATAAATACTCAGATTAGTAAAAATAAAAACTATAAAAAATTAAAATCATCTAGCTCAAAATGGCAGTGAAATTTCAAAAATTAAAATGAAAAACACAATGCCCTGCCTCAGCCCTTCCCCACCCTGCCCAATGCTCTGCCCACTTGCCCACTTAGACATAAGAAACGGGCCGAGCCTGAAAATCAAGGCCCGGCCCGAAAAGTGCGAGCCATTTGCACGTAAAAAAATTCTAGCCAAACCGGCCTAAGCAAGATTTAGATCGGGCCGAGTCTGAGTGTTCGGCCCGTCCCGTTTCTCATGTCTATGCCCAATGCCCTGCCCCATCTCCCTAAATCATGCTTTTTTCCATGTCTTGACCTATGCCCTGCCCCACGCTCTGCCCTATTCTCTGTCTCATGCTTTACCCCATGCCCTGCATCAAGCTCTCAAATTTAAAAATTTAAGAAAAAGATATAAAATACTCTAGCCTGTATGTAATTGACGTTTTTACAAAAAAATGTATTTTTAAAGATTTTTAAAGAAAAAAAGCAAAATTCAGTAAAAAAGCTTACGCAAGCATCAAAAATTTGTTTATACGTAAATAAAAATAAATCTAAAAGTAATGCCAAAGTTGATGTATAGCTTCCGAAATGTCTGTGTACGTGAAGAAAGGCCCAAAATAGAATTTATCGTTTTTATATGGCCAATAAAACTTAAATTGTTCTTCGAAAAAAAACTTTAAATCCGAAATTGTAGTTTATTTGTTTATACCCTAGGCTAGTTTACCGTGCCCAACTATAGTCTATTCAGCCTTACCATACCCCATCCTACGTTAAACTACCCTATCCTATTCTATCCTACCCTACTATACTCTATATTACCACATTCAATCATACCATCAGCCTACCCTCACCGTATTCCATTCTACCCTATAATAACCTATCCTGCCCTAACTTGCGTTGCTCTACTCTGCCCCACCCTGCCTTACCCGGCTATAACTTTATCCTACCCGCTCTTATGTCCAAAATGCTTAAAATTACATTAAAAAAATTTTAAACCAAAAAATCCGCCATCCTTATAACAAAAAAAAATAATTCCAAAAATCCACCCCCCCCCCTCCTCCCATTCAAAAAAGCATCCTAAAAAAACTCACTTGGGTGACAGCCGACTAACGCCCTGATCGTTGAGATTCTGCTCGCGGTGGAAGCGCTCCTTCCACAGTTTGGCATCGGCGGCCGTGATGTAAGTAATACTGAAAATGTGCGTAAATCCACTTTTAATAAAAATCTTTTTAAAGAAAGCGACGGAAAACGGAACGGAAGTCAATTTCCAGCGAAGAAAAGGTTTGGGGCCAGGATAGAAGGGCAACATTTGCAAGACCAAATATAATTGCATGTTATAAAAAAAAGCTGGTTTTGAATTAGTTTTTTGTATTTTTAAATTTATTACTGTAATTTTTTTGTTAAAGTGAAAAATGTAAAGCAGCCCAATATAGTAACATAAGGGACAGTATAACTAACGCAACAGTAGAACCATGATAAAAGCAAGGGCAAAGCTGAAAAAAGTATGACAACATAAAACAAGATAAAGCAGTGAAAAATAAGATAAGGTAAAGTAAAGTACGATACCGTAGATTAAGGTAAAGTAGTTTAGAGTAGCTTACAGCAAGGAAAAGTAAAGTAGGGTAAAGAAGAGTAAAATAGAGTAGTGTGTAGGGTAGAATAAGGTAATTTAGGATAGAGTAGAATAAGTTAAGATTATGCAGAGTATAGTAGAGTAAGGCAAGATAGAGAAAAGTACGATAGGATAAAAAAAAGTGAAGTAAGGAAAAGACAAGTAAGATAAGGTAGGATAATGTCCTGTTAGACAAGCTCAAAATGTATTTACAACAGGGTAAGATTACAAGCAAGATAAAGCACATTAAATGAGAACGTTAAGTAAAGCAATTTAAAATTACAGTCGAACTCCTGTATAACGAATTGCTCGGGGACTTGAAATTTTTTCGTTATAAAGGAGTTTCGTTATACAGGAGTTTTAAATGCACTGTGTAATGGTAGACGGGGATTCAAAAGTTGTTCGTTATATGGGATTTTCGTCATAGAGGAGTTCGTTATACAGGAGTTTTACTGTAATTAGATAATGTCAAGATATAGAAACGTCAAATTAAGCCTAGAATGAACTGATCTTCTGTAGCCAAAGCAAAAAGACCAAAGAATCGCTTCAATAAGACTACAATAATATAAAAATAAATTAAAAACAACTACTTCTATGGTAAAATACGTCCGACCACACAGAAAGATCACAAAATCTGTCATAAAATCCTTACTTGCATTGAGTACCAACCAAATTGGTCCTTTTTAGTATGGCACGTGCTTGAGAATTTGTGACATTTCGTAGGTTTTCGGTGTTCAATCGAATAATATAGTCACCAACCTAAAATTAAAGTTTTTTATTATATTAAAGTTCAAACACTCTACAGTATTCTAAAAACTACTGTAAGTTAGACAAAACTTTGTTAAAAGGCAAAATTCCACAGAGCTCTACATAAGCTACCAAATTAACAATATATAACTGTGATGCACGTATTTTACCACCGTTTCTTCTCCTAAAAACCCAATATTCAAATCAAAACAACTAACCTGGACTCGTCCATCTCGTCCGATAGCCTTCTTGCTACATATGTTCTTAACCACACACCCATTGATGGCTTTGTCCACGTCAGCATCAAGTACAATACCTAATGGCAACGCTCCTTTCATAACTTTGATCGACCTTTCCAAATGAGGTGGTAGAGTGATGACATCGTATGACCAACTTCCTTTCAATGACACTGGAGAACCGACCGGAGAAACCGACCGGGACGAGCAGGGCGTCCAGCTGAACATTGAGCAATGACTTCGTGGTGTTGTTGGTGTTGCACTGCCTGAGGAGGGAAAGTAGAGCTGAAAAGAGTTTTTATAACAAAGTAAAGTAGAGTAATATACAACAAAACAGAGCTTAAAATTACAAGTATGATAGACTAAAATAGTGTAGAATAGGGTTTAATAAAGCAAGGTAGAGTAAACAGTTTAAGGTAGGGCAAGTTATAGTATGTAAAAGTAGAGTAAAGTAAAGTATAGAAAAACAGATATAAGTAGAGTAGAGTAAGCTAAGACAATTTAAGATAGAGTAGAACAAGGTAAGGTAGGGTATAGTAAAGCACGATAAATCAGGGTAGAATAGGACACAGCAAGATAGAAGAGAGCAGAGTGAGATTAGATAAGATAGTACAAGATAGAGTAGTTTAGGGTAGAGTAGAGTAAGGTAGGGTAGAGTAGAATAGGGTAAGGTAGGGTAAGGTAGAGTAAGTTAGGGTAAGGTAGGGTAATATAGGATAAGGTAGGTTAAGGAAAGATAGAGTAGGGTAAGGTAAAGTAAGACGAAATAGAGTTGACTAGAGTAAAGTATTATAGAATAAAAAATTTTCAATTTTTTTTTTCAAAATTCGAAAATTTCAAAAATTTGCAAACTTTTCAAATACACAAACAAACAAAGCCTCGTGCTACGCGAACACTTAATCTCAGCAGTAAATGCCAAAAAACGTAAAGCCTTACTTGTGGATTAAGTCGTCGATAGAGGTCTGCCCCAATCCAAACTTCCTCCGAACTGGCGCTAACCTGCAAACATAATGTATAGACTTACATAATTATGGAGTCAACGTATTTTACCAAATTTTAAATATTGGGCAAGACAGATTAACACATTGGCTCAAGGGTAGGGTAAAAATTAAATCCACCCCTTACTTAAACCGCCTAAACATTTTTTTTAATTTTGCGTCAATCCACTCAAAAAACATTTCCATACCCACGCCCTAAGACCAAAATTATACGAGTTTTATAAAATTTGTTTCAAACATTAAGCTTACAGATGTATGAGAACCGAGAAACGACCCCAGCAATTGTTCCGAGTTGCCCAAATGCAAGCGACGTCGTCGTGATCGTGGCGATAAACCCTTGGCCAGTAATCGTTCGCTTCGGCTGATTATCGGAGAATGGGCACCGAGTTGGAGCTATAACAACAGTTACTTTACTTATAAATTTTTCAGTTTTTTTATTTTGCGTTTGAAAATTGTACTGTAGACTAAAAAAGGAGTCCACTAGGTCCCAAGCCAAGTCGCAGCAAATTATAAAGGAACGTGCCGGCAAATGTGAACCAAAGACCGGAATACAAACGAAGTCCCACCCGTGAGCCGGGCCGAAAAATTAAGCCAAGATGGTCCCTTTAGAGTACGGTGGAATAGAGTACAGTAAGGTAGAACGAGATAGGGTAGGATAAGATAAGTTCGGATTAGGCATGAGAAACAGGCCGGGCCCGGCTCATTTTTCAGGCCCGGCCCGATCGAAATTTCGCTCAGGCCCGGACCGTTTCTCTTGTCTAGGTCGGATAGAATAGGCTAAATAGTAAATCAAAAACTATAAAAAACAAACATCACTTCCCGTATCTATATTTTTTTAATTTTCACCAATCCCTCACCACGCCTTTCCCCTCCCCCAAATTCTCAACCTAACAACCCTGACCATATTTCAAACCCATTTGAACCCAAAACCCCTCGAACGCATTAACCTCGCACCCAAAACGGCGTAAAATCGACCATAAAAATTAGTCGCGAACATACGCAAATTTGGCCCAGACAAAAGTGAGGTGGTGGATCCTTGGATTTTTAGGCCGCGGCACTAAATTAAGAATTCGTTTAAAAAGCCGCTAAATGGCCAACAGCACTTCGTCTCGCGAAAGAAATGGCCATAGAATGTTTGCCAAGATTGGAAAAGAAGTCGGCCCGAATTACCGCAGCCCAAAACTGATTGAGGTAGACAGTTTCTTAGTTTTTTCTTAGGTTTGGAGGTGTAACTAGGGATGTTTTTGCTCGATTATAGTAAAAAACTTATTGTAGTACTAAAAGGTAGGTCGGTCAAATACTCAAAAAATCACTTTTCACCCTAATAAATTAAAAAGCCAACACCATAATCTTAAAAAATCACAAGTTATACACTCCTAAAAAAAATTTTAAATCACCCCTTCCTCTGTACTATACAAAAATTTTTTTTTCGAAGTATGTTAGCATAGTCCTCTATATGAATTCTTAGTGTAAAACAACTTTGTATCAAGCAAAACCCAAGGATATTCCCTCTCACATTTCAAGCCGTTAACTAGTAAAATTTTATGTGGTTTTAACACGCCTGTAAAACAAATGCGTCTTCAGGCTTTATAACACTTTGAAAAAGCCATTTTTTGTCTAAAATCTATAAGCTAAACTTCTGCCTTATAATACAAAAACTATTCGAAAAATTGAGCTTGGCCCCTGTGGATTTTTATAAAATTTTTTTTTAAAATTTGTACTGGTCCAATAATTTTTTTTTTTACTTTTGAAGAAGAAGACTAAATTATCAAGCCTAGTCCTATGTTGCAAAATACCAAAAAAAAAGTTTTTAAATTCTCTAGGCTAAAATCACCAGCTGCCCACGTTAGGCTTTTACATTGTTTACGCAACAAAAACAATTCGCTCAAGTTCAACAAGGATGTTGTACCAGACATACATCAGGTTTTAGAACAAGACCTATATACGATGTAAAAGCATAACAAGATACCAAGAAATTCATTTTCAAAAACTTCTACATGGTGCTGGCTACCGAGTTACAGTACGCTCAATGGTCTTACATGTTGAAAAGATACAGCTTTGAGTCGTTCTAAAACCCGAGGAATAGTTAGTGCAACTCTGTTGTTAAGATGAAAACAACACCTCGCTACTAACCAAGATTACAATTTTTCTCCAAAAAATGCTTGCTTAAACTTCCACCCAAGTTGAAACAAAGTTCCCTGTTTTTTAACCCTACGTTCCCTTCAAATATCATCAAAATACAAAAAAAACATATTGGAATAGTAAGAAACATCTAGACCCCTAAACTCGAAAAAAACTCGAAATTCCGGCACTCGATTCTTTAGAAAAAGCGAAAAAAGCAAAGAATGTTACACCTAAAAGATTCTCCTTGGCCCACGTATCTTCTTCTTTTTTTCAAGCAAACAAATTTACGCACGATTCATAGAAGACACTATGAATAATATGATAATTCATAAGCCAGTGTTCCACAAAAAAAACGACAAGTGAATGAATGCAAAGTAAAAAAAACAATCAGATCGAACGGTTTGTCTCGATTTCCCATATTTTCATATTGTCAATGGGGTTTATGTAAAAACGATTAAAGTTTAAATGTTTTTTTGGCTTTTATTAGGTTGTTCAAATAATTCTGTGCTCCTTTCAAAGAACATTTTCGGGGCTAGGTGGCAGAGAATTATTTGAACAACGTTATAGAAGAAAAGTGGTGGGTTTCACACAATAAAATATTAAATTGGTTTTTAAAATTTGATTTTTTGAAATGTTACCCAATAATTTTAAAAATTCTTTTTAATTTAAATTTTTTTTGAATGTGAATCAACATTTACAAAAAAAAGTTTTTAAAATTTATAAAATTTGCTTTTTGGAAATGTAAAACTAGGAAATGAGAAAGAAGTTATGTAGGCTCAGCCCGGCCTTGAGCTAAAGTTGAAACGTGCAGGACCTAAAATTTCCAAAATTTTTTTAATTTTTCGAAATCTTTTGTTTTCATATCATTTTTTGACCGGGTCTGGAATTTTTTTCACCAGACCGCGACATGAAAAAAAAAATAAAAACTGCCCGGCCCTTTTCACACTCCTACTACAAGACCAAGTTTGCACACAGAGCAGGGTGCACTGCCCTAGGTCAAGGTACAAAACTGCAATGCCCTGTACCGGGCAGGGTCTAGCAAAATACAAAAACTCATCAATGACCTGCCCTGTGACAAAGCCAGTTCAATACCCCTACAATCCCGTAAAACCACCCATATCCCTCCATTTTCGGTTTTTGGCCCTTCAAAAATGATTTTTATTTATCAATCCTATCACACAATGACTTTATTTATCAGTCCCATCAAAACCGGAAAAATTATTTTTTGATTGTTAGAACAAAACCAAAAAAAAACTTTAATCCTTCATGCTTTAACGGCCATTCGAGGTGAAGAAAAAAGAGAACGCAGCGTTTTATCCGGTCGAAAAACAATATCACACCTTGAAAGTTTTTCTTTCTTTACTCTCCAGAAAAATTTCCTAAGGAAATAAAATCCGACGGCACGCAATTTCTCACATAAAAAGCGAAATTTGTCCTCAAATTGGGAGGAAAACAGGAGGAATCATTGGATTGCACGATAAACAATATAAGTGTTTGGAGGGGGTGTAGATGTGGAAATTGAGGAAAGTAAGGACGTCACTACAGAAGAAATTTTTACTATGAATTTGTAATTTCTGAAAGGAATTAGACTAGAGGTGAATAATAATTGAAAAAAAAAAACTTTTTGGGTCCACAGGTACCTCCTGTGCACCCTCTTAATATTTTTTTAGAACCAGCTCTAGGGTAGGATAAACCCACCCCATTCAGACGGCATCTTTTCTCCTAGCTCCGTCCCTAAAGAAAAAAACATCACAAATTGAATGACAAGAACATTAAGCCAACTAAAAGTCCAAAAAATTTAAAACAAATTTTTTTTCAAAAAAATTTCCAATAATACTGCAATTGGTCCCCCTGTTGATTTCAAATTTCAGCAAAAAAATAAAAATACCTTTTTTTGTGTAAACAAAAAGATAAACAACAAGAAGATTGAAAAACAATACTTGATACTAATAAAAAAAGTCAAGAAAATAAATAAATCAATTTCAAATTGAAAAAAAACCTGCAGTCAAACCTCCTTAGTATAAGCTTCTTTTACAGTAAAAAAGTTATACAGTGGAACTCCTGCATAACAAACTCCTCTATAACGAAAATTCCGTATAATGAACAACGTCTACCACTACACAGTGCATTTAAAACTTCTCTATAACGAAACTCCTTTATAACGAACAAATTTCAAGTCCCCGAGCAATTCGTTATACAGGTGTTTCACTGTATATCATTAGAATTTATATTATTCAAGACTCTTCTGAACCTCACTTAAGACCCTTCGGAATCATTTTTCACCATATAAAGCTGATTTTTAAAGATTTTCCAAAATCTAAATAAGAAAACGATGTACAAAAAGACGACTTAAAGTCCTATCATAAGAAGATATAGCTTCAATAACGACTTTCATTGAATCTACTTTCCTTTCAAAACGACTTGACCTTTAGTATGGTCTCTAGGGTGAGTTTTAACTTGTGTGGTCCTAATGTAAAAAGCAGTAAGCAAATAACAGTTTTTAATTATAATATTTTAAGTTACGTATGGAAAAGCATAATATACGCCTATCCTGGTCCTTTAAATACTTTTTTTTAATTTTAAAAACCCAAAAATTTTTTAAATTCAAAAAAATTAAAAAAACAAAAAAAATCGAAAAATTCCTACCTCATTAACCGGAACTGGTTTAGCAATTCCAATTCGTACCAAACCCAACGGTGCTGTTTTTAAAACATCCACAGCGTGTTGTAGAGTACTTGATGACAAATCAACTCCATTCACAAACAACAACCTGTCTCCAGGTACAATTCTACCATCAGCTTGTGCTACTCCGCCCGGTACGAGCGATCGAATCACTATCACAGTTTCGTTGGTATGTTGAGGATCTTGGTAGTCGATTATGGAGAAGCCTAAACCTCGGGAATCTTTTTCTAGAGTTACGACTATTGGTACGCAGTTCCAGATGGCTAGGCTGCTGAGTTGTTCTAGGGAGCGGGAGCGTAGTTGGGCTGTCTGAAATGAAGAATAAATTTTTTAACTCTAAAAGATATGATAATTTAGAATATAAAAACATTTTAAAGATAGGACCATTCTCTTGGGGACCAGTACCGTTAAAAATAGTTCAAATAGTACCATAACCCCCCGAAACTTACATCATAGTACTCTCGCTGGCTCAAACTCAAGCTCCATTCAGACTTAGCCTTGACTAGTCGGTCATCATGAACCGAAGCCAGTAGAGGATAAGCCAAAGGTAGAGATTGTTCTGGACTAGGCATGTACAAGTTGACTTGTTGAATTTTTCGACACAAAAACAGTCGAATACTCTTGTCATTCTTGTTGGCAGCGCTGGCAGCCTTACCCAACTCTTGGCGTACAGTCACGTGACTTTCTCCATATAAGGCACATTCGTTTACCTAAACATTAAATATATTGCTTTAAAAGTGTAGTTTGATTTCAAAACAGCTTTTAATTCATTAAAAATTCAAATTTTAGCCGCTTGATTGTTCAAATAATTATGAGCCCCCTTTCAAAGCAAATTTTCAGAGTTTGATGGCTCAGAATTAGTTGAACAACCTCACAGATCGAAATTTTCAGTAATTTTATATTTTTAAAATTTTTATTTCACTATTACGATCCGTATTTTACCTGTAAAAGCTCGTCGCCAGCCTTCAAAACCCCAATCCTAGCAGCCGGCCCATCCTTCCTCAAGCTCTCGATATAATGATGTGGACACAAATGAGTACCATCCACAATATCCACAGTACCCTCCAAACTCAACCCCAAACCAGCATCCTCTTCAGTATGTCTATCTGGCCTCAAATCCACTACAACAATCTCGTAATCACTTCCCAGTCGATTGGCCCAGTAGCTTTTGTAGTCGATCAAATCCGACTGAACGTCCTCGATTTGTTGTGCCACTTCTTGTTCGTACAACATTTTTAAACAGATGGCTTGAGGCGAATCCGGCGTGAAGCGAATCATTCTTAGTTTGGCAGTTTGGCCGGATTTTACCAGGGTTCGTACTGAGTCAGCATGACGCTTTTTCTCGAGGTTTATGCCATTCACTTCAATGATAAGGTCGTGAACCTTGATTTGGTGGGATAAGTGAGCACTTGAGTTTGGAACTAGGGATTTTACAAACACTCCGGAGATTTCTTCTGAAAAAAATGGTTTTTAGGTATAGAGTTGATATGAAATGGCAAAAATATTTTAATGTAAAAAAATCAAAAAATTCAAAAATATTTTTAAAAACTGAATATTTTAAAAATGGCTTATCACTAAAATCTGATATTTTGCAGAAACATTGGTTTTATCAGTCTCTTTCAATATGCCAAATATGAGAAAGATTTAAAAAGTACTTTTAGAGTACTAACTTTATAAAGTACCCCTACTCTAACATTCAAAAATCATGGTTTCCAAAGCCAAAATGGGCTTAGAAAAGCTTTAAAACTAGCTTAGACTAGCCTAAAGCCAGTCTAGACTAAATGGAAAATCAGTGCAGACTATAAATGAACATAAACATCAATTAGACTTCATTACACCTTATTTTAGCCCCATTTTCAGCCATTTTACCCTCCTTCAGCCCAAAAATTAGCCCGATTTGGGGCTGAAAAGAATGCCAAAAGTTTATGCAAAACATCTTCAAATCTAAACAACAAAACTGCTCGCGGTTGGCCCCTCGACCTACTACTCCTTCCGGAGGTAGACTGATTCGATTTGCGGCTTTCGATGCCCTTCTACGGCGTCGAAAAGACGAAGGAGGGGGAAACGGGCCGCAGGGGCTTTTATGCGATTAATTTGGTCCAAAAACAAAAATTGATGAATTTGATGAAAATTGTGTGTAATTGCAAGAAAAGATACGGAACATACGACGAAATGAAGCCGAGTGGTTTTATTTTTAGGTAATGAAGTTTTTACGGCAAAAAAATTTTTAGGTAACAAAATTTTTAAAAATATTCTTTTTGGATAACTGAATTCATAAATATAATAAAGCATAAAAAGATTTACATAACCTCACATTTTCAAGTTTATACGTCATTGGTCCAAAAAATATGGCCAATTTGAAAAGTCGAAAATCAAAAAAGTTCGAATCCCCTTGGAAAAATTGCCATTTTTTGTGGTTTTTCGACAAAAAAAGATAAAAATTAACAAATAGATAATAAAAAATATAAAACTACCTTTCTTATGAACATAACCAGCCACAGTAATGCCTAATCCTAGCGCTGCATCTCGTTCTAACGTGACTTCAACCACTTCGTACTTCCCTGGGATCCAATTCTCGGCACAGAACGTTGTTAACGCCTAAAATCATATTTAAAGTTTCAAAATCTGAACAAATTTCGAATAATAGTGTAATTTAATACATTTTTCTTCCATTTTCAAAACATTTTAGGCCTAAAACAATACAAAAATATTAAAAAAAAACAATTTTTTAGCCTAAAACAATATAAAGTTCCAAAAAGTAAAGAATAGGTTTAAGAAAAACAAAGATTAGTTCGAAATATCTCATGCTTATTGGTTTACAAAGGGCTCCTTTATTTTTATCGACCAAAATAACAAAATTTTGTTTTTGGCGAAAATAGAGAGGCGTGCGCAGCCCGCAATGATGAAGCGCAGTTGTTTTTTGAAATAAAGGTTTTGTTCAAACTTGGTAGTTTTTGAGCAAAAAAAATTTTGGAGAAAAAAATTATGCCTAAAATACCTCTTTAAAAAATTTTTTAATTTTTCAAAATTAAAAAAAAATTTTTAATTTTTGAAAATTCCTTTTTCAGCACCAGAAGCAAAGATATTTATGCCTTTTGCTACCTAAAACAACAAAAAAAATCAAAACAGAGCAAAAACCCACCATTTCCTGCAGATTCTTCAAGCTCATGGGGCGATCCGTACTCGGTGACTTCGACGGCCTTATGCTGTTACTGCCACTGTGAGGTTGGATCGAATGTTTCGAGTCGAAGCTCAGGTTACTCTCTTTCTTGACTGTCATCATTTCATTAGAATCTTTTCGAGTTTCACCCATTACTTGATTCACAACATCGTTTGATATTCTCCTTGAGATTCGTCGAAGAGAGTCGGTGGATTCTAGTTTTTCTGGCATTTTATCTGGCCCAAACGAATGGCTTTGGTCGTTGGATGTTGAGGGTGAGAGGGTGCAATCGGTGTGGATTTGGATCTCTGATGGCTTGAAGGTTGGTTCTGAAAAGATAGAAGGCTAGTAGAAAGCTTCACAAATCATTAAAACATGGTTTAGAAAGATACAAAGGGCTTTAAGCTATATTATTTGAACAGCCCAATATAAAACAAAAAAAAATAAAAAAAAAATGTTACCTATTTTAGTACCAGACGTCTTTCTACCCTCTCCTGACGCCCCTGAAGCTTTGTGATTACTCTCCATACTCGAATGAACATTACTATTGCATAAACGTGGTATTTTGTTCGATTCCTGATTAGTTGTACTCGATGTGCTAGTTCTTTTAGCACTAATTAACCTCGACGTTCCTTCTTGATCTTCTCCATGACTTTTAGAATCCGTTCCAGAATCTTCACCTTGCTTTTCCGACCCTCCAGCTGAAGTTCTTGTCTCACTTTCCATATTCTCGGTTTCTCCAGAAGCGACCGGTCGTTCACCTGAGCCCGGACTAGCAGCACCACTTCCAGCAACAAACTCAAGTTGTGTCGAATCGGATGAGCCTCCCGGTTGATCTGAACTGGCATCGGCCGACTCTTCAACCAACGTTTCTGAAGCCGTTGTTGTGGATGCTACGCGGTTCCTAATCTGTTCCTCCAACAACGACGGTGTCAACGCTGCTCTGGTCGGCATTGTCCAGCAAGCTGAAAGTAAAAATTATAATAAAAGACCAAAAAAGCATCCCCCCCCCCTCGGCTTAAATCAAAAAACCGTATAACATAACTAAAAAAAAATTTACAAGGAAGAGTAATCATCACCACTCAAACTCTTGAATGATTATAAGCATTTTAATAATAAGAAAGCAAAAAACACGTGTCATAAGTCTTCACGGCCCGAGGCTGCAAAGGATTTTGGCCACAAAACCTCGTCATAAGCAGATCAAACCATTCACAAAACCAAACGACACCTGTTGCCAATCTTGTTCAAATTGAACTAGACGTTTTTGGGACTTAGGTTTGGCGAAGATAAATTAGGAGATAACAGAAAGGTAAAGTATATACCATATTACTACCCTTTTTAATTTAAATAGTCAATTTATTAGGTTCCGACATAAAAAACCCGCCACACTTTGCCTGTAATTTCCTGTAAAAAATGGCGGTTCTTTATGTCGGCATCAAATAATATTTTTTAAACCAAGTTTTAAATAGCCCTTATTTTCTGTAAACTACTATAATATAATTTATAATAAACTATAACATAATGTCATCAGCCCCCATCCACCTACAAGTATCTGCAAGGCTTTGCAAATAAAGAAACTCAGCTATTATTGTTTAAAAGTTTATTTGGCGTGAGTATGAGAAAATTAGAAAAATATAGTTTTTAATGTACTAAAACCTTGTACTAATTTGTCTCAGAACAGTTAAAGTTGTTTCATTGAACTGAAAATTATTTTCGTTCATTGTAGAAAATGATTGAATATGATAAATTGAGCCATATACCCTAACCTACCCTACACTAAATTACCCTACCTTTCTTACCCTACCCAGACAAATTTTGTCTAGGCAAGTAAAAGAAAAAAATTTTTTTTGGCTTACAGTTAGCTAGCAGTGAACCGATTGCGCAAAAATTTTTTCTAATTTTTCACGTACAGCAAAATTTTTTTTCGGATCGGCTCTAGAGGGAAGGGGTGAATCCTAAGGACTTCACTGACTCTACCCTATCACAATTTACCTTAACCTACTTTAACTTACTCTACCTTACCCTATCTTGCCCTACCCAAAAGCTCCCTGAAGCATACCCTACCCTGCTTTACTCTACCCGGTCCTACTCTACCATGCTCTGCTCTACTGTGCCCTACTCATCCTGTTCTACTTTATCCTACCATTTCATATGCTGTGAATGAAGATTATTATTGCATAACATATATATATCCTATACTACCCTATCCTCTTCTCTCCTACGCTACTCTTCCCTTAAACTTTTCCAAAATTTTCCCCACATTCCCCACCTAAAAATTTTTTATGTTTCTTGTTGCACCCTACTTTTCAATATCAGCCCTTGTTTTATAAATTTCAAAAACCATTTATTTCAAGTCCTGCAAAAACTTTCTCCCCCCTCACTTTACTCTTACAAACCAAAAAACAGGCCACAAGCAGTTACACATTCTCGCGGAATTTGCAGGACAAGATAAAAGTAATAATAAAAGCTTTGTTTCCTCGCCCATCATCAGGCCGTTTTCGGCGACGAAAAAAAAACATAATAAAAAACAGAGGACAGTCCCAAATCTCGAAGAAGCCGAAATCCCCCCCCGGATGCAGTAAATGTGTTAATTTCGTGGGGGAAAGTTGAAGTAAATGGCTGGAGGCAAATTTTGGAAGCCAAATTGCATTCGCTTTCTTTTTGAGCGTTCATCTGCCCCGGTCGGATTAAGGCCGTTTTAGGTATGGGGAGGGGGGATAAATTGATGAAACGTATGTTAATTGTTGAGTATGTCGTACTGAGTTTGGGCGTGCTATACTTGTTTTTGGCTAAGGAAAAGACTACTTTTTTAAATAAATAATAGTTTTTAAATACTACCTCACCCTAATCTCGTACCCTACCGTACCCTTCCTACCCTACCCTACCCTACCCTACCCTACCCTACCCTACCCTACCCTACCCTACCCTACCCTACCCTACACTACCCTACCCTACCCTACCCTACCCTACCCTACCCTACCCTACCCTACCCTACCCTACCCTACCCTACCCTATCCTACCCTACACTACCCTACCCTACCCTACCCTACCCTACCCTACCCTACCCTACCCTACTCTACCCTACCCTACTATTGCTTCCCTACGCTATACATGTCCCACCCGCCCCTACCTGCTAACCTGAACATAAAAATGTACTGTACCCATCTTTACCCTACCCCTTTATATAGATAGAAGAAACATGAACGTAAACCCTGAATCACCCCTACCTTTAAAAAATCTTTAAAATTCCCGTCCTTACCTGTAAAAATCTACCATGCCCTTCATTCCCCTACCCAATATTTTTAAAAAACATACATAAAATTTACCGCTGCCCCACGCTTATCTTAAAAATTTTTAAAAATGACCTCCCGTACCCAAAAATATAATCATTCACGCAGTTTGGCGCTATTTTAGCCGCCCCTAACTCTAATAATGTAACCTCGTCAAATCGAAAGTGTAACCCAGTTACAGCAAAAGATAACGCCCTCAAAAAAACGACGGCGGGGTGAGTAAAATCCTCCCCCAACATAATGCGACATGGATGTGTACTTCCCTAATCCTATGACACAGACGGGCGGGCAGAAGAATAAGTGTAAACGAAGAAACGTCGCTTCCATTTTCTTGAATTTTGTCAAAGGAATTGAGCACAAAACCTTAAGCACAAAATTCTCATGTTTTAAATTGTCATCAGAGGGGATTATGCTGTTAAACAGTGAACGATAAGGATGTATCGTTCAGAGAGTAAAACCACCAAATCTAATTTGAGATGACAGGTCTTTAAGCTTGAGTTTTAACGTTTATTTAGATGAAACAATCAGGGCATGAGCCTAGGAAAGGACACAAAGTTTTAATGTAACACTTTATTACAGAGCCGGAGAGATAACTATAATAGGTAGGGTAGAAAAATAAAGATAGGGCAGACAGAGTAGAAAAAAGCAAGACGAGTTTAAGCAAGCATAGCAAGGAGAGCAGGGTAAGGTAGAGTAAGGTAAGATACTAAGTTAGGCAGAACACGGCAGGGCAGGGCAAGGCAAGGCAAGGCAAGGCACGGAAAGGCACGGCAGGGCAGGGCAAGACAGGGCAGGGCAGGGCAGGGTAGGGCAGGGCAGAGCAGGGCAGAGCAGGGCAGGGCAGGGCAGGGCAGGGCAGGGCAGGGCAGGGCAGGGCAGGGCAGGGCAGGGCAGGGCAGGGCAGGGCAGGGCAGGGCAGGGCAGGGCAGGGCAGGGCAGGGCAGGGCAGGGCAGGGCAGGGCAGGGCAGGGCAGGGCAGGGCAGGGCAGGAGAAGTCCGAGCAAGGCAGGGCAAGGCAAAGCATGATAAGGCAAGGCAAGACAAGGTGGTGAATACTACCCTTGTGTTAGGGATCACATAATTATTTGAACAACATAGCACTACAATCTGTGTTAGCCGACTCTTCTTTTCTACCTTAATATTATAGTAAGAGAACCCAACCCTACTCTTAACTCCCCCCCCCCCCTCCCTCCCATAAAATAGCGATAATCCTCGTCTGCCCTTTAACCCCCATAATAGTACTAACCCTCCCCCTGTTCAAGTTTTAAAACTGTTTTAATAACAAAGAAGGGAAAAACACTCGAAAGTTCCCAAAAAACCCCCAGGCATTGTTTTAGTTTTCTTACTTTCAGTGTCCGGAGTTGGGCCATTAATTGGGACCGGCCTTCCTACGGTCAATTCAATGTAGGGTTCGTGTTGTCGGAGAAGAGCGGCCACTTGTTGACTGGTCATGCCTTGAACATTGATCCGACCGATTTGGAGAATCCGATCGCCCGCGTGCAGTCTAGCGTCCTGAAATCAAAAAATAAGTAAAATACACCTTTACCCTACCCTACCCTGCCCCCTACCCTACCCTACCCTACCCTACCCCCTACCCTACCCTACCCTACCCTACCCTACCCTACCCTACCCTACCCTACCCTACCCTACCCTACCCTACCCTACCCTACCCTACCCTACCCTACCCTACACTACCCTACCCTACCCTACCCTACCCTACCCTATCCTACCCTACACTACCCTACCCTACCCTACCCTACCCTACTCTACCCTGCTATACTCTATATTATTACATTCAACCCTACCATCAGCCTACCCTGTCCTGTCCTACATTGCCTTAACATACCGTACCTTAATATAATCTATCTTACCCCACAATGCTATAACTTAACCAACCTTAAAATACCCTGCTAGTCTCTATCTTATCTTTTTTCACCCTACTCTACCAAGCCTTACTCAAGTTTGACATGCCCTGCTTTAAATGTCACCCCTACATTTTACCTAACAAAACAATTAAATGGTAACCGTATTTTACAAAAAAAAATCTTACTTTGTCCGCCGCACTACCCGGTAGAATCGTTTTGACTACCACACCCGTCGACGCTCCACCAACGATACCAAAGCCGAGGCCGGCCGATTGATCATTCACCAAATGAATTATCTCCACTTGGGTCCAGTCGCCACTTAACTGAAAATAATAAGGGTCATTTAATTTTTTTTATTTTTTAGATAAAAAAACTTTTTATTTTTTAAACAGGATTTTTCGTCCTTATATTTGCTTTTTAGAAGATTTTTTTTATTTTGAAATTTATTTTAAAAAATTTCAAAATTAAATTTTTAAAATATCATTTTCCCAAAATTCCCATTTTCCCACAAAATCCATAAAAAAAGACCTTGACAACGTATTCGATGTACATTTTGGGGCAAAATGTAATGCCATCTTTCTTTTCCTTAATCGTTTCAAAAGCCGGTTTTGGTCGTTTCGAAGATACAGTACCACACTCCGACATCGCCTTCTTATTGCCAAGTTGAATTGTAGTTGGTGGACCTAGTTGAAACGACACTCTTGATGTTTTTCGCTTCGATTTTGGGCCGTTTTTGGATTTGAAAATGCTTGTAGCTGACGCTACTGAAGTCGCAGTTCTGACTGTTTGAGCAAATAGAGTTGAGGCTGATGGTGTATATGTGCCACTACTACATTCTTCCTCTTGCCGTTGAGCTTGAACTTGCTGGTAAAGGGCTTGAAGATCTTGGGCTTCGAGATTATGACCTTGTTGATACTGTGACTGGCTTTGATGTTGAGTTAGAGGCTGTTGGTTCAGGTTCTGAAGTGATTTTGGATGCAAAAAGTTCTTCTGAGAATTCGATGATTTTTGAGATGTTAATGACAATTTTCGTTGATATTGAAGTTGATTTTCATTTTTTTGATTCTGAAGCCGTTGAACAACGTTCAGTAGATTGTCCTTGTTAATTTGGTTTAACTGTAACGTCATGTTACCTGGCTGTTTTGAAGGTATGTCCATTTTGTTTTGATTAGCCTGACTCTCATTGATAGCCAAAGACTGTGGTCGTTTACTGGAGCTTCTCGAGGGTCTTGGAGTACCAAAAGTGTGGGCATTTTTCTTCGAAATTAGAGCTGGATTTGCTGGAGCTAGCAAGTTCAAGTTAGGAGAATTAGAAGGCTTTACATTTTGATTTACATGCCCGGTTGATTTTGATAAAAATCCAAAATTTCTGCCTTTAGTTTTCTGAGGAAGGCCTACTTGGCTAGCCGTATCAAAATTGCTAGACTTGCTCAAGATAACTTGGCCTGGTGTATCTAAATCGCCAAGCCTGGTTATTTTATTACTATCTAGATCATTGAGCCTAGTAATCTTGTTACTATCTAGGTCGTTAAGCCTAGTAATCTTGTTACTTTCAACATCGCCCAGCCTAGTAATCTTCTCACTATCGGCTAGCTGACCAGTAGAGTTGCAAAAATTGTTGTTTGTAGCATTCTCGATATTATTGTTGGTTGATATTTGAGAAGATATTATTGTAGTAGAATAAAAATTGGGTTGAGCTGGATCGGCCGGAGGCTCAGACTTGGCCTTCGCCTTCCTTCGCCATTTAAACAATTTCATGTTTACTACAATGAGAACAATGGTAAGTTGCAAGATTATATAGCTCCGTATACTCGTATAGCAATATGTTATTATAGGTAATATAGATTGGCAGAAATCGAAAAAAATGCTGAAAAAAATCCACAGGGGTGGAGGACCAAGCTGACTAAAACAAGATTTTAATTCCCGTCTGGCAATACCCAAACACCAAATTTTAAAAAATCTTCAAAAATAAAAAACATAGTCATATCTTCAAAAAGAATCCAAAAAAGCCAAAAAAGGATGTCATATTACACATTACAACATAAGCGTTCGTACCAAAACAGGTGATATAAAGTCAATATGTCTATACATATATATTATAAAAAATTATAACTGCCCGGTTTATTGCATTTTTTATTAAAAATTTCGAGAAACCATATTAAACTTTACAAAGAATGCTTCCGTAAAAGTGCTTGAATAGATAAGGAATTGTTTCCGTGGTGGGACCCAAAGTTATGACATAAAAATAAAGATTTTAGTATTCTGACCTAATTATGAATTTAAAAAATCGAAATCAAGTTTTCAACATCTCAAAACGTCTCTTCTCTCAACATATATATAAATCCTTTTAAAAAATCATGTTTTCGTGGTGAGACCCAAAAAATGAAAATTTTTTAAGACTAAATTTTTAGTACGTTTGTGAGCGTAAGCTGGCGACAATTAAAGCCATCGACAGCTAAGACTGAATTTTTTAAGCTGAGAACACTATATTTCAAAAAATCATGTTTTCGTGGTGAGTCCCACAAAATAATTTTTTAAAATTTTTACGACATTTTTAGCATTATATTCAATTTTATATTTTTCCCTACTCTATTTTCTTTATTTACAGCCCCTGCCATCTCGAAAACTACATTCCTATGCTCAAAAACTAATGTATCAATTGTTTTTGTCACTAGTCCTCAAATAAACGTTTTTTTGGAAAAAAACCGCGTAAATTATAGCATAAACAAAAAAGTAATAGTAAAAAGTCGCTGGAAACCTGGAACCAGTGTCGGCACTCTTAAAACGGGGGAGAACTTTTCCAAAATATTCCCACAATTACACGTTGAGAGGGTTTCGAAACAAAAGACTATAGTGCAACTCTCGGAGGAGACTAGGCCATATACGTTCATTAAGGTTCGGTTATGAAGTCCGTACGAAAGAATTAGAAGATTTTAAGGGGTTTATGTTAAAGATCATTTTTCGTCATTTTGAGGCGGGGGGGGCGGGGCGTGGGCTTAAGGGGGGGGAGGGTGGGGGAAGGAGGTTAAAAATTTTTTTTTGGTAAAAAAAATCATTTTATCACCATAAGTTGTTTTTCTTTATACATTGCAACTCCTGTATAATAGGTTTTAAACTGAAAAAAAACCCACTAAGCCCGGAAGAGAGACGGGCTTGGACTTGCCGAAGAAAATTTGATTTTAAAGGGCCGGGACAACACATGTACCCCCAAGGGTTGGGCCCAAATCGATGTCACAGGCACCCAGTTTAGGTCTCGCAACGAATGATTTGCAAAAAGGTGTAAAATTCCTTGATAAAGGAGTTCGTTATACAAGAGTTCCAATGTATTATAATCAAAAAAACCTTATATTTTTTAACTTTTGTAAAAAATAGTAGACACAACACCCCTGCACCTAATCTAGGTGAATATAAAAGGAAAAAACACCTAATACTCTTGCTTTCTTCACTTTTAAAAAAAAGTAATAACATTAAGCTTCTTATAATACTTTTGTTGCCTCAGACATAGTAACTATAAGTCTATGAAGCAACAAAAATATCAACAAAGGATCAAAAATGCCGATTTGTATTAAAAAATAACAGTAAAGTCTAGAGGAACTAAGCCGTACGGCAGATTTTTCTAAGTGAATATTATACTTATACAAAATATTTACCACGCCAAAAAAATTCTTGAAATTCGCTAGGTAAGGGGGGGGGGAATAAATGGAGGTGAATCCACCGCATCCCAAAGCCGACCCCATAGGCAATCTACTGGTATAATCAAAAAATTTTTTACCCCCCCCCCCAAAAAAACCCTATTTTTCATTCTTTTTCCTCTCCTCAACTTCCTTGTCTCTCAAAAAAAATAATAAGCCTCGTACTAACAATTGTACGTACAAAAAGCAATCTTTAAAAATTTTTATTTCTTGCTATTTTACCACATCCCCTCCCTTAATTTTCCAATTTCCTCCAAAAATTCTTATTCCTACGCTAATTCAAAAAACACCCAACAACATTCCCCTTGCACATCTGCAAATACGCATCAGCAACATCACTAAACCGTCAAATTCGGAAGGTTTTACAAGCCCACTGCCATGCGAACTGAAACAACGTCAAAAACTGACGAACGAGCAGGTAATTAATGCCGCAGGGCTTGATTGCGTGACAAAGAATCCTCGGGGAATTGGGCCTTCTCGAACACCCTCCTTAAGGCCGTCAGGAGTAGTAAACCGCAGCCGGGACGGGCTTAAACCAAGTCAAATATTGTGGATGGAAAAGTGATGTTGTGGGCAAGGTCTTGAGGTAAAGAAAATCTAAAACTGCAGTTTTTACATTCAAAAAGGTCAACTTTATACCATAATCCATTGACTATAACGTCACTTTTCTAATCACAAAAATTGTCATCTTCAAAGCACCCTACAAGACCGTTAAAGCAATTCATTGTAACTGTTTAGGCCTCATCCAAGTGATTCTGTTTCTCAAGCTACCGAGTCGTGAAGACACATTACATTATACCTTAAGATAGCCCACCAGACCCGGTCTGCACTAGGTCCGTCCTGAGCCAAGCCAAGTCAAGCCAAATTTAAGAAACAGGCCGTAAAATTAAGACCGGCCTGGTCCTTCTAGAATTCTACCCTACACCCCTCCAAAAGCCAAACACTAGCCAAAAAGCCAGACTAAAACGACAAAAACTATACTAGAAAAAACGAGGATATCCCCATAAACAAAACAGTTAAACCGCATTTTTCGGAAAGGTTAAACAGCCTAAGGCTATATCCGATTACCCGAAGCGAATATTACCTGTGAAGCTTATTAAAACGATGGGATTAGGTTTCAATCAGTGCCACAAGGGAGTTGGAAATAGAAGAGAGAAGTGAGAGAGACGTTGGAAAAGATAGTGAAAGAGAGAGAGTGGTACTAAATATAGTGATGTAGGTGTAAGTAAATAGGTAATAAAATAACATCATTTGCTATTATATGTAGGTTCAAATAAATTTTTTATTCTGTAAAAAAGTTATTGCCATTTTATGTTTTGTAAAGAAAGTTCTTGCCATTTTATGTCTTATAAAGAAAGTTATTGCCATTTTACGATTTGTAAAGAAAGTGTTTGCCATTTTTTGCTTTGTAAAGAAAGTTCTTGCCATTTTATGTCTTGTAAAGAAAGTTATTGCCATTTTATAGTCTAAAGAAGCTTCTGACAATATAATTAAAAAATCATTATTAAGCCCCCTCCCCTATAACACATTATAACCTATACATAGATAATAATTAATAAAAACAAGTCCACCTAACATAATATCTCGAAAGAGTATGATGAACTCCTTCGCCCCACACGTAAAACGAAGTAAATGCAGTAACATAAACTCCTCTACATTATAATTCAAAAAGAGCATAAATTATTTTGCATGTGAAACAGAACACATTCCAATATTATACTAGAGCAAAACTTTAGTTAGCGTGAGTATAATATTGAAAAAAAAATTTTTTTTGCAAAGTTTGGGCGGTGTTAAATTCGAAAGTGTTAGGCGGTGTAAGGTAGCAGTAAAAGCCGCTTTTTGTCTATTTTAGGTTATAATAATGAAAAATTTTAAATTTTATGCCATTTCTAATGTTTTGTTACCTAAAAATTTTAAAAAAGGTCGTCTAAAACACAAAGAAAAGCAGAATAATTACCTAAAGACAACTTTTATTTTAATTTTATACCTTTTTAAATCGGAAATTCAAACTAAAGGCATCAATTTGTTACTTAAGAATATAAAAATCGTATCTAAAACAACATCAAAACTAGAAAAAAACACCCAAAGCAACCAATTTTCGCCCATTTTTTACCAGTTTGATACCTAAAAAATAAAAAAGTGCCATAAAAACTGGATAGTAGGTTATTCAAATAATTCTGTGCTCCTTAACCCCAAAACATCCCTTTGAAATGGGCACAGAATTATTTAAACAAACTAATAAAATACCGAAAAAATCATTTTTCGCCCATTTTTATCAATTTGTTACCTAAAAATTTTTAAAAATTTTTAGTTTTGATGTCTATAACAACATAAAACTAGAGAAATACCCAAAAAATCCACATTTTACCCATTTTTGTCAATTTGTTACCTAAAAATTTAAGAATCGTGCCTAGGGCACCATAAAAACTGGTAAAAATCCAATAAAAAAACCACATTTCGCCCATGATCATCCCAACTTTTACCCAAAAATCAAAAATCCATACCCAAAACAACCCGAAAAACAAACGAAAACCCACCGCCATGAAGTCGACAACGTCACGAAGCACTCCGAACACGACAACCGTACTACTGAATGAGCGGGCCAACGAGCGCAGCCGAAACTGCACGTTCTGCAGCGATTGTTGGGCACGCGTCGGCGGAGTGGACGATAAGGAGGAAGCACGACGATCCTGCTGCGAACAGCTGGGGACATTTGGAGGCGAACGAAGCCAGTCCGCGATCAGGTCCTCGTTCACCGACACCACGTGGTCGGCTATCCGCAGAACGCCGTTCGTTCTGAAAGGGTAGGTGTTACAAGTTGTTTTTCGGTATGAAAAATGCACGTGTTAGCATGTTCAAATAATCCTGTGCCCCTTAAATGTTGCTTTGAGAGGGAGCTCAGAATTATTTGAACAACCTGATACATTGAAGATATTGATTGTGTTTAATACCTAAAGTTACAAAAAAGGCTTTGTAAAGAAAATTCATGCCATTTTATGTTATGTAAAGAAAGTTCACGCACTTTTATGTTCTGTAAAGAAAGCGCTCTTGGCAATTTTCGTATTTTACCAAATCAAAATTTTTTTCGAAAAATTTCAAAAAAATATAATTTTTTTCCAAATATCCTTGAAAAATCGAAAAAACAGCCCAAAATCTATGATTTCCCGGCCAAGAATCCTAATTTCAACACGTTGGGTCGCGAAATATACGTCAAAAACGCCAAAAGTAAACATAAATAGAAGTTGAGCACGCCACACATTCGAAATTAATGTAAATTTGCAAAAAGTGTAGACGGACCTACTCAACATTATTCTATTTTTCGAAGTTCGGCCAAGATTTACTTCAAAAAATGTTGTTTTAGGTAAAATACGGTAGCCTGTCTTGAATTTTTTTTCAAAAACTTGTTTTTTCCATAAATATAACTACTATTTTTACAAGAAATATAAAGAACGACATCTTTACTACAATATAAAACTTTAAAAATTTACAAAAAGTATGTCAGAACTACTATCAATCGTTAAACATCACAGAGTTCAGATGTCCCTAACGATATCTCTTCATTCACACTCGCGACTCGAACCGCCTTTCGAGCGTCAAAAGCAAGCGCGTTACCAGTTGCGCTACGTAAACTAGGCAGGGTTTTCTCTTGTTTTCGTTCTGATCGCAATGCTTTTCCTGTGAGAAGAGGAATGTAGGTTTACAACGTGAATTTATGAAAAATAAATTTAATTTTTAATAAAAAATTTAATTTTTAAAAATATTTTAAATTTAAAAAATTTTTTTTAACATTTTTTTTTAGAATTTTTTTTTAATTTAAAAGTTTCTTTTTACCTTACCCTAGACCTAAAAAATAGAAAAATATATCAGTACTATCGAGGCTCCACAGCACTGTCAAAGCCCAGGCTCTCCATGTCAAAAAAATTTTTTAAAAAAATTTTAAAGCTACGCCATGCCCTTTACTGTTCTAGCTTACCCCACGTTCTTTCTCAAAAAAACCCTAGCCAAACGAAGTCAAACCCTAAAAACTCCCAAGACTCAATAGTAAAATGAAAATTTAGGTCATAATCCCCCTCCCCCTTCAAAATTAGACGGCATTTTTATGGAAACACATAAAACGAAGCGTTAATCAAGGACCGAACCCTTTTTGGGCCTTAATCCAGTCTAGGTTTTTGGGGAAAGGGAAAAAAATTGTTTCGTCGTAAAAAATTTCAAAAAATAAAAAAAAAACTGTCATGAAGTAAAATTTTTAAAGAAGGAAAAAAACACAAGAAAATTTGACGAAAAAATGCCACAGGGTTTGATTTTTTTGAGCAGTCTAAAACGCTTTTTTCTCTTTATAAATGTGGTAAAAAGTTTGGCAGTACACAGAAAATTGAGTTAAGACGTTTTGGCTGGTGGAAATTGGGCTAAATATGGGTCTGGAAGCTTAAATTTAAGAAAAAAAAGATTTTTAAAAAGAAAAAACAAAATTTTAAATCTATCCTTAGGTCTTATTAAATCACCTCTGCGTCAAAAATTCATTTTTAAAATCTACCCCGATTCTTTATTAAATTACCCCTAAATAAAATTTTCTTTTTAAATTCCACGCTTATGATAATATTTATAATATCCACCCTTATGCCTTATTAAATCACCACTGCATCAAAATAAAATTTTCTTTTTTAAATTCCACGCCTATGACAATATCGAAAAAGTCCACCCCTATGCCTTATTAAATTACTTTTACATCAAAAATCTCTTTATAAAATCCACCCCATTACCCAGAAAACGCCCAGCCTACAGTGCCCCAAATCCTTGGAGAAAACTTTTGAACCAATGTTTTTGAAAAACGTCTTCTAATTCGTCGGGCGAATACAAAATAAAAATAAATATAAATGAATAAAAGAGTCCATTAGCGATCCGAAAACATCTCGTGTTATATTAAGCATCAGTAAACAAGACATTTACATGATACAAACAAAGGTTGTCGTTTGGGTTTTGGCTATGTACGTCAATTGTACTTTACTTTGCGGTTTTGATTTTTAACAAATTTTAAATTTTAAAAAATTGAAAATTTGAAAATTTTTAAGAATTCAAAAAATTTAAATTTCAAAAAATAAAAAAAAATTTAAAATTAAAAAAAATTTTAAAATCAAAATTTGAAACCTTTAAAACCATAACAATCAAAGAAAAAACCTTCTCCTCTCCCCTCCCCACCCCTCTTCCCTTATACGTATTAAGTATGTGCCCAAAAACGTGTCAATAAAGAGATTAGGTATCTGTTGAAAACATGCATTCACTTCTTCTCAGGTATCAAATATTCCCAAAAGCCAGGTAGAGAAGAAGCACCAATTGTTTTTTCCGCTTCTTCATAATGCGGCAAAAATTTTGAGTGATAGAAATGAGTCGAAAATGAAAAAAAAAACTATTTCAAAGTGCAAAGAGCAGATTATCAAAAATCATTTTTTGAAACAAAACAAATTTTAAAAATGATGCCATACAAAACTTTTTATAGACAAACATACTGTAATACACACGATGATGCTCTACTCCAACATAGCCCTACCCTACCCTACCCTACCCTACCCTACATTGGGCCTGCCCTATTATATTTAATTTTTTTTTGAATCAGTAAGCCCCAAGAAATAAAAATAATTTTTGAAAATTTTTACCAACGCCAAGAGAAATTTGATCTTCCTGTTAGTTTTTCAAAACAAAAATCTACCCAGCCCATGCACAATCAACTTTTTTAGAGTGGATCAATCCCCATTCACCCTCTCCCTGTTTGACCCATACCCAAAACCAAAATTTTAACGATCCCATTCCTTAAACCAAAACCCCTCCCGAGAACCCAGTTTATCTAAAATTTTTCATTTTTAAAACTTTTTAATTGAAAAAAAATTTTCAATCTTGTCCCGCCAACCCAAACCACGTTGTTTCCAGGCAAAAAACAGAAAAACCTCGGTCGAAGACAACGTTAATAAAACTTTTTTCGTTGGGTCACTCGGAGCGGCCAAACTAATAAGACGAAGAGCGCCCAACTCATTTCCGTTCCAAAAACCACCAAATTTGGGTGAAAAAACGTTGGACGTAATTTGGCAGTGCGAGGGAGGGGTATGTAACTGGGTTGCAAATGTTATGTTATGTTTGGGTTGACATAAAAGCATGTAGCAAATTGTTTTTTGGAGAGAAAAGCTAACATTAGGCAACATTTATTGAAAAAAATTGGTTTTTGGACATTAATTATTAAAAATGGTGTTTTTAGTGTTTTAGGTAACAAAAGTTAATTTAAAATTTCAAGTACAGGCAAGAAAAACAAAGTTCGCATTTTGTCGCCTCGTCCTGTGCCCTAGCCCAAACCTAGTTCCAACCCTGGCCCAGAGTCCTAGTCCAGAATCCCAGACTAGATCCTCTAGCCCGGAGCTCTAGTCCTAGCCCTAACCCGATTTTGTTTAGTTTAGGTAACAAAAACGCTATTTTAAAGGCTTTTTGATATTTTAGGCCACAAATTTTTTTTCAGCGAACCCTTTTAACCTGCCCGCCCTCCCGTAGCTCCAAATCAACCGCTCACACTGATTAACAGATCTAACTTTAAAAAACCCAGGCTTACACATCAAACATTTTAAAAATTCATAACCCGCTAAAGCGACCATACCCCCTCTAAACTTTTTTGATCATTGCTACAGAAAAAAGTGCAAAAGGCAAATGTAAAAACATGAAAAGCGCATCTTCATGGAATATTCGATGAGCTGAATTTCCAAAAACAAAACTTGTAAATAAATAAACTTGTAAAGAATGAACGTTCCTAAGGCTTATTGCAAATCGTCTTCAATTGTAATTTTAAAAAGCTTTAGAAAAGGTAAAAGGTCATTGTCCCAAAAGAATGGCTAATTAGCATGGATGGGTACTGAATTCTATATTTATTTGCGGAGACCGTAGGCAACATTCAAAGGTTTTAAAAACGTAAGGTTTAAAAACTTTAAACTCAGGGCCGGGCGGACGGGGGAAAGGACGTACCTCCTCACCAGAAAACAAAATTTTCGACAAAAATTGAACTTATAAAATATTATAGCATAAAATACTTGTATTAGCTTTAAATTTACTCGTTATACAGAATTTTTTGCTGTACAGAAGTTTTTCGTACCTTTAAAAACACAATGCCAAATTTGCCAAATTGGCGGAAAACTCTAATATTTCAAATTTAAAACTCAAAACCGCAAGCTATAATTTTTTATGGGTACTATTAGTGACATAAAGAATTCATATAAAAAATGTTGAACTGATTCTGAGCGGACCAGGTGCTGATTCTAAGTGGGGCAGGTAGAGTACTTTCTCTGTTAGTGTTTCCAACCCGTTTTGCAACAAAACCTTTTTTAGTTGGAAAATGACCTTTTTTCGAAAAAATAGGGCAAAAAAGTTTCATATACGTCATTGCAAAAACAAACAAAGACGGTGCTAAGAATGACAAGATTGACCACCTTATCGCCTATTATTTCATTCTTTTTAAAACATATCAAAAAAATTACCATCTCCTCCATTTGTTACCTATTCTCTAGCTCTTTCCCACTACTTACCCCTACTCTGCTTGCTTTTCAGCAAGGTTTTCTTATCACTCAAATATTTGAAACTTATCTCGTAATTTTAAAGTGACAAATCTATCCTTACCTTTATCTCTATCACTTCTTCTCACCCTCCCCGTCTTCTCTACCTTTCAACTTCCCTTCCTTCCTTACCCCATTTCTCCTTCCCTTCCCACCCCTTCCTCATTCTCTCCCCATACCCTCCTCATCCCCCACCGTAAAAAAACACGCCTTATCCCTGCTAATATTGTTTACACAACCCCCGACAATCATTAATCATGGGCTTGAGAGAAACAATTTTGGCGCCAAACAGATCCCGCAAAACCAAAAGTCCCCGCAGGCCGAAACGGGTTCGTGGCCCCCCTCTTGGGCCGCCGTGGCCACGAATATTTTTTCGAAAAAAAGGGAAAACGCGCACAAGTTCATCTCTTTTCCCAAAAAAGCCTCCCCCTTCAGGGCAGTCGACGCGTTTTGCGGCCGCGGTTTCCGGCCGTACACCTTTTCTTTTAGCCGCTGATTACTCGACCTCGAGCGTCTTCCGGTCCAGTCCCGCGATTGCTCCGCCGACTGTTTTGTTTTTTTCGCAAATTTGGGAGGGGTGGAGTATAGAAAAGAGACCAAAATTGTATTGTTTTTGTAAAAAGCGCCAAAAAACACTTGTTAGGAAGACTTTAAAGGGCATTTTTTGTTTAAAAGATTATTTTTAAGTCTAAAGCTTGAGCTAAAATCAAAGCTGAGGCTGAAATTAAGGCTTAAGTTAAGGCTGAGGTTAAGGCTTAAGCTAAGGCTGAAGCTAAAACTAGGTGTAAGACTAAAGCAAAGCCTACGACTAACATTAGAACAAAAACCCTGCTAAGGCTTTGGCACAGGCTAAAGGTCATGTTCATGCTCCTACCCAGGCACGGCTCAAGTTCACCTTCAGGCTCAGACTCAGACTCAGACTATGGTTTAGGCTCAGGCTCAGGCTAAAGCTCATGCTCGCTAATGCTCATGCCCATGCTCATGCTGTCACTCATACTCATGGCGTTACTCATACTCATGCTCACGCTAATTTTTATGCTCAAGCTCATGCTCAACTTAGGCTAGCTCAGACCAAGTCTCATTTAAGGCTATGGCTGAGAAACATGGTAGAGACTAGGACCAAATCTATGGCTATAAAAACTCAAAGCTAGAAAAAGTTAGTCAAAAACAGTTTTTAAACCTATTGCTACATATATTATAATAGTACGCACTACGCAAAGGTTATTTTAAGCAGCTCACGTTTCTCTTATTATTAAAATTCAATTACTACTCAACTTATTTGTCTCTTTTTCGGTAATTTTTAATTCGCTTTGTCTACATTTACTTTCAAAGGGTCACTTTTGACTCTTTTATGTGGCCAAATGGCCATTATTTAACGCTTTGCCTTGTAGACCAAGCCTTTTTTAGCCAAAAACTTGCAGTTTATAGTTAAAAACTTGTAGTTTATAAATAAAAAAAACCTTTTTAAATTCACATTTTGATTGTTCGTCCTAGCCTCTTTGTCTTTTTTATTTATGTTCTAAGCTACTTGTGGCATTATTCATTGTTCTACCAAGGAAAACCTTTATTTTTTGGTGGTAAATTCAATAAACTTATTGGTTTAGGGCTGGAAAGGGTGACAAAACGCAAAATAGTGTTGAGAAAGTGGGAACATTGGATGATAAATGGCTTAAACCATGTACATTTAAAAAAATTAAAATTTCAAAAAAAATGAATTCAAAAAATTTTTAAAAAAATTTTTTTATCTTCTGAGTCCCTGCCCTGCCTTAGGTTGCTTTACCCTACTCTAAAAATGGTATAAGATGCCTATACTTTGGAAAATTAAAATTCCAAGCAAATTTCAAATTTTAAAAATTAAAAAAAAATTTTCAACCTACTTCTTCTTCAAATTCCTAGGCCCAACCACAGCAATAGCTGAACCATCTTCAGAAGAATATAGCTCTGGAAAGTTCAATGACAAATCGACCGTTCCAAACAACAATTTCTGTCGTTCTCCAACTCTCTCTCTTAATAACGGCTCTACAATCTTCCGACACTTTCCACACGGCGTTGAAGCCGTGGACTCATTTTGGAGTGGATTCGAATCTGAAAAATGGATAACATTAAAAAATGGTAGAAACAAGAAAAGCTTCTTATTCGTATTTTACAAAACGTTCAAACTTAATATCAACACACACTGTCTCGATACTACAAAAAAATTTTAAATTTCATAATTTAAAAAAAAATTAAATAAGCTTTAGCGTAATAGACAAAAGCTTCACCTGATCAACAAGTTCCTGCACAAGTGGGTCATTTGATCGTATCATTCGCTCCAGTCGAGCCAAGTCCATATCCAAGTTCACATTGCGAGTACGAAGCTCTCGTAGCACGGTACGAATCTGGTCTTCTTCTAAAGATATTTTAGCTTAGATTTTGTAAAATACTAAGTCTAGATGGTCACATATATATTTTAATTATTAAAATGGAAAAAACACTTTTAATTGTTAGGCCTTCTTAAAACAAAAAACTTAGTTTTACTCTAACTTAGTGTTAGGTTTTCATATGCTTCTTCTCCTCCGCCTAATCTGAGGTTTTCATGTCCACCTCTTTTCTGCTTATTCTCAAGTTTTATCTTCCCCTTCATGTCTTACTATCAAACTTTCAAATCTTCCCCTGCCCTTCTTACCCTCAGATTTTCAAATTCATCCTCTTTCCTCCTAACCACAATTTTTCTAAATCTATTATTTTCCCCATCTCTCACAAGTAACCATACCCCAATGTAAGAACTTACCCAACGGTCGTACAGGTGAATTGTTGTCGGAGCTGGGCGTGGGAGAACAGATTCGCTTAATAGACCGTCTCATTTTTCTCGCCTTCGCTTTGAACTCATAATATTGAAGCAAGTCTTAATTAAATTTGTTTTACATAATATTAGTAAAGCACCTGTCACATTGAACGATTAAAAATGTTAAAATTCGAAAAAATTTACTTTTTAGTATTTCCATTACTTTCTCCTAGCCTTCTAACCACTCACCTCCCTCTCTTACAATGTATATTCAATACTATTAGCCAATTGAATCAATAGAACGCTTGTTATAAACAGAAAAAGTGGTGAAGTAGGGTAACTCTACCCAAACCAACTTTTTTAAAAATCCTCCAAAAAATCTCTTTTTCAAAAAAAAAAATAAAGATGAGCCCCCAAAACCGGTCTGATGACATTCCTTGGCCGAAATAAAAAGAGAAAACTCTGAGATTGGCGGATTCCCACTGGAATTGCTCTGCTCGACGATGGACTGAATTTTGTTTTTCCACCGATTTGAGGACCTAAAACGGATGGTCAATCGCAATTTGTCAAAAAATGTTTTACAATGCCTCGGGGAACGAGGGTTTCTCAAATTTCGATGCAGTATGGACATTGGTCAAAAAGTGGCATTTTTGAAATGAAAATTTTGCTGGGCTGGTTTTGGGGGTTTTGAATTTCAAAAAAAGTGTTTTGTGGGCTGTATCATTTTGAAAAAGTCATTTTTAAACCAAAAAAATTAAAAAATATTGTTTTTGAAATTTGAAATTTCAAAAAATTTTATTTTTTAATTTTTTCATTTTGAAAATTAAAAATTTTTAAAACAGGCTGCAAAACAAAATATATACAAAACCAGTACAGTATCCTAAACTATAGTATCAATAACAACGATAAAAGTACAAATAATATCAAAAAATCCGTCAAAACCATCAAAAAATTCAAATTCGGCTCGAAGCAAGCGATCGTTTTGTGATAAAATATCGAAATTCGGACCTGAGTGACAAGATTCCGACAATGTTCTGACATTCTTCTCGACACGAGTTTTGACGCTATAATAAACAAAAAATGTTTAGAACAAGGAAATGTAATATTCTTTGCAAGCGAGTGAACATTTTCTGGAAGAAAAAAAAACAGCTTGCAACACAGTACTAATGAGGTATGCTTGTAAGAAACACACTACCCTACCCTATCCTACCCTACCCTACCCTACCCTACCCTACCCTACCCTACCCTACCCTACCCTACCCTACCCTACCCTACCCTACCCTACCCTACCCTACTTTACCCTACCCTTTGAGCTGCTCGGTCCTGCCTTACGTTGCCCTACTTTATCCTACTTTATTCGCAGTTGCCCTACTCTACAGTATCCGGTATTACAATAGTTTGTCTTACCTTAGGCATGGTTGCTCTGTTCTTCTTAGAATTGTTTTTTTAACCCTACCAAGTATGCAAAGCATGCTATTATTTCTACTTCTTTACCTTATACTGCGCAGTCTTTTATTACTTAAGCATGCCCTATTTTCATTTCTTTGCCTATATGTTGTGTTGCTTATAACAACCCCCACAATATTTACAAAAACCATAAAAACTTCGAAAAATTCGAAATTTCGAAAAACAAGTGTAAAAAACAATTTGCGTAGCGATCGTGTAGAATTAATATCTCTACCAGCGAGTAAACATTGGCACCGTGTACGCGGATTGTAAATAAATAAATATCGCGGCTAGAAGGCCAAGTTGTTCTTCAGCACGAATTGAGTGGAAATTGAGTGGCCAAGAAGTCCCGGCGGAGCCTGGCCTCGCGAGATTCTCAATGAATCGCCCCACAAAACGGTTTAATCGAGTTCTTTTTTTGTTCTGTCCGCATAAACTTGTTGGGGACAAACATAATGGGAAGTGATTAGAAATGAACTTGAGATCAGATAGTAGGGTAGGGTAGGGTAAGGTAGGGCAGGGTAAGATAGGGTAGGGTACGGCAGGGTAGGATAGGGTAGGGTAGGGTAGGGTAAGGATTTTGAGACAAAAAACAAACAATATTACGTAAAAAAAAGTTGCGCAACAAAGTTTTTTGCAATTTCTGTAAGGCTATTTAGAGCCTGGCCCGTTTCATTGTGCCGAGCCTAGACGGCCCGTTTCTCACCCCTAGGTAGAAATAAGGTAGAGGCTAGACTAAAGCTTAGAGCCAAAAGAACTGTTAGAAGCAAAAATTTAACAAAAAAGCCACGAACATCGTATGTTCTAGATATTTTCTAATCTAATTGAAGTCTTAAATCTCTATTTTCTAAAACTTTTTGTTAAAACCACACTGCCAAAGCATATAACATTAACACATCCATCGCCAAAACAAATATTTAAAATTTTTCTGGATTAGATTTGTAATATTTATTTTCAAGCAAATCAATGTGCAATAGTAAGGAAAACAATAAAAAATAGATTTTTGTACATTTTTTTGTAAAGAGACCATTTTTTGATGAGATAGAGAGGCTCGAGCTCCTTCGCTATTTCTTTCCTCCACAACAACAACAGCATGGACAACAGCAACAACAACACGGGCAACAACAACAGCAGCAACAACATCTTCTCCTTCTGGCTTCCACTTCTGTTACTGCGACCAAACTGATGATTAGGAGGACTAGGCTGAAAAGTTTTGGCTTAAAGTTGAAATTTCGAAAAATTTTTGAATTTTTTTTTTAAATTTAAAAAATTAAAAAAAAATTGAAACTTTCTTAAATTAAAAAAAAGCAGTACCATACTGAACAACATTTAATACAATACTCTACTGATGCTTGTAACCAATTTCTACCGTAATAATCACATTTCAAAACAAAAAAGCTACATTAACCAATGTTACAGTACCCAAAACTTACAGAAACCGTAGCGACAGGAACTTCATGATAGGAGATCTCTGAACCCCAACACTGACCTCATTGTACTCACGTTGCGATTTTATACTCGAACCGTTCACGTTCATTATTTGCGTTCATCTCTAACCGTACATGGACAAATATTGAAACAATGCGCGAGGTTAATGACCGGTAACATGAATAGTCGAGAAAGTAAACACAAAATGCACAATAATATCGTGGCTATTTTGGAAACATTATCAGATAAAGGGATTGACATTGTTTTTAGGTTTTTTGACTAATTTTGTAGGTAAGACAACAGTTGACTCAAAGGTTGGCGCGTCAAGACTTGCTTTTTTTATTATTTTTGTTTTTTGATGGAAAAAATTGAGAAACTTGAAGATAAAGTAAGTTATCGTATGTTTTTTGTTAGTATAATGATTACCATAGCTTTTTTAGTGCTTTACACTCTTTTCACCAATAATTTACATGTCAAATAACTCATTTTTAACTTTATGTGGAGCGATATTCCTTTACCCTTCAGAATTCCTGATATAACATCGATGGTAAGCAGAAATTACACTTATACCACGAAAAGGATGTTGAGCTTTATTAAGGTATAGATTTTTAGGTTTTCTGAAGATTTTTTTTCAGTTGTTTGAGGTCTTCCATCTGGTCAATATCACTTGAAGTCGACTAGGTTAATATCAATTGGCTTTTGGTGCTAGAACTAGTGAATTTGGCATTGCTGTTAACAGAAAAGCAGATATGCGTTGTTATTTAGAAACTATGAGAAATGAAGTTGCGCGAATAATAACGGCATGAAAGGGCAGGAATATAAAGGTAGGTGTTATTGGAATGGATTAAAAATTTTTTGTTGTAACCTTTGAGGTTCTAAATAGAGGTTTGCGAAATTTTTAGCATAAGTTAGTTTTACTTTGTTCTGGCTATAGTTAAAAAATATAGTTGTTTTGCATTTTAGTTTTGAGCATATGTGGCAGTTGGGTTTGGTAGGTCATGGATAATATATTTTTTCTTATAACGTCTTCTATCCTATATGAAAGTTTTTCAAACTTTAACAATAAAATAATAGGAGCTTCTTCTTGCTTTCGCTGCTTAGAAAATATATTAAGGCATGATATTTTAAAAATAATAGTTTATTGATTCACACATTTGCGCATAAGATTTGCTTGAAATAAACATTACATAATATTTACATTTTCAATTTTGGCACTTTAAAATTATCTTTTTTTATCTACAGTTTTCCAAAAATGGACTGGAAGGTGCCTTTTGGATGCGTAGTGCTTTCAGTTTTTGGTGCTTCAGTCGTAGCATCTCTTCGCACGAACGATTTGTGTGGTGCCATACATCCTCCAAAACCGCCTTTTCCGAAATGATCTTGCATTCTCATGGCACCACATGAACAACTGCCAAATGCCATTTTATTGCCACCTTTCTGGGCTGATGGATTTGGACAACCGCCGGCTGGACAGCCTCTGGCTAGGCAGCCTGGACCGGTACAACCGGTTATGGTTGTATTCGTGGCTTCGAGAGATAGTATCAGTAGTGATGAGGCTAGTAGGGCACTGAAATAATGTTTATGGTTAAAATTTTTTTAAAATAGTTGTTCAGCGTGAATTTGTGAAAAGGTCCGGTTTGAAATAATAGTTTTATTCGGCCTTATTTTAAAAATTTTGTCGAAAAGAAAGGTTGAATAAGATTTTTTTCTCGCTAGTGTTAACAACAAAGACAATTTCACAAAAAAAACTTACATAACAATTGTTTTTGACATTTTTCACAATTTACAGTTAGGGGACAGTAGTAACACCAAAAACTCACAAAATGCACGTTGTTCTACCTTCTACAGGCTACTTTTATATTCGCAGTAAGTAAACATCCATTGGTCTTTAATTGTTTCTTCCTTGACCTAATCAAGAAGAAACAATAAGAGACGTTCATTGTTGGTCCATGGGACTGTAACAATGACATGGACAGGGAAAATACACATTTTTGATCAAGAATGTCACGTATATTGCTGATAATGATAAAAAGCTGATTGATAAAAAAGGTCAGTAAGACACAAAAATTAAAAAAAAAATTATTTTTAAAACTTTCAAAGTGAAGATTTAAGTTTAAAATTAAAGTTCTTAGTCTGTTTACAAACTTAAGGCAGTTTTTTATTTTTTAAAGTTTAAAAAACACAAAAGTACTTGTAATATTCATACAGCTTTGTTCGCAAGATCAATAGATCAATATCTTTAAAAGCTTTGAGTTTGTTCTCGTTTGTCACAATCTGAAGTTGATATTTTTAGTGCTAACTAGGTAATTGAACAAGACTCCTTTGACTTTTGTAAGTGATTTATATATGATAAAAGAGCATAAAAGGTTACTGGGAAAACTATTTTCAAAAATAAAGCTAAATGGTCTTGGCTAGCGAGTTACAGTTCAGCATTCTTTTATTTTTAAAAGGTATAGCTTTAAACTTTGAAAACTAATATTTTTTGATAAAACTTTTTTTTGAAAGTAACTAAAAACAAGATATTTTTTAACTAAGCTATTGTTTGGCTAGCCAAAACGTCTTGTCACATTGGCAAAATGCCAAATTAAAAAGTCTTAATTTCTCGGCCACATTGGATTGATATCTCAATTCAATCTTTTTGTTCAAGGCGATAAAAAAAGCCAAAGTGAGTTTTCTATGGATTTAAATTTTTCGGCCGCTAATATCTCACTAGTCGCGATCATTTACAAGTTTTTGAAAATGGTTTTTCCGGTAATTTTTTAGGCGCTTTCATTCTGGATAAGTTTTATTTTAAAAACCGAAGAATATTAGTTGTAACTTTCTTTTTTAAAATTAAAAGTACACGTTTTTAGCCTAACAGAATCTCAAAAAGTATATTTTGTTTATAAATCTGTTGATCTTAACCTTGTTTTTAAAAATCAGAAGGGAAGAGTACGTTTAATTTTTTCAAAAAATTTTTTAGCTTGGTCATAACTTCTTTAACTTAGTGTTCTTAGCATTAGAATAGGCATGGTTTTACCCGCAAGCGTGTAAAAAACAAAGAAATTGACCAAAGAAGACAAATATTAATATTTTATGCTTGAAAAGGCTGATATTGATCTGAAGCGGCGAGAGGAGAGGGCTTACCTCCAGTTGTTTCTCTTACTTTCAGGTAAAAGTGAAATAAACAACTAGTGAGTTATTTTTGAACAATATAACTGTTTTTGTATGTTTAGTGAGGTTTACAATCATAGTTTAGGTTTTATTGGTTTTTGAGCAAATTTTGGTTTTTTGCAGCATTTGGTCCTTAATGGTACTGAGATTTTAGTTTTTTATTATACTGTAGGGCTAGAGTATTTTAGAATAGGGTAGAGTAGAGTAGTATAGAGTAAAGTAGGTTAAAGTAAGGTGAGGTTGGGTAGGGTAGAATAAAGTAGGGTAGTGTATGGTAGAGCAGGGCAGAGTATGAGTATAAAAATTTTATTACATTAGTTAAGCAACAGTTTCAACATTCTTACTTTTCAAATATTGATGTCATTATCAAGGTCGCTGAACTCTTAAAAGTTATTAATTGGAGCGCATAATCATTTATCATTATGCGTGGGTGTCGGCTATTAACAACCGTAAAAGAAACATATATTGTTGTTTAGAAACATGACTACAACTGCGGAATGTCGCGAGCAACTTGAGCGACATTTGCAAAAGTTTCGGGAAATTGCTGATGAACGGGTTCAGGATAAGGTGGGTAGCACTTGCTGGGTACCAGCGGTATAGTGTGGTATAATAAAACCGTTAGCTTTTATTTTCATGGGGAACTACTAGATAGCTTTTGCTTACTAAGTTTATATAATTTCTGTAAAATCAAAAAAACTGCATCAAATTAATTTCCAGATAGCTAGATGGGGAGTATATTTACCAGCCATTTTATCAGCTACTATAATATTATGCCAGACAGCCAATACTTATATTTTTGGGTCTTTTGCCTACAATTTTGGTCAATTATACCTTTTGATAGATGATTATATGAGAAGTACAGCATCGATGAATGTGACATTGTTCAATTCAAGTGATTTGTACAAATATAAAGGACAAAACTTTGAAAGAATCAATGAAATTGACTTGGTAAGGGAGATAAAGTTATGGATGGAAGAGGGGGGAAGTTAGAGAGGGAAAGGGCAAGGATGAGTTAGGGTAGGGTTTAGCTAGTTATTGGAAGGGTGGATAAAGCTATGAGTAGAAGAAGGGGAAGGCAAGAGAAGTTAACAATAAATAGCTCAAGGGATGAGTTAGGGTTTGCTAGGATTAGATTAGAGAAAGGCTTGGCTATAATTATTTTATGGTTGAGCTATTATAACGCACACTTAAGAGAGGGTAGATCAAAAATAACATAAAGATAAGAACAAGGTAGAGTAAAAAATGGTATGGTAGGGTAAGGTAAGGTAAGTTAGAGTACGATTAGGAATGTATGGTTAAGATAAGGCGGGGTAGAACAAAATGAAACATGGTTATGTTATACTAGAGTAGGGCACTGTAAAATAATTTATTTTTGGTTTTCAGTACCACGACCAACTATGGACGCTATTTGTAGCAGAAGTCATTGAACTGGTATTTCCATTTATTAATATTATTATGTTTGCATGGATAATTCAAGACAAAAAACGACATAAATTGAAGTCACAACTTCAAGTTATTTACTTGGTAAGGCGACGTATCAAAATTTCAAAGAATTTAAAAAAATTTTTTTTTTATTTTTAACTTAAAAATCTTTAAAATTTATTTTTAGCTAGCCCCAGTCTTAGCTTTAGTACTAAGCATTACACAAGCATTCACAATTCACGTTACTTTGTTTGACTCGATGTATACGATCAGGTTTTTACTATCAAAGTTACTGGCGCAGTTATTGGAAATCAACGCTTCTGGCAGGTACCCAATTGAACAATACTTTGGGTGTGAGTTCATCAACGATGATGATATTGTTGTAAGTTTATTGCTTGAGTAGATTAGTTTATTGTTAAGGTAGAGCTTACTGGATAGTTTATTGTTAGGGTTAAGTAAGCTGTTTTTTGTTAGGGTATGTATGTAAGGGTACTTTATTGTTAGGGCAGTTATTTTTCTTTATTTTCGAAATTTAAAACTTTTCCAGAAGCCTCCGTGTGCCGGCACCATCCACGACCAAGTCGTGTCGAATACAACGATGAATGTAGTGATAGGAGTTCATTTTATTCCGATTGTTATTGGGATTTACTTGTTTTTGCAGAATTTACAATCCTCACAGACCGATCATTTGTTTTTATACATCGAAAGCGTTGATCCGGTCATAATGGAGAAGATTGCTCATGAGTAAGTTATACGTAACTCTTTAGACTTTTACTCTTTTTGCGGTATAGAGTATGTTTTAAGGAGTAGGAAAGAATAAGGTAGAGTACCGTAGGGTAGGGTTAACAAGTATAATATAGGATGGAATATCGTAGGTTAGAACAAAATAGGGTAGAGTTGGGTAAAATAGGGTAGAATAAAGTAGGGCAGGGCAATTTATTTACTCTTTTTGTGGTTTACTTGCTTTTTGCCTCTCCTTTTGTCTAGAATACTTTTGTCTTACTCTTGACCTACCCTTGCTCTAACATGGCCTCGTTTTACCCTTGCTTTTCTATTGTTCTTATTAATCTACTTTATATTATACTTGCACTATGTCTAAAAAACTTTTTTTCTATATTGACATACTAATACTTAAATTTCAGCCAATTAAATGGAGATGAACAAAAAAGAAGGACATTGAAAGATACTGTGAAAGAAATGCTCATGGAATGGAATGTTAGGTTCATCCCTAAACGGTAAGAACTTATTTTGATATTTTGTGTTATTGTTTTAGGTTAAGCTCAGTTTATAATAGATCAAGTAAACCTACGCCTTTCGTTAGGTTGTTCAAATGGTTATGTGCCCCTATCCTTAAAATTTGCTTTGGGTTGGGCTTAGAAATACATGAACAATATAGTAGTTATATTCGTTTTAAATTTTGAGTTCGAAACACTTGATAAAACATGCAAAAATTTAAAAATTATAGGATATTTGACCTACAAATGGGTGTGGAGCGTCGTCATCGTAGAAGCTCTGTATCTTCTGCTCATGAACTGGGGCATACAGTGTTATAGTGTAATATAAATAATATGAATTCGAACTGGTATTGTGATTTACTAGAGTAGAAAAGGTTTTACTGGCTGCATATTTTAGTATAATAAATAATAAAAATCGTTGGTTTGAAAAAGGTTTTTACACTGTAAAGCATAGTTTTTTCTTGGAATAACTCGGCCTTTTTTTGGTATGGTAAGGTACAATAGGACAGGGTAGTGTAGGGTACGATGAGGTAAGGTAAAGTACGGTAGGGTATGGTAGAGTAAGGTAAGATAGATACGGCCCGGTATGGCTTTTTGTAGTAGGTAGTCACCTTCCCGAAACTAACTAAAATTTATTCCTCAGTAATAACAGTTTTAAGAAACAACAATATAGCGATTAAAGCAGTAAAACCCAGTAGAGTAAGTAAAATCAGAATCCAATGTGCTGTCCATTGTTGCCAATTTTTTGTTTTTCTATACAAATTTGACGGTCTTCTGGATTCAACAACATAATCTTCGGATTCTTCTAGGGGTATGCGATCTTCATTTAGGTTTTTTAGTTCAAATATTAAGCTGAAACAATAGAGTTTAGCCTATATTAAGGCGATATAAAATGGATTAAGGCGTTTTTATTTATGTTTTTTGAAGTTTCTTGCCTTTTTTAAACTTAGATTGCCTTAAAGTAATGTTAAACAGCATTAAAGTCACTGAGAAACGAAACTTTAAAATTTATTTTAAGTAATGGTATTTGTTAAAAATAGAGATAACAGCTCAAAGACGTGTTAAAAATTACAAAAACCAAAGTAAAACTTACTCTTTTGAGGCCGTAGGCATTACAAGACCCGTTTTCTCTTTATAAACCCTTTGACTTTACATGGTGAAAAGCAGAAAAAGAACAAAAAAGAGAAAATTATTTGATCGACTGCACACGCAAATAAACAGATTATTATGCACGAGGATCATAATGTCTTATGATAAGTATAATAGGCCAGAGTTTTGAAGCATTTGAAAGTTTTTACTCTACTCTACCCTATTCTTATTCTCTACCTACTCTATTTTACCCTATTATACCCTACCTTGTATTACCCTATTTTACTTTACCCTACCTTACCCTACCTTACGCTACCTTACCCGACCCTACCCTACCTTACCCTGCCCTGCCCTGCCCTACTCTAAATTAACCTACTCTGCCTTACCCTATTCTACTCTAATCTACCTTGCTTTAACCTACTCTACCTTACCCTACTCTACTGTGAACTTTTATTCTTCTTTGTCCTGCCATATTTTGATCTTCTTTACCCTGCCATACGATTGTTCTTTGCTTTTTTTGCCAAAAAACGACGCGCAATGTAACAATCGCAAATCCCGATTTCTTGTACACGCATGTGGCATAACCTCACTTAATTTCCCTAGCGATTTACTTTGTCTTTCTATTCATTTTGAGTCGTATTTTATTGAAATATGATTGAAGAACTTATTAATCGATGTAGGATGATCAGAAACAAGATTTTTGAATATTTTGTAGACAAATTCGGATGGCTTAACGACTTTATGTAGGTTTACCGTACTTTTATCTGTGTTTGTTAACTATAACTTAAGTCTCATAATAATTTTATATTGAATATATCAGACGCCGACATAAAGAATCCGCCATCTTTTTCCTGTATATAATTTCTTGTAAAAAGTGGCGGGTTCTTTATGTTGGCAGCTAATAAAGTGGAACTCCTGTATAACGAATTTTTCTATAACGAAAATCCTGGATAAGGAACAAATTTTAAATCCCGTCTACTACTACACTGTGAATTAAAAACTCCTGTATAACGAAACTCTTTTATAACAACAAATTTCAAGTCCCCGAGCGATTCGTTATACAGCAGTTCCACTGTATATTCGGATTTTTTTAGTTTTTTATTATTATTTTTTTAACTTTAATGACAGATACTTCGTGATACCTGAAGTCCCAGTATTTCAAAAAAATATCGTCCAAATGTTTGATTTTTATGAAGGCGATAATCCGTTTGGAAGAAGAGTTTATGGAGATGATATGAACTTTATAGAAGGTATGGATGCTTTTGAGAACAACGAAGATGGCATAGAGTTACCGAACTCAACTACAGTGACAATCAGACCGTCAATAACATTTATGGCGTATGCTTTTGAAGTTTTGGTAGTTTTTATTATTATTTTCGTTAGCTTTCTTATACGTTGATTTAAATATAGTTAGTAAATTTGTTACCTTTTATCTTGTAATATTTTGATATACACTATAGGGTAGAGTAGAGCAAGGAAAGGTGAAATCGAATAGGATAGTATGGAATACGTTAGCAGTTTTTATTTTTTATATACTTTATTATTATATGTTAATATAATATATAATTTATAAATTTCTAATCATTCCGTTCTGGACATCGTGCCATGCACTCTTGATTGCATTCTGCGTAGCATTGTAGAGCATTTGTGTCCTGTTTTATACATGCTCGCTTACAAACCCGCATACAATCAGGTGAACATTCGGCCATTGAACTCTGAAAGTATAATATGTTAGAAAATTGTAGGGTAAGATATGATACGATGTTAACCTAAGTCGATAGGGTAAGGTAGGGCTGGAAAACGTAGGGTAGGATAGGTTAAGATAACATAGAGCGAGGTAGAGTAAAATAGGATAAGTTAGAGTAGAGTTAGCGCAATACTATTCATTAAACGTAAATAGTATAATTTACCTTCGGCGCATCCCTAAAAGGCTCAAATATCTTGCTGACATCAGGTTCGGCCGCTTTTGGATCAGTTAACATGATTCGATTCCGATTCACTTGATTCCCACCAATTTTTGAAAATCGTTTGTTAAAGAAGGTCCTAGCCTCAGTCACTGCGAATCCTTGGCCAATCTTCTCGATGCACTGTATTGTGCATTCAGGCCGACAACCTGGTGCACAACCTTTAGCTGGTGCTGGGAATTGAATGTTCAAAGCTAACGTTGGTCCGTAATTAGGATCATTGTAGAGCTGTTGGTACACTTTTGGCTCATACTTTGTCTTGTTGTATTCCAAGGTTAAGGGGATGATATCAGTACGATGAATTGATGTTAAAGCACGACGGAATGGTGCCGGATTGGCGTTGGAAAAGCTTGTTAATGATGGGTTTGTACGTTGTTGGTGGCTAAACGGGTATCTTGGCATTACAGCAAGAGCTGTGATTTGTTGATCAGGCCCGTTAGACTTTGTCATTTCCACACTGTCGTATTGTAGGTTGCTACGCTGATATTGGTTGTGATTTCTTCTTGAGTTCTTGTTGTTTCCATACTCATATTGAGTGTCTTGTTGATTGTAAAACATATTTTGACTTTCAGGCTTTAACGTCGACTGTGATCTTTGTTGAAGTTGATTTATGCTTGATATAATAGTTGGGTTGTTTTGTTCTCTATGACTTTGCTTGTTTTTATTGTTTTCTTGATACAGATTTTGGGCCTGTTGTTGAGCATACTGAGCCTTTGGTTGGTTGTATTGTGGTTTAAACTGAACTTGATGAAAAAGTGGAGTTTCGACTGATCCTTGATCCATTAATGGATTCAGAAAGCTAGCTAACTGGTCTTGAGTGCTTGATTTAACATTATCGGCTGAACTTTGAGATGCTGAACTTGATTTTCTTTGCTGGCTGTTTTGTGTGGGAAGTGTTGGGTTGACAATGTCATATGTTGTAGTTGGTATGCTGTAACTATCTTTGTTGTTATAGTTATTGTTATAGCTAGCTTTGCTGTATTCATCGTTATAATTATCTTTGTTGTTATCGCTATTGTACTGTGAAGATGATACTTGTGGTAAAGAAGATATAGTAGAAACTGGATTTTGATTGTTACGGCTATTGGTACTCCAAGCGCTTCCGAATGTGCTGCTAGCACTAACTGGTGTTGTACTATGAAGTGGAGGTCTTCTTCTGACTTCAAAACTGTCGATGCTGCTACTGTCACTGTTATCATTGACATCTTCTTTGTTCTCTCTATTAACTACGTTGTTATTGTAGCGCAAACCATTTTCTTTATCTCTGTACCTCCGTTCCTGACCGTTCCCCTCATTCTGAAAATTCTCATTGTTCTTTCTCCATCGTGGTGGATTCAATGGTATTGGGTCGTTATATCTCTTCATATACCTGTTAATACAACCGTTTTCACAAGATGGCATACAAGTTGGAGCACATAATGGCGCAGCATCGGCCAGAAGAGGTCTAGAAAGTAGTGGACCAGCTTGTTCTAGGGTGGCAAATATCGGCTCTGATTTTAATATTAGCTGGGAATTTGGGATTGGTTGAGGATTTAATCGTTGTTGAAGATTTGGCATCAGTTGAGGATTTGAAATAGGTTCGACCGGTCTTGGGGGTTGAATTTGGACTAATGGTAATGGTTCGATACGTTGAATTGGATGTTGAACGTTCAAAGTTGGTGGGTTTTCAGCTAGTTTGTGGTTGTTTAGGGCGTTGTTTAGCTGTGGAACTGAAGTTATAGGTCTCATTGGCTGTGTAGGTAAGGAAGAAGAAACTATCGGAACTCCAGTAGGCCTAATAGGACCATTTTGGACCGTCTGAATTGGCATAAAAGGCATAAAAGGCTCTTTCTTCAAGTTAAAGGTAGGTAAGGTAACATCATTTTGTAAATATTGACTGTTTTGTGGTTGTAATGGTACTGTTGGAGTTATAAAACTTTGTTGGTTTGAAATTGTTGACCCTATAGGCTGTACTGGGACTGTTGGTGTAGCTTGTGGAACCGGTGGTAGGGCTTGTGAAGGTGTAGGAATACGTTGAGGGCCATTACCCAGGTCATTTCTGCCTTGTATAACATCATGATTGGCCTGGAAATCTCTAGCCAGCTTTTCGATAGCATTAAAATCAACGTCGCTTCTCTGTAGCCCGCTGAACTCATCATTGCGCAGCATATTATTGTACGCAGTGAGTTGACAATTGGCTTGACACATCCCAACGCACGCGTCCTGACATGCCACACCATTTGGTGCACTTTCTTGGGGCTTCACACAGGCTTTGCGACATGACGGTAGACACTTTCCAGAACATTCAGAGTACATTGCCGGAGGCAGAATGTTACTATCAATACCGTGATGTTTGGCACATGAACTTTCGCATGAATTCGAGCACGTTTGAGAACATTGCGAATTGGTTGGTGAGCAGTTTTGGACGCATTGTTCGGTACAATGCGGTACGCAATTGCACTGGCAATGGGGTTGGTCTGGTGCACAATGGCAAGTTGGTGGGGTGGATAGTAGAATTGGCTGGGGTAGGGGCATTGGTGGTACAGGATAGTGTGGTCCTTGAGGGGCTGATGGTACTGGGTAATGAGGTGATGCCGATCCAGGTGGTATTGGGTAGTTCGGTCCAGATGGATAATTTGGACCAGACGGGGGTGGATAATTAGATGAAGATGGTCCAGGATATCCAGCTGAAGATGGGTAATTTGGTTCAGGAGGACCAGAAAAACTCGACGCAACTGGAGCAGGCGGTACTGAATAGACCACCGACGAACTATAGCCGCTAGAAGAAGCTGGTGCCATTTGTTGGCAAGCATGACCACAAGTCGATTGACAGGTCGATTGACAGGCATCTAGAGGTTGTTGCTGAGCCAAGCAAGCTTGTACACATTGCTGTTGACATACAGGCGAACACATTGTTGATGCTGATGGTGCACAACTGCATTGTGGGGCTAGTTGTGCTTTTTCGCATCTAAAATTAGGTAACTGATGGTGATATCGGGTCAGTAGGAACATGTTTATAAAATTTAAGTTATGGGAATGGCTCAAAACCTACCGACAAAGCAAATCTGTAGTATTGCCACCTTGATGGCATCTACAATTTACTGGAGTATATTGTGATACACAAGCACATGAACGTTTGTGTCGTTCTAGTTCCGGTTCTGTATAGTTTTGGTCCTGGAAATAAAGTATTGTGGTGTTATATGTTATTTAGTACTCTTTCTCTCCTAAATTCGGGTAATATCTATGAAAAAATGGCAAAAACTTTAAGATTTTTTTATTTTAGGTAACAAAATCAATTTTTGTTTTAAAAAAATAAAAAAAACACCTGACGTCACTCAACACCCCTCACTTACATGGCCATGCACCGTCACAGAAAGCAACACTAACACAACAAACAACAACATAACCGAACTGACCGGAAACCCAACGCCTTCCGCCCGGTTTATATACCGCGCAATAGTCGAAACCCAAAACTTGTCAAGTGGCTATTCACCGAAATCCGAATCCAATTCAAAACCCATTCCCGACGTTTGTGCAAAAAACATCAAGCTGGATACATCCGGGGGATTGATTTTGTCAATGGCCAATGGGTGGATGGTTTTGTCGGGATGAATAGATTGTTGCAGTTTTTTTGGGTTATTCAACAAATTATAGACCAAAATGGAAAAAAAAGTTTAAAAAAGGTAAAGTAGTTTAGTTCAAAGCGAATATTAAATGGTTTTTTTAGTTGGTATGGAGGGTAGACATAAAAAATGACCCATCAGCTCCGGCCCGCGCTAGTTTGTTGATTACTTATATGAATATATATACAAAGGACCGGCCTGAAGGAAATTTGAAAAAGGCTAGACCGAAAAATTGAGTCCGACCTGATTTATTTTATAAATCTAGCGAAAAGAAGATTTTTTTTAAATTTGAAAGTGAGGGCTACTCTACAATACACAACTTACTATGCGAAGTACCTTACTCTACCCCACGCTATACTACCTTACCCTTACTTACACCACCCTACCTTACAGAGACAATATCTACTCTCGATCGATAGTAACTTTATCATTATCACGTATGTACAAAAATACAATTTTTACGAACAACACCAATAGCTAACACGTTATATCATTCCTGAATTTTTCGTTTTGCTGGCCGTTTTGAGGTACTTGGTTGATCTACATCTATTTTTCGCTCCAATTTCTTTATCAAATACTCAAAGTAGTGTTCGTTTTTTCTCATCATTTTGTCAATCACAATAAATAAAGGTCGGTCTGAAAATTGCTTTCAAATAATTTTTAAAAACTTTTTTTTTAATTTTCAACCACTATTTGTATCGGCAATCGAGTTGGTCTGATCATAAACTAGTTGCTAATCTTAGGCCCGGACGATCCGGGCTGAACTAGCTGCTTATTTTAAGTCCGAACGGAACAAACCGTCACCCTAAGCTCTCAAATCGTATTATCTAACCAATTTTAGATAAAAAATAATTTTACTCTAACAATAAGTAAGCCCTTCTATAACTCACCCCTATGCCAAGTGAGCACTTTCAAACCCTTAGGGCTTTTCCATTTTTCCTTGTAAATTCCAAAATTTCTAGCATTGGAATCTTCATGTTCGTTAAAGCTTCTAGTGTATGGTCCATCCCAAAACTTTTTGAATTTTTGTGGATATTCATTCCAAGACTTTGCTTCTTTATCGTAGTATAGCACCTGAAAAACATTATTAAATAGACAAATGTAAATACAAGCCTACTCTACCCATAAGTAGAGTAATTTTTTAAAATATAAAACTCTTGCATAACGAAACTTTTTTATAACCAACAATTTTTACATGTTAAATCCCTGCGCAATACGTTATACAGAATTTTTACTGTGTTTCACTATTATAATTTAACTTTAAAAACTCACTTTCCCTGTAGAATAGTTGGCAACACTGTAATCACTCAACATGACCCATATTGAGTATGGTTCTTTCATTTTTATCACTGAATACTCTTCGTTTTTGGCGTTGTAAATTGTCATTGTAGATTTGACTTCTGAAAAACATAAAAAGATAATAGGTTATAACATAATGACTATTATATAGAATTGAAAAGGACCCACTAAGCCTGGGCCAGCTGCCATTTCTAGAGCCTGAGCTAGGACTAAAGCTGGCGCTAATTCCAGGGCTATAGGCTAGGGTTACTGCTGGGGTTGGGACTGAGGCCAGTAAGGCTCTGGGCTACGGCTCTGGGATAGGGTTCTGGGTTAAGACTTGGACTAAGACATGTGTAAAGGGCCGACCCAGCATATGAGAACAAAGTAAAAGATTGAGTCTGGCAGAACCTCATTACAAGTATACACCCTTACATCAAAACCGGCCCATATCAAGAGTTTACTGTACCTTGGTATTTCATACGTATTATACTATATACAACACTTACCACTAATATTGAACATGAATCCACTGTTCGGTATGATAAAAAAGTTAGTACTATTATAAAATCCAATCCTCTCAATTCTCTCATAAACAATCTCATTCAAACAATTTACAACAGTAACTCCTTTAGCATGAAACAGCACAAAATACTGTAAATTTTCAGCCGTTGAGTAATAACAATTGAAAGAATCAACATTTTCTCGGTAAATTTGGTACTCTTTTTGATCGTACGCGTTAAAAATAATACCGTTTTGGTGATTATAACCTGAACCATTGGATACTGTAGTTTTTCCTTTAAAAGCGGATTTGTGTAGAAGATTGGTGCTTTCTACATCATATATGTATACGGTGCTTATGCGGCGTTGTTGATGCTGAAAGTTGTGTTAAATGTAAGTATAAGGATAGGTACTATACAGTAAAAATTAAATTTATGTATATTATATGTTCCAAAATAAAAAAAAATTAAATCTTTTATTTTAAAATTAATTAAAAAGCTAAAAATTCAATTTTTGTTACCTAAAATATCAAGTTTCTTACCCAAATACTAATAATAGTCCCATTTTTAATTAACGCCATATGACCGACATCAAACTCAATTTTGATGTATCGATAGTAATCTAACCCAACATCCAAGCTCGATACAACAACATAATTTTTAAAATGAAGGGCAAACTTGTCCGTATCCAAGCAGAATACCAACTGCTTACTAATCACTAGTCCTATATTGTATACTCGGCGTGGTGCACTGAAAAAAATATTAACATAGGTTTTAAAGACAGTTTTCAAAATCTAGCATCGGCTATAGGTACCTACCCTACCCTATCCTGCCCTACCTTACCTTATCTTACCTTACCGTACCTTACCTAACTCTACCCTACCCTACTATACCTTACTTTACCCTACCCTTTCCCTACACTTCAGTACCCCACTCTACTTCACCTTACCCTATCGTATCCTATATATAACGGAATTTTTTATCCTATATTTACTATAGTACTTTCCCTAGCTACCCTTGCCTCTATTTGGCTCAACTCTGACCACTCTCCTCAACCGACCAACCCTGACTACTTTAATAGTGCTAAAACTTACTCATAAAAAGCATGTGCCCAATATTCATTCGGTAGTTTATAAATCTTGTTTTTTATACACAAATCTTTGTAGAAAGGATCCAAAAGTTCAGCGAAGTATTTACTGGCAAACACTAATGACTCCAAGGTCTTTGGATTGTCGTAAAGGAGAAGATCTATAATTTGATTCCATACCTGTAAACATTGTTTTAATAAGTTAAGTTTTAATAGTTAAAGTTCGAAAACAATATTGTTTTTGACTACGTTCTAGTTAATCGTCAAGCCTTACAAAGGCTATTTCACAAAATTATCTACGGCTATATTACCAAATTTTCAAAAATCAAAACTTAAAATTTAAAAAAACTCAAACTTACATCTCTTCCTACTAATTTAAAGCTTTCAGAAACCATTTATATTATTTACATATTATAATTTAAAAAATTCTTTTAAAGCAAGTAAACAAAAAGAAATTATAAGCTATGTAAGCTCACGAGCCATTTCATTCTTCTTTTTTCCTCAAAAAATAAGAATATTTTTTAGCGCGCTTTGTAACTATTCACTGCTATTGATTGTTTCGAACGTCTTTTAAAGTATGATTGACTTCGTTAAACAAGATGACACGCTACTAAAGTGACTATAGAAAGTAACATTTATAAGTTTATTCACAAGTATTTTTAAGTATAAGAGTTTAAAGTAATCTACACAAAGTAAAAAACTAGGTAAGTATAATATATGATATAAAAATGGCAAGATATGAAAAAGTACATAAAAGCTTGGCAATAAAAAAGTAAGATATACCAAGTTAAATGGTTCTAGACAGGTACATGTGTACAAAAATCAATGTCAATACCTACTTTAGAATGAAAAAGTTTCAATATTTACTATAACTTTAAAAAAATTTTAATACCTACTATAACATACAAAACACAAAACCAGTATCAATCATGACTACAGCAATACAAAAAAGTATCAATACTTGTAATGTAACACACCCATACAATACCAGTAGTAGTCTCAATTCAGTACCATTATCTTACCAACAACCATTACCTATATCAACATCCCCCTACTCAGTCTTTTCCCTCTTCGACGGACCGAAGATCAAGTTTTTGACGAAAAGACCAACAAAAAGTAAAACAACAATCAGAATGTTGAGCAAGACTAGAGCCACAAAGAAGACGTCAATGTTGTAGTACTGGATGATGTTCATGTGGCGTCCAGCCAGCTCGAGATGCTCGTGAACGTCATATTGAGCTGCAAATTCGGCCGTTTTGATAATTCTCTCTTCCGGTGAGTATGGCTTGTTCTTGATGATTTTGCTCAGTTCTTGAGCTTTTTGCTTGTAGCTGAAAAATTAAATTTTAAAATTTCAAATTTTTTTTAAATTTTAAATTTTTTTGCGGTTAAAGCCCTATCACTCGAGCCCACATGTGCAAGTCCGGTCCAGGGAAAGACCTAATGGGCCTATCAGGTCTAGCCATATCGCCTCTTTTCAAACAATCATTGCCCTTTACTACCTCTTATCCTCCATGAACTCCCTCAACGTCTTGACGATAGAATCCTTCTTCAGAAGATCATCCCTTTCCAAAATCAAAGCTGACCCTTTAGACTTGATCATTCCAGCATTCCTATTCTGATCTCCAAACAATGGAATGCAGATCATTGGGATTCCAGCATAAGTGGCTTCAGTAATCGAGTTCATACCTCCATGAGTAATGAAGACCAAGGCCTTTTCGTGTGAGATGATCTCTCTTTGTGGCAGCCATTTGCCGGTGTGAACGTTCGAGTACTTGGCAGCAATGTTCTCGGTCTCATTTTCGTATTTCCAGATGAACTGAAACAAGGTAATATAAGTGTAGGTTAAAACTGTAATTGTTTTACACTTTTTGCAAGTAATATCTTTCGTTGTAAGACCTAAGCTGAGCCCCATGAGGCCTTCGTTTGACTCTATCCCCCATTTAGGCCTACAACATAAAAATCCTGTACATCAAGAAAAAAATCTATTTTCGTATTTTATTTATCATACAGCCTATCGTATCTATCATACCTTCGCTCTTATCACTCCAAACTCAACAACAAATTTTAAAATATTATAATATGTTCACATGCCTATTCTTATCACTTCATCTGTGATGAATGAAGTTAATCACGTTTCCTGATAGCAATTCGCAAACATTTTTTTGAGAAAAACATCTGCCTTATCTTATTTTACGTTTCATTGATTTTTGACTAATTTTGGAAGTTTTTGAGTAAATGTGATTAGGTAGGGTTGTTGTTGAAAGTTTATTTTTAAATTATGTTTTTTACACAAGAACTTTAAAATTCATTTAAAAAACAAAAAAATTTTTTAAATTGTAAAATCCACCCCAAAAAATCTTAAAAAATACCCCGCGCAAATACCCTAAAAATCAAACTCCATGCCACTCTTCAACTAAAAAACTCAAAATCCGCCCCTTCATAAAAAATACCCTGCGCAAAAAAGCAAAAATCAACGTCCATGCCGTTTCCAACTAAAAATTCGAAATCTACCCCTCATAAAAAATACATCGCCAAAAAAAACTAAAAATCAAACTCCAAGCCCCTCCTCAACTAAAAAACTCAAAATTCCTACCTGAACATCAGGGAACTCGTTGAAAGCCTCCAAAATGTTATTTTTCATCTCCCGAGGCATCCAAGCACTCTGAGCCACAGATCCAAATGACATGTAAACCACACCTTTCTTTGCTTTTTGGAAAATCTGCTGATATTTGGGCTCCAAAGCATTGATCTTGGACAAAGCCTTCTTCATTCCGAAGCCTCCAATGTTAACATATTTGTGAGAGATTGGGCGTGGGAAGTCCACGTACTCATCGGTGTTGACCCAGATGAAGGAGCTGTTGGCGATTAGGTCCTAGAATGAGGTCAGATGAGCTTACAATTAGGGGTAAAAATAGAGGTTAAATTAAATTTCTTGAATTTCAAAAAAGTTTAATTTTGAAAAAAATGTTTTTTAAATTTAGTCTTTCTTATCCATGTTATAGTAGCCTTACAGTTATTTTGACTCGAACATAGCTTTTAAAAACAATTTTTTTACCTATATTTTCTTACATTATATCAAAGCCCATCTTTAGACTTCTCTTTCACGCCAGTTTTTAAAAAATAGTCCAAATAACGACTCTAAAAGCCAACGCCAGCCCTTCCAATGCCAAGATCAGCCTTATAGTCCAGATAAACTACATTTTTTATCATTATTTTCCTTTTCTTCCTTCAAAAATCAACCTTATAATTATATAAAGCAACTTTTTATCCCTCCTACAAAGCCCCAAAAACCATCATAATATCCCCATAGTCCAGTGAAACTAGCCACTATAGTCCAATCAAATTACTTTGTAGTCCAAATTCTCCGCAAAAACCTTGTAAGCTTCAGCGGTCGTGCCCAAGAAACTTGGGAAGACGACTTTGTCGCCCATAACAAATCCAAAAATGTCCTTCGCACGACTAACAATGCCATGCCCCATGCTCGGCATAAACAGTCCAGGCACGAAACTGACGGCCGGTGGAACGCCCAAAACCGACATGAATTGAAGTGGAACGGCCGATCCGAACGCTGTGATCCATTTCTCGATTCCAACGTATTTAAAAAGTCCTAGGCCACAAACATCAAACCATTCGCCGATTCCAACATCAAAATGTTCGCCTTTCAACTCATGGATAACATCCTTGTTGTTGTAAAGCTCTAAGCAAGCGTCGCGGAACATTCGACCCATCATTCCCATGTCCTAAATGAGTAAAAGCGTCAGATTGTTACCTAAAGGTGAAAGACAACAAAAATAGCAAAATGTTACCTAAAACTTGTCAAAAAAAGAACAAAGGTAGTTAATAATAATCAAAACTTCATGAAAATCAAAGAAATTCGATCAAAATCAAGACAAAACTAGCTAAAACTAAACCAAAAACAACGAAACAATCAAATATCAAGCCTATATCAAGCTAGACACAAGGTAATTCCACAATCTAAACCATCTTACACCAGTTTGTTCCGACGTCCACATATCCTTCATCTTGCTGCCCACAGCAGCGATGGAAGTTTTTACTGGGACTTCAATAAGCCGAACTTTTTTGTTCGTATGTCCAGCAAAAGTAATGTTTCCATCAATAATTGTTTGAACAACTACCTAAACAACAACAAAATTTATTAAAATACAGAACTTTAGATAAGGAATGGCTTGAAACAAGTTTTTTACTAATTTTAGGTAAAATCCAAGATAAAACAGTTTTTCATAAATCAAAAGTTAACAATAGGTAATAAAATAGAAAACAAATACCTAAAATATTAAAAATACAAAGAAAAACATCAAAAATACCTAAAACAACATAAGACTTCAACTTACAACATCATGACCAGCTCCAGCGATCTCATCAGCCAGTTTCCCCATGAACAAAGTGTGGCTACCTCCAAATTTGGGATTGTAGACCAGAAACTTCAGCGCTGATCCATTTGAAACAACAAAAGTGAATAAAAATAGCAATAACAAGTTCATTTTTAGTCGAATGAACTGATTTTCAGTAAAATAAAGGCAATATAAACTTAGATTAAGGTAAAACAAAGCCTTTTTAGATTTTTTGAGTCAGTATGAAGTTAGAATAAATATTACTATAGGTTTGAAAAGCTGTAGAAGAATATACAAGCCTTTATCTGGCTATAGCAATGATAATATAGACCTCTCTTGCTTTTTCTTCAGGAAATTCAGAGTTTTAGAGTTGTTACTTCAATTTACTTTTTGAAAAAAGTTTTTTGAGAAGAAACTCCGCCTCGTTTGGTCAACAAAAAATCTCCAGGCAATGAGATAAAGAAAGATGACCTCTAATGGGAAAGAAATATCGAACTCTAATGGAAAAGAACGATCACTTTTATAGGAAGGCCGAGAAAATGTGTGTTGTGATTGGTTTCTGCTTTATGTTCAAGTTCGTAAACTGTGCTCACAACTTTTCAGACACCTTTTTGAAAATTTCTATTTCGAAAAGCGCAAGCCCAAAAAAAAAAAGTGTTTGTAACAACAAGTTAAATTAGTTGTAACAACAAGTTATAAAGTAGGTTCGAAAAATATGTTTTAACATTGTTAAACAAGGTGGAAAATGGTTAGAAACGCTGTTTTACAAAAAAAGTACAGCAGAAAAGTTCTTGCGATCGTGTTTTGTAAACAATGTTCTTGCCATTTTTTGCACTGATCAATAAATGAAAGAACTCCGGATACGAAAAATCGCTACAACAAACGATTTTCCAATCCCTTTGCGATTCGTTATATTGGGAGTTCACTGTACGTAGTTCCAAATCCTAATCAGACAAAGACTATATTTGTCAAAAAAAAGTAAGCTGTTATCTTCTTAAAGTTTTACAGTTATTTGTACGCCTCAAAGAAGTCATCGTTAATATATGGTACGTGCAGTTTTAAACTTATTATATTTTTTTTAATTTTAAGGGTTTAGCAAGGAACGCCATTTTAAGCAATACGAGCCCTTGCAGTGGCATTGTATGTCTTTATTTTTTTTGAAATTTTTAATTTTTCTGTTTTCAATTTGTGGTTTGAAAATTTTTGAAATCTTGAAATCGTTAAAATTTCATTTTTTGTGTAGTTGCCCTAAAAATCGCCTCCAAAACATACTTTATAATCCAAATTGTCATCGAAAACCTTGTAGGCTTCTGCAATTTTTCCCCAGAATTTTGGGTAGAATAATCTTTCTTCGAAAACATATCCAAATTGGTCTTTGGCTCTGGCAAAGAAAGATCTGTCCTCAACTCCACCAAATACTCCAGGGACAAAACTGACTGATGGTGGTACACCCATGTGGGACATGAACGGTGGTGGTACTGATGTGCCATACGCTGTGATGTATTTTTGTAGCCCAATGTACTTGAATAGGCCTACTCCACAAATATCGAACCAGCCACTAATACCTAAGTCAAAATGCTCGCCTTTTAGCTCGTTGATGACATCTTTGTTATTGTAGAGCTCTACACACGCATCGTGGAAGATTTGTCCCATTACGCCGATTTGCTAAAAGTTAGAGTTGATTTTAGATCCAGAAGCTTATGATCTACAAAATACATTATAGCATCGTGTCTTGCAAGATTTACTAGATTATACACTATAATAGTAGAAATTCAAATTACAATTTCAAAAGCCTTACCTTAAAATTATCCTCAATCCAAGTGTTTTTCATGATGCTCGCAAGTTCATCCATGGAAGCCTTGACCATGACTTCAATCAGTCGAACCTTCGTGTTCTTGTGAACAGAAAAGGATACATTTTTTGCTATTATTGGTTGAACAACAACCTAAAACCATTTAAAAATCATCACGTGTATCCCAAAAACGCTACAGAAGCATGTATGATTCTTTCAGCTTCTTTAATGTATCAAAATCAACCAAAAAATGAAAAAATAATAGGCAAATTGCGCTAAAAAACAAAATCTTACCACTTCATGTCCAGCTCCAGCAATTTCATTGGCTATTTTGCCCATAAACAGGGTGTGGCTACCTCCAAATTGCGGATTGAACACTAGAAATTTTAGCGAATATCCATAGTTAATGGTAGAACAAAATAAAAGTAACAAGAATAAGTTCATTTTAGTAGAACAGTTTATTTAAAAGACTTCAGTAGTGTCCTGGTTTGAGTAAATTTAGTAGAAACAGTCCTTTAAATCTCAGTCCAGTCTTTTTTAGTCCAAATACGTCTCAAAATAAGCCAATATCTTGACCTTGACCAAAACAATAGGTATATCTACTATACCAATTTAGTTAACAATAGGTACAGCTATCAGTTGTTAACAATGAAGTTGTGCTTGTTCACAATAAAATAACCTTATCAACCTTGTTTACAAACACAGTTTATCTCTCCTATTTGAGTTGTCCTTATATAGTTATCTATATAGAAGCGTGGTTTATATTTCATAGGGGGTTTGGCTACAAACATCAATATACAAAACAGTCAATTGCATTATGAAAAAGGAAGTCTTGCTTGTTTTCCCTATCATTGATCACATATCACGCACTACCCACGAACCAAATACAAAAAAAATACAAAGTGACCATATTAAGTTTTCATAATTTAAATTCGTATTTTAGAAACGATCGAAATTGTAACTAACGTATTTTGTAGCAATAGTAAAATTACAGTAAAATTAAAATTTTTTATTGCAATTTTTTATCGAATCACTTGGCCCTATCCTTTCCTTGAACAATTGTAACTTACCCTAAAACTCCAGCTTCCTCCAAAAACTTGATAAGCTTCGGCCGGCTTGTCCTGCAGAGAAGGGATTACAACCCAATCTACCATCAAATATCCAAAAATATCCTTCGCACGACCCCAGAACGACCTTTCAGCTTGTCCACTCAAAATTCCAGGCACAAAACTGATAGCTGATGGTACTCCCAACGTTCCCATCAGTTCAGCTGGCAATGTTGGTCCAGAAGCTGAGATATATCTTTCGATTCCTAAATGCTTGAAGAAGCCGTAGCCACAAGAGTCGATCCATTCTGTTAGGCCTAGGTCAAAGTTTTTTGATTTCAAAGTTGTCATCAGGGTTTTGTTGTTGTAGAGGTCTACGCAAGCGGCGTGGAATACTCTTCCAGTACGGGCAAAGTCCTGAAAATTTGAAAATTGATGCTGAATTTGATTAGAAAGTGTTTTTCTCTGAATGCTCGTTTACCCTATATAGGTGTTGTTCTAACACCAGAGGAATAGTTAAAGGATCATCTCCCTTGATAAAAATCCAAACTAAAAAATAAGAAACCTACCGTAGAATCCTTCTTTTTGGTCCAAACATCGCCAATGTTGTGTTTTATTGCCGACATCATAGAAACCGACACTTCAGCTTTGACAATTTCAATATTCTTATGTGATATCGGGGCATCAGGGTTTTCATCGAGTAGGGATTGTATCATCACCTTTAAAAATTAAATTCCTTACTTTCTTAATATCTCAAATAAAGCGCTATGGTCAGTGCTTGAAGGGCTGTTTTTGACTAAAAAGAGAGAGAAGAGTGAGGGAGCAAAACTAAGAAAGAGGAGGTGGGGAGGGGGGGGGGACACATTTTTGATCCAAAAATCAACAGAGAATTAGTACCCACAACTTTTTTTCTAGAACAGGGTAAGGTAGGGTAGGATAAAGTAGGGGCAAGCCCATTGCCATGATTATAGCCTAAAACCTACAATGTTATGCCCTTGATCAGCTAAAATCAATGCCAACTTGTTCATGAACAACGAATGACTTCCTCCAAATTGTGGATTGTTAACAAGAATATTGAATCCAAATCCATGGCCAACAAAACAGAAAAACAATAAAATCAAAAAATTGTAGTTCATGGTTGTTTTTAACTAAGAAGCTTGTTGTTAAAAACTTCGCTAAATTTTCGTTGTTAACAACAAAAACAAGGTTAACTTTTAGTTTTCCCCTGTAAAAATCGATTTTCAATTTAAAAACCAATGTTACAGTCAAAATGTGAAGAAAAATACAAAATTTAGGCCGAAATCAAAGACACGTTAGTCTGTTGAACCTTACAAGTTGACACGCACAAATTTACAAAAAAATTTAATGAAGAAGCATTGCATTTTCTTCAAACTATAAACTATACGCGACAAAACCAGCAAATCGCGATTGATAACAGACTTATAAAGCAATGTACCTTGCTTTTCGTATTTAAAACTATTTTTTAGCTTATAACATCAATAACGATTGAAGCTTTCTACAACATACAACTTCATTTCGTTTCTTTTTAACTATTTTTAAGTAAAAAATACTCAAAACAATATTACAATAAAAGTACGGTAACCTTGAAAGTAAAAAATAAAATTTAAAATGTTTTTCTAGCTACCAAAATATCTACTCTATAGCGATCCAAAATTTCAACTATTTTTTTAAAAAAATTATGATAAAAAACAATAGATCACGTTCAACTCCCCTAAATATACTACAACATCACAAAAACCCACCTTATACCCCAACTTTTCATCAAAAATCCTATATGCTTCTGAAGTCGTTCCTGCCAACCCTTTATACACAACATGTTCATCATACAAGAAGTTGGCAGCTCTTTTAAGCCTAGAACTGAGTAATCTTCCAGTGTCGCCTTCGAATAAGCCTGGAATAAAACTCGAAGCCGGCAAGCCAAAAGTTGACAGAAATTGAGGGTTTATGGCTGTCCCAAACACCGTTATCCATTTCAGTATTCCAATATATTTAAACAATCCTAGACCACACACATTAATCCATTCGGCAATCGCTAGGTCAAACTTTTGATTCTTTAGGTCATGGATAACATCATCGTTGTTGTACAAGTCTTTGCAAGAATCTCGGAATACTTTTCCTACTTTTGAGAGATGCTAAAATGATAAATATGTTCAACAAGAGTTTTAAAACGCCATTACTTTGACCACTCCTTTACTTGTAATGAAAAAATGTCATAACAAAGCCACTTTTACATATTATACTAGGCTCAAAACCAAAATTTTACCTCAAAAAAGGTGATAGAAGACAAAAATAACAACTCACATCAGATGAATAAACCTTTGTCCAAACACTGTTCATATTGTTATAAAACTGTACCATTGTTGGAGTCACTGGAACTTCAATAAGCTTCACATTACTGTTCGAATGGCCGGAAAAAGTAATGTTTTCGTTAAGAATTAACTGTACTACTACCTGAAACAACATTGTAATACAGTCAAAAAAATAAAGTGAATTCGCATTCACATAATTTTTATCTAAATTAACTCAAAATGTCCCTAAAATCGACAAAACAGATTTGGCACCAGCAATGATACAATAATATCGCAAGAAATTCAAACATAACTTTTATAATAGAAAAAGTATAAAAACGACACATTCCATGCATAATGCATATAGTCGTAGCCCAATGCCTGCAAAATTTCAGCTAAACCCATCTGTCAGAAATCAAGTCACAGCCTTTTTCCTTACACCACCACTAACGTCTACTATAAGATAAGTAAATCTCTGAAAAACAAAGAAAATAAAAGAAAACGCCAAAACAACATATACAATCTAAACTTACAACTTCATGGCCTTTTTCAGCAAGTTCATCAGCTATTTTACCCATCAGTAACACATGACTACCTCCAATTTTCGGATTGAACATCAGAAATCGTAGTGAATATCCACTGTCAACGCAAAACGCTAATATAATTAATAAAAGTAAATTCATTTTCCCTTTGATTTTATAAAATATAGTTAAAGATTGAATTCAAGTGCTATAATTCCAACTTTGGTGTTACTTTAAGCCGAATTTTCTAGACAAGAGATCGCTGATAAGAAGAAAAAAGTAAAATATTTTGAACAATTGGAACTAAAAACTAAAAGATTATCAAAATCTTAAAACTAATAAATTTTAAAGTATATTTCTCTAATATTAGTATACGATTGAATTTACCTGAAAAATAAAATAAATAAAAATAGGAACACATGACACAAAAAGTCGTTTTGCACTTTTGACAGAAAAACTTCTAGAAATTGTGTCATTTTAGAAGTATTATACGTTGTTGTGGATAGTTCATTCTTAAAATCTGTCTATCATTTAATGCTTCTCTTTTAATATTTTTATTGTTTATATTAAAATGTCATGTCCTCATTAATATATTATTACTTATTGTATAAATACTTGAAATGTGAAATTAATAAGTAAAGTTATTTGGTGCAACAAAAGATGAAGACATTCCATTGCAATTGGAAGACGGTGGAACGAAGGGTTGAGAAGACAGGTTCGAATTGTAAAGGAAGTTTTGAGATAGACAACTGTGAACATAATTCATATTTTGCAATTATATTGGTTTTGAGCACAATAAACAGCATTGTGAATTGGCATAGAAACATTTAGGGTCTGATTGTACAAAAAATTGCCACTTGGAGCCCACGCAGTCGCGTTAGCACTAGTGGGAACATAGAAAGAAGTACAATTTTGTGGTTGACAATTGACAGTATTCATATTAGTAGTAGTAATCATGTTAGAGTTGTTGATGCCATAAGATCCGTTGTTGTAGTAATTGTAGTTCGATGCATTTGCAGTGTTCGTTACAACGTTCAATCCGAAGTTTGGATTCTGGAACTGAGTATTCATAGGAGTCTGACACCATTGTTGGGCCACTTCTGTAGAGCAGCGATTGCTGTAGTCGACTGAGTTGTCGGAATGATAACATGAATCAAAAGAGCGTCTGTCATCTTTCGTGGTTCGTTAGTCGACGTTATCTAATTATTAAATTTTCCAACATTCTGTTACTAAACATTATTTATCACAATGGACTGTAGCAAACTGCATATAAGTACTAACTTTAAACTACTGTAAGTTTCTTTCTAAACCACTGTAAATGTTTACCTTTGCAGCCATTCTCTTTCTAGTCTTGACTGCTTTTTCTTCCGGAGCCTTCGTCTTTTTGCAAATTTCGTCGAATTTAGCCTTGAATCCTGGTGTTTTTACATCGATGTCCGCCGCTATCGTGTAGCTGCTTCGACGAAGGTAGTCGGTGTGATTCGGATCAGATCCGTACTCCAGCAGTACCGCGGCTACATTCAGAAATTTGTTCTCTACTTCTGTCTGTAGCGCAATTTGATGCTAAAATTAAAAATTTACTTACATTTCAACATTTAACACAAAACCGCGTGAAAACCATGACCTAGTTCCAATATAGTATATTTAAAAGTTAGCTTTTAAGATCGAAATTTTGTACAAGTAATGTTATAAGAAACTATCATAGAAGACGTTCAAATCCTTACCATATAATCGCATCTCGCTGGCAACAACACGTTTTTCTTAAGAATTTTTATGCTTTTCGCCGTGTCCAGAATCCTCTTCACACAATCGACATTTCCTCCAGCAGCAGCCCAGTGAAGAGCAGTCCAACCAGCTCTCTCCATTTCTCTGTTGGCAATTCCACCAACATTAAACCCGTTCTTGTGAGCCAATCTCATCAAGCTCTCCACCAGATCTGACATGCCCCAGCAGGCAGCCAAAGTCATTGCACTTTGGGGATAAGGGGCTGGTGTGGCAATGTGGAACAAGGCTAATGCATCCACTCGGGTAAGGATGTGATTGGCCAAGGTTGTGTTGTTGGCCTCGATACATTCATGAAGAACGGTGAAGCCTTTTTTAGCCTGATGTGCCGTGACTTTAGCTCCTTGTGGCAGTAGACAGCTTATGGCAATTTTATTGCGATGGCATGCTGCGGCCAAGTCAAGTGGAGTTTTACCTAAAATTGTTTAAGGTTTAAAAGGGCATACAAAATGTTTTGAAAGTTAAAATTGTTAACAAGTTTTTTTACATTGCAACTAAATTTCCCCAAAAATGATTAACACTTACCCATTTTGTTGACATGGTTAACGTCAATGCCAAGTTGAATCAAACAGTTGATGGCCTTAATGCAAGATTCTTCTGAATAGTTTGAGAAGTGGCATAACGCGTGAATAGCATTTTCATTATGAAGAGTAGAGTAGCCTTTTAAAAACTCGTTGGCACTTGGGTCCAGCGTGAAGTTGTTGCACAACTGATGTACATATGACTCAAATACTCGTTTTTCATTTGTTGCGATTTTTACTGTTCCACTTTCCAATGCAACCTGAAAAATGTCGAATCAAAAAAAGTAAACAATTAGATTTTTTTAAAAAATCAGTAAATATATTTCAATTTAAAAAGTATTGATTTTTAAAACTTTTGAAAATCAGGTACAAAATATTAATAAAACTTCAAGACTAACCTGGACATTCTCCATGTTGTTCTTTCTCTTGATAGTGCCATATTTATATATTGCGCCTTGACTTGCATACAGTAATCCACCAAACAAGGCAGGCAAAACAGCTCCACAAAATAAGGCAATTATGATATAGCTAACATAACCTTCTTTAGGCTTCAGTACTGCTTTCAACTCTTGGGGCTCAAAGTGACTTGGGAAGACAGGATCAATCATCATAGCAATTACATCGTTCAGGGTCAAACTGTAGTCGTTTCCATTCACTGTAGCTACCAACATGGCTTCCCATTCAGTAGTAACGTCATCTAAAGTCAATTACAATATATAGTTTGACACCAAATCACAATAATTTTAGTAAAAATAAAAAAAAATATTGATTAAAACCACAAACTGTTACCTTTTGTTCTATTTGTGCCGTGAGTAACATCGTAGAACAGTTCAGTGCCATCAGGCAACGTTGCCACTTTTAACTGCACCTCAGTGTGCTCCTGAATCTCATTAATCAATTCTCCAAGATGCACTTTTAAAGCTTTCAATGTGACAAGTTTATTTACTGTTACTGTGCCAATCAGTTTGTACTCTTCCGACACGTTAGTTATATCGCTAATAGGGTCTTCTAGCTTCAGAATTCCCCAGTTTGGTAACGCTCTTTCATCAAGAATCTCGCATCGTCTGCCGTACGTTCCTTTCGGACATTCGCATGCAATACCGTTTAGGGTATCATGGCATTTACCATTGTTTTGGCATGGCACTTGACGTTGGGAGCAAGATGGAGCTTTCTTTATTTCGCACAATCGACCGGTAAAGCCATGTTGACAGTGGCATGTGAAGTTTCTAAAAGTTCAAGTTGCAATGGTTATACGGTTTTTTAGTTTCCTGTGGTGGCACAATATAAGTTATATGTTTTTAGATATAAATGTTACTAATGGTATCATCATAGAAAAGTAAAAAGTTTTGTCGCTAACTTATATTGGTTTTTATAATAAAAAGCGACAGAACTTTTTTTATCTGCTTAGTGGAGATGTAGTACAATACTTTATGCATAAGTAAAGTGAGCTTGCTTAATCAAAATTACATTAATTAAAAATTACTTGAAATCCTCCGAAGGCTCACAGATTCCCATACCACACAAGAACTTATTGATCTTACAAGGATTGAAGCCTTGATTATAAGTTCGACTCGCATATCCAGCGCCAACTAAAGTCAATAAAACAATAACTGTTTTGAAGTCCATCATTGGTTTATAACAGGTTAGTTGACAAACGAAAGAATGAATTAATCGGCAAAAGAGCCCTCATTTATAGAACTTGGGATTTGTGCGCATTAGCTATTGTCTGCATGTTACACTCGGAAATTTGTGGAATTTAGTGCGCGTTCAAAGTTTATCAATTGAGGATTTAAATTTTATCATGGATGCAATCAAAGGTAACCTAACGTATGTTTTTTAAAATTTCTTTTTCTAAAATTAATAAGGAGGTGCAGTACCGGTGATTTTGGGAAGAAACGGTAACAGTAAAGTGACCTTCATTAATGTTTTCTTAACTTATTAGTAATACAACGTTACATTTGTTTTTTTATGATATCTGTTCATGTTCACGTCGGGATCACAGTTAGAAATATTACAGATGTTAGGAAGATAGCAGTAATCTGAAAATTAAAGTTCTAAATTTCTTTTTTATTTTTTTTGTAACTTCATAACAACTTTGGCCATGACCTTCAATTTAAAATAAAAAATGACCCTCCCCCCCCACCCCTTTTACACCACAAAAAAAAAATTCTACAGAACCCATTCATCATCAGAACCAAAAAACCGACTATAAATTCATTTTTAGCACCATAAAACAAATACAATTTTATTTTCAGTACCGTACCCATAAACTTTAAAACCTACTTTACATCACTATTAGTACTCCTCATGCCGCCCAAGTGTACCACCCTGTCGTTTCGTCTCAAGAACTTGGTACTGTTATAATCATCATTTGTCTCCGGAATCAGTTGAGATTTGGACCGTTTCATTCGCTCCGAACTCTTGATTCGATTGTAGATAAACACCCCCATAACCGATATTAACATGCCCAGAAAGTTCATCGGAGTAACCGGGTTTCGAAGATATACCAGTGATCTTATGATAACTGCAATTCGTTTGGCAGCATTCGAAATGGCATAGGATAGAGTCGTGAGTTGATGGATTAGGGTGAAGGCACATGGGTTTTGGATGAACGACAACACACCTGACATGAAGAGGTAGCCGATGAAGTGGGATAGGGGCTCTGTGACCTTCTGTAAGTAATGTAAGTTACAGTTAACTTTGAAGATACTATCACTTACCGAGTTGACAGGATCAGTAAAAGTCGACCATAATGCCAATCCATCTTTGTAGAACCAAAAAGGAATGAGCATGAAGCCAGCCAACTGACTGTTCAGCGACAGTAAGTTCACTGGGTGCATTCTGGTCTCTTCAAATACCTGGAATTTAATTTTGAAAAATTTGTTCAGTCTTTAACTTAGCCCTTTTAACTTGGAAAACCGAATCAATAATATAAAACAACAAAGAGTTATCTACAATATAAAGTATGTCAAACCTTTTTTAAACTAAAAAACGTTTAACATACCTTTTTAAAATGACATTCTTTTTTACAAAAAAATTACCTTTTTAGCCAAGACATTCAGACCAGCAAAAACAAAAGTGGAAAACAGTGATGAACATAGACCAGCCAGATTAAATTATAGTTCTGTTATTGATGCAATAAACACTCCAATAATGATTGGCAGTAATGACATGTATATTCGTAGAGTCTGCCTTTCGCCCAGAATGTAACGTGAGATTATCACCGTGAACACTGGCATCGTGGCTTTTACTGAAGTAACAAAAAGTTATTATAGACAAGATATAGTGGGTAAGATAAGGTAAGATAAAGTAAATAAAGATAGGGTAGAATAGGATAGAGTAAGATAGAATAGGGTAGGGTTGGATAGTATATATAGAACAATGTAGGGTAGTGTAGACGAAAGCGAGATAAAGTAAGATAAGGCTGAAGTAAATCAACGTTACAGCAAGGCTAAGGTAATAAAAGCCCCACCACCTTATCCTTACCTGTTTGAGCATAAAAAACAGGCACTTTGAGTAATCCAAAGTAAGCAAACCCCACTGCCAGTGCTCGCCCAGCCGATATAGGAAAGATGGTCTTGAGAATATATGAACGTTTTGGTGTTATAGCTTCTATGTGTAGGTATGCCATCAATGGTATACTGTAGATGACATTGTTTACCAAACTTGACAATGCTATCGTTAAGGGAAATGGAAATTTCTAAAAGATATAAATATTAATGCCATAAAATTGACGACGTGCCAAGCTTCGTTTTGAAGCTTGGCACGTCGTTGAGCTGATTGGCGCCTTGTCTTTGTACTTATAATAACACTATCCCCCTTCTTTTTTGGCCTTTCTGAATCTAGAGTCCCGCTCTTCTTTCACCACCTTCTTCACCTTTTCTACAGCTTTGTCTGCTGGTGTCCTCCTAGTGTTCCTTCGTGTCTCTATCATATCTTCTTTACTTTCGGTGTCAGAATTATCGTCAATATCCATTTTCTCCTCCTCTTCTTCCTTAACAGCAACTTCTGTTTGTTTTTCTTTCTTTTCTGGCTTCTTTGTCGTTTTCGGTTCAGCTACACGACGTACTGCAGTTTCTTCTGTTCGTTTTAAAGCGACCTTCTTCTTGGGTTCTTGATATCCATTATCCGTCTTTGAATTTTGTGACAAATTCCTTGTAGAAACAGAAGACAAAGCACCTTCTTTTCGCTTCTTCTTGTTGACTTTAGCATCTTCCACTTTCTTGACTTTATTCACTGGAACGTACGGAGTGTTATCTAAAATTAAAAACGTTTATTTTTAAACTAAAGAAAAATAACACGGCGTTGCTTCAAAAAAATTCTTAAAATTGATGTATACGTTTAGCCAAAATCTAATTTTTTTCGATTATTATCTAAAATTCAAAAAAAAAATAAAAATTGTTACCTGAAATTTCAACTTCTTCATTCTCCTCTTCCTCAATTGGAATATCCTCATCAGCGTCCAGCACTTCTAGTGGTGCAAATTTGGCCAATTCTAAAGCATGATACCTCAGCACAGAAAGATGTGCGCCATTCAGGTCAATCCAATTAACTATCGAGACTTCCATACTTTCATACATTCGAAATAAACTTTCTGGACTCAAATCTCTATCAGATTGAAACCTCCTGACCAGTTCATCCATTTCAGAATAAACTCTTCCCTCGTTCATACAAAAATCGCATCTTTTTCTAATACTGTTTTGGCCGTGCTCAATATCTTCTTATATTTGAGTAATTCGCACGGTAAATCTGGGATCTTGACTATATCTTCCCCTCCGCCTAAACTTTCGTCTTCTGAACTTTCCAAAGTGTTCTGAAGCATAAATAAATTTAAAATGTATAAGACGAAGAACAAGTTTATAACGTTTTCTATAACAATTATTCTTTTCAACTGCCTAAAGTCGAAATAAAAACAAAAAAACTTACAAAAAACGTGAGATTACTTTTATTACTTGCTGAAGGTGTATCCATGAGTTAAACAGGTCAAAATTATTATTATTTACTTAACTGCCACAAGGTTAAAACCGAGAATTCTTTTTTCTTTCAACATTATAATGGGATCCCATAAATTAGCTGACAAGCGAGTCCAAAACAGATTTTTGTCCAAAATGGTCCCTTAAAATCGAGCGTATAAACAATATTTCGCAGTTCGAAAAAAATTGGGCGCGACTCGAAAACGCTAAAAATTTTAGCTTTTGTTTTATTTTCTAACAAGGCCTTAAAGATAAGTCACTTACAAGTATTTATAAGGATTTAAAGCAGTATTTTTTAATTAATTTGTAAGCTAGAACGTGTATCTACATTATAGTTGAGTTTTTATTATGACACGTAAGTTATTTTTGTTATTTTTATTGGTTTTTAGGTAAGATATTGAAGAAAAATGGAAGTATATGGGCTTTAATGATTTTTATCGAATTAGTAAGGGTTTCCTTGTGGTGAAAATATTGGAATTTTGATTAAACTTTTTATGGAGAAGCACATACAACTGATTATTTTGTTATAGATCGTTCTGATCGTCGTCTCGACGGGTATTCTCGCGAGACAACTGGTGTTGTTCTCGATCATGCCTCTTCAAACCCTCGTGATCCTTTTGTGCATTGTGTAATGTGTACAGAACGCAAATTGTACCACATGCCGTACTCGGTTTACGATAACTACATTCAAACCATGAACAAGAACAAAAAGAATGACATATTGAGAATGTACGAGGAGGCACTCGAGTTCGGCCACAATATAAAGTTTATGTATGAAGTCAAGGACAATATACGAGTGATTCAGAGCTTCGAGAAAGGCGGTGAGATTTTTATCGCGGATTGTAAGGACAAGATCAACTATTTTTCGTCGTTATCAGTTTTCAGTCCGCATTTGGACATGGTTTACAGCGAACGGTTCGGCAACGTTCCGATTACTGATTTGGTAGGTTTTTCTGATATGGATAACTTGAAAAGCTTCGTATTTAAATACTCAAAGCATTAAAACTCTCTGTTATTTAATAAAATATATTATACTCATTATTCCAGCGAAAGTTGGAAATTTTACCATCGCCAAACGTCGAGATTTTGTGTTCGTATAGGTTTAAATTGGTGGAAAAGAACGGACAGTTGGATGATACGGAAGATGTTGAGTTTGAATTGGCCGAAATTGCGGATAATCAAGAGGATATTGATCTGGGGCATTTGGCTTTGAATGCGGTAAGTGTTTTTGTTTTTATTTGGTTTTTAGGTAACAATTTATTGATAGAAAGTAGAAATACTTATGTTTTTGAAAGAATTGTTTAAAGGGTTTTCTTGGTAAAATACTTAAGCTTTGTTATTTAGGTAACACTTTTAAAAAATCCATTTTCAGGACTGGAACAAAGACAAAATGTTATCAAACGCACCAAAACTAAACTACGGGTATGGTGATGATTCCACGGACGAAGAGCCAGAATATGAGAATAAACACGATGAAACTTACAAGAAGATAAACGACTGTGTAGGCATAGTAACTGGATTGAACACAATTTATATTCCAGCACTGCCTTGTGATCCAGTTTTGTTCACAACATATAAACGGTTTCCAAACACTTACATTGGATGTAGGGTAACATGTAATGTAGTATGGTCGGATGTGTGCCATGCCTACTTTGCTGTGCGGCCGAAGATTAGTACTGGCACAATGTTTGATACCGTGATTTATCAGCGGCCAATAATTGGTTGTTTTAGTTATGTAAGTGGTAGGTTGATTAAGAGAAAACGTACTAGTGGTAAGGTGAGTTGTTGAAAAAGTGTCATTTGTTTTGGTAAAATAATTTTAAAACTTTTTTTGAGGTTATATTGTAGTAGGTCTTTTGAAGCTTTATGGGAGAATAATAAATGTTTGGAAAAAAAATTTTTTTTTCAGTTTGAAACCTTTGTCCGAACCGGCGAAGAGCTCAAAAACGGTTTCTATGATCATCCCTTCTTTGGCCTCATCTATGATCCACAAAACATCCTAGACCTGCATGCTCAAAAATACCAACCATCTCGAGGCCGTCTCGTCTACAAAGTGATTATCAACGACTTTTTTGGACTGGAAAACGAAATGCGGAGTGCAAGATCAATGGGAAGGATCACTAGATTTGATATTGTCAAGTTTGTCGGGGATGATCAAGTTTCGGACGAGATTCAGAAGACTAAAAAGTTGTCACCGAAGTATAAGGTAGGGATTATGTAGTCAGGACTAAGAACGTTTTTAATAATGTCTTTTAGAGTTTTAAAAGGATTTTGATTTTTTAAAACTGAAATATCAAAAAGTTGTTTTACTATACAGAGGAGTTTCAGAAGTTCTTCGGAACACTGATAAATGAAAAGACAGGCCGATTTTATTCGAATTTGCATCCAACATGTGCCTTTCATGTACTCAATACACATGGACATGCGTAAGCTGAAAAACTTTTTTTTGTCTTTTTATACTTTTGTGTCGGGGAGGGTAAAGCAGCAAGGTGGGGGAGGGGGAGAGGTAGGTGAAATACACATGAAGGCAGGGACGTCGTTTGGGGGCGGCAGGGGGGGCGGGCCGCCCCCCCCCCTCCAGAGCCGATCCGAAAAAAATTCCACAGGTAGGTACCTGTACGCGGAAAAACAAAAAAAAAGTTTTTTTGAAAAAATCGGTCCACAGGTAGCTGCTATCTGTGGACCAAAAAAAATTTTTCGACCTCCCCCCCCCCAGAGAAAAACCGTAGCGGCGTCCCTGCATGAAGGGATGCCCACTAGGCCCGGCCTAGGCCGAAGCGTATTTGAAAGGGACGGGTTCAATTGTATTGGTAAGGGGATAGACCTAAGTGGTCCCACTAGGCCCATCTTGAGCCGTCACGTTTGTGCTCACCAAGGCCCCAACGAGACACAACTTAGGTGAATTAATGATTTGACTCACAGTGGGGCCGACGCAAATTTGAAAGGGTTCAAGTTGGCAAACCTTGGCCTAAAGGTCGGTGTCTAAACTAAGATTTCGGACGTGTGCTGAGTCGAGAAATTGGGTCCGAACTTTTTACAGGTCTAGGGTAAACTGTCCTTCTGTTTTCTCTGTCCTTTTCTCTTTTAGTGGCCTTTATTATATGGTAATAAAAAATCAAATTTCAGGACAGGGTCGTACTTGGAAATAGAAGTTACGCAGCGAACGAAGCAAGATGTCATAATTAAACCCTACTTTGAAATCCATCCCGAGGATTACAAATATCATGGACTGAACCAAGATGTTACCTATCGACAGGATGAGAAGAAGTTTGTTTTCAAGGCCATGTATGTGAAACGGCATCGGTGCTTCAAAAGCGACTTCTTTGGATATGTTCCAATCACACATGGCACGCGGTAAGGGAGTGGTTTTTAATTTTTTTTTGGGGGGGGGGGGCTTCTTTTTGGGTAAAAAAATTTTTTTTCAAAATTATTAAATCTATTTTTCTTTCTTCAGCGACTTCAACTTCGATGATCTGCATACCTACACAATTAAAGCGGAAGAAAATACAAATGCCAATGCTCAAACTGTTCTGTGCAACGCTGAGGTGCTCAACCTTGATGATTATTAATCAAGGTGGTCAAAAAAGATGGGAATTGATTATTTATGTCAATTTTAATAGGTAAAATAGGCCAGTTTTTACTAAAAAAGTTTGTTTTTGTTAGAACAATTGAATTATGATGACATTTTTGGTAATAAGAAGACTAAATGAAGGAAAAGGGATTTAAAGGTCAGTGTAAGGACTGTAAAGGTCAGTATAAGGACTGTAAAGGTCAGTGCAATGACTGTAAAGGCCTGTACATTTTTCCGTCTTTTTTATAGTAATAACGCCTTTTTACTTTGAAATTTGTTTATATGTTATACTAATGCATCTTTTACTATATCACTGCATCTTTTACTATGTTAAATATTTGAAATTGTAAAATTTGTTTTGGTCTTTTATTAGAAATTTTGATAACTTTATGTTGAATATTTTTATTTTCTAAACGGGTACCCTTGTGAACTCATTGTTGAATTTTGAATAAACGTCGTGCTGTATAGAAAAATTGGGTTTTATTTGTAAAATTTTTTTTTGAAATTTGTTGGTGAAATTTTTTTTTATTTTGTTGGCGTATAATTTTTTCCTGAGTTTTTCTTGATGGAGAAGGACTTTTTTTGCTAGTTCTATTGATGAAAAAGAAATTTTTTTAATTCTTGTTGTTGGAAATGATTTTTTTATTTTTGTTAATGAAAAGTAACTGTTTTTGAGTTATTGTTGCTGAAAATCATCCTTTTTCAAATTTTTGTTGATAAATAATTTTTTTAAATTTTGTAGTGCAAAGGACCTTTTTTCAAACTGTTGTTGATAAAAATGGGGGTTTTTTTAAATTTTTATTTATAAAAACAATTCTTTGTTGCTAATTTTATTGGTGGAAAGTAACTTTTTTTTGTGTTTTCGTTAATGCAAAAAGGTTCTTTTAAGTTTGAATGATGGAAAAGGGCTTTTTTTGCTAATTTTATTGATAAAAGTAACTTTTTTGCTGATTTATTTCTTTTATTTTCATTTTTTATTCATTTTTTATAAAATTGATTTTTAAAAACGTTATTAGATAGTTCTTTAAAAGATATGAAATGACCAATAATCATGTTAAAACATTAACAACCACTCGAAACAGTAACAAAAACATTTTTTTCAAACACTAATTAAAACCCCATCCATTTTAAAGATATTGAGACCATTTGACTGTTTAAATTTGTTCGAAACAGAACGCTCAAAAAGTGTATTATCCGGTCACTCGCGTTCGTTTGAACTCCTACACCTGATCATGAAGGGGTCCGTTCTGAAGTCGGTTGATCAAACAAACCAGCTTGGGCTCAAAGTCAAGACCAGCACCGCCTCGCTTCACTGGCTACTAATAAGCTAAAGCCGTCTAGTATATAAAGGAAAAGTGAGTTGGTTAAGGTCATCAGTTGAAGGGGAAAGTCAAGTTAGGGTCACCAGTTAAAGGGGAAGTCTTCAGCTGGGGTTATCAGCTGGGGCTGAGGGTGTTAGCTGGGGGTAGAGTGATCAATTAAGTGAAAGTTAAGGGTTATAAGATTTTTTACCGTTTCATAATGATACAATGCCATTTTATGATGATATTTTATCATTTTTAATCATGCGCTATCATTTTATACTTAAATTTAAAAAATTTCAAAAAATTTTAAAATCCGTTCAACTTTTTCAGAATGAAAGCCATTCTAGCAGTATCCGCTCTGGCCTGTGCCATGGCCTTTCCCCAGCCACACCCACCACCAATGCCCCTTCCCGGCCCAAATGGTGGACCAGCTGGTGGCCCATTTTGGATTATCTACAAAGATCTGAACGAAACTCAACAAAAAGATCTGAATGAGATTCTGGAGAAGAACAAGGATTCTTCGAAGAAAGTTTTCAAGGAAGAATTGAACAAATTCAAGGCTACACTAAGCGACGATCTTCAGAATACATTGAAGGTTGAGAAAGAAAAGTTTGAAGGTTTTAAGAAGGAGATTGACTCCAAGGCTGATAAGATGAGCACTGATGCCAAGGCTTTGTTTGATCAGCTCAAGAAGATTGTTGAAGATGATTCGTTGAGCTTCAAGTGAGTTAATGTTAATGTAAAGGGAAGGAAAGGGAGTTGATATTAAGGCGTAGTAGAGCAAAGTTGGACTTGTTGTTAGCAGAGCAAGGGTGGGGTAATAACTAGGACAAGGGGGAGGTAAAAGGCAAAAAAAATTTTTTACCTGTCATTAATAGATCTAAAGGGGCTCACTCAACCGGGCTGGGCCAAAACTAATCTGAAAAAAGGTTGGGCTGAAACATTAGGACAGGCTTGACCTTTTTACACCAAATAATTTTAAACCCACTCTGATCTACAACAATATACTTCAAACCTTCAATAATGCCATTCTTTTCCAGAGAAGAATACGAAAAAGCCAAGGAACTAGTAAAGAAAGCTGACAAATCAGTTCTTGACGAGTTCCGCAAGAACCGTGTGCCTCTTCCCGGTACCCCACCACCACCACATTTACCACGAGGTGGACCATTGGGACACGTCTATGACAAGTTGACCAAAGAACAACAAACTCAAGTTGATCAACTCATGAAGGAAGGTCGTACTCAACCTAAAAAGGAAGCTAGAGCCAACATGGACAAGTTTATTGACAGTTTGAGTGAAGACTTGAAGAAGATTGTCAAGGAGGGTAAGGAGAGGCGCCAAGGCTTCAAGAAGAACATTGATGAGAAGGTGGCCAAGTTGAGTGAGGAGGCTCGGAAGGTGCACAAGGAAATGAGGGTGAGTATTTCAAAACTTATTTTAGGTATGGAAAAGTCGCTTTGAATTAAGATATTATGACAATATTGGGGTAAAAAAAGTCTTGTCGTTTTTTACTGTGAAATTCAATGCAAATTGACGACAAGACTTTTTTATCGCTGATTTTAATGTCTTTTTGTCATTTTTTTGGCTTTTTCTTGTTTAATTTGAAAAAATGGAATTAAAAATTTTTTTTTTAAATTTTAAAAACAATTTTTATAGGAAATCATGGAGAATGACACGATCACTTTCGAAGAAGATCACGAAAAGATGAAGGCTTTGGTCGATCGTACCGATAAGAAGATCCTGGACGAATTCAGAGAAGCCAGAATCCCAATTCCAGGCATGTTCCCACCCCCTGGAATGCTGCCCCCACCAGGAAAGTTGGGTCTGCCAGAAGTTATGCCGTCCCCAGCTCCACAAAACTGAATTCACAATGATTTAACTTATTAACTCTTGAACTTATCAAGTACTATACTATCATTATACTACTGTAATTGTCTGTACATTTGTGTTTTAACTAGGGTTGGTTAACTTAATTTATATTATTGAAGTAATAAAGTGATTTTGATACAATATTTTGGCTAGCCCTAGCCCAGAGCCCTACTCCAGAGCCCTACCCCAGAGCCCTAGCCCAGAGCCCTAGCCTAGAACCCTAGCCCAGAGCCCTAGCCCAGAGTCTTATTCCAGAGCTTTAGTTTAAAGTTCTAGCCCAGAGCTTTAGCCCAGAACCCTAAGACCAGTGTTGGGCCGGGTCCGGATTTTCAAAAATTGCAAAATTAAAAACGACTTTTAAGCTTATGATTTGAACTTTTAAAAAATAAATAACTTTTGTGAAGGTCCGTTTCGTACAAGTTCCTCGCTAAACATTTGGACCGGCCGGACCGAATCGGTCTTGCCGGTCCGGGCGATTCATTCCGGTAATAACTTGATAGCCAAAGACGGACCTTCACAAAAGTTATTTATTTTTTAAAAGTTCAAATCATAAGCTAAAAAGTTATTTTCAATTTTGCAAATTTTGAAAATCTGGACCGGACCGAACCCGGTCCGGCAAAACACTGCCTAAGACAAAGCCCCAGCCCAGAGCCATATCCCGGAAAAACAATTTTAAAAACCCTTCTTTATCAGTTTCTACCTATTACAACAATATGTACAATCAAAATTCAACTTTAAACACTATTGACTCTACTCCGTGTGTCTTCCGGCTCGTCCTCTTCCTTTATTACGAGATATGATTGTGTATTGTCGGCTGATTGGTACTGCAAAGCTCTTTTTTCTTTTATCATTTCCATATAAAACCGGTCGATAAGATAGTTTTTAGCATAGTAAACGATCTGCCAGAAATGACATTCTATCAATATGATTGTTAATGTAGGTAACAATACGAAAGAATTGGCCGACTTTTCATCCAGTACTTGTTTTAATGTCGTGATTCGAGTATAGTCTTCCATTATTTGTATTTTAGTCATTACTTCTGCTGTGGTTAATATCAAGTATGTTGAACATAGTACTCTGGTTAGTAGTACTATTACCTAAAATGTTATTTTGAGCAAAAAAAGGCAAAAATTTTAATTGATAAGTACTTTAATGCATCGTATGTTAATAAAAAAGTAGTACTTACTTTCCAGTAAAGCCACAATTTATAAAAATCCGGTCGATTTGTCTTATTTCCTACTACCAAAAGTAACGCGATAAAAAAGTTAAATGCAAATTCAGCATAGAACAAGTAGGTTCGGCCAATAATTATCATAAACAATAGATAAAATGAGTACCAAATGTCGAGAACACCAATGATTAGTGCTGCTTGCTGAAATTAAAAAGCTGTTTTTAAAATTTTTAAGTCAGTAGATGGCTAGAAAAGTGAAGACATAGTTAACTAATATAAGATACATTAGGATAAAACTATAAATAAGCTAAAATGATACGATAATAAGACTAATCTGTTGCTAGAGTAGATTTAGATTAAGATAGAGAAAGGCTAGAGCAGCGTTAGAACAAGAGTAGAATGGGGCTTAGATAAGACCAGAGTAGAAAAATGGTAGGGCTGAGGTAAGGCTAGAGTATAGATAAGAGAAGACTATAGCAAGGCTAGAGGTTAGAATTGTTAATAAAGGGCTAGAATAGAGCTAGAGTGCGGCTAAGAGACGATTGGAGTAAGATTAACAAAAAGCTACAGCAGAACTAACAAGAAAAGGTCCCCACATTGTAAGAAAGGACATGAGTAAGAAAGGTTGTAATGCTAAGAGAAGAATGGAGTAAGGCTAGCTTACGAGTAGTGTAAGGATAAGAGAAGACTTAATGGATGTTATGCCTAACGTACAACAAGTCTAGAACAAATAGTTAAAAAATAACTTACATGAACATGAAGAGGATTTGTGATGCATCCAAAAAAGCATGTGAACCACATGAGATCATTAAGTTCATCATTATCTTCTACATCCGAGAATAACCGTGGATGAAACATTTTACAAAAGTTTTAAAAAAATTTTTTAAAATATATTTAAAAGTGTATTATAGTAAAAATAAAAGTAAAAATATATTTAAAAATGTACAACGAAAAAGAAAGAGTAAGCAATGACACTGCAATAATAATTTAGTACACCGCTTCGAACGTCTAAAACACAAGTTATTAGATTGGGTATACCACCTGTTCGAAAACCGAAAAAAAGTTTCAAATTGTGATTTAAGTCAAGCAATTTAACTTGTTTTTCAAAGCTAAAAAACTTTATTAGCCACAAAAAATTACTTTTGCCAATTTTTTTTAAATAAAAAATGAAAATCTTAAAGTATATAAGGTTTAAAAGTAGCACGTTACACAAAAAATTCGTTATAAAAGAGTTTTACTATGAAGAAAAAACTTGTTGTTTCAAACAACTTTTTAATTGTTTGGTTATGTCTAGGTTCTTTGTCTTCTTCAAGACAACTGCAATTAATTAAAGCTCTTTAAAAACAAACAGAAACTTCTTTAAATTAAAAAAATAATTAAAATTTTCAATAAGTTTTTTTAAAAAAAGCTTTTTCTCGATTAAGATTTGCCCTACCTTGCAAAGTTTAAGTTCTACCCTATTCAAGCTCTATCTTTGCTTTAGTCAAGCCTTATTTCAGCATCTTAGCCCTACTCATACCTTACCTTTGTTAGCCTTGCTTAACAACTTTGTAAGTAAGCCGTATCTCAGCTCTACCCATGGCTTAATTTAATCCTACCGAATCCCTACCTTATTCCAATCTAAGCCTTATCTTTGCTCTACGTAAGCCCTACCTTGACCTTACTTAAACCCTATTTTAACTTCATCCAAGCCTTAGTTTAGTCTTATCAAAGCCCTTTCAGCTTTATGCAAGCTTTATTTGAGCAATACCCTCGTCAAATTTTCAGTATCTACTCTACATAAGACCAAAACGACCAACTTGCCGTCGACTTTAATTGTCTAGAAAATCTATTTTCGATACATTTTCAAAAAACATCAGTATTCACAATTTTATTGAGCAAATAGTCTTAAGGCCAATTAAATATACAAATTATATTACATTTCTCAATAAGGTAATGCCTCTTTTAAATAACGATAACCTTTGTACACCACGAATGAGAAGAAAACGTAGAAGAATGTGACCACGAAGAATGCGGTGCCAATCACAACTCTTTGGCCCGTAAAGAACTTGGCCGTATCTTTGAATCCAACATGGTAGTCCAGCCAATACCACGGACGGAACACGTTCAACGCACACCCAACAATGTAAATGAAATAGGCAAAGTTGATGGCTATCAGAACGGCCTGAAGAATTAAAATTTAAACTTAGAAAATTTTAGTTATAATAGAAGTTAACGTAGTAGAGAGAGAGGAAGGGGTAAAAGGGAGGGGATTAAGCACATCTTTTAAAAATAAATTTAAAAATTCGTAAGTCTATACGCTAGCCCAGCCCTAAATATTGCTTTTGGCACACTTTGGCTCAATCCTACCTACGCTAATCTTAACCTAAACTTAACTTTGCTACAGCCTAGCCATATTTTTTAACTTTTTTTGGATCAACCATGCCCTGATTCAAACCCACACTTATCCTAAGCCCTTAGCACTGTCTTACTTAAGCCTACATTTCCAAAATTAAAAAATCAAAAACTGAACAGTTGAATTCTGTTTCCTTTTTCTCTGAACTTATATTTTTGTGCAAGAAACGCTTATGGAAAAGGTCATATCTACTTATTGATAAATGACCAGTGAATATGAAAAGTGTACTCTTCAAATACACATTTATTAAATATAAAAGATCATAAAGTTGGATATTAAAAACTAAAAAATTTAAAATTAATAGTAAAATACGAGGTCTGTGCTTCGGTGATAAAAAGCAATTTAATTTTCTTCTTCACAAAATATTTTCTTTAAAAAAGCTTAGTATTGGTTAGATTTAGACCTGTAAAGCAACTAGACCCAATTTTTGACACGGTTTTTTCAAATGAGCTCAATCAGGACCATATAAATGATATAAATTCACTTCAATAATAAATGGGATGTGTCATATTGCTTTTGTGCCCTATACAACCAATAATTTAACAACTAAATTTTAAGTCCCAGGTTTGGTCTCGGCCCTCAGAACTACACGTGTCGGCCCGGTCAAGCCTAATGGGTTCTTTTTCAGGTCAACCCAAACACCCCGGCATTGCCAGTCAAAAGTTGTATCTAACCTTATAAGAAGATGACAATAAAAGTAAACTAAAAAGTCAACTTAATTTTAAAAAACTTACAGTCCAAACGAGGTAAGGCCAATATAATCCAGCTTTTTTCTTCATATTTCCGTATAACAGCAATAAGTTTACCACCAGCGACACTAATGGGAAGAATAATATCACAAATTTGCCATTGTAGAGCATTATCACCGAGTTGAGCAAAGTGAAAGCAATAGCTATCACGGCAATCAGGAATACGGCTTTCTAAAAGAGTCTATGTTAATAAAAAATTAGAAATTAATAATTTTTTGCCTTACCTTAGCATAGTCTACCTTACCCTATCCTACTCTACTCCACTTTACCCAACCCTATACTTAATATCAATTTTTTGAAACCTGAGCTCATAAACCTACATGAACATGGATTCTCAAGCCACAGATCTCCAAGTAACTCGTCTCACCCATGTTTTCCCGTGTCAATCTGAAACATTGATTTTATTGCTGAACACGCAACACACGCGGTTGATTCAACTATTTCTCACGAAAAAAACTCTTAATTAAGTTTGTTTAAAGTCTTATTTTAGTCAATTTGTACTACAAACTTTATGTATAACACAGGAAAAGGTAGGAGTTCAAGGTATCAGTAAAATTTCAGAAAAAGATTAGAAAAGCAAAGAACAATTGTAAATATATGTAGCCTTAGCCTTAGCTTTAGCTTTAGCCTTAGCCTTAGCCTTAGCCTTAGCCTTAGCCTTAGCCTTAGCCTTAGCCTTAGCCTTAGCCTTAGCCTTAGCCTTAGCCTTAGCCTTAGCCTCAGCCTTAGCCTTAACCTTAGCCTTAGCCTTAGCCTTAGCTTTAGCCTTAGCCTTAGCCTTAGCCTTAGCCTTAGCCTTAGCCTTAGCCTTAGCCTTAGTCTTAGCCTTAGCCTTAGCCTTAGATTTGTTTTAACTGTTGTCTTAGCTTTAACTTTCGTATTAGACCTAGTCAAAAACATTAAAAAATACCTACCCACCCGCCTTAAATTAAAAAAATTGAAAGATTAAATGTAGCAAACCCACACTGCAGACAAAAATTGATGCACTAGAATGGAAAAATTAGAACGAACATTACAACTAGAAACCTGAATCAGTAACATTTCCGTTTTGTTAGTTATTACTACAACTCGAAATCAGTGTAAAGTCTTATAAAAAGGTTTGGAAAGGAACAATGCGGTCATTTTCGGTAGCTTTTACAATTCAAAAAACTAATTTTTTACGTTTGATTAAAAACGGTCATCAACATAGGTGGTGCCAAAACTAGTGACTTTAGTCTGATTGATACAACGACGTAGAGAAAACCTATCCTATCCTTATGCAAGCTCCATTTTAACTCAAGTTTCGTCCTACTCTAGTTCTATCATATACATTTCGCCCTATCTTATACTACCATAGCTCTAACCTTGTCCTCTTCTTGTTTCTATAGCCTTATTCTAGCAAGAACAATAAGAAACATATCAGAGTTGACTTCGTCAAGAAAAAGTCCAGTTAGCAGGCCAAGAATAAGAGGATATAAAGAGTTTCGGAAGCCGATTGGAACAAATTAAGAAGAATTATTTGACCTAATCGTCTTCTTGAACTCACCATACCCTCAAATCCATTAGTATGGCAAACCCAAGAAGCGAACCTACATCAGTGGCTAAAATACTCTCAAATAGTGTGACTTTATTAAAAAAAAGGTTAACAGACTGTAAACTGTAACCTTAAAATCATCAAAAAAAGTTCAAAACATTAGGCGACAATAAGTTCACACATCGTATGACGTTCGTTTACTGACCGTCGTATTGCTTTTAAACGCCGGAAATTTCTCAAATTATTTGTAAATCAAAAGTACATTCACGCGTTAAATCGCTTCATTGTAACGTCGCTGAACTGATTGTATTTTATAAGCTTTAGGTATATATTATGGTAAGCGCGTATATATGTTTCACTCCTCCCAGGCTAGATTTAAAAAAAGGTGATTAGAACGGGTCAAAGTAGAGCAAATTTGAAAAGGGCCTGGCCGGGAACACGTAAGCCCAAGAGCTAGGACCCAAACTTACAATCAGTCCAAAGTAGCAAGAAAATTAGGCTTTTATACTCTATTACAGCCATTTTAGTGAATTTTTCTTAAAGCGGTTAATAAAAAAATCGTCATAAGCCTGTGTCTGGCTACTAATCTTTCCCCATCTACCCAACCCCTTCTCTTACCCTTTTAACCTGCCTATAGCAAGAGCTTTCATTTTTGCCCGATTTCAAAACCCCTGCCAAGTAAAACATCAAATTTCATGCCACAAACCATGATCAATATAAACTACAGCCTATAAATAAACAGAAAAACATCATGTTGTGTACGACCTTGGAGTAGGTGGTAAAATACCGATGGAATGACGTCAAAGTCGTTAAATTTTAACTATTACCGAGTAATTAACTCTCATGTTAAACGTGGCGTACAAAAATAAATTAAAATAACTGTGAAATCGGGAGTTTAAACTCAATAATGTTTTAAAAAATAGAGTAAACAGTAAAATATTACAGTGAAATGTCTTAGTTTTATAAGAGAAAGAAAAGCTAAAATTAAAAAAATGAAAGCTAGACAAAGGGTAAGTTGAGGCAAGGCATGGTAAGATAAGGAATAACAATTTAAGGTAAGGTAAAGAAGATAGAGTAAGATAAAGTAATCGGGCAGAGAAAAGTAAGGTAGAGTCAGTAGGATAAGGTGAGTAGGGTAGGGTACAGTAGGGTAGGATAGGGTAGAGTAGGGTAGGGTAGGGTAGGGTAGGGTAGAGTAGGGTAGGGTAGGGTAGAATAGGGTAGGGTAGGGTAGGGAGGGTAGGGTAAGGTAGGGTAGGATAGGGTAGGGTAGGGTAGGGTAGGGTAGGGTAGGGTAGGGTAGGGTAGGGAGAGTAGGGAGGGTAGGGTAAGGTAGGGTAGGATAGGGTAGGGTAGGGTAGGGTAGGGTAGGGTAGGGTAGGGTAGGGTAGGGTAGGGTAGAGTAGGGTAGGGTAGGGTAGAATAGGGTAGGGTAGGGTAGGGTAGGGTAGGGTAGGGTAGGGAGGGTAGGGTAAGGTAGGGTAGGATAGGGTAGGGTAGGGTAGGGTAGGGTAGGGTAGGGTAGGGTAGGGTAGGGTAGGGTAGGGTAGGGTAGGGTAGGATAGGGTACAGTAGGGTAGGGTAGGGTAGGGTAGGGTAGGGTAGGGTAGGGTAGGGTAGGATAGGGTAGGGTAGGGTAGGGTAGGGGAGGATTTCTATAAAGGTTATGATAATCATTAGTTCTTAAAAACTAAACAACAATTTTAAAAACAACAGCTAAAAGTTCAAATTCACCCACAAAGACCACTGACAATTGTAAATAATTTTACGATTATATTATGGTTTCCTTCCGCCACGCTCACTGTACTAACCCTTATGATCGAGAGTTGAGCAAACCCTTCGAAAAAGTAATTAATTTCAAAAACACGTTAAATTTTGTCTTAAAACTTTGAAAAAACACACGGTGAAGGCTTCCTCTTCCTTCTTCTTCTGTGGTTGATGTAGTGGCCGCCTTCGGTTTGATCTCACGGTTTGTATACTTGGTATAGAAATTGTGATTGCTCCCCTATGCCAGCTCAACCCCTGTCCCTAAAGCCTTAGCCCAGAACTCTAGCCCAAAGCCCTAACCCTGAGCTCAAACCCTGAGCTCTAGCCCGGAGCCCTAGTCCAGAGACTTAGTCCAGAGCCCTAACCCAGAATCCTAGCCCGGCGTCTTAGCCTAGAGCCCTAGCCTTACTTTTTTTTTCTTATTCTAACTTACCTTACTCTACCTTATTTACCCTAACCTTGAGTTCCCGTACTTTACTCTGCTGTAACTTAACCTTTCTTACTTTACCTTACCTTACCTTATCTTAAAAATTTTTGAAATTTAAATTATTAAAACCTGTGTCCCACCACGAAAACCTCAAAAACCACCCATTGACGTCAGGCTTTGTAATTCAACTACTCTTCAATGCTTATTAAATCATTATTTTTATTTTTATAAACAACCTAGGTACTCATTGACGCATGTTTTTCACAGCTCAGTTAAAGAATTTTGATTTATAAACAAGTCATGTTCGTAATATATTACACAGCACTTTACGGGAAGGCGGAAGACTGGGTGTACCTTTGTTGGGAAGAAGAAGATTGCATTAAAAAATTATAAATTTCAAAAAGTACATTGTTATACAGTACGTTTTGATTTTTGTTTTGTCAAAAAAAATAAAAATTTCGAAAAAATAAAAAAAATGAGTTTTGAAGGTTTCGTTGCAGGACCCAAACAAATGATAAGAAAAATATATTTTTTAAAACTTTGTAAAATAAGTAGACGTTCAGCATAGTAAAAGCATTTGCAATATGAAACGTCTAAAAAAATCGTCTAAAAACCTGCCAAGCCAAGCCCAACCAAACCCAGCCAAGCCCAGCCAAGCCCAGTCAAGCCCAGCCAAGCCCAGCCAAGCCCAGTCAAGCCGAGCCAAGCCCAGCCAAGCCCAGCCAAGCCCAGCCAAGCCAAGCCAAGCCAAGCCAAGCCAAGCCAAGCCAAGCCAAGCCAAGCCAAGCCAAGCCAATCCAAGCCCAGCCCAGCCCAGCCCAGCCCAGCCCAGCCCAGCCCAGCTTAGCCCAGTCCAGTCCAGCCAATCCAAGCAAAAATAAACCAAACAAAACTAAGCCAAGCAAAGACCAGCCTAGCCAAGTCAAACCAAAACAAGCAAAACTAAGCCAAGCAAAGATCAGCCTAGCCCAGCTCAACCCAACCCAGTAACGTTTATCAGTCTTCCTATATTCTTCCTTCCTAGTCTTCTTAGTCTTCTCTGTCCTGACTGTGTTAGTCTGCTCTGCCTTACCCAGCCTTGCTCAGCTATTCCAAGTAAAATCATCCGTCCAACTCAAAAAATTATCAAAACCCAAATACCCCTTCCTCTTCTCCTCCCCTCGCATTCATCTCCTCTCCTCCTCACCTCCTCAACCTTGACATGCCCATGTGATCGTTTAAAAAAGTACTTGATTAACTCTTAAAACAACTCAAGGGTTTAGCAAATTAACGCCGTTTTACGGAACGATGACTTTTTTCGTCGGTGGGGTAAGTAAGCTGTTTTTTGTGGCGTGAAATTTAATACAACGCAATAAACAACAATTTTGAGTAGTGAAAAATTGAAAAATGCCTTGGGGTTTGGTTGCTTTAAAAAATTAAGTTTTGGAAGTTGTAGAAGAGTTACACTTCTATTAAGGAAAAGTGACAACAAACATTGCAAAAAATTGAAAAAATCATTAATTATTGACTAGTTTGAAAACAGTTTGCAAGAACGTGAAGTTTTTAGTTTTTAAAAATAAAAAAACTTCATAAAGCAAAACTTTTTTATAATAAATTCTGAAACAATCTTGCCTTGTTCTTCACTGTTCTGCTTTGCTCTGCTCGGATCACCTTACAAGGAAAGTACCCTGCCTGCCCCGCTCAGAATCAGCTCAAAATTTTATATGAATTCTTTGTACCACCAATAGTACTCACAAAAAATTTTAGCTTGCGCTTTTCAGTTTTAAATTTAAAATATTTGGGTTTCCCGCCAAGTTGGCAACTTTGGCATTGTGTTTTATGCATTTTTTCAACTTTCCAGACAAGCTACGCTTTGTCGCTCGATAAGAGCGAAATCATTCTCTTCCGTTTCCAAAACTTATCAAGAGCTTGCTGAGAACGGCCGAATCGGGGCGACCGTTTCCATTAATCAAGATCAAAGTCAATATATAATATGCGTTAAAAACCTAATAAACAAGTCAACTGAAAGTTTGTAAACGTTACAAACACTCTTACAAATTAAAAAATCTAAGTTTATTTAAAGGTACTCTACTAATATATCAAAGAAAAGTTCTTAAAAGTCAAAAATGGCAAAGTTACAAGCTTGACACATTTTGAATTTCTCGCCAAGTTGGCGAGAAATTCAAAACCAACTTTGATCTCGACTTTTCAGAGAGTTCCTGGAAAGCGCAATTTAGTACTTTGCTGAAGATCTTATATTTACATGATCTTCCTATTTAAAAAGATTGAAGTCAATCAGAGCGGAACAGGTCGGTTACTTTCCTTGGTAGTTCACTCCTTGCTACTCTGCCTTCTGCTGTTTTGCTTTTGCATTAGCAGTTTAGTCAGGTCCTGCCCAGCTTAGCACAGCGAAGCCAATTTCAGCGCACCTAGCTTTTTTCTATCTTTTTGCTTTGCCCTGACCTGGCTTTCTCTGCTCTGTCTTGTCCTGCCTTGCCTTGTTTTATTCTGCTCCATCATCCTTTAGCACTTTGTTCTTGAGTCTCATTACAACCATATATGTTTTATACATTACAATAGACTTCCATCCAGGAATCAAATTTGGAGAAGTTGTCTAGCCAAGAAAACTTTACATAAAAACAATTGAATTTAGTCTGGCTTATCATGCGGGTGATTTGCTAATTGCATTAAACTTTAACTAAATGGTTTACAGCAAACTCTTTACAACATAATTTGAACTGATACACACGGTATTAAGCTTAAAAGGTAAATTTAGTCAAACTGTTCTTAGTTGAGGTTACTTAGCTTTGTTGTCCATACAGATAAAATAAGAAAATAAAATTTTTTTTGGTTGGCTTGGTTTAGTTTGTGTTGGCTTAAACAAGACAGAACAATGAAGTTTTTTTTGGCATAATAAACGTTAAAATAACAATTTTAAAGCTTATATAACAGTAGTACTGATAACTTTTTTTATTTTCGAATTTCAAAAACAAGATCAAAAAAGAACAGCCAAGTTATTAGCCTCAATTTCAGCCGTAGCAGCCCGAATTCTAGCCTGTTCCGCGATCCACAAAGCCTTGGCTTTGGCCTGTGAAGCCAACAGTTGAGCGTTGATTTCGGCTACACGTTGTTCCGCCTCCAACTTTCGTCTAGCTGCATTGGCAATGATTTGAGAGTTGAGTAGGTTAGTCGTTGCTTGAGACTGAGCGGCCAAGCGAGCTGTATTCGCGTTCCATGCGGCCAAATTGGCCGCCGCTTGCGCTTGGATTTGAGCGTTACGAGCTTCTGCTTCGGCTTCTAACACTTCAAATGATTGACGTTTTGGTCGGATCAGAGTTGTAGTAGTTGATATGATTAGAAGGAGAAGAAGGGTAGATTTTAAGATAAACATCTTTCTAAAAAGGTTATTTTAGGTATGATATGCAGTGATAATACATTTAAAATATACTAGACATAAAATAGCAAGAACTTTCTTTACAAAGCATAAAATGACAAGAACTTTCCTTAAGTAACAAAAAAGGGCAAGAACTTTCTTGACAAAACAAGAAATGGCAATAACTTTCTTTACAAAACAAAAAAAAATAGCAGGAACTTACTTTACAAGCCTGTAAATGACAAGAACTTTTTTTACAAAACAAAAAACTCAAAGAAAACAAAACTTACAATATTAATAATCTTTTTTAGAATAGACGCCGGATAAACAACCTACACTACGTTTCTTATATATGTGATTTGAGACAACCCACCTTAATCTTCTAGAAACATATTGACCTTGATTTGGATAATATTCGTAAAAAAACGAAAATATAAGGACGCCGTGTACCCGTTGCTTTCGTAATCTACACGTATGTTAATGTATTTTAGGTTTTGATCTATGTTCATTGAATTTTAATATCTGCGCTTTGCCTTTGGTTTTGCCATGTGTTATCCTTTACATGCCCTACGCAGCTTTACCCAGCCTTGTAATGTTCTTCTCAGTCTAGCCCATCCTAGTCTATCCCTGTTTTGTTTAGCCCGGCCCTGCCGGTAAAAAATTTCTTTTAATCACCCCCGCCTCTTTCTTTTTAAAAAAAAATAATTTATTATGATTTATTTGCAAAATTATTTTCTACAAAAATGTAAATACAAAGATATTAAAAATTGTCTAATAAAATCAGATAATAATAGCAATATTATTCATATACAGGCTCAAAAGGCTTTCCAGCCAAAGCTCCACCGTCTACAACATAGTTAGAGCCAGTGACATAAGATGCTTTATTTGAAGCCAAAAACGCAATAACATTGGCAACTTCTCTGACCGTTCCAGTACGTCTCAATGGGATCCAATCGTGTCGGTTTTCATACATTTGATCAACTTCTTCCTTATTATCAGCGTGACGGAGACGGAATTTGGTGTAGATTGAGCCTGGGCTAAAATCAAAGCCTTAGTCTAAATCCCTAGCCCAAAGCCTTAGCACCAGCCCAGAGCCTTAGCCCAGAGCCCTAGCTCAAAACCCTAACCCAAGCCTTAGTTCAAAGCCATAGCTAAAGCCCTAGCCTAGAGTCTTAGCCCAAAACTCTAGTCTAGAACCCTAGTCCACAACCTTATCCCAAAACCCTAACGCTAGGTTTAGTTCAATCTCATAAAGATCATATACCTACCTAACAGCATTTATTCTGACATGCTTGTGAGCATACTGTAAAGCCGAGTTCTTGGTGTAGTTATTCAACGCTGATTTACTGGCACAGTAATGTTGAGAAGGCGGGAAACACATTTTCGAAGCAATCGAACTGACATTGACAATGTTGCCATGAGTTATTTCGAGATGGTTGATGGCTTTTCTTGTCATCGATATTATACTAAAAAGTAGTTTTTAAAACAGTTTTACTATAGGTAGGGTAGAATAAGTTAGGGTAAGTTAGGGTAAAGTAGGATAAGTAGGGTAAGGTAAAAAAACAAAAAACTGCCTTTCCAACCCAAAAAACTTACCTTCTAAGATTAACATCCATGACATAGTCAAAGTTTTCAAGCGATTCCTGTTCAAGGCCAGGCCCTTGACATAAACCGGCATTATTGACCAGAATGTCAACTTTGGCAAACTTTTCGACCGTTTTGTCAAACAGCTCATCTTGAATCTTTTCGTCTTGAATTGGACCTTGTACGTACTGATAATGGGTCTCCTTGATGCCGGCTTCTTTTAGCAATGCTATGGTCTCCTGAAAATGGCAAGAACTTTCTTTACAAAGCAAAAAATGTCTAAAACTTTCTTTACAAAACATAAAAAGGCAAGAACTTTCTTTACAAAACTAAAAATAGCAAGAACTTTCTTTACAAAACTAAAAATAGCAAGAACTTTCTTTACAAAATACAAAATGGCTTTTTACTCACATTAATCCCCTCAAGCGACTGTCCATGCACAGTAACATAAGCTCCTTCCTCAGCGAACAACAATGCACATTCTTGGCCAATGCCCGAGCTCGATCCGGTCACAATCACTGACTTTCCTTTAAAAGACATTTCTCGATGGACTGAAAATGGAAAAGTGATCTTTTATGTTCGTCACTTGGGTTGTTTATCAATATGTTTCGTTATCAACCGCGAAGATGATGGCAAACGGAAGAAACGTGAAGAGAGATTAAGTCAGCGTTCTTTGCTGCGGCTTCAGAGCTTCAGGCAAAACAAAGAAGTATACATTTATGGTGATAACGTATTTTTGAGAAAGTAATCGGTTGTTTTCTTTTTTAAAAAAGTGTTTGAATAAGGTATGTTATCATACCTCCAAAAAACAAGAAAAAATGTTTTAGAAATATTTATAACATACCAAAAAATTCCAAATAAAGTGTTATTAGTAAACCTGTCAAGCGGCAGGACTAACAAGGCATTGTTACAAACAGCTCCGCGCTAATTATAAAACGAGTTATACCGTTGGAAAGAGCGTTACAAAGTAGTCTAGAACCAGCTTTTTGTAGCTGCCGAAATCATGTGGCACGGCAGCTACAAGCTTTGTAACGGGACCTACAGACCGGGCCTTGGCTTAAGCTTCGGCACCCGGCAGTTTAAGCTAAGCCCCTGGGGCATTAATTTAGGCTTTAAATTTCGGTCCAACCTGTGCCAGTCCGACCCGGCTCTTACCAAACAATTTTAGGTTCGAACCTAGGTCTAACCGTCAGGCACCAACCACAATATCAGACATGGAAAAAGTGAACCAAAAAAAAATTTTTTTACAGAAAATTGAAACATATCTCTGTGGGAAGGGTTAGAAAATATAAAAATTTTTTGGAATTTACTACTTATAAAATCTTCTGTTCCACCGAATATAAAATATCACGTTAACCAGAACAAAGATCAAAAAGTAAAGCCATCAAAAAACGTTTTGAATGGTCTTTCAAATAAAGTATAATATGCATATGCGATAAAACAAGTGACATCGAAAGTTAAATATTCAGTTTCAAAGTTGAGGCACTTAAAAAGTAACATTTCGAAAATATGAAACATTTTAAACATAGACTTTCTTGAAAAATGATCTTGTTTGAATACAGACAAAAAATAACGTGTATTACAACAAGTCTACTAACCGTATTAAATTTAATGAAAAGATAAACGAAAGATCAAGATAGATCAGATATATATCATAATTTGTTGTTCTTGTGATGTTTTTTTAATAGTTTGCATCAACCACAAAACACAAAAATAAATGAACAGGTTTTAATTGATAAAAAAAACAAAATAATCATACTTACAATTTGTAACTTGCTAGACCCCTTCTTCCATCTATTTAGTTTAGCATGTTATGCTTTAAAAGAGACTTTCTGAGACCGTGAAGCATCCTGGAACAGGCATGTGCACTAGAAATTTACTCCATGTTTTTATTTGCTAAATTCATGAGATAGACGGTTTTAAGGTATGCGGTAAAGTGATTTCGGACAAAATGCCGTTTTGGCACTTTTATGCCATTTTTTGTTAACATACTGTTAAAATATACCAAAAAATCAATAGTCCGCCAAATTTTCTGAAAATTTGTACACTTACGTTTTTGACCATGCCAAAAAATATTGTAATTGAAAATTTTTTTCTATCGGTACCGTAACCTACCGTAATCCGACCGGTCGATTATAAATGTGCAAATATCTAAAAAGTTAACACGGATGTTCATAAACAATTTTTGCATATTTAAAATCTCCATGAAAATTGGATTATCATAGGCTATACTCCCGTTTCTAGTCCGATGGGTTTTGGGGGTTTTTGGTCGATTCAAAAATTAAATTACGGTAGGTTACGGTAACGATAGAAAAAAAATTTTCAATTGCAATATTGTTTGGCATGGTCAAAAACATAACTATCCACAATTTCAAAACGTTTGATGCATTATTGGATTTTTTTTAAAAATTTTTTTTTCTGCACGGTCTGCTACCGTAATTTTTGAACCAACCAAAAACCCCCCAAACCCATCGGACTAGAAACAGGTGTATAGCCTATGCTGATCCAAATTTCATGGAGATTTTAAATATGCAAAAATTGCTTGTGAAGATCCGTGTTAACTTTTTAGATATTTGCACTTTTATAATCGACCGGTCGGATTACGGTAGGTTACGGTACCGATAGAAAAAAATTTTCAATTACAATATTTTTTTTTGCATGGTCAAAAACGTAAGTGTACAAATTTTCAGAGACTGTTGATTTTTTGGTATATTAACAGTATGTTAACAAAAAATGGCATAAAAGTGCCAAAACGGCATTTTGTCCGAAATCACTTTACCACATACCTTAAAACCGTCTATCTCACGGATTTAGCAAATAAAAACAAGGGGTAAATTTCTAGTGCACACCTAGCTTCACGGTCTCAGACATCGTCTTTTAACATATAGCATATTATAAGGCAGGCTAAAGCACAATAGCTTTTTAGACCTAGTTAGGAGTTAAACTTAAAACTTTATAATATAAAACTTATTGGATATTTTTTTCCTATTTTGTTACTTTGATATTGTGTTTTGGTTTAGTTTCATTAACTGTCACATTGCATTAATTTAACTTAGGTTTTTTATAAGGAATACATGTAGTAGTTGCTACAGCAAAACAAAATTAAATGTACATATAGTTTAGAACTTTGATACCTTCTAAATAAATAAAACTTTATAAAGTAAGAAAAAAATGTTATGTCTACAACAAACGTTTCACTTGTGATTTTTTAAGTTGACATTTATAGGAGTTTGGTGTTAATACAGTAAAACCACTATATAATAAATTGCTAGGTAAATTAAAATTTGTTCGTTACGAAGAGGTTACGGTATAGAAAGGTTTAAAATGCACAGTGTAACGATAGACGGGGATTCAAAAGTTGTTCTTTATACAGGGGTTTCGTTATATATTAGCAATAGTTTTTTACAGAAAAATGGCGAGTACTTCTTTTAAAAAAACAAAAAATTACAAAAACTTTCTTTACAAAGCATAAAATGGCAATAACTTTATTTACAAGACAAAATGTAGCAAAACATTGTTTTACGAAACAGAAAATTTTTTTGGCAAAACCAAAATGCACTTTCGAAATTTCAGATTATTAAGTTCAAAATTTTTTGCATTTTCTGCTACATATTGCATTAACCAGTTCATCGATGAACCGTACCTTCGTACAGTTCGGTTTCCGATACAAAGGCACGAAACACAGGAAAGGCGCGTTAATTTCTTAGCGTTTAAGCGGGGGTTCGTTAACTTGCCGACCTTGTGTCGGTTTTCGATTGCGGTCTCCGCTCTTAATCGATGTTTTGATTGGAGTCGAGCGTGTGGCATGTCTTTTTTTTGTGCTCACGCTACAAAACTTGTTATATGATAACGGTTAAGACGGTTTTCTTCGGTTCCTTCGGCTTTTACATTGGGGTTAAAGTACTGGAGGCTGGGGTAGATAGGGGGTCATAACAAGAGGGTGGAAAGGGGGAATAGGGTAAGGGGAGAGAAGGGTAAGAAAAAAAGAGGTAAGGAAGGGATGCGAACTGACAGTATCTTAATATTACCTCTCGTGGAAATGTAAAAAAAAAATTTTAGGGTTGACCAACTAATTTTATGGCCGTCCTGAGCAAATTGCAACGATGGCTACCATCAGTCCGAGAAACAACGCCGGCGTTGTTGGGAACGGCCGCCGTCGTGCTGATTATTAAATTTTACAAACGCAAACATAATTTACAGTAAGTTCTAAAAATACTTTCTTAAATTAAAAAAAAAATTTTAATTTTGCCTTGCCTTGCCTTGCCTTGCTTTGTCTCGCCTTGCCTTGCTTTGCCTTGCCCTGCCTTGCCATTACCTTTTACTACCTTAATCTACATTACCCACCTACCATTGCCTTGCTCAACATTGCCTTGTCCTGCTCTACCCTACTTTAATCTACCCTACCCAACACACCCTTTTTGTGCACTGCCTTGCTTTACCTTCTCTTGCCATGCTTTGAATTGCCCTACTTTACCTTGCTATGCTTTATTTTGTCTTGCTCTTTGCTTAATCTACCTTTTACCTAACCTGTCCTACCCTAGCCTTTACCTAGCTTGCTGTTTGCCTAATCTAGATTTTACTTAACTTAGTAAAAGTACAATACATAAAATCATAGTGAAATATTCAAACCTTTCAGTCAACTATCGTCCGGTCCCCTGGTAAAACTAGACAAATCCAAAAAGAAAGACGAGAAGTCTCACGTAGACGCGGTTTTCTTCAAAAAATTATGGAAAATTGTAAAAATTTTGATTCCAAAATTCTTCTCCGCCGAAGTATTTTACCTCGTTCTAATCGCGGTAACTCTACTGTCACGAACCTACGCCGATCTGTGGATGATCACTACCTCAACATCGATTGAGGCAGCGATCATTGACCGCGACAAACGACAGTTCATGAAATGGATCATACACTACCTGATGTGTATGCCTATTATATCTGTGGTCAATAACTTACTCAAGGTAACTTTTGAGTTTGATTTGATTTGACAAGTTTAGGGGTTCAAAGTTTTAAACTTTTTTCAAATTTTTGGATTTTGAATAAAAATTTTAAGGTTTTGAAGTGGCAGTGGATGCTTTTGCAAAAAATGACAAAAACTTTCTTTACAAAACAAAAAATGGCAAGAACTTTCTTTACAAAACATAAAATGGCAAGAACTTCATTGACAGTTATTAAAATGCTAAAATAGCCTTAACTTATTTCAGTTCGGCCTAAGCGAACTAAAGCTCCGCTTCCGTGAACGCTTGACTCAACATCTATATCAACATTACCTAACTGGTTTTACCTTCTACAAGATGTCAAACCTAGACAACCGAATAGCCAACGCTGACCAACTCCTAACTCAAGATGTAGATCGTTTCTGTGAAGGCATAGTTGAGTTCTACTCTAACATCTCCAAACCTCTGGTCGACGTAGCACTATACGTCAGCACCATTGGTGGTGCTCTGGGCTTCTCAGCACCAGGTCGTCTCTTTGCCTACCTCATCGCATCAGGAGTGGCATTAACCTATCTTCGTCGACCAATCGGCAAACTGACAGTTGTTGAACAACAACTCGAAGGTGAATTTAGATACGTCAACTCGAGGTTGATCATGAACTCGGAAGAGATAGCCTTCTATCAAGGTAACGAAAGAGAAAAGACTTCCATTATGAGTGCCTTCCAACGGATGGTACAACATCTACGACACTTGATACTGTTCAGGTTTTCACTTGGATTTGTGGACAATATTGTGGCTAAATATGTGGCTACTGTGGTGGGATGGTATACAATGAGTAGACCATTTTTGAATAGAAAGAATGAAGCCTTGAGGGATAAGAGCAAGAATGAGCTTATGCAGGTAAGAGTGAAAGAGATTTTTTGAGTAGTTTTATAAATTATCGTAACAAGAAACTTATAATAACTCATTGTTTCAGTCCTTTGAGTGTCATACAGATTTGACTGTAGTATTATTAAGGTTATTTTAGTCAAGGGGCAAAGTATAAATGAGCAAAAAGGGAAAAATAGATGAATAAAAGAAGAAGAATCAGAAGAGTAAGAAAATAATTAAAAATAGAAAGAAAAATAAAAAAGTGAAAAGAAGGAAAAAAAATAATTAAAAAGAGCAAAAAGAAGACGAAGAAAAAGAAAAAATATAAAAAATATAAATACGAGTAAGAAGGGTAAGAAGGAGAATAAAAACATAAAGAAGAGCAAGAATAAATAGAAGAAGGAGAAGAAGAAAAAAAGAAAATAAAGAACAATAAAAAGAATAGAAAAGAAAACATGAACAAGATGAAAAAGGAGAAAAAGATAAAGATAAAAAGATAAAAGAAGAAGAAAAATAATAATAAAAAAGAAAAAAATTTTTTGAATCATAACAGGCTGATCACATTTAACGTTTTCTAAAACAAATATGTAGAGGGTATAGCTACCGAAGCAACCTTTTGCCGGCTTATCCAGGTCCTTATCGAGAATCGACAATTTAAAAAACTTTTTTTTACATATTTGCGCCAATGATACTAAAATACGTTAAAAAATAACAATTTATAACAAGACTTTGCTTTCAGGACTACTACAACAGCGGTCGAATGATGTTTAAGTTGGCCGAAGCGCTAGGAAGACTGGCATTAGCTGGCCGTGAACTTACCCGCCTTTCTGGCTTTACGACTCGTGTTGATTCTTTGATCAATGTTCTTGATGATTTAGAAAATGGCAAGTATCAACGAACAATGGTTGCTGGAGGAAAGCAAATTGATGAGGAAAAGGTAGGCTAAAACACATTACCTTGCTCTATCTTATCTTACCCTACCCTGAGCTGCACGACTTTTACTCTACATTACTTTACCTCACACTATAGCTCTAAAATTTACTGTTTTAGGCCCTACTATCAGCTGAATCAATGGGAATAACCCCAGGAAAAGGTCAAATCTTCCTTCAAGACAATGTCATCAGATTTGAAAACGTACCCTTAGTTACTCCAAATGGTGATGTTCTAGTAGAAGCTTTGAATTTAGAAGTACCATCAGGAAGGAATGTTCTTGTTTGCGGACCCAATGGATGTGGCAAATCATCATTATTCCGAATTCTCGGCGAGTTATGGCCATTGTGGGGAGGAAAACTGACTAAACCTGAATGTGGAAAACTGTTTTATGTGCCACAGGTGAGGTTTTTGATGAATATAAGTGACTTAAAATGCCTTTTTTCATCTTTTTTTACAGTAGTAAGCAAATGTACCCAAATTTTTAAATTTGAAATTTTGGGCGTGGTAAAAAAAATTTTTTTTGGGGGTGGATTTTTTTTTGTTTTTTAATAATTTTCTAGTGTTATTGACTTTACCCTACCCTACCTTACTCTACCCTACTCTACCCATTAAAAAAAACATTTGTATTTCAGCGTCCATACATGACCATCGGAACCCTGAAAGACCAAGTGATCTACCCAGACAAGCCAGCTGATATGCGTCGTAAAGGAATAAACGACAAAGACCTAATTCAATTCCTAGACCAAGTACAACTCTCATACATACTCAGTCGTGAAGGTGGATGGGATTCGGTACAAGATTGGATGGACGTGCTATCTGGTGGGGAGAAGCAACGTATAGCAATGGCACGACTCTTCTATCATCGGCCACAGTTTGCCATTTTGGATGAATGTACGTCGGCGGTTAGTGTTGATGTTGAAGGGGCTATGTATGAAAAGTGTCGTGAGCTTAACATCACATTGTTTACTGTATCACATCGCAAGTCGTTGTGGACGCATCATGAATATTATCTACAAATGGATGGGCGAGGGCATTACGAGTTCAATCAGATTACGGATAACGTTGTACAATTTGGGTCATAAGTGGTATTGTGTAGTACTGGTTGAGTCATAAATTGTACTATAGTGGACTATTGATATTCATACTGTGTAGTACAATATGGATTATATAAAAAATTGTAAAATTATTTGATGTTTGAATAAAGTTATAAGATAGAGATTGAGCGAGTAAGATAAAGTAAGGTAGTGTAGGGTAGACATAGGAAACGGGCCGGTTTTATTTTTTAGGCTTGATTTTCACATTTTGCTTAAGCCCGGCTCTAATGTTTTTTTTAATTTTCAAACGGACTGGGCTTCTCGAGCCGGACTGCCCTTAATTTTCTTTTCAGCCTAAATTTTGCTTAGGTTTGTTTAGTTCTTCATGTCTCCTACAAATACAGTGCTAAAGTCTAATTTGAAATTAAGAATGGTTTTGAAGTGACTTTTTTACGAGCTAAACGCCTGGCAAAAGTTATATACTCAGTGCTATATAGTACGATTGGTCGTTAGAGTATAAGTGAAGTTAAAATACGCTCAGAATGGTCTTTCTATAATATGCTTCTTAATACTATTGTATTAGTTTATTGCTACTGCTAACCAAACATAATTTTAGCAGACTAATCTTTTCCACGACCACACAGTGGGCCTTTCCATAGATCTTCGGATAATTGTTAGACCGTCTTTTTATATTTAAATATTTAGGGGAACTTGGGATAAATATTTTATAGTTACTTTAAAGCGTCATCAAGGAGATTAATTGTTCTAGAGAAAGAAACAAAAAGCTTGGTACTACAGAGGTTTTAAGTTTTGGGTGGGTTATTTTAGATGGCAGAGGGGGAAAGAAAATTTTTTTTTTCAAATTTTAAAATGTTTTAAAGGGTTAACAGAGAAGGCCAACATCAAGACCTTTAAAACTTTTGAGGGGGGGGGGGGGTTACAATTTGTAGTATAAAAAGGGGGGGGGGTTAAAATTTGTAGTACATTTACATTTATATGACAAATTCTTTATTTTGCCTTTTCATTTTAGCAATTTTAAGATTTAGCTCTTAGTGGAAAATTTAAAATTAGAAGCCCATTAGATGGGCTCTTTAAGACCCTCAGGCCGAGTGGTTAAGAATCAAAAATTAGAAAAATTAGCTTACTGAGCATTAAATCGTATTCTTTGTTGCAGTAATGTAGCTTTTCGTTTATAAACAAAGCAAACATTTTTTATTTTACTGCTTTTAAATATCGTATATATATTTACTTTAACTTTTTTTATAGACGATTCTTAAAGATAGACTAGGACTGAATAGGATAGACAAGGCAACTTACCTTTTAATCTTTAGTACAACTTTACTCAACGTGTCACATAGAAAAAAGCAGATAAAAATATTATGGTAGGCTACCATGTGTAAGTAAGACACAGCAGAGTTGGGTAGGCTATCGTAAAGAAAAGTAGGGTAGGATAGTGTAGGAATAAGAACAATGTTGTCTTTGTTTATACGTACTTGTCAGACTATATGAGATCACAATACATAGACAAAAAAAAGTTTGTGAAAGTCTTAGAAAATTGTATTACCAACGTTCTAGGAAGACATTGTTAAACGTTCTTTTAGCAGTGAGATTTAAAAAAAACGGAATTCAAATCTATAGACTAAGCCGTAAATTGAGCCCTTGCCTAAACCTTAGCTTAAACCTTATTTTGAGTTCAAAAATAAACCTAAGCCCTAGCCAACCTTAGCCGAAGCCTTTACTTAAAAATTGTAAGCCAAAACTTGAGCCTTGTACAAAAAGCTTAATCCTTGACCTAAGATTTCTTTTGAAGTTTTGCCTAAGCTTTAGTCTAGCCGTAGCTTAAGTATTAGTGTAAGCCCTAAGTGTCAGTTCTAGCTTTGAGCCCTAGTTTTAACCAAGGTCTTAGCTTTAAACCTAACATTACCTTGTCTTAAACTAGCTTTTTCTTAATTATACTCTAGCTCTGTTCGTAGCCCGCCTTAAATTGAATCCCTATTTTACGTTTTTTAAGCAAAAATGACACTATAAACCATACAGTATTTAAACATGTTATGCTACCCCTGCACTTTCCGTGCAATTACCTCAACAATCTCGAAAGCCTTAAAAACTTTGAAGAGTCGTAAATGCGGCTTTGAAATAACTCTATAGTGTATTACCCTCTTCCCTTTCCGCGATTTATTCTTCCGGCTTTACATTGTTTTTGTCCTTCTGGAACGAGTTCGGCAGTTGTTTTTTTGATTTTTTTGATTGTTTTAGTACTGTAATTTCAGAAATTAAAAAATTTCGATATGTTTTGGGCTTTATGACAAATTTAAAAAAAATTTTTTGAATTTTTTAAAATTTTTTTAAAATTTTAAAAATTCATAAATAAACCAACAACATGGCGTTTCAAATAAATTATTGTCACCGGGATTGAACTGTTGCATTTCTGAGCGAATTTTTGAAACATTTGACTTGTTTGCCTTTCATTGCCAAGGGATTCTGCAACCTTATGAATCTGAACGGTTAATCCTTGTTGTTGTACGGATTAATACAATTTTTAAACAATGGAAAATGAATTCATACTATTGTAGGATTTACTTTTACAATATTAATGTAAAGTATACTTTTAGTTTGTTTAGAAGGCAAATTTAGTATTTTATTACAAATAATATTATAGGTGGATAGCTGGAGTTGCTAAAAAAATTTTTTTGAAAGTAGGAGATGTTGTAGAAGGTTTAGGTACATGTGGAAGAAGGATACGTTAGGGTGGGGTAAGTAGAGATAAGATTGGTTACCTCACTTCTAACGTACATCATGTTGAAGGTAAAGTAAATAGAATAAGCCAGGATAGAGATACGTAGTTTGTGCTATAGTAGTGTAGAGTAGGGTGGAAGATATTGACATACAAGGCAAGGTTAGTAGATTTAGGTAGGATAGCTCTTTTTAAAAGTTGGGTAAAATATTTTATGACAGTATTGATTCAGATAGGGCAATATAAAGTTGAATAGGGTAGTGTAGTACTGAGTTGAAAAAGGTAGGGAAGGGTAGGGTAGGGTAGGGTAGGGTAGGGTAGGGTAGGGTAGGGTAGGGTAGGGTAGGGTAGGGTAGGGTAGGGTAGGGTAGGGTAGGGTGGGGTAGGGTAGGTTATGATATTGTACTATTGTTTTAGGAAGTATTTGCAGCGTGCACAACAATAACAACAACAAGCCGCTCGCAATTAGACCTGAAATTCGATATTAAACGTAAATAAAAACCTTGAGGCGGTTCCGTACTCGGAATGTGCCTTATTTTCGTTGATGTTCCAATACATAAATTATAGATTAATTATGTACTTGCGTCGCGACTGTCATAGATACGCTGCTTTGAAGGTCTTATTCGTTTTGTATGAATGAAAACATACAACGAAACGTGGACAATGTCTAGGAAGTTTGTGTTTCAATATGACATTGTTTGTCACGGCAGGGGGGGGAGGGGGGTGGTGGTTTTTGGTTACGGCAGTTGTTAAAACAAATGTAAAAAAAAGTATTAAAAAATAAAAAAAAATTTAAAAGGCTTAAAAATAAATAAAAAATAGATTTAGAGTAAGAGGCAGACCAGAGCACAGTTACGGTAAAGCAAGCGGTAGACTAAGGTGAGTTGGTTCAAAGCAGGGGTAGGATACGGAAAATAATTATCATGGCTTAGGCTAAAATATTGGCTATGCTTTTAGGCTGGGGCTTTGGACTAGGGCTTAAAATACATAAAAATAGGCATAAAGAAAGGAGTAGACGAAGGAAGGGTAACGGTTTTTTTAACTAGAGGTAGACGAGGTAGGTCTAGTAAGACGTAATATGGAAAAAGGTAAGAATGGGTAGGCTAACGCTAGGGCTTGAGCTCTGGGCTAGAGCTCTAGGTTAAGGCTCTTAGTTGGGATTCTGGGCTTGGGGATTTGGGCTAGGGCTCTGGGATAGGACTCTGGGATAGGGCTTTGCGTTGGGGCTCTGCGCTAGGCTATATAAGACAGGTGAGGTAAAGTAGTTAATTACCGACTTTCTTGTTATTTTGGTGTAAATATTTACTACCGGCAGTAAATACAGTATTATCCGAGTATTAAGCCTATTTGTTTTTTACTGTTCTCATGGTAAACATAATACTGTCAGTGAAAAAAGAACCGTTATACTGTTACTATTATTATCGTTTTTTACCGTCTTAGTAGTACAACAGCATTATGTTATTACAAAACTATAAAGTATTATAGCAACTTATCATGGGTGTGGTGAAACATAGATCTTTATTGTGCTATACCCTGTCGTATAGTACTAAGTTTTACAGTATCATAGCACATTTAATCAACAACACTTAGCTTTTACTGTGTAATACTCATATTTACAGTTATATATTGACTATGATAAGCCCGCCTCATTAACTTTACTTGAACAAACAATACACTTTAACTGAAAATGGCATGATTCTGTCTATTGTCCTGCCCAATTGAATTACGGTACACGTAACCAGCCGTTCTTCTTCTTTTCTTTTTTTTCAAGTTTAAACACGGAAATTCAAATAGATTCATGATAATATAGTTTATGTTGGACTTTTTTGTCTAAAAAATTTCAAAAATTTTTATGTTTTTTTAAAATTTTTTAACATGCAGTACTGCATGTAATGTAAGAGTAGTATAGAGGTAAATTCAAGGCCAATGCTAAAACTGATGTTAAGTGTAAGGTTAAGGGTAAAGCTAGAACTAGAGCTAGAGGTAGAGTTACGCTATAGCTAGAGCTAGAACTAGAGCTAGAGTTAAGGATAAGGGTAAAGTTAAAGATTTGTTTTAAATTTAAATTCAGGCTCGGACTTAGGTTTAAACTCAGGTTCAAGCTCAGGCCCAGGCTAAGTCTATGGCAAGTTCGAGTGGGCGTAGGTTTTAAGGTACGGCTAAGAAAGTATGTTAAACCTTTATAATAGCTTGTTTAATCACCTAAAATTAACAAAAACTAATGATTTATAGCCTATCTTCTTGTCTAACAATCCACTGTTTTAGCCAAATAACTCTTGAGTAAATTAATTACTTTTAATTTGTTTTGTTATATCAGATTGTTTTGATTGCCCTTGGGGGAATATTTATGGTTTAATGTGATTTCAAAGTTTTATTGGGCTTATCTCGGGCCTCGTTTTAATTCTTGGAAAACTGAACTCTTTATTGTTATGGCTTTAACCTGTTTTTGAATTTTATTAAGTTTTAAAATTTTGATTTGAATTTTTCAAACTTTAGGCCACACGGTAGATCATAATGAAGAGCACAAGCTAGAGCAGAAAGTATAGCCTAACGTAAGGCCTAAAGTAGGCTATCAACTAGAGCTTAGAGTAGAGCATAGGGTAGCTCATAGAGTAAATACATATATAATAAAGTAGTTCATATGGCTGGGCAAAAAATAATAAATAGTAAAGACATAGACTTGAACGGTATAATAGGACAAAGTGTGTGGCATAGCTGAGCATAGAGTAGGGTATCCCCATCAATAAATATCAATATATAAAGCAGGAAATCTTATAGATTAAGTGTAAGATAGCTTAAAAATTGGGCTTTTGTAATGATACAGTAATCGATACTAACTTCCTGTATCACTATATCTATCTCTAAAAACTTTGTTTTTTGTTTTTTTATTATGGTTCATTGTGTTGTGTAGGTTGATTCTATACCGACCCTACGTGTGTCTCAACGTATAATTAATAACATGTCAAACATCATATATACCCATCTATCACATGTCATTCGATGTTAATTTCAATTGTAAATTATACATGTATAAAGTAATAGTCACAAGTTACTGAGTAAACCCAATGTCTTGTAATTAGTACGTAATGTTAATGTAATTACCAGTAAAGTTGGCGTAATTACTGGTAGAGGTTGTAGATGTGTACTATAGTCGTGATAGTTAATGGTGGGGTTGGTTTAGTTTGAATAGGTACTGTAGAAGTTGTGTGGTAGCGAAGGTACGACGATTACAAGAGTCTATTGTAAGTTATGATGTACATAATACAAATGTATAACTTGGCAATGCAGGGCAGGGCAGGGCATGGCAGGGCAGGGCATGGCATGGCATGGCATGGCATGGCATGGCAGGGCAGGGCAGGGCAGGGCAGGGCAGGGCAGAGCAGAGCAGGGCAGGGCAGGGCAGGGCAGGGCAGGGCAGGGCAGGGCAGGGCAGGGCAGGGCAGGGCAGGGCAGGGCAGGGCAGGGCAGGGCAGGGCAGGGCAGGGCAGGGCAGGGCAGGGCAGGGCAGGGCAGGGCAGGGCAGGGCAGATGCGGAGCAAGCATAATTTCTTTAAGAACAAAAGCTAAAAAGCAGCACTATGTACTATTTAGTGGCTCCTGCTCAAGCTCAAGCCCAAACTCAAGTTTTGGTTTCGGAATTAGCTCTGGCTCTAACTAAAGTTCGGGATCAGACTCATGCTCACGCGCAGACTACGGTTTAAGCTCACGCTCAGACTCAAGTTCAATCTGAAGCTTAACCTTAATCACAAGTTTTAATTCAAGGTCCAATTTACGCTTAAGATCAGGCTTCATGCTTAGTCTCAGGCTCACTCTGAAGCTCAGACTAAAGCTCAAACTAACTAAGCCTAAAGTATCGCTAGGAATAAAGCAAAAGAAAAGGTTAAAAAATCTAAATTTAGTAAATTTTTAAATTTTTTGGAGCAGCCAAAACAAGTAGCAAATTTCAATTAAAGAAGCGGTTGTTTTGCCCTTTTGTCACTTGGCTCGTCTTGTTGGCTTCGTTTTGACAGCCGGCTTCTAATTGACTTAATTTTTTCTGTAATTTTAATATCTGGAAGTGGGGTCGGTAATATTTTGCATAGTATATATTACATTGTGAGACATTTTGTGACTATGATGTTACTTTGTAGCTATGGCTAAGTAACGTCATGGTCAATAGAAAGAAAGTGCTTTTGGGCTTTAACAAAGCAAGAGTTAGGTGCGGAGGGGAATGGTAAAATTATCTTTGTAAGCAAAAAAAATTTTTAACAGATTTTGTTGCCATCCTTTATCATTACCCATCCATGTTAAAAAAAGCGATTAAGTTTTGACTGGCTTTCTTCTTCCTCTTACCAAGCTGACATAAGGCTGATTAGTATAGACTAGCACTTACAATTGACATTGCACTATAAACAAGACAAGCTATCTTCTTGAAATAAAAGTGTCTACTGCGCCAAAAGCAAAGTTTTTAAGTGAATTTGTAGCGGTTGCCAAATAGGTTTACTGCCAAAAATTTAATTTTTTAAATGGGTAAGTGAAAGGTACGGCATTTTTAACAGAAAGACGATACAGAATTGTTATAGTTAGGGTGTTTTCATTTGTAAGACGGGGCAAATATTTTTTTTGGGTAGGCGGATAGTAGATAACTTTTAGGAATAGCAAGAGGTTATGGCATTTTTATAGAAAGGGGCAATGTAAAGCATTTTTATGGGTAAAAAAGGAGTTGGGCATTTCATGATTAGGGAGAAAGTAAGGCGAGCAAATTTTCATTTTTAATTTTCCACAAACCTTATACTCTTTTGTTTGTATTAAAAAATAAAAAGAGGTACTGACTGGTCATTTTTTGCAATTCAAATGGTCAAAGTTAAAATTTCAAACTTTGGTTTGTGGTTATCTGATTGGGTTTCAATGCTGACATTCTTTAGAATTGGTCTAATTAAAACTTAACTTTTTTAAATTGTTGTTGACTTTCATTGATTGTTTTTTACAAACTAAAGATTTGCATTAACTAGTCTTTGATTTTGTGAGATTTATAGTTTATTCAAATTTTTAATTAAATAGTAAAGAGAACTTTGCTTTTTGGGCTTAATTTTGAGCTCAAGCTTAGGCTAGGGCTCAAGTTAAAGCTTATGCTAGGACTTCAAGTGGAGTTTATTCTAAGGCTAACCAGTAATACTAGGTCTAGGGCTAAAGCTAACACTCATCCTCAAGCTTAGACTAGTCTAAAGCTACAGATAAGACAGACTAAGTCTCAGGCCCAAGCTTAGATTTATGTTCAGGTCCAGGCTCAAGCTCAGGCTCAGGCTCCGGCTCCGGCTCCGGCTCCGGCTCAGGCTCAGGCTCCGGCTTAGGCTCAGCCTCAAGCTCAAGCTTGGGCTTATTCTCAAACTCGAAAATTTTTAAAATTTAAACTTTGCACTTGTTTTTCATAAGCCAATTCCAAATGACATTGCGCATTTTCAGTTCCTTGAACGTCCAAAACACACTATTATTCCAAGCAAATGAACATGAACACAATTTCCCACCACTATGACTTACCCTAACGTGTCGAGATTTGTTTTATGTCCGGAAATTGAAACAAGGCCGAATTAGGAAGTGGAGCCGTGAATCGAGGGCATTCTTCGCGTATTCCACGAATTTCACGGTGCCTTAAATGGAATTCATTTAAGGAATTAGAAAAGTTGTAAGAGACGGGGGGGGGGATAGATGTTTGTTTTGGTTATAATTTTTTTGAGATTAATAATACAGTAGCCAAATGATAGTATTAACTTTACAAAGATGATAAGGTAGTAAAACTGTAAGGCGCCGGAACAAACCTAATTTTTATGCTTTGTCTTTTTTAAATTTGTTTTAGGTTTGCCTAGTGCATAGTTTAGGACTATATGGTAAGTTTTTTATAAAAAGCCAACGCTTTAGTAAAAGCTAAGATAAAGCAAAAATAATATTTAAAATTTTAAAAGGTTTAGGCTAGAGTAAAACTAATAGTGAGGTAGAGCTTGGATAACGATCTAGAGCACGGTTAATGTTGGGCTTGAGTATAGCTACGGTGAAAGCTAGGATAGAACTAAGGTAGGGGTAAGGTATGGCTAGATTAGAGCTAGTACGGCTAGATTAGAGCTATATATAATAAGGATAACAGGGCAAGGGTAAGGCTAACAAAATTAAGCTAAAAAGTTGGGCTAGGGTGGGACTTTAATAAGACTAGAGTTTTGATGTTTTTCCGACTAGAGTTTGATGTCACAAATTGTGACTTTACGTAAAAGATTTTTTTTAAATTTTAAATAAGAAATTGACAATAATTTACGTTTACTGTACTTTAGCCTAGTCTTTAGGTCTATTTAATGTAAGACTCTGAAATTATACAACAAGAAAAAAATTTTAAATGTAAAAAAGATTTGGTTAGTGTATGTAGTGTTTTATGAACTACTTGGAAGGCATTAGACTGGAAACAAATTGTAAAATGTGTTTTTTTAGAGAAAAATGAAAATGTCAACAATACGTTATTTTACATAATTTTTTCTTCAGTAGAAGAGGTAAAAAAAAGTTTAAAAAAAATTTTAGGGTTAAGGTTAATATGATTTTATTGATTTTTTACAACATCAATATTTTATTTTTTGTCATTTTTTATTTTTACATCATTTTTTGTACTCTCCAGTAATCATAACTACCTTCCAATCCTACCTACCGTACCTATTACAATATAAAGTTGTAATTAGAATAGTTTATAACATGATAGTTGCTATGGTTATCATTGTTAACCGCATATTATAATAAGCATAATGTCTATATGACATTAAGCTGCTTGTTATGTCACATGGGTACATTGTAACAGTAATTTACATTGTAATCAAGAAAAGTAACAATTATCTGTTGGTTGAGCTGACAGGTTACTATGGTATTGAATGTGACGTTTTAGGGGAGTTTAGGTACTGTATATACATTTTATTATTGTTTTGAACTAGGTTTTACTATAAAAAGTGTTTCTGATCGAATTTGAGCCTTGCAACACAATGCCAAAAATTTTTGATTTTGGCGGGAAAATTGAAATTTTAATTTTTAATTAGGTTTTTAACAGCAAATACAGTAATATACAGTAAAATTATTTAAAAATTTAAAATAAGTTAAATTAACATGTGTAAATGGCATAAATTTAGTGGAAATATTCAAAGTTAAGTTTTGGCGCCAAAACTTAAATTTTCTACTTTTTGTTATATGTAATAGGTCCAGAAGCATAGTAAAAACGTATGTTATTTTGAAAGAAGTAGACAAAGTAAAATAAACGGCAATTTGTTTTTTGAATAATTAAAAATTTTTTTTGCAGGTGATAAATATTTTATAGCTGAATAAAATACACATGCGTCCTCGTCGTACTCAGCACTTAGACATTTCCCAGTTTTTCGAATTTGAAAATGTTAAAAAACATGTTTTTTCTTATGAGAGCGCATCTTGTAGACATGTCACAGATCAAGCACATTTTTTTGTTTTTATTGTCAGATGTATCGTTTGAGGGTGGTTAGGGGGGGGACTGTACCTAAAACAAAAAAATTTTTTGAAAAATAGGTTCACAGGGCTAATTGTAAACTAAAAAAATTTTTAACTTCTTTTTTCTCCCCTCTTTATTGATAATGGCCGTAGCGACGCCTCTGTTTACTGTATTACTGTATTTTCAACAGTATTGAAGTTTTGATGTAAATAATCTTTCAATCTTTGTACAATAGCAAGTAATTTAAGAAATTAAAGTAGAGCTCAAGAATTCAATTTTAATTGTTGTGTTTGACAGAAATTATTGTTCTTGTTGTTGATTGTCTTGTTTTAGTATTACGCTTGTCACTTACTTGAATACGGAAGCGTTTTGTGTAAGTAACATCAATAAACAAGCATTTTTTATTGATGATTGTGATTAGAAGTGCTTCCTTTATGACAATTTTTTTTAATTTTTAGTTGAAATTTGTTAAAATAAGACAAAAGTTCTTAGTGTGCATACAAATTGCTTAATGTAAGTGTAATTTACCTGATATATAAAAAAAATATTTAAAAAAAAATTTTTTATTTAAACGTGGTATCTTTATATGTTTCTTCAAAGAGCACTATTGTAAAAAACTGTCTATTTTTTGTACTCTTATATAGATCAAATCAAAAAAGGGCCGGACTTTATTTTTCAGCTTATATGCCGAGCCTGTGTTTAGTCTATGGCTTTCTGGCCCACAAAATCCGGCTTAGTCTGGTCTTCTTCATGCTGGTTGAGGCAGTGCTGGGCGCGGGCCGTGCTTATGCTTTTTCACAGGACAGCTACTTAAATCTTTCTCGTCAGCTTTTCCAGCCTGTTTAGACTTTGGCCATTTGGTCTACTAGTGCCGGCTCGGGCCGGTTTTTTTTAATTTGTTTTAGCTCAGGGGTGGCACCATACTGGGCCTACTGGGCCTGTTTTACAAGTCTTTTTACAGCTTCTTCTACTTTCTATTTCTCTTTTCCTCCTTTCCTCTTTTTAAAAATTTTTAAAAGCTAAAAATTTAAAATACTATTTCTTATTTTTGCTTTAATCAACTTTACTAAAAAATAAAAATATTTTGCCCTTCCCTCTCCCCCCCCTTCGAAATAAGAAACTCTTTAAAAAATTTAGCAACACTTTTCGGCACTCTGACAATTTGTTAGTCAGCCACGTTGAACCCATTGCTCGGTAAACGGTTTAGGCCCAGCGCTCCTAATTCTCTAGTCCATAAAGACGCTGAAGCAAAGACCTCACAACGCGTTCAAAGATTCTAACAAAAAGTATTTAATTACTTCCTATTCTTGCGCGAGAAATCTGCATCTTTTACATAAATTATTACATGCATTGATTATGAAGGGTAGGATGGGATGGGGTAGGGTATGGGGTAGGGTATGGTGTAGTGTATGGGCTAGGGTATAGGGTAGGGTATGGTGTAGGGTATGGTGTAGGATATAAGATAGGGTATGGGGTAGGATATGGGTAGGATATGGGGAAGGTATGGGGTAGGGTATGGGGTAGGGTATGGTGTATGGGTAGGATATAAGATAGGGTATGGGGTAGGATATGGGTAGGATATGGGTAGGGTATGGGGTAGGGTATGGGGTAGGGTATGGGGTAGGGTATGGGGTAGGGTATGAGGTAGGATAAGTTATAAAACATAAGGTATAGTATGAACTAGGGTATGAAATAAAGTATGGGGTAAAATACGGGGCAGGGTATGAGTTAGTATATGAAGTAAGGCATGAGGTTATTGAGTAGATTAGGGTATACAATTTTTTAAAAATTTTTAAATTTTGAAATTTTCGTTTTTTAATTTTAAAATTGTTTTTTTTCAACAGCTTTTACCTAAATATTCAAAAAGCACGTAGATTGTTAAGAATTTGTGATTATGTTTGTGAAAAACCTGTAGTATAATGAAATCCTTAAATTATGCTATAGTTGACAAAAAACTGTCAACTTCTTATATGATTTTGCAGTCTTTGACAGGTGGAATTAAAGAAAATATTGTTGGTATTATGTTTATATATTATAACAGTATTATGACATAATCATAGTTTGAAAATTATGTTTCCAAAAAAATAGTGTAGAATAGGGTAGGATAGAATATAGTGTAGGGCATGACGTAGGGAACGGCGTAAGACATAGGGTAATGTCATTATTACCCGTAATGTATGGGTATGGTATGAGGTAGAATATGGAGTAGAATATAAGGTAGACTATGAGGTGGAATACGGGGTATCGCATTAGACATTGTATGGAATAAGATATCAAGTAAGGTATATGGTAGAATATGAAGTTGAGCATAAGGTAGGATATGGGGTAGAATATGGGATGGGATATGAGGTTAGACATAGGGTAGGGTGTGGAGTAGGTAGAGTAAAAAGTAGAGCATATAACGCAGTATAGATAAATTAAAAATAAGCTAATTCTTTTTATATTTATCTTTTCATAATTTTCAGCACGTCTACCTGCATGTATTAAAAAACAAAAGAAAACTTGTTATACTAAACATACAATGACCCATTGTTAATGTAATTTACAAGAAGAAGCCGTATAAACTAAAGTTTTGAATTCTTTAACTTTCTAATTTAAAGATCGTCTGCTTTTTCATAAAACAGTTTGTGAGTAACTTAATCCATCGCAAACAACATATATTCTTACTTATTGAGTTTAGCAAAAAAAAACTGTTGAGGTTAACGTGTTACAAAGAGCTCACAGTCAAGTGTCATCTTTGTTTATTTTTATTGTTATTGGTTGTTAAAATAAATTATAAAACAGATTACACGTTTTTGACTTTTTTTAAAAAAAATATTATCTTTCCACCTACTCTAGCTTCAAATATCCCTTCTCTAGCTCTACTTTAGCTTTACCTTAGCCTCATTATATCCTTATCTTTGTAAATTATTCTACTACTCTTTGTCTACTCCAACATTTCCTTTGCTTTTCTTTGATCATGTCCTAACCAATTAAAAAATTATTTTTTCATCAAATACGACAATGTTAAAGGTATGATTTTAACTTAAAAAAAAACATATATTAGTTAAAACTAAGTTTACACCTCCTCTTTATAAAGATAAATTCATAAGTAATGTTTACCATCAAGTTCACAGACCCCAAATCACCTTACGAATATTTGTTTGTATATGTTGGTCTAATGTGATAATGTCTGACGATCATAATATAATATACGTATACAAGTTGTTTTTGGTGTTCTTTATGAAATTTTTTAAAATCTTAAGTTTTTCCAAAACTTTGATTTTCAAAACTTATTTTTTTGAAGTCCGCTTGTAGCAGGGCTAAGTAGAGTTATATTAAAGTACATGTAAGCTAAGATAAGATTAAAAGAGTTTTAGAGTATAGCTATATTAGGGCTAGGGTATGGCTAATGTAAGGCTAAAATGGGAAGAGGGTAAGGCTAGAGCGGGCTAGAATAGAGCTAGGCTATAACTAGGATAGGGCTAAAACAAGACGAGGTTGGGCTATGGCAAGGCGGGATAGGGGTAGGAAAAAGCAAGTAAGTTTGGCACGTTTTTTATTTTGCTCAAGCCCGGTCCGTTTTTCAAGTAGACTAAAGTAGGGCTAGGGAAAAATGATGTATGGGCTCGAGTATAATTTTTTTATTTAAATTATTGTTTTAAACGTTTTTAATCAAAATTAGTAAAAAAAAGACTATTTTAACATCAAAACAAAATCAAAATGTCGTTTGAATGTCAGTGACGGTTCGTTATGTGTTCTGTATAGTTGATAATGACTCATACATATTATTTTAGATAATTTCTTTTTATAAAATTTATATATGTAATGAAAGAGGTAGTGATATTGAATTAGTAAGCGAGACATTGTTTTTTTTTAATTTTTAAGAAATTTTATTTTAAATTTATTTTTAACGAGTTTTTTATTTTTCAATCGGTATTTTAAAAAAGAGGGGTGACAATTTCAATTTTTTTTAAAAATTTTGTGAGTTTTACTACCTGCTCTTTTGTTGGTATTATGTTTATATATTATAATCTGTCCCTCTCCTTTTCTCAATTTACCCCGCCCTTCCATTTTCTAAAACTACAGAACATGTCCAAACCAGAAACGTGATGTCTGTTACAATATTCAAACATAGTAAACGTAAAAACACCTTGTTACATAGGTAAGCATAGTTAAGTTGAAAAACAAGAAAGTTTGCAAATTTTAACAAATTTTAATTGAATTTAGTATTAGATGGAATTAATTATTTACCGAAACATAACACGTGAAAAAAAACTGTCAAATTCTGATTAACTCTTTATGTTTTCGCAGGATTAACGGTTTTTCTCGACGCTGGTGCTTAGTTTGTATACCCGGAGGTATTTTAATGTAAGGTTGCACTTTGTACGTGATTTACAATTTCTAATGTTATATTACGTGTTTTGAAGCCGTGGTGGGCTTTTGAAATTTTAAGCCGTTTTTGGATGATAATATAATGGGTTTTGTACCTCAGCCCAGAACTCTAGCTCAGAGACCTAGCCCAGAACCCTAGCCCAGAGCCTTAGCCCAGAGCCCTAGTAGAACTCTAGTCCAGAGCCCTATCCCAAGAGCCCACACCTAAAAGCCCAAGCCCAGAGTCCTAGCCCCAAAGATCTATCACTAAAACCTCGCCAAAGAGGATTAGGCCATAGCTTTCGCCCAGAGCCCTAGCCCGAGAGCCCTAGTCTTAGTAGCTTTATTCTAGGCCTATGCTAGTCTTACCGTATATTCTACCGCTCCTCCAACCTTATTCTAGTCTTAATTTAGTTATACCCCAGCTAATAAAAAAATTTTTTAGGTAGCTTTACTCAGCTCTATTTTAACTACAGTATGCTTTTATTACTTTTCATCTCAAGTTTTTAATTACATTTTAACCGTGATACAAGTTTTTACCTTGAGATCTTACTGTTGAAATTCAATTATTTATGTTTTAAATCTGACTTTTTTCAGTTATATACGATAGCTAAAACAGAACCTCTGTGTACGTGCTTAATATGCTGATTACGTGACCTCCAGTATACCTACTTCAAGCCGATGACATCAAAAATGCGTAGTAGAATTACAGTCAGCTCATTGTTACAAGTATTGTCACTACTTGCGGATTAAGATCATTAACCACAAGCTAATGTGTCACTTATAATTGGACACGCAATCAGTACATGATTGTAGTGTACACACCTGTACCCACGTATACTACCATGCTTGCTATAAGTATGGCGATGCGTTTGTTTTGACATTATTATCGTGTTTTTGATTGCTATTACATTGCAATATAAGTGGGTTATTAGCTTTGTTTTTGGGTTTATATACAATTTCTTGATTTCAAATTTTAAAGCCAAAAGTCGATTGCTTCTGACAGTTAATGCACAATGCCAAAAATGTTTAATTTTTTATAAGTTTTGACGGAAAATGTTTTTAAATTGTTTTATTTTGCATTTTTAAAAGTTTTTTTAGTTTTTTAAGCTTATGTTCAGCTTTTGAAACACAACGCCAAAACATTCAATTTTGGCGCGAAAATTAAAGTTTGAATTTTTTAAAAAATTGTCGCACTACTTTAACTAGTCTAAAAGTTTATTTAATATTATTTTAACACTGAAAATCTATTTTTGAGTTTTTTGTGTTATTTAGCACTTAAAACACAATGCCAAGAAAAATATTTTTAGCGCAAATTTTAAAATTCAAATTTTTTGTTGTGATTTGGGATGCTTTTTGCCATTTTAAACCTTATACATAGAATACTTTATATTATTTTAAACTAATACTTTTATTGTCAGGCTATTTAAGGCGTTGAAACAAAATGCCAAAAAAAAATATTTTAGCGCGATTTTTTAAAAGTTGAATTTTCTGCTTACTTAGACCTGATTTTTGATATTTTAAGGGGTTTTCGGGTGACTATGTAGATAATGTAATGTTTATACGATAATGTAACGTTTTTATACAATAATTTAACGTTAATATAAAACGAAGTAATGATTATATGCGGTAATGAAAACAATTTTTTATCTCATAGCTTAACTGTATTATTATACTTTGTCATTTTTAATCACACAGCCAAGAAGAGCCCCAAGAACCTCTATAATAACCACCTTTAAGTTTGAACTTTTGTTCTTAAATTTTCGTAGTTCTTCGAGCATTGTAACGTACAGAACGTACGATTATACGGTACTGTAATTACCCGTTTGGTGAACTAGTTTATTACTACTCTACGTTGGGGTCTATTACTACTCAACTTACTGGCTTATTAAATCGGGTTCGTATTTTTTTAATGACGCAGACGATGGTATTATAGTCAGTCTTGTACTTACCCTGGGGCTACATTGTATGGTATGCGGGTTTTTGTAGGCATAAGGGTTAGTGTTGTAGTAGTAGTTTGTCTGGGAATATAGGAATTGATAGAAGTTTTTGTAGACATACTGTTAAGGTAGGGTAAACTATTTTCTTTATTTAGGAAGGAAGCGGGGTGGGGAGATCAAGGTGGGTACGGCAGAGAAAGAACGGACGGGAGGAGGGAGTAAATGTGAAAAATTCCATTTTTATCAACATAAAACAGTTTTGTTTTGAAAAAAAAAACATTAAAAAATTAAACAATAATCCACCCCAAAAAAATTTTTTTACTCCGCCCAAATTATTTTGCAAAAATAATTTTAAAATGCGTTTTAATGACTATTTTTGAATAAAGAAGTTTAAATTGTACCTGCCTCATCCTCTCTTCCTTCTCCCTCCTTCTTTTTACGTCTCCCCCTTCCCACACTTTTTCTAATTTTTTCTCTTGCGAAAATGAAAAGTTGCGTTTTTAAGTATAAAAAACTTACATTTTTCAATAGTTCTTTAAATTCTAAGACCAAAGGTTTACAAAATCAAGTCCGTCCGAGTCATTCGAGCTATATTTGCACCTGTAAAATGGCATAAAATTAAGTTCTATTCAACGGTAGTCATTGTGTCAGAAACCTTAAATATGTCACTTTATATTTAGTTTTATGGTGGTGGGGAGGTCATAAACTCTACTTTTTTAAATTTCTTTTATTAGCTTTCTGCTTTTAGTTTTGTTATTTGATTTATGGCTAGAAATTTTGGAATTTATGATTTAGGGGGTGGATCTTAAAAGCTGGTGTTGGGTAGGGTAGAATAGAGTAGAGCAAGGTAAGAAGAGACAAATACACGTAGAGTAGATCAGGGTAAAGTAGCGAAAGATAGAATAGAGTAAAGCAAGACAAGGTAAGGTAGGGTAGATTTGATTTGGGTAAGGAAGGGTAAATTAGATACAACCTTAAGCCAAAAATTAAAAAAATATTTTAAAATTTTTGAAGTTTTAAAAAAATTTTAATTTTTTTAACTAATTATATAGGTATTCATCTATAAGTCTTCCTGTCTTCTTAATATTGTCTAGAGTACAACAGGATGAACAGAAAAAAAATGTGGAACGTCATTTCACGTTACATTTCTTTTCCTTTGCTGTCATTTATTGCCAATTTGGGACAGGTTTTTATGCTTTTTCTTAAACCTTTGGACAAGCTAATTTTGGGCTGCTCTGAAAATAAATGTTGTTGCTGGTGCAAAGTTAAAGTTTAAAGTTATTTTTATAATTTTGATTTTGTGTAGCTTTAGTCTTGACAGTAGCCATAGCCCTAATTTTTAAAACTACTTATAGAGCTTAAGCATGAGCTTGCGCATAAGCCTGAGCCTGAGCCTGAGCCTGAGCCTGAGCCTGTGCCTGAGCCTGATCCGGTACCTGAGCCAAAGCCTTAGCTTTACTTGAGACAGTCTTATCTTTATTTACAGCATTAGTCATAACTTAGGGTTTAGTGTAAAAAAGATGTCTTTCTATGAACAACCTTGCATATAACAATATGTAACTGTAGTAAATCATTAAACGGTAATGACCAGCTTCTATAACAGTCATTGTCAAATTAACACACTAATGAGTAATCTTCGAAAAGTAAAAACAGTCATTTTTTGTTTTTACATAGTATTACAGATTATACGTCGTTCCCCTTGAGTACTATGTATTATATTAGACATGACTGTTTACATCCTTGTATGTTCTCATAATACTGAGTAAGTGCTAGAGTAGAAGAGTTATGTGATTTTGGCAGTGACTTTTTGGAGTGCGTAGGGTAGTGTAGGGCAGGGCAGAGTAGTTTAGGGCATAACAGAGCAATGTAGGGTAAGGCTAGAGTAAGGCACGGTAAAGTAAGGTAGGGCAATTTAGCCATTTTTTTAATTTCAACACTACTCCACCCAACAGGTTGTACTATATAGCATTATTGCTTGACGGTACAAGGCTTAAAAGCCAAACCTTAAAGTGAAGAAATCAAAACACGTACTATAAATGTTTTATGGCTTGTGACATTTACGGTAATTTTGTTTTTCGCTCGTCTTCATGTTTGTAGCAGTAAGCATTACTCATCACACACTTTCTGTTTGTTGGGCGGTTTTTTGGTCAAAAAGGTCAGTTTGGCACTTCATTTTTAAAAAACGTACATGATTTACTTTAATATATGATAAGAGTTAAATTTTATTGGCCTTTGAGAGGTTGTTTTTATGATTTTGTTGTTGTATTGGCTAAGATTCGTCTCAATTTTTCTACAATTTGAGTTTAAGAGGGGGGGGAGGGGGAGGGGGAGGAAAGGAAGGGATAGAACTGTAAAACGTCCAAGGCAGGCTAAATTTTTCAGCTTGGCTCAAAGCAGAATAGGTCGATAATTTTTTTTGAAATTTTAAGATGTCGTACCATTTTGCAAACATACCATTGTATTTTTGCTTATTTGTATAATTATATAATTACGTTTATCTACAACAATATTTTTTGTTTTGTCATTTTCCCATGGATTATTATAAGTTGTTTGCGTTTTGTTTGACTGCAGTTGATTATTTATTGCAAAGTCTACAAAAGCCACCGTGTAGGTCATTTTAATCGTTTTGAGCTTCTTTATGTTATTAGTTTACAAAATTTTACATTATCTTATGTTAGAGATGAGCTTTGGATGTTTTTTACGTGTAAATTTTTGTAGCTTAACCATAGCCTCTAGCCGTAGCCTTAAACGTAGCTTCAACCTTAGCTTTAGTCTTAGCCTTAACTTTAAAATGTAATAACAAGAAATAAATACCAAGTATTTTTTGCTTTTAGCCATTTTATATAAAAATATTTATCAAAAAATATCATTTTTTGAACTTTAAAGCTATACTTTGTAAACATGTAAGGATATAGAGCATACTGTAACTCGCTAGCCAAAGCCATTAGCAGTTTTTGAAAACTGTTTTCCCGGCAACTTTTTATGCTCTTTCATCCTATATAGGTCTCGTTCAAAAAGCCGAGGGCCATTTGGTGCAATTCCCTAGTTAGCTTTAGCATACTTTGGTCTTAGTAAAGTCTCATTCCACACCGTTTATGCCTTACTGTGACGGCAAGTTAGTCTTCCTCGCGCGATCTGGTCCGGTTTGGTCTTTTTCAAGCTTGGTTTGACTCTGGGAACGGCCTAGTGGGCTCTCTTTCAGGTCTACCCTAAACCTGCTTTTAACGTATTTACTTTTTGCTTTTGATCTCTATGACTTTATGTTATGTTCATAATGATTATAATAATCCTTTCATTACCTTGTCTCATTCTTCATTACCCTTCCTCTACCCTCAAATACAGTATTTTACTTCCCCCCATAGCCAATTCCCAAAACTCTCATCGAGTTCATGACACTGTCTCTCTTCTCACTCCTCCCATTCGTGCCTAATTACGCCGCCCAAGTACAACACATAAATTAAGTACAACATGAATTAACCAGCGTGGTAGTTTTAGCAATGTGGCCAGATTGGAGTATCTGGAATGGCACCGATTCCAAACCCTACAACAACATCGTCTGGAATGAGGCACACGCTCACAGGTTCTACGACAATTGTGATCCGATCGATTATGCAAGTCCTAATGTGACGCAGTACGTGTATCAGGCCTTGGGGGAACGGTGTGTCACGGTGAGTTTTCTAAAAATTTAGTTGAGGATTTTTTTTTTAATTTGGTCAATAGTTTTGTGAAATTAAGCCTAAAAACATCAAAATCAATAATTAAAATCAAAGTTCATGTTTTCGTGGTGAGACCAAAAATTTTGAAAATTCAATATTTTAGCACTATTTTCAGTATTTTATAAACTTTTCCTATCTAGTAATATAAAGGAAATACATATAAATAGCAAATTTAAGAAAGTCAGGTTTTCGTCGTGAGACCAAATATCATTGAAATTTCAATTTTTTAAAATCCTTTTTAATATTTTATAACACATTTCCTATCTATAATCACGTTTTATCTACAAAAAATAAATTAAAATGCTATTTTTAAGAAATTCAGGTTTTCGTGGTGGGACCCAAATTTTTTGATTTTTTTGATTTTGTTTAATATTATAATTTAAACAATTAAAAATTGCCTATAAGGTAGTTTTTTTTAAATGACTTTTTTAATTCTTTTATTATCTTTTCAGCCAGCTGTCACACTGCCGACAGTAGTCATATACGGGTTGATATTGTTGTTGGGGTTCGTTGGCAACCTCTGTACTTGTATTGTTATTGCGACGAACAAAAGTATGCACAACCCCACTAACTACTACTTGTTCAACTTGGCTGTTTCTGATTTGTTAATGTTGATTTTGGGTATGATTTTTTAATTTTGAAGTTTTAAAGATATTGTGATACCTTTGGTACTGTACTGATTCTTAAAGTTATTATGGTGCAATTATGTGCCTTTTTAGTATAATGCAGTGCCAAATTTCGTATTAGATCATACAAAATGAAATTCAAAATTATAGGCCTGCCAATGGAACTATGGGGAGTGTTTGACGTCGTATATCCATATCGATTCAATGCCTTCTTTTGTAAATCGAGAGCATTCCTGATTGAATTTACGAGTTGTGCTTCTGTTTTGACCATGACGTGCTTCTCAATTGAACGATGGTTGGCCATTTGGTAAGTTTTTTACCCTATCCTACCCTACCCTACCCTACCCTACCCTACCCTACCTTCTACTCAATATTAATCTTTTTTCTTTTCAGCTACCCCCTCAAGCACAAAAGCTTCTCCTCCTGCTACCGTGCCACAATTGCTATCATCGGTGTCTGGATTCTCTCATTCGTGATGGCATCTCCAGTCCTACAAATCGTAGTCATCAACAAGCTACGCATCCCTCTAGAATTCATAACGGATTCAGGATGGCTACATCCAAGTGTTACCAACGATGGTCTAACGATACTTGGAACCGACTTTTGTGCCATGGACTTTGACGACCATTTGTCACAAATGATCTTCATTTGTGGCGCATTTTTCGGATTTTTCATTTTTCCGGCCGTGGTGATTACGGTACTTTACGCGCATATCATGACTACCATCAAGAAAACCGACCGGTACATAACGACAGATCAACAACAGAATGCTCGGAATAAGAAAATCATCAAAATGTTGTGTAAGTTGGCATATTAAAAATTTTCTTTAATTTTGAAAGTATTAGGCTAAAATTAGGGAGTTGCAGGTTTTCGTGGTGAGACCTAAAACATACTGTTTTTAAATTTTAAAAAAGTTATTTTTAGGGGTTTGGTAACGATATGTTTAATTTAATTCGCTCTTAACACAAATTTTCACGTTTTTAATTATTTTAATAAAAATCAAGGTTTTCGTGGTGGGACTCAAAACTTTTCTCAAAATACTAGTTTTAACGGTTTTTGTCTTCAAAATTAGTTTTAATGTAAAATACGTCATGTGTTGTACAATTTTTTGAAAAATTTAAGTTAAGGTTTTCGTGGTAGGACCCAAAATTTCAAAAAAAATTGTAAAATTCAAAAAAACCATGCCTAAAAACAAAGCTCAAATTGTAAAATACGACTGTACAAACTACGTTTCATTTTGTCTTTTCAGTAGCCGTCGTGGTGACCTTCTTCATCTGCTGGACCCCATTCCATATGCAACGCATCCTCGCCATCTACGTCACCAACCTTAATCCGGCCCCTTCGGAAGCCCTGACCAAACTCTACAATTACATATTTTACTGTTCAGGTAATTATTACAATTCACATAGTGTAATCGCTGTTTACCCGGTAACACTTTGTTTATCGTATGTGAGGAGAGTACAAGGAAAGTGTTATGACATTGGATTATAAGAAATGATTAACAGACAATGTTGGGGTGAATAATAGTACAGGGCAAAACATAAGATTATAGGACACGGTAAACAATAGGAGGTCAACCAGTTTTTGACTTGAAGAATGCCAAAAATTTTTTATTTCGGCGGGAAAAATAAGTTTGAAATTTTGCCTATAGTTTATAAGAAGATAAGCTACATTTTAGTAATAAGAAATGTTTTAAAGGTTCAAATAATTCATTTTTATAACTTATTGTAAAATTCCAAAAATTTTTGATTTTGGCGGGAAAAACTAAATTTGAATTTTTTAGTAGAAAAGTCATCCTTGACAATATCATAGCCCCAAAAATGCATCTAATATTCAAATTAGTTAATTTTAAAGCCTTGTGGCAGTGTGCCAAGGAATTTATTTTTTGGCGCGAAAGTTGAAATTCAAAAATTTAAAAAATTTTTTTTAAAAAAGATCAAAAAATTGAGATAAAATTAGCTTGAATAACATAATACCAAAATTTTTACACAGTAATAAAAATTATTTTTCTTTTTTTTAGGCTACTTTTACTACTCCAACTCGGCCTGCAACCCAGTCTTGTACAACATAATGTCAACCAGGTATCGTCGCGCCTTCAAAAACACGATACTCTTCCCATTCCCATCCTGCAAAGACCGAGTTATGGTGAAAGCCAGTTCAATGTCCAAGCCTAGAGCATCAGTGTCGAGAATGTCAACGTTGAGGTTGTCGACAGAACGAGGCTCAACGCGACTCACAAAGTCGCAAGAAGATGGTACCTCAGCTCTGATACGACACAACGGCAGTCAACGGAGCCAAAGGGTTTTGGCTAAGATCGATGCGGCTCAGAAATAGGATAAGAACCCAGGAAATGTATAGTACTTGATCTGGAGAGAATGGTAAAGATAGTAGGATAGAACGACATTGGTCTGGTCAATAAGTATCGCGAGAAAATGGCGGTATTGGGCCGTTCAAAACGCCAGCTTATCAACATAGGAAAAGTTAAAGTTGTTATCATCTTTCAAACACAAAAACCGATCTCGTTACGACTAATCAACAACTAATATTGTTATATTTGTACATATCGCACCCGAATTTATATATCAATCACTACTCAGACTCGCTTCATGCCAAATAATAAAACTTCATAAATATAAAATTGAAATTCTGAAACCTAAAAAATTTTTAATTTTCTTGAAGATTAGGCTTAAAAGGCTTAACTTCAAAAAGTTTAGTGCAAAACGCCAAAAAAATTATTTTGGCGGGAAAACGAAAATTCAAATTTTCTGTATCAAAATATTCGAGCAAAATTACGTTTAAGAACTTTTTGAGAAAGGTAAAGACAAAACAATAGTCCAATATGCATCTCTGACAACTTAATGCACAATGCCAAACCAAATTTATTTTGGCGTGAAAACAAAAATTTAAAATTTTACCGACATTTTTTCCTTGTAAATATGTAATACGTCAACAAGAATGTCGCTAGACGGACAGGAAGAAGTTAACGAGAGTAAACTCCTGTAGGAAAAAAAATCTATACCACCAAAACCTCAAAAAATCAATAAAAATTCAAAATTTTCTCCAGTATGGTTTATTCTACAAGAAAGAGGTTAGCCAAAGAAAAAGAACAACACACTGAATCTACAACGACATGCATTGAAGAAACTAGTCGTGTTGGAAGCTGGCAGTGAGCTTGACAGCCTTCACATTCTTGGGGTGCTTCTTGAAGAAGTCTTCGGCGTCGACATCGTCCTTCTCCTGCTCGACGTGCTCCAACATGAACTTGTTCTTCTTTTTCTGCATCTTCTCCAGATCCTTGTCGGATTGGGGTTCGAGGATGGCGGCCAAAATTTGCATAGCACGCGGGGCGATGCAGCAAAAGTTGGGGCGGACACGGAAGGGGTCGGGATTGGTGACCAGCACCTTCACGTACATGTACTTGTCCGTGTTGTTGATAGCACAAATGGGTGAGGTGACGGCTTCGTCAAAGGGACCACGGAAGATAAGTTCGTTTTCCGGCTCGACGATGAAGGCTTGGTTGTTGTCGTACTCGACTTCGTCCTCAATGTTCGACTCCTTCTCTTCTTCCATCAACAGTTTCTGCAAAATAAAAGAGTTTTAAGCTTAAATTTAAAACTTTTCCATATTTTTCAAGTCATTTACAACCCTTTACAACTCATAAAAGTCGAAAAACAATTTAATTTAAAAAATTTTCAAATTTCAAAATTTCAAAAAATCCACTAAAACATACCACAGGCAACCTGACAAACTGTACACGATTCTTTTTGCCGTCGATTTCTCTCCAAAACTTCTTGTCCTCCTTCTCCTTCTTCGAGATGGCGGTTTGGATGATGATCCGGTGGTTCTCTTTCTTGCATTTGGCCGCATTCTTCAATACCTCCAAACGAATGCTGGCAGTAGCCGTCTTGTCGGGCAGGATGGTGTTCTGCTTGTTCTTGACACGATAAAACTTGGGCTGGGTAGCCATGACCTTGTAGTGAACAATGTCGCCGCAAATGTTCTTCAAGGTAACGTCCACAATCTGCTGCTTGTCGTATGGGTCTGAAAATTAATTTTTTACACTTTTTAGCCTGAAAATTCAAATTTCATTTTTCGCGCCAAAATTAAACATTTTTGGCATTCTGCACCAAGTACCAAAAATAGTTCTATCACATTCCAAACACCTTTCAATCAAAAAAATCTATAATTTCACAAGTTGTGGCCTAAAATTTGAACCTCAAAATTTAAAATCCAATTTTCCCGCCAACTTCCAAAACCTTTGGCATTTGAATTTTATCCTAAAATTTTTCTATTCAAAAGTAAATTAAAATTGAAAAATACAAACTTACGGTTGTAAACAACCATGGTTTTGTCGATTTCGACGTTGACCTTCTCCTTTTCCTTGGCTACGTTCATCTTTGGTCCACCCTTGTACTTGGTCTTTTCTGAAATTTACTTTATTGTAATTTGGCCATAAATGACAAAATAATCTTGAAATGGCCCTGTAATCAGCTTGCATTGGCCCATTCTTGGCTATTTTTACCTCATAGCTCTACCTTTAATTCTATTGTAATATTCAAGTATACTGTAATATTACAGGCCTACTGTACTATACCTATACTTTTACTACAGTAACCCAAAATAACTTGTTAAACCCAAAATTTCAAAAACCCACGAGTCTTGGCGTCAGATTCATGCTTGACCTTGGTCTCACTTTCCTTCTTGGCCGCGGCTTCGGCTTCTGCCTTCGCTTTAGCCGCTGCTTCAGCTTCGGCTTTGGCCTTGGCGTCGGCTTCTTCCTTATCTTTGGCGTCCTTATCTTTCGCGTCTTCCTGTTCCTTCTTCATTCTAGCCAGTTCTTCACGTTCCTTGGCCAAGGCTTCCTTGTCTTTGGCCAATTGTTCCTTCTCCAGATCCAACTTCTTTCGCTCTTCGGCCAAGGCCTTTTCACGTTCACGCAGCTAAAATTGGGGGTTTAAAATCGTGTTTCTTAAAAAGATGAGTTAAAACTTTTAAAAAATTTTAATTTTTTAATTTTTTTAAAAATTTTTTAAAGTTTACTTGTTCATCAGTTTCTCCAACTCTGCGACGGACGGTGTTAGTAGCAATCTCTTCTGGGGTGAACTCTGAAATGCAAACGTCAATTTTTTTAAATTCCACTATTTTTTAAATTTAATTTTAAAAAATTTCAAAATATTTTCCAATTTTTTTGAAATAAAAAAATTTTTTCTCAAATTTTTCAAAATTTAAAAGACCACCATGACTTACCGTATCTGAGAGTAGGCGTAGCTTCGCCGGCAGTTTTGCCTCCAACAGGTGCAGCTCCAGCTGGCTTGGCGCCGCCAGCACCAGCCATTTGAGATTGGCCTGCGCCTGGCTGTCCCAAGTAAATCGACTGCACATAGCCGGCTCCTGCTCCAGCTGGGCGTTCTTGTGGTTGGGCTAAATTAAAAATTTTTTAAATTTAAAAAAAAAATTTTTACTTTTCGAATTTTAAAAACCAAAACCCCCTTACCCTGGCCAACGGCGAAATTGTTGCCAAAATAAGCGCTTCCGGCACCCTTTTGTCCTCCAGCTCCGCCCATAGTACTGGCTCCGCCTGGTTGTCCTGGTTTTGCACTAGCAGGTCCACCCGCACCACCTGCTCCACCAGGGCCACCTGCTCCGGCCGCACCAGCTGCTCCGCCCGGACCACCAGCTCCGCCAGAACCACCTGCTCCAGCTGGAGTTGGCTTTCCACTCATCGCACCCTGAGGTTGGCCTGGTCGCGCTGACTGAGGGCCTGCACCAGGTTGTCCCAAGTACATCGACTGGACATAGCCTGCTCCGGCTGGCCGCGCTTCTGGATATGCTTGAGCACCTCCAGCTCCTCCGGGACCACCTGCTCCACCCGGACCACCTGCGCCTCCGGCTCCACCCATAGTGCTTGCACCGCCTGGCTTTGCTGAAGCAACTCCTCCTGGACCACACGCACCACCAGCGCCACCTGCTCCACCCATAGTGCTTGCACCGCCTGGCTTGGCACCAGCAGCTCCTCCTGGACCTCCTGCTCCGGCTGCACCAGCTGCTCCGCCTGGACCACCAGCTCCGCCTGGCCCGCCTGCTCCAGCTGGCGGTGGTTTTCCACTCATTGCTCCTTGAGGTTGGCCTGGACGAGCTGATTGAGGGCCTGCTCCAGGTTGTAAATACATGGACTGAACATAGCCAGCACCGGCTCCGACTGGTTTCGGCTCTGGAGCGGCGGATCCTCCTTGCTTGTTGGCTACGGACAGTTGGGCTGGCTGGACTGGGGCTGAAATGTCAAAATTATTTTTAAAAATTTGGAGAAAAAATTTTGAAATTTAAAGATTATTAAAATTTAAAATTGAAACAAAACCAACCCGGTTGAAGATTTTCGGCCGAAGATCCACTTTCACTGCTCGCAGGTTGTTGTTGGGCTCCAGCGCCAGCCGGTTTTTGACCCACATTCTGCTGCTTCATCATTTGGCTTTGCTGGCCCTGTTGAGGCGCGCCCAGGTAAACGGATTGAAGATGATAGCCTGAAAATGTCATAAATAACTTTTTCTTCAATTAAAATGTTTTTAAAAAAAGATTTTTATTATCTTTTAATTAAAATATCAAAAAAATCATCAAAAAATCTGTTTTTAGCCAAAAAGCATAATTCTAAGTACTTTTCGACCATATTTTTTAAAAAATATTAACAATATGACTACCTTTCCTTATACTACAAATCATAACATTACTCGTTTATCCTTTAAATACCTTATGTCCAACCTCTAAACACCCAAAAATCTTCAAAAACAAGCCAAAACACCAATATCTACCCCAAAAAACAATCCCACTAGCAATTTACCCATCCTAAGGTCATGAAAAAAAGTAAATTACCTTGCATGATGACAAGAGTTGCAGTACACTTGAATCACCAACGAAGAAATGCTGGACCAACACCACAATCAGAAATCCGACTGTTCCGTGCTTCACTCAAACGTTCGAATGACCAAAAACGGCCAAAAATGCCTTTCAAAATGAAATACTGAATAAAAAAGTACAAAATTATTTAAAAAAAGCACTTTTTTATTCAAATTCCTGCTTTTGAGCTCATGTTGACTCGTTTCTTTGACCAATTATGTTGTCTTCACAAAGTCATCCGTCTCCAACTTAAATTGAAAATTGAAAAATCACTGACTAGCTTTAGGCAATAAACACAGTAGCAGCTTCTAAAAAAACGCATAAACACATTACATACCTTAACAAACCTTTTTTCATCAAATCATCCACAATTTAAAGCACATTTTTACATTATCCACAGCACATCTAACCTCTGTCCCAATACCTATTGACTGCCTCAACAAAATCAAGAATTATAGCCTCAAATAATACAAAACAGCTTCAAAACTTCAAACCTACATCATTCATAACGAAAATCAACTTACGCTAGCCATATAATCCATAAAACCATCATTATCCATTCATTTACTTACACCACTAACTATAAATCATGAAAACCTTGATTCTGTAATCCACCGTGCTAGTCAGGTCTTCTTCTGTCGTTCAGAACACGATCCATTGTATTTTACATATTATTTTAACAAATCAACACTCTATCAACTGTAAAAAGCAAAAAAAATATTAAAATTATAGGCGCTAGGACAAATGCGGTTTTTGGACATTTGCGGATCTTCGGTTTTTGGACACTTGCGGATTTTGGACATTTGCGGATTTTTTAAAAGGGTTTTTTTTATTTTTTATTTAATTCTGTTGTAGTATGGTACTAAATGGTACTAAAGTTTAAATTGGTACTGTTTTAATATGTTTTAGTGCTAAATAGTACAAAATTTTAAATTGGTACTGTTTTATATTTTTTGGTACTGAATGGTACTAAAAGCCCAAAAAGGTACTGTTATGTTAAAACCGCACCAATTTAAACTTTAGTACAATTTAGTACCATACTACAACTAAATTAACTAAAAAATAAAAAAAACCTTTAAAAAATCCGCAAGTGTCCAAAAACCGCATTTGTCCTAGCGCCGAAATCAGAAGAAAATCCTCAAAAAAATACCTAAAATCAGAAGACAAAAGGAAAAAAAACACAACTTACATGTAAATCAACTTTTGCCAGTTCGAATCAACCGTATTTGATCGTATTTGACCAAGTATTCAGGTTGTTCTGTCCGTTTTCCGCTAGCCGACCCATAATTGCGGTTGATGAAGATGTTTCATTTATAACAACAAAGAAATCAGTGTCTTGAGCAATTTTTTCACCCTGAAATATGAACAACGCCTAGTATAACAAGAAGATAAGAAAATAAAGTTGTTAAACATACTTTTGGAACAGAAACAATTTTTGAATAGAAACAAGAGCAACTAAAACAATGGCGAAGTGCGAGCGACAATTTATACGATTAAATGTGTTTTTTTCGTTAAATAAACTCACTTGCGCAACTGTTATTGTAACTTTAATCAGAAATGTATTTCTACCCGTACTTAAAAATTCATACTACAAACTTTGGAGTTTTTTATATTAAAAAACATGAAGAATGTGAACTTCATTGATGAGCTACATAAGTCGACTTCAAAACACAAAAAAGGACTTTAAACTACAATATAATACATTTAATCACTTTAAATTGTTATCTGTAAATATGTTTTTGGGCTTGATACGTATACGTTTTAGAACTCTGATGTGTGATCTGAAGGGTTATATAATACGAAACTTATTAGGATACTTTGAAGTTGTTTATGGCATTTTTGACATTTTTTTAAAAAATTTCAAAAGTTTTTTTTCCTTTAAATTTTTAAAAATTACGACCATGAATTTCGTTACTGTGCTATTGCTAGAATTTCTCAACTCGTATTTTACAAAATTTACATTTTTTAGAATAATCTTAAATTTGTAAAAATTATAAAGGCTTGTATAATATTATATTTTTCTATCAATTTTAATCAAGTTTTTGGTAAACAAGACGTTTTTTAATATATATTTGTTAAGAGTTTTGTTTGTAAATACACGTCAATTTTGTAGACTTCCTTTATAAAGCAATGAACTGTCATTAGTTTGATAATGTTGTTATCAACATTACAAAACGTCTGACATTGATCACGAATTTTAAAAGTTTGCAAACATAAGCATAAAAATAGTTTTTTCAAATAGATTTTGCTTTTCTTTTGCTGCCTTGTAAGGTCCTGTGTACTCATTTGCTATAGCTTTGTCTTATCCCTGTCTTAGCCTTCCCAAGCCCAGTTCCTGTTTTATTTTAGTCGTTGTCCTGTACTTACTGGCCTTGTCCGACTCCTGTCTTATCCCTGTCCTAACCATATTCTAGCTTTTATTATTCCGGTCTTAGCCCTGTCTTGGCCCTGTCCTAGCACAACTCAATTACTCTCCTTCGGCCGACAGAAAAAAATCAGTAGCCACGTCCTTAAATTATAATTGCCCGAAAAGTCTTTCAGTTGTTTACCACACGGCACTCTGAACTAATAGAAAATGAAACGCATTCTTTTTTGACATTTTGGTACACCGCAGTAATACTCATAAAAATAATATAACGTTATTTTTTACTGAAAACTTTGATGCATAATGTATTCTTGATCAGTATGTTTCTTTATACGTCAGATGTCTATCGAACACGTGTCTTTTCTTATTTTTATAATAATTTGTTTATATGACATTATAAATCATATTCATGATCAACTGCTGCAACTTTTGCAACCTCTGCAAAGAAAAAACGTTCGTTTTTTTAATTTTTTAGACAACCCGTTTATTAATTGTAAAATACGTTTTTTCAACCTGTTCATATTTTTTAGCCATATTATGTAGTTTTCAAATTTTAGAAAGCTCCAACAATGAGCCAAGCAAAGTTGATTTTGTTGACGTTACTATTTATCACTGCACTCGCTGTGAATTCAAAAAAGATTCTCTTGGTTCAAGTTGCAGTTGGAAAAAGTCACATGCAATTCAGCGGAGTTTTGACTGATAAACTGGTCGATCGAGGACATATTGTGGTAGGTGCACTATTAATATAACCCTAGTCCTAGCTCAGAGCCCTAGCCCGGAGCGCTAGCTCCAGAACCTTAACTCAAAGCCCTACCTCACAGCCCTAGCCCAGAGCTGTAGCCCAGAGCCTTAACCCAGGGTCCTAGCCCTAGTTCAGAGCCCTAGCCCAAAGCCCTAGCCCAGATCCCTAGTCCAGAGCCCTAGCCCAGAGCCCTAGCCCAAAGCCCTAGCCCAGAGCCCTAGCCCAGAGCCCGAGCCCTAGCCCAAAGCCCTAGACCAGAGCCCTAGCCCAGAGCCCTAGCCCAGAGCCCTAGCCCAGAGCCCTAGCCCAGAGCCCTAGCCGAAGCCACACACATTATAACTATACATCTTCAGGACAAGCTCGTACTCCACTGGAACCCATACGTGATCACAAATGGTACCAAGAAGGCTCGTCGTATAATCTCAGTCACTCGTCCAGACTCTCCATATAAAAATGCTCAACATATTATGAATCCATTCAAGTACGAATCAGAACAAGGCTATCAAATGTTCATCGACATTCGTAAAATGTACTGTGAGACGCTGCTAGCTAACAAAGGTCTTATTGAAGAATTGAAAAGCGAGAACTATGACATTGCTTTAGTGACACCATGGGGTGGTTGTAGCTTGGCATTGACAGAGATTCTGGAGATCAAATCAACTGCTATGTTTGTTGCCACTTCTAATGCTGACTACATTTTTGAGGGCTTGGGGGTTCCTAGTCCTCCTAGCTATTTGTCTTGTAAGTTTTACGATGCTATTTGTCATATAGCTATTAGGTTGAACCAAAAATACCGGAACATCTTTTTAATGAAAAAAAGTGTCCCGTTACTTTTGGTTTAACCAAATATTTGTCATATGGGTATTGGGTTGTATAAAAAATATTGAGCTACTAAACTCTATATCTTTTACAAGATTTTTTTTATTTTCAAAATTTCAGACATTTTCGAGCCAGTATCGCCAGGAAAACCACTCAACTTCCCAGAACGTGTCGCTAACTACATAAAATGGTTCAAACGACACATGCCTTACAGCCACTGGAACGAAATGCGTCATACTGATGACGAAATTGTTCACAAGTACTATCCTCATATACTGCCGTATTCTCAACTCTTTCATAAAGTTTCATATGTATTCTTGAACATGAATGAGTTGTTGGACATTGGTCAACCAATTTCTTCAAAGATCAAATTCATTGGCGGAATACACTTGGAGGACGGGCTGACGAATACTAATTTGACAATGCTTGAAGTGAGAAATTTAAAATTCTTATAAAAATGGGGTGAGATTTAGAGTAGGATAAAGTAGGGTAGAGTAGATAAGACTAAAGTAAGCTAAGGTTTACAATAAGGTCAAAATAGACTAGCGTATGGACAGGATATAGCAGAAAAAACAGGTAGCCTATACTAAAATATTCTTTTTTCTGGAATACGAACAAATTCTGTCATCCCATCTTAAAGGAACAGTGGTATTTTCTCTTGGATCACAAATTATGATGGACTCAGTGCCGACAGAAATCAAGGAAGCCTTGGTCAAAGCGTTCTCACGGTTCCCTGAATACAGTTTTATCTGGAAACATGACAAACCAGAAGATATGGCTAATTTGAATGTACCTAACGTATTTTTCAAAAAATGGCTGCCACAGAAAGAGCTTTTGGGTAAGAAATAACTTACGTTACCCTAGCTTTAGCTTTACCTTTAATCTTAGCTTTCGCTCTAGCCCTAGCTCCAGCTCTACCTCTGGCTCTGGCTCTGGCTCGAGCTCTGGTTCTGGCTCTAGTCCTAGCCCTAGCTCAAGCCGTGGCCTTAGCAATAGCCATAGCCGTAGTTATAGCCATAGCTTCTCTAAACCACTACAATCTTTTTAGCGGCTTTATTCTATCTCTACTATACTTATTACATTATATTTATAAAATCTTTCAGTCGACCGCAGAATCCGTTGTTTCATAACTCATATGGGTCTCAATTCCTACCTCGAATTAGCCTATTCTGGAGTTCCAACCATTATGCTACCTCTCTTCGCCGACCAACAATTCAATTCCGCCGTCGCGGAGAAAAAACGTCTTGGAGTAACAATCCAGAAGTATAACATAACATACGACAGTTTATACGAAGCCTTAAACAAAGTGCTAAACGATCAAAGTTACGCTGAAAATGCCAAAACTTATTCGAAAATGCTCAAAGATCAACCGGAAAAACCGACCAACACGTTTTTGAAGTACGTGGAGTACGCTGCTGAGTATCCCGCAGTCAAAGATGTTCTGGATTTACCTTCAACTTCACTCAACTTTTGGGTATTCTACTCTTACGATGTTATTGGATTCTTTGTTGCATTGGCAATAATTGGTGTCATAGTGACTGTGAAATTAGTGAAATTGGGATACAAACTAGTTATCGTGACTAATAATAGTAAAACGACTAAAGTCGAGTGATTGCTTTTATGATTGTATGTATATAGTTGAATAAAATTTTTTTTTTGTGCGAAGTTATAAAAGTTTTTGTAAACTTGTTTTGCGTTTAACTTTTATTGGTAAGCAAATTAGGGACAAGGAAATGAAATACGGGGCAGAACAGCAAAAAGTCAAAGCTAAGTCCAGGGCCATGGCTAGAAATATGACTAGAGCTAACGCTTGAGCTGGGACTGGGACTAGTGCTAAGCGTAAGAACCAGGCTAAGGCTAGGTTTAAGCTCAGATCTAGGGCTAGGGTTAAAGGTAGGACTATGGTTAGGGCTACAGGTATGACTAGCGATAGGGCTAGTGCTCAAACCACAGTTCTGACTTGAGATCAAGCTAAGCTAGGGTTGGATCTAAGGATCGATCTAGGACTAAGACTAAAACTAGCGCTAGGGCTACAGCTGAGGCTAGAGCTCCGGGCTAGGACTCAGAGGTAGGGCATTAGTGCTAGGGCTCTGTTCTAGGGCTCTAGGCTAGGAATCTGAGTTAAGTCTAAGGCTCTGGGTTAGAGTTAGGACTCTGGGCCAAGGCTTCAAACTATAATATAAACAAAGTTATAGACTACAGTTAATGAACTTTCATCACATTTGTTACATCAATTGCCATAAAACACCGTACAACTTGATCGCTCCATTCAACTCGCGCCTCAAAAAACACTCAATAGTTATTGTTTACACCCGACATTACACTCAAGACTACAAAACATAATCGGTAGACATTGGAACGCGAAGTACACACAACTGAAGCTATTTTATAATCAAATGACATAGTTTTGGTTGATAAGAACGGACGAACAAATAAGTTCGACTAGAAATAAGATCTTGTTTTTGTGTTGTTGGGTATCAAAAACAAATTTTTAGTCAATTACATTAGTGTGTGTTAATTAAAAAAAGTATGGTAATTATAGTTTTTTAAATTTTGTGATTGTAAATGTTTAAGTTGACAAAGAATTTACAAAAAAAAAGTTTATTTTTGACGTTTTAGCTTAAAAAACCCACGATTTTTTGTTTTTGCTTATCAACAGACCAGGTTTAACATTTTGCATGTTATCTATACCATTTTTATACAACAAACTTGACTTTTTTTTGAGTTTTAGATAAAAAATTGTAAACGCGCTTTATGATTTATATTTTTAGATCCAATAAATATAAAATGTACATAAAATGCCACTTATTGTTACTATTGAGCACAATATGTTGTACAGTAAGCTTCATCAATTCAAAAAAAATTCTTGTGACTCAAGTTGCCATGGGTAAAAGCCATATGTATTACAGTGGTACATTAGTCGATAAACTTGTTCATAGAGGTCATACTGTGGTAAGCTTTTTCTACTTTATCCTACCTTACCATACCCTACCTTACTTGACCCCTATTTACCCTGGCCTACCTTAAACTGCCCTACATTACCTTACCCTACCCTAACCGGCCCTAATTTACGCCACAATATTTTACTCTAAAATACTCTAAACTACCTTATCCTACTCTACCCTATCACCTACTATACCTTCTACCGTACTGTCAACAAAAAATATAATTTTTTACAGGATATGCTAGTGATGAACTGGAACGACGAAGCCAAGATCCCAGGCAGTAAATTACTGCGTAAAATCTACAACATAGACCACCCGCATTCACCATACGCCGAAGCTACCCATCTACAAGATCCCTTCTTCACTGGACATGCCAATGCTTTTCAAGTTTTTGGCCAATGCCGAATTTTGTTCTGTGAACTACTCATGTCCAACACACAACTAATCAATCAGCTTAAAATTGAAAATTACGACCTAGCTTTAGTAGCACCTTTTGACGGCAGTGGCTTGAGCTTGGCGCACATTTTGGGTATTAATAGTACTGCAATTTATGTCGCCACAAGCAGTTATGATTACATTTATCAAGGACTGGGAATTCCTACTCTTCCTAGTTATATTACAAGTAAGTTCCTTTATTTTTAGAATGTTATGTTAAATATCATATTACAATACCATGTATAGTATCTTAATTTAGGCGTATTCACCCCAATAGCCCCAGGCCGTCGCCTAACCTTCGCCGAGAGAATCGAAAGCTTTCTTCAATTCTACACAAGTTCAACTGAATGGTTTAATGAAGAAGTCCGGAACTCAGAACATCCAATTATCACAAAATACTACCCAGACACCCCACGCTATACACAACTATTCAAAAACGTATCTTATGTCTTTTTGAATATGCCTGAACTTTTAGACATTGGCCGGCCAATTTCGTCCAAGATCAAATTCATTGGCGGTATTCATGTTGAAGACGACTTGAAAAAGGACAAAAAGGCATTGCCTGAGGTAAGAAAGAGGGCTGTAACTATGTTTTACATTAGTTTACAGTACAATATTTCATACCTTATACTGCAACGTAACATTCTAATATCAAAACCCAAAAAACTTTTAAAAAATCCACTTTAAAAAAATTAAAGTTCAATTTAAATTTTAGGAATACGAGCAAATTTTATCCTCACACCCAAAAGGCACTGTCATATTCTCGCTTGGATCTCAAATTATGATGCATACAGTACCAATCCAGATCAGAGACGCTATGATAAAAGCCTTTTCTCATTTCCCAGAATACAGTTTTATCTGGAAACATGACAAACCTGAAGAAATGAGCAATTTGAATGTAACAAATGTGTTCTTCAAGAAATGGCTGCCTCAAAAGGAGCTTTTAGGTAAGAAAAAACTATCCCAACTTCATCATAGAGCCTTATCTTACATTACTTTTATTAACATACTCTACACTTATCTTCCCTACCCTAGTTGTCCCTACCCTACCTTGCCTTGCTCTGTCTTGTCTTGTGTTGCCTTGCCCTGTCCTGCCTTGACCTGTTCTGCCCTACCCTACTTTATCCAAGCTACCTTAATCTGACTTATCGTATTCAATCTTACCTACTGTGTTACCGCACTTTTTACCAAAATTAAATTTCAGAAAAATTATAAAATGATCCTTTTTTCAGCCGACTCCCGAATCCGATGTTTTATAACTCACATGGGACTCAACTCCTACGCTGAGCTTGCTTTCGCCGGCGTTTCTACCATAATGATCCCTCTATTTGCTGATCAAGAATTCAATGCTGGTGTAGCAGAAAGCAAGAACCTTGGAATTACCCTAGACAAGAAGAAGATAACATACGAAACTCTGAAAGAAGCTTTGACTAAAGTTTTGACAGATCCACAATATGATACAACTGCCAAGATGTACGCAAAAATGCTGCGAACTCAACCATTTTCACCTAGTGAAACCTTTGTGAAATACGTGGAATATGCTATTGAGAACCCTAGAATAAGTGATGTGATACAGCTAAAATCGGCTTATATGGGCTGGTCTGAGATGTATTCATATGATGTGTTGGGGTTGTATGCTGCAACAGCTGTTCTAGGTATTATTGTAATTTCGCTGGTGGTGAGGAAAGTTTTAATAGCTGTAAAAAATATTGTTGTAAAGGAGAAACGTAAAAATGAATAAATACATAAACTGTAGGATATATTTGTCAAAAAGATCCATTTCTACCTTAGTAGGATAAAAAAAGTGAAAATCTTAAACTTTGGCCTCCGCTCAGACTGTTCCAAAAAATTGATCAAAGTACTCGACCCAAATAAAACTTAACAATATAAAAATGTAAAATAGACCTATTTTTACATAAACAATGTAAAATGATATCCATACAACCTAACATTAGTCAAAAACTTTATTAAAATCAACAATAACAATAAAAAATCAACAACAACATAATTTTAACCAGTAAACCATATGCTTTCATCAAATAACAATGAAAACTTGATTTAATTTTAAAAACGTCAAAATACTTAAAAATATTTTAATTTTCATGAATTAAAAATCAAAGTTTTCAAAGTTAAAACAATAAGTTTCCAAAAATAAGCCAACAATTCTAATCGCACACCAAATCTTTAGTGGCTTCCAGAGTTTTCAACCCAAATTTTGGATTCAACGAGCAATTATCCGTCTTCAGTTTAGTCAAGATTGATTCGGCAACGTTTTCAGCGACAATTTTAACTCTCTGTTCTGGTCGATTGCCATGAATAAACTTTGATCGGTCGGCTATGCGAATATACCAATGTTGATGAATCGATTTTAGCTCCCATAACGAGGACTCGACTGCTTTTGAGTCGACAATTGATGCTTCTGGATCATATGGGTCTGATGGTAGTGTAGCTAAAAGAATTTTAAGTAACAACTTTAAAATATAGGTTACAAAATGTTATTTTTGTCAACGCTATTATCATAGGCTCTTTCTTACCTGGTTCCTTTCTATTAGCCAGCATTTCGAAAACAGCTGGATGTGTGTAGCAAATATTCCTCAACACGTTCAACAACATTAGCTGTTGTTGCGCCGGAGCTAACAACAATAATCTGGCCAATTTCTTTGCGAATGCGGCTAAAGTATATTGAGGTATGTATGGCGAGCTCAACGCACTGTCCACAAGCTCCAGAAGCTTTTGTGACTGATTTGAATAGACCGTAGTTGGCTTCAGAAGCTTGTAGACCTCTTCGTATAAGTTGTCCACTGCGCTGCAAAGGTATCATTAAAATAAATAGCTTTCCTTCGAGATCTACAACACTATGGCAAAACTCAAAAAAAAAATAAAGACTTGACTTGATGAAATATCTAAAATTACAATATCAATATCAAAGACATACAAGTTTTTCTCCAAAACCAAATATAACAATCCTTTGAAAGCCGGTACAGCAGCTAAACCTCCAGATTTCAGCGCCTTAAGCAACAAATCAGCAAACAGTTCCGGATTGTCAACATTTCGTATTTCGTTGTCCACAAAATTAGCTACAAACTTGTGAAACGTTGACGTGTATTCCTAAATATCAAAAAATATAGAATTTAAAACGTACCTTTCACCTAAACTATTGATATAAAAATTGAACCTACCATTTCAGTAAATTTAACAAATAAATCGTTAAAAGCCTTTTGTTTTACATCGCTTTTCTTTGTAATGGTAGTCGACATGATGAAGAAAGTATTTTAAAATGTAAAAGTTATCAAGTAAAATAATTTTACAAAGAAAAATAAATAAAATTGGGAAATAAACGAAGTGTACCGGTTTTATCGAAAAAACAGACGAAGTGTCAGAAAAGTATATAACACTTGCAGTATGCGCTAAATTGGGCGCGAGTTGAGAAGAAAGGAATGGATTTTTCTCGCGACATTTCTTTATTGCTCGGATCTTGAGTTTATAATGTTATTATTGTTTGTTTTATGGTAAAAATGACTTATTGAGTTACTTTTGAAACAACTTTAAAGATTTGGAATGTTTCATTTCAGAAGTCATGAATGGGATAAGAATATTCCTTCGAACGTCGACTGTGCCTCGGTTTCTTCCCGCATCGGTAACATCAACTGGTCAAATAAGACTGAAATCAACTGATGGCAATGACAAAGACCTTGGAAAGGATCTTGGTATTGATGTTAATGAACTATCTAAGAAATTGGACGAAACGATGGGGAAGCCGGTCGATCAACAACCTGGTTATACTCCTCCGAGCAGCGATTACATGAGTTTTAGAAAGAAAAAAGAGGTAAGAGTTACTATTATTGTTTTTTATATTTAGGAAGAATTGAAGAAGCTTTTTGATGCATATAAGGAATGTATTCAATGTTGTTTTACGTATAAAAAATAAAAATTGAAATTTTAAGTATAAATTTTATAGGAATCTGCGCACGAAAGAAGTTACATTTTTGGTTGGAAATCAGCGGCTTTTACGTTAGGAATGGCGGGAATAACATGTACGATTCTGTTATATTTTAGAAAAATTGTAAGTTTACCTTTGTTTACACTTTTATAGGTTCTTATATTCTTTTAGCTTAAAAAATGATACCTACATAGTTCATCACGGTTTTTAAAAAAAAACTAAGTCTTAAGAAGGTCCGTAAAAGCAATATTGTTATTTTTCTAATATTTTGTTATATTTTAAAAACCATATCTCAAATTTTCAGAAACTGGACGAAGAAGAGAAACGAAAAAAGCAATTGGCAGGTAAAGCTCGAATTGGCGGAGAATGGGAGTTGGTAAATCAAGATGGGAAACGTGAAGGCTCAAAGGAACTGATTGGCAATTGGATACTGATGTATTTTGGCTTTACAAATTGTCCGGATATTTGTCCCGATGAAATTGAAAAAATGGTGGATATAGTGGACATGTTGGATCGGGAAAAAGACCCAGTTCCAGTGGTTCCTGTCTTTATTACGTAGGTTTTCGTGATTTGTGAAAAAGTTTCAAATTACCATTTTCAGTGTTGACCCCTTAAGAGATTCAGTAGATCGTGTCAAGAAGTATTGTGCCGAGTTCTCACCTAAAATCAGAGGATACACAGGATCAAAGGAAGAAATTGAAAAAGTCCTCAAGACTTTCAGAATATACCATTCTCAAGGACCGTCGGACAAACGAGCACCTGATGACTACATTGTGGACCACACTGTAATTATGTACTTGATTGATCCAGAAGGGAACTTTTTCGATTACTATGGGCAGAATCGACGTGCTAGTGAGATTGCTAATGTCATACGGACAAAAGTGTTACAGTATGAGAGGAAAAAGAAGGTTGGTTGGTTTTAAGGCTAAAATATGGCTTTAAAGCTTGACTTTGGAGGTTTGATTAGGTACAAGGTACAAGTTGTTATTGCTAAGCAGTTTTGATTGTTTAAAGTTATTGTTAAGCAATTAAAACAGCGTTTTAGGCTCAATAATGATCATGATATATGCATCATGATGTTTTTTGATTTGTTAGGATAATTATTTGGAATATTTTTAAATGGTTTGTTGTTTTCTTTGTTGTTTTTGAATAAAATATTATATCTGAAGGCTTTTTATCAATTAGCTGTGTACCCTCGTTGAAATACGATGAAATATCTATCACCATAGTTGAAATACGACTTTTTTTAAAATTATTTGAAAATTTTATGATTGTTCTAAACAGATTTTTTTATTTTATAATTATTCTGAACTGTTTTTAAACGTTAAACTCGAGTTTTAGAGTAAAACCGATCTGCTGGTATGTCAGCAGTACCACAGCGATCTCACCAAGCCGATGCTGGTCAAGCACAACGCCCAGTGAACGAGTTTAAGGTCGTCATACCAGAGTAGGTGTAATTTTGGCATTTTTTGATAGAATTAATGAGAATTTCGTTTTTTTAAAGGTTTTATTGAAAATCTGTAAGTTGAACTAAAATACTTTGTAAATGGAGTGTATAACTAGATTATTAGTTGTAAAAGTAAAATTAGCCTATTTTAGAAACAAAGATGCGATTCGATATTCAATTCTGCAATTCAACGGACCTTTGAACATTGACCCATCGAGATGGACGACTTGTGATCTGAAAATGTTCCGGGAAGACAACCGTGCTCATGTAAGATCTTTCGCTTTTACTTTTGGGTTCATCAAGGCTTAAACTAATTATATAAGCTTATAAACATCTATTTTCAGGCCGTTGGCACAACAGCGATTGTCCAAGACTATGGTGAAGGTTCGGAATACGGTCGAGCAGCTCGAGAAGAAGCAAGAAGGAAAAAATATGGTCGGCAGTCTAAAAAATACCAACATGATCGACAACCATGGAGGATGGTCCTCAAGGACCCCACCAAAGAACCACAAGAACGAGTGTTCAGGTCGGTCTGTGAAGGCGGTGCTGGTGAACATTCTGATTATTGGATCTTCTCTAAGGTAGGTTTTGGGGGACTTCAGAAGGTTTTTGCCAGGCTTTTGGGTAGTAGACTAGAGTTTGAAGGTTGTTTTTGGACAAAAATTTTAACTTATTACCTAAATTTTGATAAAAATTTAAAATTAGGGGTTTTTGGGCTAAAATAAGGAAGTTTTAAGCTAAAATCAGACATTTCATCAGAGTAAAATATGTCATTTTTATCTAAAATTATAAAAACAATCGTTTTCAGTCCGGTGACTCATTCCAAGCTCATAAAGTCGATGATTGGTACCGATTCATGCCTACAGCACGCCACAAAACCTTGGATATTGATCAAGCTGAAGAACAGTTCCAGCTGAGAAACAAAGTTTTAAATCAGTTCGCTTTGAAAGCCAAAATTCAACAGACATTGAAGGATGCGGAAGAAGATAATGGCCTTGTTACAAAGCCTACTGCTTTGGTAGGTTGGGTGAAATAGGGAAAAGGCTGGGGAAGATCGGGGCATATAGAGAATAAGCTCTCGAGGTTGAGGTAATCATTAAATAGAGAAAATACTGGAAAACACAAATTTTAAAAAATTATGCGATATTTACCATGCCATTTATAGAAAATCAAGGACGACTTCTCCGATTCAGATGAAGAAGGTGGTCATGCCGAGAAAGACGAAAGCAAAGGAATCCTGGATGCCGATGCCGCGCTAGAGAAGAATCCGAAAAAGAAGAAGGGAAAACAAAAGGACAAACGGCAGAGAGTGGAGAACGCTGAAGAAGTGGCACGATACGAATCAGAGGACGGCGAGGACGAAGGCCGTGAATACGATTACATGAGCGATTCTGGATCTGATACTAGGTGGGTTGGTGTTTTGTAGTTTTTTACGGTTTTTGCTAGGGAAGGGGGTTAATACTATTTTATGACTTTTGGGGGTGGTAAATATTAAGCATAATTTTTTGGACAAAATTTTAAAATATAATCATGAAAAATTGTGATTGCGCGACAGATATTGTAGTAGAACTAGCGAGAAGGAGGCCGAAGCATATTTGAAAGTTTTTTTTCGGACCGGGCCGAAAAATCAGGCTTGGCCCCTTTACTGTTCTAAATAGAATAAAACTTTATTATAGTGATAAGTATGTATATCAGTAAGTTTATGAAGAATAATAAGGTAGAGATTGATATCTAATCTTCAATTTGAAGAAAGTTTAAGCCAATAACTTATTTTTGAGCTTTTGAGTTATTACAAGACCTAATAGGGTAGGATAATATATAAAAAGGCTTTAAAATAAAAGAAAAATGACAATATTTTACTGAATGTACAGTTTACAAACAATAATATATCAAATTATTAAACTTGCAAGAATATATTGACAATATTACTAAGAAAACGTTAGTTATCACCTCAATAAACGTTATACAATATCACCACAAGAGTTTATAAAGTGAAAAACTAAGAGAAACAAACTAAAAACAAGTACAATGTAAGAAAGATCAAGTCAGTGTACAGTTAGGAAATGCACCACTGAAGAAATGTACAAAAATCAGTGAAAAATATCCAGAAATCAGTCAAAAACCAGTAAGGACCTTTTGGCCACTAAAAAAGTACGGCCGGGGAACATTTCAACGTCCAACAAGAACACTTTTGACCGTTGCCTCGGGCATCGTACTCGTACTGATGTTGTGAAGTTGGTCGAAAGTAGCGCGTAACGGTAGTGACAATAGTTTTTGAGCAATCAGTAAAGCCGAACGAGATCTGAAAAAGTGGAAAATGTGAAAACGGCAAAGAAGTGTTAGTGAAAGTGTTATATTATTTTTTTAGTGAACTTATGGATTTTCTTTCAAATATTTTTGAAATTTTAAAATACGGCTTCGCATAATGAGCAAAATTTAAAAATCTGGTCAAAAGTTTTTATATAAAACATAATTTTTGGCATTAGTGAATGCTAAGTAAAGTTTAAAGAGCATTGTGTTAGTTCCAGTGTTATTAGTAAAAGTCTTTTTCAACATTAAGGTAAAGAAATTTTGTCAAAATATGACATTTCTCTCAAATCAAATCAGGCTGAATCTATCAACTCAAGCTGAATATTTCAAATCAGAGTGAATATCTCAAAACAGACTCAAAACGACGATTTTTTCTATTCAATCAGTAACTGTTTATTCTAACTAAATCAAACGTAACAAGATATGGGACGGTGAGCGAACAGAATTGAGCCGTGCTAATTTTGTCTAACGTTTAGAATCGTGGCGGAATTTTGGTTGAATGACGTCTAAATTATAGGTTATGTTAGACTAGAAGCTGATTAGTAAATAAATCATAAACAGTTTTGTAAAAGCTTGTTAGTTATGATGAGCTATGTATAATAGTACTGAAAAGTACTGGATTTGTGATGGTTATTAAACCTTGCCTAGTTTTTTCAAGTTAAATTTAGTTTTTTGAACTCAAAGTTAGTTGATCTATAGTTAACGACTCTTAGTTTATCTATGGTTACTGACCCCTAGTTTGGTCTAAAAGACTTAAAAGTTATCTTATCTGCGACATAGCTGTCTAGAGTTTAACTAGTTAACGATTTTGGCCATCAACTACTATTTGATGACCAAAAACGTATCGGCTGTTATCGCTAGACATTTGTTGTTTCAACTAAATCAACAAAAGCATGTTAGACCTATTTTTAAGCTGGGATACAATGAGATAACTAATGGTTTGGCTAGCTTTAGGTCACCATTTGGCTACATAAATATTTTTTTGCTAAAAATTAGATTAGAAAGCCTAATTTAACTTGAAGCTGATAAAGCAAGATATTTTTACAGTATTAAAACAAGGTTTTTGAGCCTAGTATTCTATGTACAATAACCCTAAGAGACATCAAAATCTCACTCTTTGTCGCGCAGGTTGGAACGGTCGGATAAGTGAGTCGAATCGCCGACCAAATGCGGTTTGAACACGTATTTCCCTGTCATGACCATCCAATCCCGGGCAACTTTGTCTATTTCCTCCTCGTTTTCGCGGTTATCCGTGGGATTGTCGGTGTGCTCGTGAATTCGATACTTTGAGATCGTACATTGGCCAACGTAAATATATTTGCCTGAAAGCGCAACGTGACATGCGCCAATCGGCGAACCATGCGAGACTACTAGAATGTTGCCTGAAAAGAGTGATGATAAATTTTTGGGCTTATTTTGAAAAGTTATAGTAGCTAGAGGTGAATTGGCATATTTTTATGATGAGGAAGTTAATAGAAAATTAAAATGGCACTATTTTTTAGCATAGAACGCTCAGTAAACACTTGGATTTATCTACTATAACATAAAGCAAAAATTTACTTTTTTGAAAATTTGAAGTCAATGTCAAATAAAAAAGGTCTTTAAAGCCTTCTGGACACCTTTTTAGTAAAAAAGATATTCAAGCTTAGTATTGGCATAATAAAGCTAGCCTTACCACCGTAGTTGTTCAGCACGCGTTCTAGTGTTTGTGAGATCCGTTTTTGGCAGCAAGTTGAAGTAGTTTCTACATAATGTTTAGTGTGGAATGGTTTGTAGCTGAGGTCGATTCTAGGGAATTGTTGTCTAAAACATGGGAAATATAAATTTTTAGTTTAGCCATTCAAAAAAATGCTTTTTATTGTAGTCTAGACGTGTTGAGAAGAAATATCGCGCTTTTGGCTTGGTATTACGATTTTTTTAAGTCTAAGCCTTACTAAATGCACTTTTTACGGAATAAAATAGATAAACCACGGCTAAACAGGCAAAAAATTGATCAACAACACCCTAAAAAACCTTACTTAAGTTCCTCGGGCGTCAAATATCCAGGAACAGGTTGACAAACATGTAGCGATTCCGAAAATCCAGGCTCCAACCACATTACTGGATGTCCTCCATTTTTGTAAGCATCAGGACTCGCCTTTTCGATGGCATCCAAAATGCCGTTGGCAGTTTGTACAGTACGAATGAAAGGCGAAACAAAAACATGATCAATGCGTTCACTTTGTTTGGCTAGTTGAACTCCCACTTCTTGAGCTTGTTTGTGGCCACGGTCACTAAAATTTTAAAAATTAGGTCTGCGAAAGAGGGTTTGAGTGTGGGCAAGGTAAAATACGTGTTTAATCGGCATGATAAGTGTGTGAAGGGAAGAAAAATTAAGTTCGAAACCAAAAAATGTTAAATTTTAAAATTTTTTCTTCACAAGAAGAACTTTTCGGCGCATACCTTAACGTAGGGTCGTCCCAAGCCCCTCGAGGCGCGTTCTTTTTCCAATTCGGGTCCACATTGTCCACGCGTTCGCCGTGCCTCACAATCCAAATCGATCTCAGTCCACCGGTCATTGGAGTCAGTGGTTTATAAAATAACGTAAAATTTATATTTTTGGTGTGTAAAGTTGGGACCTGATAAGACCTGGAAAATGTGGGGTTAGATTCATCTGGTATGATGATAAAGCACGCGGTGGGGAAACTCTTTGTCTTTGATTATAGAACATGATATGGCTTGATATTATAGTGGACTTGGTACGATACGTGATTGTGAAGCATGGCGAAGAAAGGAAATGGTATAAAATGGAATTTTAAAGTATTAGGAAATGGTATAAAATGTGATTTTAAAATATGTGAATGAAGAGATATTATAGACAATACATATTTAAAGTAGGAACTTGAAAAAGGCGCTATTCAGGATGAACTGATGGCAAGAGAGTGAGCAAGTAAAAAATGTAAATGAGCTTATGTTGAAGTAGATTGTGGTATGAATTGCGAAGCTAAAGACGCGGAATATCATAGGATATTATCAAAAGAAAACGTAAAGCTCTGATATGAAACATAATTTTGATAAAAGATAAAAATTTAAAGCCAGTTATCAATAATGATTTAAATCCAAATATCAATAAAAATCCAAAGCTATCAATAAAAATCTAAAGCGAGCTAATCCAAACAAGATTACAAGCTAAAGAAGACAGATTAAGAAGAGGTCTCTTTGAAATGTAATAAAAGGCAATACGAACGCTTGCTTTAATACGCATTATGTTTACAAAATGAGCAAAAAACGTTTTGAAAGTACACCATTTCCGATCAGTACGCATCGACACTCAGTAAAGGTAACAAAAGGTGGTGATAGTAGTAATAATGAAGTCTCGAACTTGATGTAAATTAACATATCAAGTACAAAAACAACAAAATATGAAGTAGAGAGGTCAAAACACACAAGTATATGTGGGCGGTTTTTGAATTTTAATGTTAAAACTGTTGAAAGTTAACAAGAAGATAAAAATTGAAAAAAACGTTGGCGGTACTATACAAGCAATATAAAAGGCATGGTAAAATACTTGGATCATATTTCCTCTTGTAAAATACGATGGCTTCAGCTTCTAAACGTAATAAAAATTGGGATAAACTAATAGATTCAAAAGCGTTAAATTTTAAGAAATTCCCGTGTTTAAACGAAATGACAGACCGTACAAAATGAATCTGCAGCCAAAGTGTATTTGTCTACTTTCTGTGAATATCACTAATTGTGTTGTAATAATAACAAAAAACTAAAAAATAGGAAACAAAGTTTGCGGTTTGAAAGGTTTCATAAGATTTCGAAATGAAACTTGTTTTACAGTTTTTATGATTTCACAGTAAAATTGTGGACCACCTGTAAAACGAACTCCTCTATAACAAAAATCACGTGTAACGAATCAATTTTGAATCTCTGGCTAACACTAAACAATAAATCTATACCTCTTCTATACTGAAGGCTCTTTACAGCAAACAATTATAAAATCCTCAAACGATTCTTTATACAGGAGTTCCACTGTATTTGAAGAACCAAAAACATTAAAAATCATACCATGCGCAGGTTTGCACCTGTTGTTGTTATATCATCTTTATAAAGATGTGCGGTGGGATTAAAAATACTCAAAAATCAGCCTTTGTCAAACAAACAATGTCAAGCAGCTAAATGAAACAATTGTCGAAAAAAGATTGTTTTGAACAAATAAAACGCAAATAGATAAAAATTTTCGAAAAATATAAAAGCCGATTTTTGAAAATTTAAAGTACAGCAGAACTCCTGCATAACAGACACCGCTATAGCATAAATCCCGTATAACGAACAATTTCAAATCAATATATCACACAGTGCATTTCAAACTCGTCTATAACGAACAAATTGAAAATCTCCGAACTTTATACAGAATTTCCACTGTATGATTTTTGAATGAAAGAATATAAGTTGGACAAGAAAGCCACTCTTATTTTAATAAATGATAAGGAACTGTCTAGTAGTTTGTACACTGTAAACAAAGTTTAAGAGCAACGAAAATTGTAGTAATTAGTGGGTGTACATAATGTGTTTGTCTATGGGATTTGTAAAGAGTAAGAGTTTGACGTTTTATCCCGGGAAAAGGAAGTACGCCCTTTCATTTTTTTCAAGATTTAGGAACACATGTCAACGTGAAAAAAAGGTCAAGCATATAATAACAAAATATTGACAAAGATATTGAGGTAAAGATAAAAATAGTGAGGAGATTTGAGCTGATGGCTGTTATAAAAAATTCGATTTTTGTTATCAATTTCAATTTAAAAAATAGAGCTTATGAAAAAAAGGCATTGGAACGCCTATATAACTTTCTTTGGATTTAAAGTTTTTTTGGTTATAAAAGTGTCAGCCCAGTGAAGTTTTAAAAATACAATATGTAGTGTTAGATAGAAACTAAAAATTTGTTTGTTATACGGAAAGTTTGTTATAGAGGAGTCCTCTATACAGAGTTTCAACTGTAATAAAACTATAGTGAGTTAAGGAGAAAAAATAAATTTTAAGTAAAAAGGAATCTTGTAAAATCTAACTTATAATCAACCAAAAGTTATTAGTAAATGCACGCATAAGTCACAAGACTGTTCAAAAATAATTAAAAATCAAAAATTACAGTAAAATATTGCTCTATAAGTTGTTTTAAAGTTCAAAATCAAAAACCTAAAATTTTACTAAATTGTTTTTGCAAATTATCTACTACGTCAGTTATTTTACTGTGTCGTACTTACAATTAATAGCTTATAAACTCTTCCATTGATTATCTTCAACGTAAAATTTCACTTTGAGATTTACGGCTTATTATCTTTTTACGTTGCTATAAATTACAGAAGGCCTTGGTTACTTTTGATAATAAACACATGAGTCATATTGTTTATTACTTACACCACAGTGTGTTCCATGAAAAATAACAACAAGACAAAGGTGTATTTTTGTTATTTTTTCTTGGAATACTGCGTGGTTTAATTAATAACCAGTATTGTTTATGTTTTTATTGTCAAAAACGACGACCACATTTTGTAATTTGTCAAAAATAAAAAGATAATGACCTGTAGAATGCAATTTTGGCAGTTTTTATAATGAAGGTAAATAAAAATGTAAAGGCATTGAATGGTAATTATGACACACCTTTAAAATACCTTTGACGTAGCAAGTAATTGAAACAAAAAGATGTGATACTGCGTAGTAATCATTTTTTTTGCAGCGCTGGGTAAAAACAAACAGAAAAACGACTTTATAAGTTAGTACTTACATACAGGGACATAGGGGAAAAAATCGTAAAAGGGTCTATCAAAACAAGATTGTTTCAACAAGTATTAAAGAAGTAAACCTACTGACACAACAACAATAATACTCTGTAACCCCAACCGACCAAAAGCTCGATTTCAAGCGATTAGATTTAAAACTGTGAACACGCCAGACTTTTTGTCTGCTCTTTCGAACTACGCACGAAGATAATAAACGTAGAGAAAAAGAGATTGTGGCAAGAGACTGGGCAAAAACCCGTTGGCCTCGCGTACTTTGTGCGATTTAAGAAAACGGTTTTGATATGACGAAGGACGGGCGGAATTTGAATTTTTAGTGTCCAGGGAATTTTTAATGGGATTCAGTGGCAGGGTTTGGGAAAAGGTTAAAATTTAAAACAAATACTTTTTTTCTTTTAAAGGACTTAATTTTTATGAAAAAGTTAAAAAGGACTTTAAATTCCAAAAAATATTGAAAGCGAGGGTAATAGCGAACTGACATATATGACAAAATAAGTGGGTTTATGTGAAAAATTTCTTTGAAAGACTATAAAAGTGCATTTGAAGCGGCGTTTTAAAGTGCAAAACGACAGTTTTTTGAACTGGCTTTAAAAAATTCGAAAACCATAGCTATAGCTTGCTCAAGAAAAGCGACTATCTTACCCAATTTTAATCTACCCTTCTTTACCCTTCCTTACTCTTCTCTTCATTGCCGTACAGTACTCAATTCTATCCTACTCTACCTACTTAGGTCGACCTCAAGCTATTATTGAAGTAATGTTTCCAAAACGAGATAATGAACAATTTTAAAAACTGAAAAATAAAAAAAACCTTTGCACTGGTGCACTTAAAACCTATGGCAATACGTGAAAACCGAAACAATACGCATAAACTGAAAATAATATATAAAACAAACTCGATTTGGCTTACAGAGGTAATCAAAAACACTTTGAGTGCGCAGTAAACGAGTTATAACTTCAAAAAATGAGTTAATAATAATAAAAAAGTTATCATGGAGGTTCAGAAAAGGTCAATGGAACCGACGATGATCTTTGAATGGGTTTTGAAAATATCAATCAAAGTTAGAAGCTTTAAGAGGTACAATTTGCGGGTGCCAGGACAAAATGTTTAAAATTTTGAAAAAATTAAGGGTGGCTAGTAAAATAGGCTTAAAATTTGAATAAGAAGGGTTTGTAGGTAGACATGAGATACGGGCCGGGTCCAATTTTTTTAACGTGGAAACGGGCCGGGCCCGGCCCGATCGAAATTTTGCTGAAGGTCGGTTCGGCCCGTTTCTCATGTCTACTTGTAGGGTGTCTACTTCCAATATAAGATAGTTGAAGGTATTAAAGTAAAAATTAATAACAAAAAAATCAAAATCCAACTAATAAATTCAGCTAAACCACCTTCTGCCTTTCAATATAGCCTAAAATGACTTTATGACTAAACTTTTCAACAACAAACTGAAGAAATCTTGTCGTTTAATCGACGATTTATCAAAATGATGTATTGAGAAAGTCGAAAACGTATCACTTTTCAAAATGTGCGGGATATTTTAAAAACTGTTTTGAAATATACAGGCTAAATATAGAAGATTTATTAGGTCGTTGAAACAAAAAAAACTAGTTTACATGTTTTTGATGATAAATAAGTTTACAAGAATCCTATTGCTATAAGTGTAGTTTTAAAATTTGAAGACAGTACTTAATTTTGTGTCTTCTGTAACTAATTAGCAAGTTTTCAGTAGAGAAGAAGTGAATCTTGATGAGAAAATGGACAAAGAAATGGTGGCCGTTGGAGATGAGACCGGCATGAGAGACTCGTCTGAAGACGAAGATGAAGAAGAAAAGGATGAAGAAAAGGAAGAAGCAAAGAAACAGTTGAGTAAGTGAACGTTTGTTAAGTTTTTGTTATTTTATATTATTGTATGGTAGGGTAGAGAAAGATATGGTAGGATAGTATAGGAACTTAGGATATGAAAGGGTAGGGTAGAATAACATGGATTAGGATAGGTTATAGTAAAGTAAGGTAGGGTATGGTAGAAAAACATAGCGGAGGTTAGGGTAAGATAGGGCAGAACAAAAAAGCTTAGGGTAGGGTGGGGTAGAATAAAATAGGTTATGGTATGGTAAGGTAGGATAATCTAAGCTAGTATATAGTGATTAAGACTTGATTCAAATTGACTCTTTTACAGTGAAAAAGCTAAAAGAACAAGATGAAAACAAGGAAGATGATAATACAGTAAGAATGGTTGATCAAGTCGATGAACGAGATTCTTCTGGCTCGGACTCGGATGATCCAGACAATCCAGGAGGCAAAACTTCAGTTTTGTTTATGCAGGTGAATTTGTTTTTTGTTTTAGTGCACGTATTTTACACACGCATTTAAATGCGAAAGAGTTGTTGTACTTTAGAATTACAATATTGAAAAAAATAATACCATTTTTAAAAAGTATTGGAGGTTTTTGATATTTTTCTTAAGTTAATAAACGAAAAGTTGATTTTTAAAGTAGCGTAAGGTAAACTTTAAAAGATATTAAATCATTCTTCTGGATTTTCAGGTCAAAATAATTATGTAATTTTTAGAAAAAGCGTAAAAGAACGGCCGAAGACACCGAAAAACCAAATGGATCAGAGAAAAAGCCAAAATTGGATATCAAGTATAGGATTTTTTAAAATTTCAGTTAAAATTTCAAAAAATACTATCATTTTACACTTTATTTTACCTTTTTTTAATTTTATACCTAATTTCAACCTTTTCTTTCCTCAGTTTGATACCTCATTTTATACATAATTTCATACCTCTTTTCCCTATCCGCAATACCTTTTTACTGTCACTGTGCGCAAATAAAAATCAGAAACGCCCGCACTTTTATTATCCGAAAATGTGAATTTTTATGTCCGCAAACTTGAAATTGTAATAAATTTAATAAAAACGTGCTGTTACGATACAGTATGGACAATATAGTAGTATAATACTAAGTAGTGTGGAGGAAAAAATATAAAATATTTTATGAGTACTGGTACTGTTTCAGCACTTTGAAAAAACTATTGTATAGTACTGGGTTAAACAGTATTAATGCCCGTTTAGTACCACCTTATGACATTTCAATTCAATACGCGACGGTTGAGTATCACTGTAGGAACATATTGATTTTTTACAAATTTTATAAACTTCCGGACTGTGAGAAATTTTTTTTTCTTTTTTAATTTTTGCAAGTAAAATAAAAAAAAAGTGAGTATTGGTTTTAAAACGGTACCAGTACTTCCGAATTATCATACATATTACGCCATTTTATGCGAATAGATAGCTGGGTACTACTTTACGCCTAAATTGACTTTTTTTTCGATTCTAACACAGTACCAACACTGCTAGTCTACCATATCATGAAATTTTATAACGATAAAGAAGTTACGTACCAGTTTCCTATATGGTACTATTAATATGTAAATCTGTTTGTTTATACTATCAGTTAGTATTATGTAGTACTAGTAAGCTAATAATATGTCATAGCAGCACGTTTTTCAATTATTAGTTCATTGGTATAGCATTACCAATATGCAAAATGTTTTCGTTTTAGTGTTATTTAGTACTACTTAATGTAGCACTATCAACACGAAATTTTTTTCTCCGTACTACTAGTTAGTACTATATAGCACTCTATTTTTCATACAGTATTGTAACGGCACGTTTTTACTAAATTTATTACAATTTCAAGTTTGCCGACATAAAAATTTAGATTTGCGGTCAATAAAAGTGCGGGCGTTTTTAATTTTTATTTGCGGCCATTGAGAAGTATAGTTGCGAACATTGTAAAGCAGGTCTACAAACAACAAAATACAGTATCTAATCTTAATCTTATTTCAGAGAAGAAAAGCCAGCAGTATCAGAAAAGAAACCCCCAACTCCACCACCACCACCGCCGGCTCCCTCCATCTCCGGTCCACCGGTCGATAAATTGGACGAAGAGACGGTGAGACGCCTTTTACTCCGAAAACCACACACAACAAAGGAGTTGTTGAATAAGATACGACCACATTGTGGAGACATGTCCAAGACCGACATTGTGGCACGATTGGCCGACATTCTCCGCAAGATCGAACCACATCAGTTTAGACAACAGGTCAACCGGAAGGATGTCCTCTTCTTTTCATTGAAACCACCACAGTAATGTAATGTGGAGATTGATTTGAGAAAGTTTTAGTAAGATGTGGCTATTGAGAATGTTGTAGCAAAGTATTGATGTTGTGTATGTTAGAGTATGGGATTGGTGTTGATAATCTTATAATAAGATATTGATGTGGAGAATGTTGTAGTAAGATATAGATGTCGAGAGTATGAACTGTAATATTTGTTCTTGTCTCTGCTAATGTTGAGGATGTGGTTTTAAGGAAAATTTTGATATAGTGAAAAGGGACGAAAAAAGGTGGATGTTGAGGATGTTTTTATAATTAATATGAAGATGTTCTGATAAGGAATTTGCCAGTGCCGGGCGGGGACTTTTGGTCTGGGGGCTGGGGCGAAAAATTTTTTTCAAAAATTCACAGCGGGGATCACGTTCAAGTTTTTTCGAAAATTTTTTTCTGGGGTGGGGGGGGTCCCCCCCCCCTCCGTCCACCTTTGGGAGTGGTGGAATCTATTTTTGTCTTATCCTTTCTTTTTTTTGCCACTTCCTTGACTAGCATTAATATTAATGGAATTGTTAAAACAAAGTACAATTGTAAAATGCTTTTTACTGTTATTTTTATAGTTGATATAGTGAAATGAAGAGAACTTATCTTAATCTTAATGTGTATAATATTTCTAATTTTATGTTTTTTATGGGAATAAAGTTTTTTAATGTTATTGGAAGCAATATATTTTCACTATGATGTTTTATAGCTTGATATTGGCTAAAAAATTACTTATTTTTATTGTTTTATTGATGCTGTGTCTATTAAGCGTAAAGAACGTATTTTAGAAGATTGTTAAAGTAAACAACAAGAAGCTCTAAATTTTTTTTGCGTTTGCTAAAATTAAAGTAGTCTTTTTTATTTACCGTTTTTGGGATAGAAATAGGCTTTTTTGGGACTAGATTAAGTTTTTCTTTAAGAAATTGTAGGCTTGGGTTTTATTATATATACAGTTTAACTTCCGTATACCCAATTGCTATTGGGTTAAAAATTAGTTTGTTATGACGGAGTTTGGTATAGAAGTTTGACTGTAAATATTTAGAGCTTTCGGGACTAATAGGATGTTTTTTGATGTTTGTATAATATGTACTTTCAGTCTGTTTATTTATACTTTACTTTAAACTTAGACTTACTCCTTAACCTACATTATATCCGATTCTACTTTATCGTTATTTATTTTATTCTATCTTACTTTTTCTTACGTTACCATATCCTACTTTGCCTTACTTTACCCTACTGTACCCTACCCTACTTTATCCCACCATAGTCTACCCTACTTTACCTTACCCCACTCTATCATATTCTACCCTACCCTAATTTACCTCATCCTACTCTACCCTATTTTGTCTTACCGACCAAATTGTAAAAAGTATTTTACTACTAATCACATTCTATAAAAAGTATATTTCTCTTTACAACGTAATGTTCTTATCATAATATATTTTTAAATCTGATGAAAATTGTTGGAGAGCTGCGACTCCACCAGACTCATATGCCTCATTTCGCGCAGCACTTTGCCAACCGGCGCCGAAAACGAGTGACGTTGGGCATTCTCAAGAGTGGAAATCCATCTGTTAAGCACATCCTCCTCCTCCTGATTATTGTTGACAGCGTTGGCGTGGTTCTCGCGGACACGCCGCTCGTCGATCAACTGAAACTTTCGCGGAATTAGCGTTGGGTGGGCTTAAATTTGATAAAGAATAGTAAAGTTTTGGGTTTGAAAGTAGTGAAAGAGTAATTTAATTAGAAGTTATAGCATATTATGTATATAACAAAAAATAAATTTTATCTACTTTACACTACCTTATAAGGCCTTACCAATACCCTGTCCTCTATGCTCTAACAAGTTAGTAAGAAAGCATGAAAAAAGCTTTGTTGCCCTTAAACTTTAAGTTTTAAAAATCGATGACAAGACTTTTTAATTTTTGTTAAGGGCTTGGTAGGACAAAGTATATAAAGGTAAGGCTTGGTAGAGTAGTGAAGGGTATGACTTTTGCAAGGTTTAGAAAGTTAAGGTATTGTAGGGCAGTGTAGTAGAGAAGAGTATGGTAGGGTAGGGTAGGGTAGGGTAAGGTAAGGTAGGGTAGGGTAGGGTAGGGTAGGGTAGGGTAGGGTAGGGTAGGGTAGGGTAGGGTAGGGTAGGGTAGGGTAAGGTAGGGTAAGGTAGATCTTTCTCGCTTTGTGCTATTAGGGCAAGGCAAAGCAAGGCAGAGTAGAATAGGGTAGGGTAGAGTAAGGTAAAATACTTCAAACTCACCTCCATTCGCTGGCAACTGCACAACAATGCCAACAGCGCAAAATTGGCCGCATTTGCATAAAGAAACAACGAAATTCGACGAAAATGCTCAAATAATATAATCTGACTTCCAATAGCCAAAAATCCAAAAGCAAAGAAAATGATTGTCGCGAACTGAGTTCTGATATGATAACCTTTAATTGAAGCCGGCTTCCAACACAACCCCGTGTTAATGGCCGTGAATAGGAGGGTAAAAGAAGTTATAATCGAAATGAGGATTGATAGAATTTGTAGAATTTTTATTATAACCCACTGAAATTACAGTAATCATATTTCGGTTTCAAAGTTTTTTAAATTAAAAAAAAACTGAATTTTTTAAAATTTGTAGTTTTTTCAAATTTTAAACAACATATTCAGAATAATTTGAAGATGTTGTTAAAAGAAATGGCATTTTCGAACGTTTTTGTTAATAACTTACATAGTGCCGTATTGTCGTATCTTTGGCCCGAAATGGCTGTTCAAACATAACTGCCAACACTTCTGCGCCCAATAATGTTGCTGATACGAATGTAAACGAAAATGACAGAATTGATAAACACACATTTCGTTTTACTGTACTATTTTCAATTGGCGTGTGATACACGGAATACATTGAGGGCTGTAAGTTAGGTAAAATACGACGCAGATATATACGTTTTTAAAATTGAAAAAAAAATTTTAAAAAGTTAAAGAAAAGCGACTTTTTAAACTTGAAAAACATAGTTCTAGCCCAGAGCCCTAGCCCAGTGCCCTAGCCCAGAGCCCTAGCTCAAAGCCCAGAGCTCTGGCCCAGAGCCCTAGCCCAGAGCTCTAGCCCAGAGCCCTAGCCCAGAGTCCTAGCCCAGAGTCCTAGCGTAGAGCCTTAGCCCAGAGCCCTAGCCCAGAGCCCTAGCCCAGAGTCTTATCCCAGAGCCCTAGCTCAGAGCATTAGTCCAGAGCGCTATCCTTAGTTCTAGGTCTAGCTCCTTGCTCTAGCAATAGTTCTAGCCATTAGCATGAGTTTTTTTCTTAGCCTTAGGCCTATCTCTAGTTCTATTTATATTCCTTGCTTTAGCCTTAATCTTAATCCTTGCGCTTGCTCTCGCTCTAACTCTTGCCTTAACTTTTACTACTCTTGTCGTGCTCATGCTCTTTTGCTGTCTTAATGCTTTTTTGAACTTTACTATAGTTCTCACCCTTTTCTGGTAGCCTAGACTGATTGACTTAAAAAAATTTAAAATATTTTTTTTGTTTTGAAAAATTAATACAATTTTAAATTAAAAAAAAGCTTACGAATTACTTGACTTACTCCTCCAATCTTTTTCTAATGCCACTTCAACCTTAATTCTAACAAGAAAGTTTCACTGTGCTCCTGAAAAAACCGTTTCACACAATGACAGTCATTGTTTTGTGTCGCCGTTCCGCTGTGATGGAGCCGTGCACGTCCCAACGGGCCTCTTGTGAACATATATGCACTAAATGTCATGCATATTTCCACTCTCTTTTGTGTCATATTTTGCGACGTTCCGCGACAAACGTGCCGTCCCTCTCGCCGTCCCACCAGATTAGGAAAAAGGACAAGTTCAACAATGGATCGAAAAATGAGAAATGCGAAACAAATTGTTTCCTCAGGGCAAAAATAGATTCAGGTGGTCTTTGGGGGATTGCAGCTATTTCGATACTTTTTGAATGGAATCAGTTTTATTTAAAAATAGTTTATAAACATAGTAAGAATTGTTTCAGGTGCTAAAAATAGCTGTTAAATATAGGTTCATAAAGTTTATATTATGGTAAGATAGGACTAAAATTAGTGATAGGATTAGGGCTAAGGCTAGGCTAAAAAGCCAGGATAAGGGCAGGATAACTCCAGGCCAGAGCTAGGGACTGAGCTTGGGCTATTGTTAGGGCTAGAGCTAGAATTAGAGGGGATAGGACTCTGGCCTAGGGCTTCAGGATAAGGTTCTGGGCTAGGGCTAGAACAAAACATGTTGAATAAAACCTATACTTTGTTTTAAAGATGGTGCTTTTGGTATCTTTGGGCTTGTGCAGAATCGTTAGTTTTGATCTGATTTTTTTAAATCTAGGCTTGGCATGTTTAGGCCAGCCTTGTTATTTGTGTTCAAGGAAGGTTTTTTATACTTGGCTTTTAATTGAATTGCATAAATTTAATTTAACCTTTTCTTAAATTTTTGACCGGTTTTTGTAAAATACGTGGAATAAAAGCAGCTCTTGAAATTGTACATGTTTTAAAACAATTAAAAAATGTTGTTCTAAAACATCTAAAAACATGTTATAAATTGCTATTTTTTGTCTAAACACCACTCTCTACAGTTTCATAAACATTCCATCAATTTATTTTTTGTTTTTGTTCTTTTTGACCTTTGACAAAGTGAGAAATGCTTCTGAAACTAATATTACTTTTGGCTTTTACTACTGCCTATTCAGGGTTATTTAGCTCGAGTTATTGTAAAAAATGTAAGGAAGATGCGGTAGATGCATTCAAACGGCATGGTATGAGCAATTTGGATGGGAATGCTTTGTATGTAAGTTATTTTTAATCTAAGTTTGTAGATATTAGAGGGTCGCAACGACAAGAATTTTTTGATATTTTTTAAAAGACATGTAGGGTATATAAGATAGGGTAAGTACAAAGTAAAAATACTACTTTAGCAGTATCAACACCCATTTTTTTAAAAAACGTCACATGTTTTTTTCACTTACTATGTCATTTATAGAGTATTTGTGACAAAGCCTTGTTTGGAGATCGTAGCGATAAAAACGGCCGTTTGGCCAAAATGGTGAAGAATGCCAAAACAATGGAAGAGAAAATAAAAGTTATGGAGCCGTGTAAGTATTATACTATTCTTTACTTTTAGATCAAAGATATTTTGCTATAGCAATACTTTTTTAAATTTTATTAGGGTGTTCTAATTATTCTGTGTTCCAGCCAAAGAAGACTTTTGTGGTTAGGGGGCACAGAATTATTTGCACAACATAAAAATAAGATCGGTTATTATCAGACTCTACTATAGCCCTTCTTAAGAATTATTTTTAAGAAAATCCTACGAAAAAGGCAAGCTGGGTATACAAAAAATGTTCGGGCTAGGACTAAAATACTGAATAAATTGTGACAAAAAAACATTTTCAGTGGTTCAAAAATGTGAACGCTTTAAAAGCGACAAATCTACCGTGACTCCATATCAAAAAAAAGCATTGACAGCTGAAAAAGCTGGAGAAAAGATGGCTAAAGATTTGTGTAAAGACTTGAAATATTGTTAAAGATTTCGACGACATAAATAAATTTCATACCTAAAACTTTAATCATGATTTTTTTACTCATTTTTGTTTTTTTTTTAATTTTTTAAAAATTTTAAAATGGCTCCACTGTAAGGTGAGGCAGGGAAGGGTAAGAAAGGAGAAAGCAAGACAAAAAGGCAGGGCTGGGCACGTTAGTGCTGAGCTGGGTAAAGCAAGGCAAGACAAGGCAAGGCAAATCAAGCCAAGCCGGCAAGATAAAATAATTTTTTAAAAACATTGTTGGTAACAAATTATTATTCAAATTTCCAAACATTTTAATTTACTTAGTAAAATACAGTTTATTTGATAATGTAAATAGTGTTTATTCGTCATCCTCATCGCTAGCCTCTTGCAAAGCCTTCTTGATCTTGGCGAAGAAGTCCTTGACCTTGCTCTTGGCCTTAACAGCCTTTTCCTTCAGCTTCTGCAGGTCTTCCTTGGCGTTCTCCTTGAAGTCTTCGAATTTGGCTTCAATCTTCTTGGCCAAGTCACTGTTCACAAACTCCTTTAGGCCTGGGACTTTCTCTTCGATCTCCTTGATGATTTCCTTCAATGGCTTGCCATTTCCCTTCAATGCTTGCTTGACGGCGGCCAATTCGTGCTCCTTCAGGTGTTGGAGAGCGTTCTTCAGCTTTTCGGAGATTGGAACTTTTTGGTCTGAGAAGGTTACGGTTACATTTGGAATTATTTGATACTCTTAAAAAATTGAAAAGGACTTAGAATTCGATATTTTAATTTTTTCAAAAGAAAATTTTTTTTTTTTGAATTTTTTCAACGTTAACAACAAGCACTTACCCTCCAACTTTTCGATAACTTCCTTGATGTCATCCTTCTTCTCCTCCAGCTTTTCCTTCAAGCTTTCGAATTCAGAAGACGAAGCTTGAGCAAACGCAGCTACGCCCAAAAGAGCAATCAAGAATGACAGTTTGAAGTTCATTGTTCCAAACAAGAATACTTTTTACTATCAACAACTTTCCTTTATATACAAACTCTTTTGTATGCCAAAAAGTTCCATTTGGTGCTCTACAAACAATTGACAAGTTGTGCTACGTTTTTACTAACAAATGTCATGCTATCCTATGTGATCCTACAGCTTGGCAAACATTTTGCTTTGTTTTTTAATTTTTTGCGACGCAAAAAAGGTTAATTTTGTAGATTTTTGTTTGAACATAACGCTTGGCAAACGGTTTGCATAAACGTTTACGTCAATCTATGTCAGCTTGTTACAAGTATGCAGTTTTTTTTAAGATAAACAAACTTCGTATTTTGTACCAAAGTTAGTATTAATTGTTTTTCAAGTAACTTTGTGCCATGGCTTAAGATATGACAGGTGCAAGGTCAGCGCAGAGCTAGAGTATAGCTATATAGTTATAATACAATTGGGCAATGCTTGGCCAAGGGAATAGCTATAGTAAAGCTAAATTAGGACTGAAACAGAGCTATGCTAGGGCTAGAGTAGGGCTAGAACAGAAATAGGGTAGGGCTTGAGTTAGGCTTAAAGGGCATAGACAGAGAAAAATCATGATAGGGCTAGAGTTTAATATGGTCTGAAATGGGGCTACTCAGAGCAAAGATAGAGCTTGAGTAAAGCTTGAGTAAATCAGTAACAAACGTAAGATTAGAAGACAAAACCTAACGTGTACGACATAAAATTCAAAATCTTTATTTTCATACTGAAATCATACAGTTCACAAATTAGAAAACAAATAGTACCTTAAGAAAACCAGACATTACAAAGATCAACTGGAGTCATGAGTGACATTTTTGGACAGTTAAAGACACTCCTGAACCCTGAAAAGTTAACAATACTGTTAGTTACAGTCCTTTCAGCATTTTCAAAACTCAACCGAGTTTTGTAGTTGGAATAAAACAAGAAAACCAGCTGTTGTTCATTCAATTTAGACAATACTTCGTTAGGTAATCGCAGATCTTGGCCATTTAGTTCTAGGTAAACGTTGAAGGCTCTGTAGGCGATTTGAAAAGCTAAAATGAAGTTTTAATTTGATAAAGAGAGTTTGTGGCTTAGTATGCTTACTAAATGGTAGTAATACTTCACTGACATAATGATAAAGCCCAGGGCTAAGATCCGAATTTTAGTACTGAGTAGTACTATCATATAAAGTTTGAAAATTTAAAACAAAGTCAATTTAATAAAAAGAAACTTGACAACTTACCCAAATTCTCTCTCAAAGCTTCTTCATCATGGTCTGAAGAATCGATTTGTAATGACAAACATTGTTCGACGACCGATAGCTTGTTTTTGAACTCCGGCGTTACAGCATTTATTTTTCTAGTCGAATTTCCTAGCCATTGCAAAGATTCTTTATCTAAAATACATTAAAAATCGACATTTCTGAATATAAAAAATTAAATTCTAGAGTAATGTAAATCGATAATCAACTCTGAATTGTGGAAAATTATTTTAAAATTTAAGAAAAATTCGTTCATTGTACTTCATACCTATGTATATATTGTAAATTAAAATATAAAAAGTTTTAAAAACTTACCAAGAATTAACGCTATTCCTTTAGCAATTTCAACTCCTAACGTAGAATATTGAGCATAAGTTGGATCATTGTTTCTATATCTCGTTGATTGTATCAACCCGTACGGAACGATTAAAGTATTAGTTTGAGGCTGAAAATATTATATAACACTAGCCGGAGAGTAAGTAATAGGTAGACCGTACACGGTAAAGTTAAAATAGACTATAGTGCGTACATTGTAATGATAGGGTAGATCAAAGTGAGGGAGGGGTAAAGGTAGAGTTTGGACAAGAATAAGAATGAAGTAGGGCTCTGGGCTAGCGTTCTGGCTAGGGTTTGAAGCTACGTGTCTGGGCTAGAGCTCTGAACTAGGGCTCTGGGCTAATGCTCTGGGCTAAATGCTTTTAACCTACCTCATATCTAGGCCAAATTTCACTACTAGAAATTCCAAATACTTCTTTGAATCCACTTTTTGACACGTACGACACATTCTTTGCTTTCATATTCACAATCAAATTTCTTGTCGTTTCGAAGTAGTTCTTGAAAATTTTAACATTTTCGTAATACTCATCCAGTTTTTCCACATTATTTATCACTTCATTGTATAGCAATTGAACGTTCAAGCCAGCAATTTTGTCTTGTAAAAACTGTTGATCTTGTTGAGATAAAGATGTGACTTCATGTAATGTTGCTTTGAATTCGTTTTTGATATTATTTACCATACGGAATATATTGGTTATGTTAGTGACTTCAGATTTTGAATCCAGCGAAGTTAGTATTCGGCTAATAGCTTCTGATTTTAAAGGTATTGTAGACTTCAAATGCACAAATTTGAAGCTTGGCACCTCTAGATTGCTTTGTTGTTGAAGGTAGTTGACGTAGGCCTTACTGTTAGCATAGTTAAAAAGCTTTTGAGTATCTTGAACGCATTTTGAAGCTAAAACAAGGTCACCTTGAGGCTCTGCTAGAGTATCTTTAGGCTCTGATAGAGTACCGTTAAGCCCTCTCAACACTGGACCAGTACCACCACTTCCATTACTACGATGAATATAATTTAAACCCCCATTCTCCTCCACGCCAGGAACCATGTACTTGTACTTCATGATCAACCTCATAAAAAAGTAATTGGCTTGAGTATCCACATCCATAAAATTTTTTAAATTCTGGTTAAACAAGCTTAGAGTATTCTTAAATTTCACTTGGTACCTAACAGCACCATTCTGTTGCACTCCAACTAGCTTAAAGTACTCAGTAGTATATGTCGTCCATGTTAAAAACCTCCATTTATTCATCCTGGTCAATGGATACATAATAGGAATACTGTATTCTCTGATTGTATCATTAGTATAGTAAGCTGGCTTTACCATGTATTGCTCGTACATTAAAAATCGATCGATATACGACTTTAGCCTAGCTTCATCAACCTTGACATTCGACCAAACTTTTCCAAATTTCAATAAAACTTCAAAAACTTCATTTTTATATTGTTCTTCATCAAAGTTATGATCCAAATACCGTTCTTTAGGCCATAGTAATGTAGGTTCGTCAATTGTAAAATACAAATTTTCACTTTTCTCACCTTCACGGCTGTCACCTTCAAATGTAGTTGTTATGAAAGTGTCCAAATCTTCATTCACTTGAAGATAGGACAATATTTTAGGCAATGACATAGAGTAGACTGAGGATTTACTGTACATTGATGGGTTGAATTTGCCGCCAATGGCAGTCATGAAATTTTGGAGCTTTAGCTTCAAGATTTGACCGTCTTTATAGTTTTTGGAGGTGAAGGTGTCAATGCATTGGTCGTAATACTGGCGGAGTTTTGTTAAAGCCGTGGAAGGCTAGAAATTAAAAAAAAATTAAATTTTAAAAATTGAGAAAGATATTTTTTAAATTTAAAAATTTTTTAAAATTCCAAAAATTTTAAAAAAATTTATATAACGTACCTCATGATCAACAACAATATTCAAGATAGCCTGAACTTGAGTTTTCAAGTTTTCATCTTCACTATCTTTGCCGGATTTGATGTTTCCAGATGAATATTGATGAAAATCATTACATGGATCAGCTGTCAAATCCAATGATGAATCTAGAGAAGCAGAAAGCTCCTTATAATTACTGTAGTTATTGTCAGCTTCTGTGATTGTTCTTGGCGATAATAATAATGCTTTTTGAAGAGTTGTTGAGGAATCTGGAAATGAGTATAAAGTAAGGTAGAAGTTAAAACAGTATAGAAAACGAGCTAAAGTGGTAAGCAATACTAGAAAAAAAGTATGAAACAAAGCAAAATACAGCATAGAAAATATGGTAGAAGTTAGAGAAAAGGGTAGGGTAAAGCTTAGTAGACCAAGGCTTAAGCATAACTGGAGCAAGATTAAGGTAGGAATAGGACAAAATTAGGTTAGGACAAGGCTGAGGCAAAGATAGGGCAAGGCTAGAGCAAAGCTAGGCTTCTGCAAGGTAAGGCAGGCCAGAGCATGGCTTTGACTGGCCAAAACAAAATTTCAACTTACCACCAAAAAGTTCACATTTCTCTTCCCTCCTACATGTATATTTACTGCCAGCCGGACAATTGAAACTACTACCAAATTCAGCGTCATTTTGTAAAACATTCAAAATCCTTTCCTTTGCACTAATGTTAGGTTCAGCTAAAACGTCAGAGTTCGAATGAGGATGTTCACAAAATTGGTTTGTATATTGAATGAAGAAGAGCTGATCATCAGTATATTGCCGTAGAATATCGTTGTTAAAGGCTGGATCGTGACCATAATAGTTTTCTGTTAATTCGGAAGCTTTTTTAGCTATGTGAATGGCTGAAATGTAAAAATATATACCTACAATAGTATATATATACCAAAAAAATTAGATATTACTTCAAATTATTATATGAATATGTAAAATACGTTGTCCTAAATCACGACTAAAATTTTTTTAATTTAAAAATTCTTTAAAAAATTAAAATCATACCAGCATTATGAGCAATGACGCCAGAAAGTTCAGAGGAAACATATTTTCCAAATTGTTTATTATAACATATAGACAAATTTCCATAGCCAAAAACAGTAGATTGATCTAGTTCAATATAATGACCGAGTTTGTCAATTTGAACACCGTATAAATCTGAAAAATCATATTTGAATTCAAAAATAAGAAGAGTAAGAAAGAAAAAAAAAATTTAAAAAAATGAAGAAAAAGAAGATGATAAAGAAGAAACAAATGAGAGAAAGAAAAAAAAGAAGGTAATGAAGAAGAATAAAAAGAAAAAAACTAAGCAGAACACAAGAATAATAAGAAAAAGAAAAAAGAACAAGATAAAGAAGACTCAGAAAAACAAGATGAAAAAGACGATAAAGAAGAAAAAAGAATGCAGAAGAAGAGCAGGATAGAAAAGAGGAGAAGATGCAAGATAAGACGGAGAAGGAAAAAAATAAGAAAAAAGAACATACCAAAAGTTTGTACCAAATGATGAGCAATATTAATACCAATAGTTCCAAAATTAATAGCCATAGGGTATTTTGGATCATAAAACGGAGTTAACACAGCTCCAGCTGGAATATTGAGGCTGTTCGTTGAGTAATCATATGCTATCTCTGTCTGAAAGAACTTTTTTAAAATTTCATCTTGCTATGAATATGAAGTCAAATATTATGGAATCTTTAACATTAACAGCAGACAGAATCGTATTTTACCTTCAAATATTAAAAAACGTACTTCAGTAGCTTCAAACTTATATCTATATCTTTCCACTGACTTTCTACCCAATTTACTGTATTCATCCCTTGTTTTTACCACATTAACCACCTTGAATACATCAACAGAACTCATGTCATCATTATAATCAACACCTTGATAATACTTTTCCAAAAACTCATCATTCATAACATTCATATCGCCCAAAACCTTAACTTCCAGATGCTGTAGCTTATCAATGATTCTGAATTTAACAGTAGACGATAACCAATTAGCTTCAGATACCAATGATTGCAAAGATACAACTATGTTTCCTGTCATTTGAAGAATTTTGTCCTTGACAGCATCAAGGATAATATTCGAATTTTCGTAAAACAATCGTGAACCAAGTTTTGGCAATGTAGATGATTGTAAAGCACAATATTGTTTTTGGGCATCGATAAATGAAGGTGGGTTAGACAGATTTTGAGCATTCTCGTCCAGTAAAAGGCTTCTGAAAACAAAAAATTTTGAAAAATTTGAAAACGGCCAAATTTTGGCGAAAAACTAATTTTTTCGAAAAATTCCTTTTTTCCTCGGAAAATTCCTTCCTCATGGATAATATTCGTGAGTTCACCTGATACATTTGACATTTCTATATGTAAATATGGTTTATTTTATACATAATATTGTTCCTTACTTTATTCTTTTCAATTTTTACCTAAATTTACGTTTTCAACTCAAAATACTCTGTTTTCAGATAACGCCGCGATCTTCTCCATGATCCTAGGTAAACTAAAGTCAAGAATCAATTGTTAAGTATTTTGCTTGTTTTATTTTTGTTGGTTTAGGTAAATTACTTCTTTTTTAAACAACTCTTCAACGAAGTTGAATTCAACTTTTCATTTAGTTTTTAAGTCTTTTCGGCTTGGATAACGTCTAGACCTTGTTTTAGGTCGATTTTTAGGTAACAGTTGAGGGTTTGGTCGCATTTTGGACGTAAAAACATGAAGAATAGTTAAGCTAGGTTATATATCGATAAGTAAAGTATTTAAGAATGTTTCTGATTGTTTTGAGTAGAAATTTAGGTAATATAATGTTATGAAAGAGGCCTATTTATTATTTTATCTCTTGCCTTACGTCTTTTTCACGAAGTTTTGGTCGTTTATCGGCTTATAATTTTTTTTTAAATTTCAGTTTTATATTTAAAACTTAAAAATAAGCTTGAAAACTTACTTTTGGCCCCAAACTATTCTAAAATAGAAGTAATTCAAGAGTGATTCATCTGTAAGTTGATTTCCATAGATTTTTCTGTACAAATTCTGTATATGTTTGACTCCAACGGTCGAAATGACTTGTTTATCAACTAGTTTCTTCTCTTTTTCATTCAAAAACATTCTTCTCACATCACTATCAGAATTCTTCAACAGTTCATCAAGCAAAGTGTACCATTTTATGCCTTTTAGCTCTTCTTGTACCTCTTTCAACGTGATCAGATTCTGATGATATTTTGGACTTTGGCGTAACGTAGAATCAGTGTAGCATTCTGACAATAAGTTTTCAATGTCATAAGCGTCTTCTGCTACTTTATGAACATGTTTTGTTGTTGCACCAGTAATGTTTGAGTAAGAACTGAGGAGTTGAACATATTTTCCTATAATAATATCATAATATTTTATGTTTTTATACATTTCTATCGGTAAAACAAGTTGAGGTAGATCAATATGAAGAAGATAAACTGGATAAGCATAGCCTGAAGTTTCTAGGTTGGTCTCTACAACTATGTTGAATAAGGTTTTGATATTGTAGTTGGTGTTTAAGTAGCTTGATGCTTTTTCAATGAAATCTGATGGGATTTCCGTAAAATTGATGTGTTTCTTGATGGTTGCTTCTTCTTTGGTATCTTGTCCTTCTATTGTGTTATAAATGTTTTCGTTATCTGCCTTTGTTTCAATTGAAAATGGCATTTTATCAAAAGCAGGCCATTTAGCTCCAATATAATTTTCAAAATCTTTGACCATTTTTACCATTGCCGTTTTCTTTTTGACCAAATCATTTTTCTCATCAACACAGCTGTTATAATATGTATTGACCAATTTTTTGTGCGGAAACACAATTTTGTCGTTTTCCAAATTATCGACCAAATGAGTGCCAATATTAACCATGGTTTTTTCTTTTGATTTTAATGTCGCTGATTGAAGGTGGTTACATACGTAGTCGTAGAAATTGTTACAAGGGTCTTGCGCAATGTCGAGAGTAGATAGTATGTTGTTTTGGGCTTCGTTATATTCATCATTGTTGGATTGAGTTGGTCTTGAGGGAATGTTTAGGGGTGGTAGAGTTGTTGTTGTTGGTGGAAGGGAGAGGCCTAAATTTATAAAAATTTTGATTTAGGTGGTATGGGTAGGGTAGTGTAGGGCAAGGTAGAGTTGGGTAGGGTAGTGTATGGTAGGGTTGGGTAAGGTAAGGTAAGGTAAGGTAGAATAGGGTTATTTAAGACAATGTATGGAAATTAAAAAACTTACCAGGTTCAACGTCGGTAACCCAAACCTGACAATGATCTAATGGTGCATACTTCTTCTTCCCCCAACATTTAAAGGCATCTTTAAACTCCGGGAAATTCTGTAGCACCCCCAGCACTCTAAACTCATTAGGCGAGTGAACTTCATTCAGAACCAAATCACGATAAAATTCAGAGTACGGTTCAGTACACCACATTCTTCCAAAAGCCAAGAAGAATAGCTGGTCATGAGTGAATTGTCCAACCAAATCTCCAGGTAATACCATCGTATCTCCGGTCACAGAAATTTCGTTACGATAGGCACGGAAAGCCGCTTGAATTGCACCGTTATCAGCAATGTTCTCGCCTTGAGTTCGATTGCCATTTACACAATGATCTTCGTCATAACAGAAGTTGTCATATTGTTCTACTACACAGTCGGCCATGTTACGGAGGGAGTGGTAGGAGGAAGGGGACATCCAGTTATGGAGACGACCTTCTCCATCCCATTGGATTCCGTGGTTGTCTGTAATTGTATGGCATGAATTGTAAAAAAAAATTATAAAAGGTAAAACCCCTTCCATTTTTTTTCTTTCTAGCTACGTTCCTTCTAGCTTTTCTAGACCTACCAAAACTATGAGTAAGCTCATGACCAGCCACCGTTCCAATCGACCCATAATTGACGGCTGCTGGCCATTCATTATCATAAAACGGAGCTTGCAATATTGCTAATGGGATGTTGATTGAATTGGACGCTTGTTGATACCAGGCATTCACATCAAGAGCTGATCCGAAGTCAAGTCGATCAAAAGAAGGCTTTTTCAAATCACTGACTACTTTCAGTTGATTGAAAACGATCAATTTTAGCGTCATAGTAAGATAATCGTCTTCTTGTAGCAGATGTAGGGGTTTGTAATAGTCGTTCAGAGCTGAGACGTTAGTGGAGATGTTGGGGTAGGCAATGTTATTTATTAGCAAGTCGATTTTACTGTGGGCTATCTGAAAAAGTTGTACCTGACTTCATTGAACTTATACTTTACTCATAATCTATACTATTCTACTCTACCCTTCCTTACCCTACCCTACTTTATCCTATTTTGCATTATCTTGATTTATTTTACCCTTACTTAACCTAACTTAAGCCAAGTTACTCTGCTTTATCTTACACTACTTATCTTACTTTACTGTATCTGTTTCTCAATCTTGCTATTGCTCTGTTCTCTTCCTAGCCTTACAACAGCATAGTTTTAGGCCTACTATAGACATAGCTTCACTCCAGCTTCACTTTCCATTTACCTTAGTCTTCTCTTTACTTTACAATTCATAGTATTTTACCTTTGGGTTTGGATTTTTTTGTCTCTAACAAACTTACTTTTTTACTGCTCTCATCCATCCAACTCAACTGTCTCAACATGCTTCTGAATCCAAGTAATATAGAGTCTACAACTTTAGCTGCATTCAGTCTTTCCTTCTCTCTGGTCGTCTCATTTGGATATACTGCTTCTACAAAAATGTGGTTGAGACTTTCGGTAAAGACTTCTCGAGTAGGTTTGAGGCATCTCACGTCTAAAAATGTCACATCTTCTTCCGAGGCTTTTGGATGTGACAGTAGGTCGAGGTTTTTCTTAGGGTATCGTATGCCTTCTGATGGGAATTTAGGTAGTCTTCTTTTCCATATTGGCTTGTTTTTTTGGTTTGTGGGGGTGTTTTTGTTGTTATTCTTGTTTTTAAGTACTTTTTTGTTGTTGAAGTTGCTGGAGTTGTTGAAGTTGCGGATACTTTTATCAATTTTTTGGTCGAATTGAATGATGTCGAATGCTGTACTACCTGGTACAAATTCCTGATTGGCCATGATCAAAGTACGGTAAAATATAAAATCGACAAGGTATTTGTCATACTTTTTCAATACCTTTTCTAACTCTTCTACAAATCTTTTGAAGGCTTCTTCATCTTCAATAGTAACTTCATAGTCATCCTGTAGCACTGTATTTTCTACTTCTGGTACCAGTGCAATTAGTCCACTTAAGTACGCTTTAATGTCGAATGTTTTACCATACTCTTCCTCAAACTTCCGTATTGACATTACAGTATACACATCACTAAAGTTTTGTCGATCCAAGTCTTTTGAAGGTTCTGAAGCTTGAATTAAGTCGGCTTCAAGATTCACAAAAGCAAAAGCGTCTTCAATGATTTGGTCCTGAATATCTTCAGTATTATTGCGAACGTACTGTAGGTACTCGTTTAGTACTATAGCTATACCTTGGGCCATGTTCTCTGGCTCATCGTAATCTAGGAAAAAGCCATCGGCTGAAAGGTATACTGAGTATGGCTTTGATGGGTTAAGGCTGTTGGTGTAGATCATACTACTGACGAGGACGCTCTCACTGTACTTTCCGCTGACGTAGCCCATAATGTAACTGAGTTGGGTAGAGGTTACTGGAGAGGGTTGTGATGAGTTTGAATTTTGAATGTTGGGGTTTGTCGAATTTTCTGAAATTAATTATGTGAAGGGCACTGTATATTTTTTTTTCTAGGCAGGGTAACAGAAGGTGGGTTAAAGTAGAGAAAAGCAATTATAATTGGGTAAGTGTAGTGTAGGGAAGTGAGGGTATGGTAGGGTAGGATAATGGTAAAATTTTTTATGACAGTTAGCCTTGTTTAGTATAAAGTAAAGTAAGATGAGAGAGGAATAAGGTGGAGTACGGTATTTGTAAGCCAAGGGTAGAGTAGAGACATAAAGTAGGGTAACGTATTATAGGGAAGGGTGAATAGGGTAAAATAAGCGAGTAGGATTGGGTACGGTAGGGTAGGGTATTGTAGGGTAGATTAGAGTGGGTAGGGAAGGGTAAGGTAAGATAGGGTAAAGTAATGTAAGGTAAGTTAGGACGGTAGGTCAAGCTGGATAAGGGTAAGGGTCAGATAAGAAAAAAATTATCATTACCTGCATTATCACACTGCAATCTAAACTGATGACCAAAAACGTCTTCAATCTCTTTAACTACACTTTTTAGTACCTTAACATTATCCAGCTTCTTTCCAGTTTCTTCCTTACACTTATTGAAATAAGTTTTGACAGCTTTAACAGCCAAATTTTCATCATCTTTCATGGGCTTCTTTAACGTCTTGAGCAATGTAAAACTATTGTCAATATCAAGGTCAGTAAAAGTGTCTTTGCCAGAGTAATGATTACAAGTGTAATTGTAAAAGTCTTCACAAGGGTCTACTGTGTTGTCAATAGAATCCTCAAAGTATTTGGCACATTCTTGATATTTTAGTGACAAGTTTGGTTTAGCTTGAGGTATATTTAATGGTGGGGGTAGTTTTTCAAGCAATGGTACTCCGACTTGACCTACGATTTTTTGTTGCCATATCTGAATGAATGTCATTGTGAAAAGGGAAATTAAGTTGGGTGGGGGGTTGTCAACAACTTTATAATGAAGAAAGGGTAGGGTAAGGGTAGCGATAGGTGTAGGGGTAAAACAATTGAAAATCATTACTCATATTAAAGAGCAGGGGTAGGGACACTAAATTACTTTTTGAGGGGAGGGGTTAGTATAAACTTTAAAACTTTAAAATCATTGCCTACCTCAACAAACTCTTCTGGAGCATAAACTTGATCTTTTTTGCAATGAAAAACTGATCTGAACTCAATATTGTTACTCAAACTTCCAAGTACTTTAAGTTTGTTTGAGACTCTAAACAAGCTATTTGTTTCTTTACCACAGTAATTTTGAGAAAACAATAGGAAATACAGTTGTTTTGAAGATAAAAGGGAAATTTCACGGCTTGGCAACGAGTAATCGTCGTTATAGTACAATGTGTAGGAGCCGAGGGCTTGATAGGCAATCTGAAGCAATGTATTTTTTAGTAAATGCATTATGTGGGGGTAAGGTAGGGTTTTGTACAATGGAGTAACAAAGGAAATGCAAGATTGAGGCAAGGGATGTGGAAAGGAAGAGATAGGCTAACGGTATCTTGTAAGACTGTTTGGGGTAGTGGCATGCGTACGGTTAGAACTAGGATTAGGAGCAGTGGCAGCTGTAGTGGCAGGAATAGAGGTTGGGGGGGGAGAAAATATGGTAAAGTAGATGAGGTTAGAGTAGTACATTTGTATAGGACGGGGACGGACGATTAGTCAAGGCACGAGACAGGACAGAGGGCGGGGCATAGTGCAGGGTATAAAACCCGGTTTAGGTAGGGGCGAGTAAGGCCGAATAGGGTAGGGTAGGGTAGAGTAAGGTAGTTCAGGATAGAGTAGGGCTGGTTTGGGGTAGTCTTTACTTTTAAAGCCACGTTATCAGCCAAGTCATCATTGATATCTTGTTCTTTACCGCTACTAATCACTTCATATTGTTCTTCCAATTCGTTTATCATCTCTCTAACTTTCTTCTTTGATCTTTCAGATAGCCACTGATCAAATCGACCTGTCGAATCTCTTTCCAAACCTGATTCTTCAAATAGTCGACCGAGTAATCGACCAACATCTACTCCAATATTAACGAAATTCCAAACTGATGGATAAGATGAATTGGCAAAATCATACTGTAGATACGGCAGTGGTAGGTAAAATGAGTTCGTATTATAGTCGTACGAAGGTACTGTAACTATTTTAGCTGTATTTTGATATGGCGTTAGATAGTTCTCTCGTATTACACTGTTTTTGTCAGTTAACTTCATAAATATCAGTCTATGTTTATATAAGTTGGCATCAATCCACCTGGTAGCTATTGTATCTTCTTTACTGTAGGTTAAATTACTGTAGATTTTGTTGACAGAATCATCGCTGAGAATGAAATCAGGAGTTCCGTACACTCGTGCTACTGATTTTAATTTCGTAGCAAGATATTTACGTTCAGATAAAGATAACCATGATAGGTCATTGAATACTATAGTAAAGGCTTCTACTGTATACTCGGCTATTTGGGCTACAAATTCTTGACTCTTCTTGAAGTTCTTAAGCTCAGGGTATAAGGCTTTGATGGCTAGGTTACCGTATATTGGTGGGTAGATTATACTGTACAGGTTCAAACATGGTATAGTACGATCGTATGTTGTATTAGAAAAAATATGATTTCGAGAGAGATTACTGTTGTTTTTATGGTGTAAAATGCGATGTTCTTTATTGTTTTTGTATTTAGTGTCGTTAGAAATGGCAGTTTTAGAAACGTCAGTATTTGTTTTACTATGTAACTGACCGGTTATAGTACTATGATGCTTTTCACCACTTAGTAACCCGTTACCAACATAATCATTACTAAAAGCTGATGCTAGATCATCAGACATTTCTACAGCATCTCCAGGTAACAAAATCATATACTTCAACATCAACCGTAGTAAAATATTGTCCAAAAATATGTTCGTATCTTCGACAAACGCTGTATATACACCATAGTGAATATCAATCTGTATCTGCTTCTTATAAACAGCAACTTGAGTATGTCGGTCCAGAATATACTGTAGAAAGTTGGGTATGTAATTCTTGTTGTCAGTGTATATACCACGGATATACGAACTCATTTTATATAGTGGTAGTATGTTGTGGAAGTCGTGGAATGAAACTACATTGTAATCATCGGCTGATAGATAACGTTTTAAAGGTTTGAGAAGCTTGGCTAGGCGTTCTTCTAATTCTACGGCTTTTAATGTACGTTGTTTCATTGTAGCTAATGGTGTAGATGAGATACGGTGAAGATATTGCGCCATTAAATCAATATACTCTTGTTTTATGGCTTTCCATTCCGGTTTTTCGTAGATTTCTGGCTATAATATTGACATTACTATGCAGTAAAACATATTTCACTATGTATTTATGAAAAGTAAAAATGTTTTTTTACAGGCTTTCGTTTTGGGACCTAACTTTTTTCTTAACTTGTTATTTTTGTACTAAATAATGCAAGAAATAGCAAGAACTTTTTTTACAAATCAAAAAATGGCAAGAACTTTCTTTAAAAAACAAAAATGGCAAGAACTTTCTTTCAAAAAATCGAAAAATGGCAAGAACTTTCTTTACAAAACATCAAAAAATGGCAAGAACTTTCTTTACAAAACAAAAAATCGCAAGAAATTTCTGAACAAAACAAAAAATGGCTACAACTTTCTTTACAAAATATTAAAATGGCAAGAACTTTCTTTACAAAATAAAAAAAATTTTAATAAAAAAAAGTTCTGCTCAAATTGTAAAAAATTTTAAATTATTTACATAATTTAAAATTTTTTAACAAGGCCGGCTTTTATTCGACGTATTTTACCTTAAAAGTAGTGTCGAAAGTGTCGTAAGTCAGAAGATACGGTGCTGCATTAAATAACTTTTTCAAGTTTGGTTGAACGTCGATTTTGAAAAATGGGTGAATATCGAAGTTTATCAACAAAAAGTAAGCCAAATCTCCAATTTCTGGCAGTTTTTCAATTTTGTTTTCTGTTCCATTATTGAGCAATGGAAACGTCAAGTTGTATTTTGTGGTCAATTTGTTGATTATAGTGTAGATTAAGGTCTTGTCGTATTTTTGAGCAATACAAGTTTTGTAGAAGGTTTTTCCAAGGGTTTCGTATTTCTAAAAAAAAGAAAAGTTTTAGAATGAAATGCTTATTCTTGGCTTAACAGCAGTTGGTTTCGCACAATAAACGGCTTTGGAATGGCAAATTTAGGTTACAGACAGGGCTATGTTAAATCTAACGCTGGGGGTAGAGGTAGGTTCTTATTGGTAATGATAGGTATAGGATAGGGGATTCTATTTTGCTTTACTTTCTTATGGGAGTATGGGTTGAGGTCCCTAAAGTACATTAAAAACTGTCTTTGAGCAAAAAGTCTCAAAACTTACCAATTCATTTTCTGTTTTAGTATTCAAATACTCAATGATTTTGTGGTTCATTTTTAACTCAACTTTTTTTTTGTGATCTAAAATCTCATCTTTCTTAACGTTACTACAAGCAAATTCATAAAAGTTGTCACAAGGTTGATATTCCAAGTTAATTCTATTCATAATATAATTTGAGACGTAGTTGTATTCACTTGTGTTTTTCACTGGATTCTTATTGATATTTACGTAATACGATGGTCTTGGCGTTGTTGGAATTCCTTGAACTGAAAAAATATATATATTACCGTAGCGAGTAGGCTTGGGTAAGGGTAGAATAAGAATTTGATAGGATTTTGTTGAGTGTAAAGTAGGACTAGGGTAAGACAATACTAGCATATTAATTAAGACTGGCTTTAAGCTAGAGTAAGGTCGTAAGAAATGTGAAGGGGCAAGGTTATGGTAGGGTAACGTAGGGTAGTAATGATGATCTTTTAAAGCACTATACGATTAGATTAAGGCTATAGTATGACAGAACTAACATTTAAAAACTAATGCTAGATTAGGATTACAGTAAGACTGCGGCAGTGCAAGAGTAGAGCAGAGCTTGACTACACAGCGAGTAAATAGTGACTAGGTCTAACTATGTGAACTTACCTGCAGCGATCTCAGAATCCCAAATAACGCAATGTTCTTCTGGGGCCAGACTATCGTTTCTTCTACAGTTGAAACTTTTTTTAAATTCTGGGTAGTTCATCAAAACATTGTTAATTTGTTCTGTTTTCTTTTCTTGTTGGCCGTTTACATAAGCCAAAAAGAAGAGTTGTTCACGTACAAGTTGTGACAAAATGCTGTCTGGTAATTGGTTATCTTGACCATTGATGTCTACATCAAGTTGATAGGCATTGAACGCGGATTTTATGGCTGAAAATTGAGGTTTTGGACATTCTTACTTACCACCGTGATCATCCAATAGCTCTTTCATCAATTCTTCATCTACTTTTTGGCCTCTCAAACATTCTTTCACATTCTCAAACTTTCTTTTACTATTTTCATCAATCCAATAACCAAGTTCAGCATATTCATTCCACTGCCAACCATTTTCATTAACACTTTGTAGCAAACTCTCAGCAACCAATACTCCAAGGTTACCATAGTTTACTACTGCCGGATAATTTTTGTCATAAAATGGCCGGTTTAGAAGTGATAGCGGAATAGTTATGGAGTTATATTGGTGGTTATAGTTTACTTTTGGATTTGTAATTGGTAGAAGTAATTCATTGCGAGTTGTTGTTGCTATTAAAATCTTTTTTATGTTGGACTGGAAATTAAATTTTTGGACGTTTTTGGTTATTGTGTTGTAGTCTAGGGCTTCTGAAAGTAAAGTTAGGTTTTAAAATTTGAGATTCAAAATGTTATTCATTCAAATATGGCTGTCATAAAGCAAAAAAAAAACAAACTAGGACAACAGGTAGGAATATAGGGTATAGCTAGAGTTAGGGCTAAGACAGTAGCTTGTGCCGAAACTTATGCTAATACGAGGGAATAAACTAAGGCTTGCTAGATATGGGTAAAACTAAAGTTTTGGTTAAAGCTGGGACTAGGCGTAGGGTTAGGGGTAGGGTGAAGGCTAGTGCTAGAGCTACGATTAAGACTAGTGCAAGATTCTGGGGCTATGACTACCGCTAAGACGTGGGTTACGATTAAGATTAAAGCCAAGACTCCGGCTATGGTTGTAGGTAGGGCTACGCCCAATTCTAAAGCTTTGGCTAAAACTAAGGCCAGGACTATGTGATGGGTTATAAAAAGGCCAAAGAATTGATAAGACATTTTGCGCAATGTATTTTACTCACCGTTTATCTCTAAAGTTGAGTACGTTTGAGTCAATTTCTGGTTATCAATAATCTCATTCGAATACATGACATTTCTAACCATATATTGCAATTTTTTATAAATAAGTTGTTTTGTGTGATATGGCATCCAACTCAGTTTGTCTATTTGGATCTGAAATACAGGTTTTAGCCTATACTAACCACAAAATGGGACTTGTCTTAGGTCCCGCAACTGTAGATTTAACTTGCGAAAAGCGTAGTAGTATTACCTGTAAGCCATCGATAACACGTTCCACAATCTTCTCAACGTGCTTTTTCATCTTTTGTCTATCATCAGAAAATGGCAAGACCTTATCCAAGTAGACTCTTGATGTCAAGTCGGATAAGTTCTCTGATACCTCTTTAGCACATTTTAGTTCAACGTTTTCTCCAGTTTTGAAATTTTCAAAATCCGGGAAGAATTGTGCCATATTGTCTAGTAATTTGTAGACAATATAATTATGAACAGTTCTTGGTGAGATTTCGTTTGATTTCAGTAGATTCGCTAGACTTCTTAGTACTTTTGGTTCTTGAACTATGAATTCAAAGCTTTCTTGTTGGATAAATTCTTTGGTTTCTGAGGATAAATTTGAGGATAAGTTGATGAAATAGTCGTTGAACTCAAGTAAACCGAGCTTGTGAGTCGCATTTCGTTTTGTAAAGACGTTGAATTGACTGGAAGTTTAGAGCTTACCGTAGTCTTAGAGCTGCCCTACCCTACCCTACCCTACTCTACCCTACCCTACCCTACCCTACCCTACCCTACCCTACCCTACCCTACCCTACCCTACCCTACCCTACCCTACCCTACCCTACCCGACCCTACCCGACCCTACCCTACCCTACCCTACCCTACCCTACCCTACCCTACCCTACCCTACCCTACCCTACCCTACCCTACCCTACCCTACCTTACCCTACCCTACCCTACCCTACCTTACCTTTATCTACTCTATCTAACTATGGTTTCATGTCCCATGCCCTGCTCTACCCCTCTTTTAAAAGGTGCCTCATCCTTGTCCCACGCCCTGTCTTATGCTTTGTCTTATATATTTCTTTATGCCTTGTCCCACGTCTTATCTTATGCCTTAGCCTATGTGCCTGCTTCATTACATGCTCAATACCCATATCAATGCCCTGCTTTATGCTCTACCTTATCTTACCTTACTTTATCTTGTTTTTACCTCATACTTTTTTTCTATATAAGTTGTACTTCTTCGTATTTTTCCTTTTAATTAAAAAATTTAAAATTTATATTGAATGACCTACCTCGTCTTGTTGTTTCTGTTATAGTTCAAGACACTAAGAGCAATTTTCCTATCCAATTCTATAACTTCTTCCACATCTTCATCAATATCTGCTTCTTCATCAATTTGCAAAACTGCTGCAAACTTTTTAAAAATCTTTTTAACTTCTTTAGAATATTGTAATTTTACAGTAGTCCATTCATCTTGAAACTCTTTCTTACTGTACTTAATAGTTGGTTGATCGACAAAAATTCTGTAGCCTTTGTGGCCAAAATTGCCTCTGGGGTTTTCCCAATTCGATTTCACATCGATGTTAATCAACACATCAACATTATATTCGTACTTCAAATAGGATGAGATATTGGCAAGCTCTTGGGCTGATAATCTGGTATGGTCTGTTGTGGTGTTGGCTGATAAGAAAGCAAATTTTAATGGCGTGTTGGAAGTAATATCCTGGTAGATAGCTTTTAGTGCCGTGCCGTTTTGATGAATTAATAACGGATTGTTATTGGCCTCAACACAGGTTGTGTAATATGTCTTGGCTTTTTGAAGAACTTGAAGGTTCTGAAAATGCATTTTTTATTTTGTATATAAAAACTTGAGAATTTACTGTACTAGGTATAGTAGAAAGGCAACGCGAGAAAAAATTTTTATTGGGTAAGGCGCGCTGTCTCTGCTCTGCTCGATGCTTTGCCGCATGCCCTTAGTCATGCTCGGCCCAATGCGCATCATTTTCTGTTGTATGCTCTATCTCATGCTCTAGCTCATGTTCTGCCCTAAGTTTTGTTACATGCCTTGTCTCATGCCTTGCCGTACGACTTGCTCTATTTTTTGTCCCATGCCCTACCGAATGCCTTGCCCATACCTTTTTCTATTCTCTTACTTATGTTTTGCTTTATGCTCTGTCGTATGTACTGTCCTATGTTTTGCACCAATCGACACCATGCCTTATCTAATACCTTGCCTAATGCCCTGCCCTATGTTCTACTCCAAGCTCTGACCCATGCTCTACCTCATGCCATTTTTCATGCCCACGCCCTGTTGTAAGCGTTGCCTTCAGTTTTGCTCTATGCCTTGCTTTAAGCTTTGTTCCATGTTTTGTTCCTTGCCCGGTCTCATGCCCTACTCTATGTTTTACTCTCTGACCTATGTCCTGCTCTACTTATCATGTCTATTTGTCAATGCCTTGCCAATGCTTGTTACAAGTTTTTAGCATCAGTATAATCTACGTAGCACTTATTGACTTACCAATCTTTTTTCAAAAGCTTTAGAAACATCTTTTAAAGCCTTCTTCTCTAATTCTTCAATATTATTTGGTTTTGAATTACCAGAAGTTGCATAACTGTAAAAATCCTGGCAAGGCGAATATGTTGTGTTGATATCCGGTTTTACATAGTCAACATAAGACTTGTATGCTTCATATTGGTCTGGTTGGGATAGTCGGTCGACTACTGCGGCTTTGTGAAGATGTAGATCAGCTAAATGAGTTTTTAACTTTTACTTTATGCTTTGGCATGGCTTATTAGTAGTAGCTTTAGTTTAAAATTTTTTAAGGGTCTATTGAACTGAGTGATAGCAAGATCAACTGTAATTTAAGGTGTTACAATAATAAAAAAAATTTACCGGGAGTAGTTGTAGGAACAGTGGTAGTAGTAACGTCATTGGAAGGGTTTCCAGTGGTTGTAGTTACATTATTTTCTTTATTTTGGTCATTGACATTGATGAATATACATCCAACGACTACAAATGTTGCCAAAAGGCACAATCCTATCAAAAATGATAAGGTTGTTTGTAACTTTTGAATATTTTTAGTCATTTTTGAACATTTTATGACAATCTATAAAAAATCATTTTTAATTAAAAAATGTCAAAGTTCAAAAAAAATTTAAATTTAAATTAAAAATCTTAAAATTTCTGAAAAAAAACCCAAATTTAGTCTAAAGATGACCATCATATGAACATAAATAAGCCTTGTTTCAATAAATAACCGCAAATTATGACAGCTTCCGCAGAAGCTGATTAAATTAGTTATTGAAGCCCTTAAGTGTCGTAAAACTTTGATAAAACATGTAATTTCTTGGAACTGATAAAGCTTTTTCAAATGCAATCAAAGAGACAAGTGTTGAGCAAATTAGATATTTTTTTAAATTTACTACAGATAAATATGAAACAAAATCGAAGTAGAATATGTCTCAAAGGCCTCGAGCATTGCCCCATTACCTGCTTCATGCTTAGTTTCATGCACAGCCCCACGCTTTGTCACATGTCTTGCCCCATGCCTTGCCCCATGCCTTGCCTCATGCCTTGCCCCATGCCTTACTTCGTGCCTTGCCTCTTGCCCTGTCCCATGCTCTGCCCCATGCACGGCTTCATGCCATGCCCTATGCTATGCCGAATGCTTTGTTTCACGCTCTGATCTATGTCTTGCCATGTTCTATTTACGTCCCGTCTTATAATTTTCCCTATGATCTGCTTAATTCCCTGCCCAAGTTTTTTTTCATATGCCGTACTCTATGCCCTATTCTATGCCTTCCTTAATGTTTTGCCCGATGTCTTGCCCAATGCCCTGCTATATGCCATGCTCAGTGAGTGGCCGGATGTTTTGATGAATATACGGTCGAGTACCACAAAAAAACTCGTTATAAGTTATCATAACAAAACCAGCATAAGATGCCATTTTTCATGAGCTTTCAGAATCTGTATCGATTGCATATGTAGCTATATTACTCGTCGAGTTACAGTAATGTAAATATTACCTCGCTATATTATACATGATGAACATACGATCGAGTACCACAAAAAAAGTCTTTATAAGTTCTTGTGGCAAAACCAACATAAGATGTCATTTTTCATGGGCTTTCAGAATCTGTATTGATCGCTATTGTAACCGTGTTACTCGTCAAGTTACAGTAATGTAAATATTACCTCGCTATATTATACATGATGAACATACGCTCGAGTACCACAAAAAAAGTCTTTATAAGTTCTTGTGGCAAAACCGACATAAGATGTCATTTTTCATGGGTTATCAGAATCTGTAATCGACTGTTGTTGTAACTCCATTACCCGTCGAGTTACAGTAATGTAAATATTTTCTACCTAAATTATACATGATGAATATACGATTTAGTATCACAAAAAAACTCGTTATAAAATATCGTCAAACAGCCAGCCAACTAAACCAACGAAGTACTACTAAAGTAATATAGTTTAGTAACTTAGGTTTAGTGTCCGAGTTCGCGAGTATCGTTTTTTTAAATTTAATTTTTAATTCCTCGACCTTGTGGGTGCCCAACTCATCATTACAATATGTTTTGATATCGTCCATGTTTACTTTGTAAGAACAGTCTCTGTAAAAATCATATAAAAAAGAAAAATGACAATATTAATACCTTTTTACCTCTTTTGAAGCAGCAGATGAAACACGCGACAAATACCGTAATACAATATGCTCTCAGCCCAACGCCCCTAACAGCATTGTTTACACAGCTGTACAAAACTAGGTCACGTAAAAAAACACCTACAAATTACATCTCAATATGGTAACATGATGCTCTTGCCGCACTGCAAAGTTCAAAAAACCCTTTGACCTATCCACTATGACTCATTTTTATTTAAAAAAAAATTTTAAAAGCAAAATGAAAATAAAAAAAAAACATTTTTTGCCACTTTAAATTATCTTGTTACTTCTTTTTAACCGGTTGGATATGAATTATTTTGTTGCACTGATATTGTTGCTTGTTACTTTAATCAATTGCGGTCAGACACATAACTCAAGCGGCACAGTTTTGTCGGAAAATAGCAAAATGAAGGCAATAGGCCAAAGGTTAATTCAAGATGATGACTATGACGTGATCGGCAGTAAGATATTGATCTTGTAAAGCTGAAAAATTCAAATTTTTTAAAATTTTAAAATTTAATTTTTTTCTTAGTTTGTAAAAACATTGTTTTCAGACATCATTGGGATCTTTAGCGTAGGAACAGGCGATCTAACCACTGACACAATATCGAATTCGGAAAATAAATGGCACAAAATGGAAGAATTTCGACAATTTTCCTTCAATGTGGTTCGGAATTCCCATGCTCGGTACGCTGTGTATGTTATGATGCGCAACATGAATCAAACCGATTACACACCCTACTGTGCCACAATTTACAGTAGACATGTTGTTCGAATGAGCGTGTGTTTGGAACGGTTGAATGAAACGGGCTTCAATTTGTACGCTTTTGGAACGGCTGGTAAGTTTTTTGCAAATTACATCAATGCCGTAGCCCAGAGTCCTAGCCCGGAGCCCTAGCTCAGAGTCCTAGCCCAGAGCCCTAGCCCAGAGCCCTAGTTTAGAGCCCTAGTCTAGAGCCCTAGCCCAGAACCCTAGCCCAACCTTATCGTTGCCATTTTTTAAAAATTAAATAGTAAGCCTTAGCTTTCGTTTTCGCTTTAGCTATATTCCGAGCCATAGTACAGTATTACTATTCACCCGACCCTACCAATACCATAATCCTTGTCATAGCTTTGCTCAGTCCTACCTTATAATACTTACGACAATTTTAGAACAAATCACCTCCAAGTACTACATCTTCAAGCACGAGCCCGTCATCATCTTTCGCATCTTCTTCCTGGGATTTGTAATTGAAATCGACAAAATCAAGTTACGATTACCTCATCATAAGATTGAGGGCATATCTTCCAATCCATCGACCATCAACTTCACATTGGCATTTTCATCGGAAGACTATGCGAATCGATCCGTTCATTACATTTTTCATAAGGTAAGGAATATTTTAATTTTTATAAATTTAAAATTTTTTCGAAATTTTAAAATTTAGTAAAATGATTATTTTTAAAAAAAGAACGTTGCCAATTTGAATCCATACAGCTTGTTTAACATGTCAAAGTCGAATATCGAAGCAATGGAACAAGAAAGGCTTCAGAAGTTGGGAAGACAAGTCATGTCAATCCCAATTTTACTGTAAGTTTAGTTTTATTCTTATTGTAAAGAAAGTTCTTGCCATTTTCTGTTTTGTAAAGAAAGTTCTTGCCATTTTTTGTTTTGTAAATAAATTTCTTGCCATTTTTTGTTTTGTAAATAAATTTCTTGCCATTTTTTGTTTTGTAAAGAAAGTTTTTGTTATTTTTTGCTTGTAAAAACAGTTCTTGCTTTCAGGATATGTCTAACAACATCTATGATCATATTAACCACCCTGACCATCGCTTCTGTGTGTAAGAATAAAAGTGAATCCAAGAGGAGCCTTGAAGTGCTAAAGCAAATGAAGAAGGAACTGAAAGACCTAGCCAAACTAGCCCGAGGCGAGATTGAAATCAAGGATACAGTTTCAAAAATGGCATTTTCATTACCAACCACACCTCAGAAATCCGAATATACCAGCATTCAGAAGACACAAGGGTCGCGTATGCAGAAGATTAAGTCGATTGAAAAGAAAAGTGAAGAAAAGTAATTATGATAATGTTAATGATAACGTTGATAATAAATGATATTATTGGGAAAGTTGAAAGTGTTAAAGAAGGATTTAATAGTAAATCCTACTGGTTCGGTGTAGCGGTCCTAGCGACCAGAGTCCTTTAACAGGAGCTCGTTTACTATATTGTAACAACCAACATCTTTCGTTTTCATGTTTATTTGAGTCTTTAGGAAGACTGAGGGGACAGCGACTGACCCTCTTTCCATGAACAACGAACTGAATTGATATTAGGCTGCGCTCTTGCCCTTTTATACCATCACGGGGTTTGATTAATGTTTATCTCCCGCCGAGCGCAAACGCAGCCGTAACAAAAGTTTTATTCGTTGTTGGGTATTTTATGACAATTCTAGTCAATATTTTGCCGAAAGGACGTTTCATAAAAACATTATAATACATATTAGTTTGTTCAAAAAATTCTGAGCTGCTCTCAAAGCAGATTTGCGAGTTCAGAGGGGTCAGAATAATTTAAACAACTTAAAATATTTAACTCCCTACTCGAATAACATTGATTTTGAAGTGTTTTGATCACAATCAATTATTAACCTTCAATTCGCCCAAAAAATCCGTCATTTTCATTAAATTTTGCTAAAAAATCCGTCAGTTTCTAGTGTTATCCAGAAAATCCGTCATCTTCAAGCAATTTTAATCAAAAACTTCGTCGTTATTATTCTGATTTGCCAGAAGTTTGTCTATCTTCTTTAGGACATTGCTGTATTGTTTTAGATGAATCTTCAACAATCTTTTCATATTATCGCCTTACCTTTGTTTACTGAAAAATAATCAATCTTTTAATGATGGCAAGAACATATTTTAAATTTATTAGACTATTTGTTAAAACACCTTTAATTAACTTTAAAAAGTGGGCTTTGACGACGTTTTGTGTTATCAATAACATCCTCGACGTTTGGTGGAATATCCAGATGAATCTCGACTTTAACTGGTTGTGAGCCAACATTGTAAGTGAAAAGTAGTTTATCACTGCCAGGATTCACGGTTACACCATATGTTTTAGATGCTAAGCTTATCGCGTTTATTGTTACCTAAAATAACATATTTTTCGTTAAGAATGGCAAAAATTTTTAATAAAAATGGCATTATATGACTAACGTTAATGATATTGCTTTTTTAAGCTTGTGAATTAAAAAATTCAGACCTTGTTTGAGTATTGAAAATAGACTTTGACCAGGACACTGATCAGTGGATATCCATTATGATTGAAGCCATTCACAGCTGCATCGATATTATTTTTGACTTTTGTCCATTCATTGACAAATTCTGCTTCTGTCTGAAGTTGTTTTATTATATTTTATCATTATATTTATATAGTATTGATAAAAATGGCATAAAAACAAATTATTAGGGAGATAAAAAAGTATTGTCGGTTTTTACTGTTAAAATTAATGTTAATCAACGACAATACTTTTTTACACTTAATAATTTAATTTTATGCTATTTTTATCAACTAGCTTGATTTTTAACTAATGTAATCAATGTAACTCACATTATCTCTAGCCTTAATTACAGCGGACCCAAACAACCGAACCGGCCGTGCATCACTAAACAATGTGCCCATCTTCTTCACCGCTTGGTTATAAAATACGTCCGGATCTTCAAAAAATTCACCCAAAGGGCTGAAAAACACGAAATCTTGTGGATATCTTGGCATAGCCGCTCGATTAGCCAACACATAGGCCATATCTTCAAGCCAAAAGACATGCCCATGGCCTGTGGTTGATTTGTCAGCTACATGTTCACCTTTCCGTGGGTTTTCCGACATTCGACCACTTGGTTGATGTCGATTTCTTCTCGGATCGAACTGAAGTTCAGCATGGATATTGATATCAGTATTGTGATGAGTTAGGACGGTTTTGAAGTCTACGAAGTCGTCAGGTTTTACTGTGACACCAAAGTATTTTTTGACTAGGATGGTGAAACCGTAAGTCTCGTGGGATATCTGAAACAGTAGAAGTTAGGGTTGTAAATATGTTATAGTAGATGTGATTACGGTATGACTAGAGTGAATTTAGAAAAGTATAGGGCTGTGTAAAGTAGAGTAAATTGGGGTATGGTAGGTTAGTGTAAGATAGAGTAGGGTAAGGCAAAGTAGAGTAGATATGAACTTACCGTATAATACATAAGCCATTGTAATCTAACTTTAAAGCTTTGAATTGACAATCCATTTGAATTGGCAGCTTCTACAATAGTTTTTAGGCCATTTACAGTCCTTTCTAACTCTCTGTCCAAGTATTTTTCACCCTAAAAAAAAATATTACCTTTGAGTTTGTGTAAAGAAAGTTATTGCTATTTTAAAAAAATCTTTTTTCAAACTTACAAAATTTTCGAACCGATAAAAGAATCCGCCATCTAAAATCAGTCGCTTTGCGTTAGGATTCAGTTGTTTTAGTTGATGGAAAGCAGAGTTATACTTGGCTAACTGATCACCATCTTGATTCAATAGCACATCCAAGGCTACAACATCACCGGTTGAAACTTTTGGAACACCATTGTTCAGTAACTCTTCTAATCTTGGTGTGAAAGCAAAGAATCTTGCTGAAATATACTAGTTATATAGTGAATCTTTACCGTTTTGGCATTGTATTAATTTTTAAAAGTTTCAGTTATTTAGGAATTTAGGTGGGCGTTAGATTAGAGCCAATTAGTTACTGCATTTTCTATTTTTTTCAGAAAAATTACAATCGGATTACTAAGAATTTGCTGTAGTAATACACAGATTTCTAGAACAACTATTTCTAAGAATCTGCGGCAGTAATACACATATTCCTAGAAGAACTAAGCTACAACAAAAAAGTATGATCTATTAAAAAAGGTTGAGAAAAACGTGTTTTATGTTTTTGTTTACTGTGAAGAAAACGTTTAATGATTGTAGATAAAACATTTTTATTTTCAAGCAAAAGAGATCATTAAACGTGAGACACAACAGACAGGCAAAAGTGACGGTTAAGAAAAAAATTAGAAACCCCATACGATATACATTGCGATTTTCTTTACTGTACCCTATAGCATATCTCATAATCTACCTATGACTTACCTTTTACTTTATTCAAAGTCTATCTTGAGTAAAGACAAAATCTATCTGATACTTACCATGTCTAAACTTACAGCATATGGCTTATCTTTTTGCTCTTATTATAATTGTCTTACATGTTAGTATCTATCTTATGTCGCTTTATATTTTATCATATCACATTAGGTCTTGTTCTAAGCATCACAGTGATTTACTATATGTAGTTTATCATTTATAGTGTACTATCTACCCTACTTATGTTTATCTCATACTCTTTCTTATGCCATATATCTAAAGAAAGCCGTTTATAATATAAAAAAGCTACGTTTTCAGTTTATATAGATAAATATAGTTAATTAAAATATATTCAAAACAATGAATATAGTATAATTAACTAAAAATGATATAGACGTTTAAACCAAAATATAATAACTCACCATCAACGTGCTCTAACCCAACAATCAGAACACATAGCAAACCTAACCTCGACGACATGACGTTGATGGAAATTAAACTATCCTTTTTTCAACCTTTCCTTTATGTTCCTGTTTTTAAACGGAAAATTAACAACCATGAAAGAAGGTACGACGTAAAACCCGTCAGGTAATTCTTTCAAAAATGCTTTGTAAAAAACATATGATTCGAAATCTGCGTCAAAGGTGGAGGTTTTAATTTAAAACACAACTAATTTGAGCTAATCATGTTGTCTTGACTTTTTGAAATTAGATTATTTTAATTTTTTGTTTGTTTTTTCAAGCATTTTTTAAACTTCATAAATTCAACGGCATGCCCTTTACTCAATACAAAAGCATCTACGATGTCTTGTTTACTTTAATTAGTACGTTATTGATTTGGTTTTGTTGATTTTGATTAAAAATTCAGTAAAAGGAAGACTTGAGCTAGCGCTGCTGCTAAGGCCGTGGCAAAGGTTGTAGAATCGGTAGAGTTGGAAAGGATAGTACAAGTTACTACAGTACTCTCTCTATATAAGCAACCCGAATTGACCGACATTTTGTGTTTACTATAAGAGGTGTTGTCTTTACAGAGGGACTTTTTAGTGCAAATTGACTTGGTGGGGTAAAATTTCTTTTTTATTATAAGGAGTGTTGCTTATACAGATGGTTCACTATATAGAGAGACCACTGTATATTATAGGCCCAGAGCAAAGAACAAGGTTGAGTGATTACATAAAAAAATGGTATCAATAGGGTTGGGGTATATAATACTACAGTAGTACAGGACAAATGGCTTGAGTAGATGGTAGATCAAACGCAGAAACGTAAAGCTAAAAGAAAAGCTATCGTAAGCTAGGTAGAGTACAACAAGGTCAGCGCTAAGATCAAAGCTAAGACTTCAGTTAGGGCTAGTGTTAAAGCTAAAGCTTACATTGTTAGGGCTAGGGCTTTTGGGCATAATTTTTGCTTTTATTATCAAATTCGAGTTGTATTTGGTGCAATTCTCTATTAAGGCCTGCTGGATATTTAGTGAAACTCTCTGGTTAATGTAAGACGGTTACCATAGCAACAATATTTTTATTTCTCATTGCTATAAAATTGCCTCAGGGTTGTATTGGTTTAATTACAAAGCTAACGGCACTTTTTGTTCGAATTTTGTGGCCACACGCGTGGAGTGTAAGTGTGTATGTAAGCCGTTACATGTTAGGATGTAAAGATGTAAAGCTTTTTACAATAAACAACATTTAGTGTAATGTTATCTGTTACTGTGGAAAGTACTGTACAATATTGTAATAGCATTTTTATAGGTTTTACCGTACGTTTTTACATTTACGTTGAAAATTTTACGATCTCAGTAAAAATATGTTGGAATATGTTTTTACTGAGTAGGGTTTAATGTAAAATATCAGAAAAATGTAAAATATAATGTGACATGTAACTGAAATGACATTTAAATACAAAAATTAAATGTAACATACCATTTTGACTTACCATATCTATTTTTTACCATACAGTAAAAACTGTTCACTGCCACAGCCCCACCACCACATTACACACCTATAAACTTATATTACACTACCACACGCAGTGCTTTACATCGACATACGATACCTTTACATCGAGTGTAATTTACATGCGTTAAATAATAAAAACACGTTACTTTACACTGTAAACTAGCCATATGACACTGTAAATTGGCCAGATGACACAGTAAAATTGAATAAAACACGGTAGAAATCAAAGGATGATACCCTAAGGGTAATGAGTGGCGTTTTACATGTCAAAGACTATGGTAATTAGCATTGACATCTCCGCGTGTGGCCAAGCAATCCAGGCCAAGATACCAAGGTAGTTAATTTGTGATGTCTTTTGTGGTGTAATAAGGGGTTGGCATGGCAACGGTAGTTTGAAAGTCGTTATTTATTAGTAATAATGCGATTTGGATAAAACTATGGGTATAAGTAAGGCTATAGCTAGGTTATAAGTAGGGCTATAGCTGGTTTATAACTACGGCTACAGCTATTAGCTCGTGATAGGGCTTGGGTTTGAACTAGGGCTAAAATTAATAAGAAAAGTACCCGACCTGCCTGGCTCTGATTGATTTCAAACTATTTATATAGTAACATAATGTAAATATAAGAACTTCAGAAAAGCACTTGATCGTGCTTTTCAGTCTATCTCGAGAAAATCGAGATTAAAAAATTACGTTTTGAATTTCCCGCCAAATTGGCATTGTGTTTCAAGCTTATAACTCTCTCTTTTGTCTATTTTTAATCATTTTTCTTTGATATACTTGAAAAAAAAACTATTAAATAGATCTACATTGTTTAATTTGTAAGCGTTGCTTGCCTGGAAAGTCGAAAAAAGTGCATGAAACACAATGCCAAGTTTGCCAACTTTTTGAGAAATTCAAATAATTAAAATTTAAACCTCAAAAGCGCCAGCCGAAATTTGTTGTGTACTATTGATGATACAAAGAATTGATGTTAAAATTTTTAACTGATTCTGAGCCGAGCAGGTTGGGTTTTCTTATCCTTGTAAGCAATAAATCGAAATACACGAAAAATTTAAATTTATTGATAAAAAAGATGAAATTAACCAAAGATATTCATTATTATCAACAAAAAAAGCCAAGGTTCACAACATATGAAGATTTATTGAAAGGTCTATTTCTGTTTGCAATTTCAAAATACGCAAGATTTTGGGAAAAATTTGAAAAAATTTTAAATTTTTTCAGTTTAGAAATTTAATTTTTTTTCAAAATCTGAGAAGTTTTTTCAAAATTCGAAAAGTTTTTCAAAACGTGAGATTTTTTCAATATTTGTTTACTATAATATTATAGTTCTTTAATTACCGTGACGTATTTTATTGTGTAAAAAAGTTTATTACATAGTAATAGAAAACCCATTGTGATAAAGTAAATACAAAATATATTGTTACAAATTTCGAGCAAATGGATCATAATGAGTAAGTGGCTGATTGAACCGATTACGAACGCAAGTCCCCCAAGTGCCAAATACACAAGGCACGCCAATCGAATTGTGCATAAAAATGAGTCCTGATGATAAGAGCTGAAATCAAAATAAAAAAATTATTAGTAGTACTGTAGAGTGTTCTAAGAGCCTGAGCGTTATGAAGTTCCGAGTTAGAGGCTTAGGTCCCGTAACGAAAGATTTTATTAGCAAAAATGTTATGGGGTAGAGCAGGGTAAGTGTTACTAACCTTGTACTCAGTATACCCTTGTCCAGTCATAACCCCAGAAGTCTCAAACAAACGACCACTTTTAGTCCAGCCAGTCTCTGAGGGTTTATAGACCCTAATGTAAGTTCTTGAGCTACACGTTCCACGGACACGGTAATTGTGTGTTTCTCCTTTTGTTGTGAATTGAAAACTAAGGTAACGTAAAAGTTTTAAAATGCAAAGTTTATTAGCTTATTACTTTTTATACAACTAACTATAATATTTAGCACTTACTCCGGTGACAACGCTCCATTAGGTTCTTGAATCTGAACTATCAAGGGTATGTCAACTGGACCAACATACTCAATTCGAATTTCAAAATCACAGCCATCTACTATACTAATAAGCAACAGTGCAACCGCACAATTCAGCCACATGTTTGAATATATAAAACTATCAAAAATCGCTTTGAAACTAGTTCTATCCTGATTAATAATGTCATGATTCACACATTTTTCACTTATTATTAATAATTTGCGTCTATCACAACATTTGCAAATACTTTTTTGATGAAAGAAGCGCCATAGTTTGTTTGTCAAAAAATTAAAATTTTTCTAGCTTTGGAGACGAAGCTGCTATGGAGCCAAAGACGACCTCCGAGGTCTTGTATCACGGGGCAGCTGTGGCTCCGGAGCTAGAGCGACAATTCCCCGAAGCCGGCACGACCTCAAAGCTGGAATTAAAATTTCAAAAAAGTGGATTTGGAGCTGAATCGAAAAGCAGCAATTTTAAATTTCTAAACTCTGATTATCACTATTTCTATTTATTTTTCAACCGATAAAACTTTTTTTTCTAATTTACAACATTCTATAATAAACATACAACTTATTTTTATTTTAGCTTTACAACCTTTTTAGCATTATAATGAGTAGTTAAAGTAGACCTACATTAAGATTTTATACAATTTTTGTTATCTTTAATATATATCAGCTAGACGATGGCAAATGGCAACAATTAAAATTAGATATGTTAAAAAAAATAAAATATCAAAAGCAGTATCAGACTAGAAAGAAGTTCTACAAACTCGGTTAATAATTAGCCATATGACACAGTGAAATAGTAAATTAAAAATAATATTCAACTACAATTTACAATTTTGCCTTTTTCTTCTCCAGAAGCCGCAAATCTTTCCTCAGAATCTTTCCAGCTGGACTACGAGGAATCTCTTTCACAAACTCCACACCACCTTTCAAATGTTTGTAGTGCACGGTACGTTCAGCGACGAACGCTTTCACATCCTCTACACTCAACTTATCAGATTTTCGTACGACAAAAGCTTTGGGTAGTTCACCGGCCATTTGATCTGGTATACCAATTACAGCTGCGTCAGCAATATCAGGATGTGATACTAGAATGCCTTCGAGTTGAGCTGGAGGAACTTGAAAACCATTCACCTTGATCAACTCTTTTAGTCTGTCAACAATGTAGAGTAGGCCGCTTTCGTCTTGGTACCCAATGTCACCTGAAAATGTTATTTCATTGTCTATAACAATAGTCTAAAAAGAATTAAATACTAAAAGGGAACAGGAGGGAGAGAACTTAGGCTTAAAAAGCGACCACTAGGCTTGGCCTTGGCATGACCCAGCCCTGGGCCAAGCCCAAAAAGAGGTTTTAAAACAAGCCAACCTGCCGCAGGTGGGCCACAACAAAAAGGCGCAAACCCATATGCAGCTTACGGGCCGGGCCGACAAAAATTTAAAAAGAGCCGGTTTAGAACATGTGACCCGAGGGTCAAAGACCATACCAAAGCCCAATCCGTAAGCCGAGCCAAAATGAATTTAAAAAAGACCTGAGCTGGGCCGGAACAATCATGAGATTTAGTTCAAAGTTCAAAAACATTTTTTAGTCCCGCTTCTTATTCCATTGCGTGTCTATAACAAAACACCTACCAGTATGAAGCCACCCATTAATAATCGTCTTCTTTGTTGCATCAGGTTTGTTCAAATACCCAACCATAACATTAGGACCCTTAATACAGACTTCACCCTCTTTGCCTATCGGCATTTCCTCCCCGGTTTCTGGATTCTGAATCTTTAATTCCATGTTTGGAGCCAATAGCCCAACTTGAGAAAAGTTGTTTTTAGTAACGGCCAAAAAGTGGCTACCAACCGTGCACTCTGTCATACCGTAGCCTTGACCAAGAACACGTAGATTTGGGTATCGTTGAAAGGCTAGCTCACAAATGTCGGAACCTAATGGAGCTGCACCAGATTGGATGACTTCCAAACTGCTTAGATTGTACTTTTTGACAAGTGGGTGGTTAACTAGGAGTAAGATGATCATTGGGACCAGAAATTGGACTCTGACCTGAAATAATTGGGTTTTACAAATTTTTGCTTGGGCTAGTGCTTTGTACTAGGGCTCTGAGCTATCAAGGGCACGGAGTTAACTTACTTTAAAATCTTGGATTGTTTTACAGAACAGCTCAAAATCAAATTTTTTAAGTAGCACTATTGTTGTTCCTCTGATAAGTGTGTTCAAGCTGACACAACAACCGTACGCATGAAACATTGGCATTAGCAAACATATTGTTTCTTTGCCCATGTCAATTTCCAAGTCTTTCATTAGTTGTTGGTCGTAGTAGCTGTAAAAATCAAGTTTGTTTGATTTAGTACTTTAATTTGTACTCTTTTGCATTTTTAAAACAATGTTTAACTTTTTCTTATGCAAACAAGCTTACAAAACCTCTAGACAAAAATATATACTTACGTCTCAATAGCTTCTAACATTGCCACCATGTTACGATGACTTAGCATAACCCCTTTCGGGTCTCCAGTAGTACCAGAGCTGTATGGAATCAGCACTAAATCTGTTTCAGGGTTGATCCGAGGCTGCGCCAGTCTTCTTGGCTTTGTTTTCAGCACGTCTGAGATGGTCGTAACACCGTGAGCATGTGCATTGCTTATCACGATTAATTTTATATTATTCAAATCCTTAGTTGCATTTTGTACCCGTTTCAATGTCTCTTCCCCACAGAACACAACATTAGCCTTGCAGTCCAAGATTTGCCTTTTTAGTTCGAATGATGTGTAATCGGGGTTAGCTCCACTCAATGCTCCACCTCTGCATGCGACCGCGGCCAGTATCACTATGTATTGCCAAGAGTTTGGCGCGGCAATTAGAGCTACATCACCTTTTTTGAAGCCAATATTGTCGAGGTAGGTCTCAACAGACTGTACATGTTCATACAATTGCTTGTACGTTACAGAATTGTGGTGATCTTCAGCTGCTATAAAGGCTTTCTTATCTGGACATTCTCGGAGTTTGTTCTTGAGGTGGTTCATCAGGTACTCATTAAATGAGACCTTTGGCACGTCAAACTTTCCTAGGCGCGAGGGAGTCGGCATTTTTTAAGCTGAAATTTAAAAAACTTAAGTTAATACTGTGAAAATGACAAACGCACATATATTACACGCCGAAAACGATGGGCAAGAGTAAAAAATAGAGCAGTGTAAAAATTTTTTGGTTGTGAAAAGTGTAAGGATAAATCTTATGCTTTTTTTTGCTTCACACAAGCTTTTAAAAATCAAATTAACAAAAAAGTACTCAACATGCCAAATAAAACATGCTTAAAAAGAACGTTTTCTTATGAAAAACAGATCGCCAATCAAACGTTAAAACAATCTAAATACGAACTAACTTTATTTATTGTAGCGTGTCAAGCAAATAGTTCGATTATCACAGCGTTTAAACTAAGGGTGGTGTCTTATCTTTGAAACGGCTTTTTTAAAGAAATTTTTTTAAATTTTATCAAATTTTAAACCATAAAACTTTATTAAAAAAATACATTTTAGCCGTACAAAATAATAAAAAAAACCATAAAATAATAAATATAAACGGAACTATGTTAATTAGCTTACATAAAAAAATTGCCTCGTAGGGGCGCTTTCGTCTAGCTGCAAAATCCCCTCTCATTGCAAAACCAAGCAATAACTAAATATACAAAGTTCTGTATACGCACGACTTTCGCGCAATGCCAATCATGCTTGGTAAGACATGCAGCGTTGTTTATGTGTGAATGCTGCACTGGGGTCACTTGGCGATTTTGGGCGGTGTTTTAGATCAATGATCTTAAACTCAACGCACCCTGTTGTAACAAAGATATGATTTGTTAATAAGGCATGCTTATGAAAGTAATTATAAAAGAAATATTTTATATAGCGGGCCTCAGTTTCAGTCTCAACGTTAGCCTTAGTCCCAGCCTTTGCCTTAACCTTAGCCTTAAAAATATTAAAATTATGGCATGTAAACTACAGTTTTGCTACTGACAATAAGATGCAGTGGTTTCTCTATATAGTGAACCATCTGTATAAGCAAATCTCCTTATAGTAAACAAGAAATGTGGCTTCGCCAAGTCAATTTGCACTACAAAGCTTCTCTGTAAAGGCAACATCTTTTATAGTAAACACAAAACGTCGGTCCCTTCGGGTTGCTTATATAGAGAGAATACTGTAGATTTTTTATAGTGTGAACAAAATTACCGTATTCATGAGTATCAAAGCTTAAAGTAACAGTAAATCAAGTTTTGCAGCTAATATAAAGCATGAAACCTAAATCACACGACTTTAAATTGTTTTTAATTATACCATGATGATTTTATTGTTGTGATGTATCTTTTGAGTTTTGTGGTTGTGTCATTATCTTGCATATGGAAGGTCTTTCTCTCTCCAAAACACAAATACACATTTTGTAGTTTGCTCATTCAAGTTGCGATAAACAGGGGAAAATTCATTGATCTGTCAAAAAGTTTGTCAATTTGATGGATAACAAGTGTAAAAACTGGGTATCAAGCAATATTTTGTTGACAAAGAAAGGAGTAGTTATGTTGCGACTTTTTTTTGACTTGGTAGGTTTGGGGAGGGATATAGCTAGGAGTATGGAGGAAAAAGGGTGGATAAGAGTAGATTTATCCTTCTAGAGTCTAATCGAAAAAATTTAACAAATATAGCAGGGTAGCAGAAGGTAGTACAGGGTAGGAATAATGAAGGGCAGAGTAGAATAATTTGTTTTAAAAAATGGATGCACAGGTCATACGTAGTTTACTAGTAATTCGTAGGTATGTTGCAGCTTCATAATTGATCTCTTTTTGCTTCATTTTGTGTTTTGGTTTCAAAATTGTTTGAATCTAACCAAAAATATCATAAAATAAAACGGATTGACGTTTGTGTTTTGTAGGCAGGATTGTATATTGTAGTCTAGCATCGTATAAATAGAAATGCATTTTTCAAGTTTGCAGAGTACTTTTTTCCGTTTTTCAATTGTGTCGCTGTGTAAATTGAGTTAACATTAAATCCTAGGTAATCTCTTTACAAAACAAATCGTGTTTGAAGGTGATTATAGTGAATAGTTTTTGGCCAGCAGAATCTTTTTAGTAAGGTTTCACTGTGATATACGTTTGAATGGACTTAAAAGATCATGTATAGGTTAGAAACAGTAGAAGAAGGTTAGGATCCTGGGCTAGGGCTTTGGACTAGGCCTCTAGGCTAAGACTCCGGGCTAAAAATACGGTTCTGAACTAGTGCTCTGGGAGCTGACCAGTGTTTGCATGGGCTCCGGAGCCGCTCCGGCTCCGGAGTCGGAGCCGGAACTAAAATTCGAAAATGGTCGGAGCCGGAGCTGGAGCTTGATTTTTTTTTGGCACGGCTCCGGCTCCGCACATTTTTTTTTTCTTTTTTATTTTTTTTTGCTGGGAGAAAAGAAGGGCGGGGCGGGGCTTACGCCTTTCTCCCGAAAAGCGCTTTTTCTTCTCCTTTTCAAAAAGAAGGGCGGACTTACGGGTGCTTTTTCGGGAAAAGAGGACAAAAAACTTTTTTTTGCGATTTGTTGTGATATATTTCCCAAAAAGAAGAGAAACGAAAGAAAAGGAGAACGTGATAATATGGCGAAATGGATAAAGCGTTATCCATCGGTGTTGCACTCGCAGGTTCGAACCTCGCTGCGTGCAAACGCTTATTGCTTTTTGTTTGATTACAAAGAATGCTCTAAAAACACCACTAATAATATACTAAAACTTAATTACGACGCGACTTTAGGCAGACCAGGCCGGGTCAAAGAAAAATTACAAACTTTTAGCTAGATTTACATTCAATCCTTTTACTAGCCGCATTTAGCTACTAGATTCAGCCAACATGAAACAATTCTTTAGCAGATTGCAAGCAGTAGCTCAGTCCAAGTTTTGCAAATCTAAACGTGTTGGTCAGGCAAAAAAGGCTAATAGGGTTTAATAGTTCGTACACAAAGTAAAGTTTAACTTTGTTATGTTAAATTATATTTTTTTTGTTATATCTTTCAATTTCTTACAATAAATATTGTTATATATGGCAAAACACGTCAATAACACCAAATTTAACGGTTTTTAAACATTTTTTTAAAAAATCTGACCCGGAGCCGGAGCTGACTAAAATAAGGGCTCCATAGCCCGGAGCCGGAGCCCACTTTGAAAAAAGGTCGGGGCCGGAGCCGGAGAGGAACCAAAAATTTCAAAAATGCAAACACTGGAGCTGACAAAGAAATTATCCTGCCTGTCCCGCTCAGAATCAGCTCAAAGTTGTTATACTAATTTTTTGTGCCACCAATAGTACCCATAAAAAATTTTAGCTTGCGTTTTTGTGTTTTAAATTTGAATTATTCCGGTTTTCCTCTAATTTGGCAAATTTGGCATTGCGTTTTAAGCACTTTTTTCGACTTTCTAAGCAAGCTACGCTTACAATTGCAAAAAGTAGGTTGATTTAAAGATGTTTTAGTAGTATATTAAAGAAAAATTCTTGAAACTCGTAAAAGGACAAAGTTATATGCTTAAAACACAGTGCCAATTTGGTGGGGAATGGCAGATCGAGGCACTTTCCTTGTGAGCTAGGGCTACTTTTCTTGTCGACAATACAAATCTCGAACTTTTTTTAGGTTTTTTACAGACTAAAACTTCAAAAATCATTGTTATAGGAATATGTCATTATCAGGAAAAATTGCTCTAGTAACTGGTGCATCTCGCGGTATAGGCAAAGGTATTGCGGTAGAGCTTGGCGCGGCCGGAGCCACTGTTTATGTTACCGGTCGCTCACCTGACGCCGCCTTGAACTTCCCGAACACAACCAGCTTAACTGAAGTGGCAGATGAAATCACGAAGAAAGGTGGTAGAGGCATAGTAGTCTACTGTGATCACAGTAAATCTGATGACGTTAAACAGTTGTTCGAACGTATCAACAAGGAACAGAACGGTCGTCTTGATGTGCTGATTAACAATGCTTACGCTGCCGTTCAGTACATTGGGAAGAACGTTGATAAGAAGTTTTTCGAGTATAGTGATGAGCCTGAATACGCATGGGACGTGGTGAACAATGTTGGGTTGAGGAATCACTACATTTGCTCAGTATATGCTGCAAGAATGATGGTGAAGAACAAGAGTGGCTTCATTTGTACTGTCAGTTCGCCTGGAGGCATTAAACATCTCTTCAATATTCCTTATGGCGTGGGGAAGTCTGCGGTGAGTTGTTAGTTATGACAATAATGTAATTTAAAAAATAGTTTATAACAGAATTTTTTGAAAAGGGCGGGGTTTTTTTAATTATTTTTGAAGGGGCAGGGTAATTTTTTAAAATTATTTTTGAAAAAGCGGGCTAGTTTTTAAAATTTCTTTTTTCAGTGCGACAGATTAGCTGCTGATATGGCTTTTGACTTACAAGACCATCGTATTACGTCTATGGCTTTATGGCCTGGGGCCGTTAAAACTGAAATTATTGAACAAACAATCTTGTCCGGTCATGGAAAGGTGCGGTAACTTGTGTTTTTTATAGTTTATGGCGGAGTTGGCTACGCCAGACTATTCTGAGGTGGTACAAGATAGGGTAGAGTACGGTAAGGTAGAGAGAGTTAGGTAGTGTAATGTTGGGTAGGGTAAAATTCAATAGATTGGTTGTATAAAGTTGAATAGAATGGAGTAAGGTAGGGTGTGGGAAAGAGTTGGGTAAGTCGACAGCTAGGGTATGGCTGACGGTAGGACATATCGGAGGCTAGAGCAGGACTAGGGTTAGGGTATAACAGAAGCGAGGGTAAGTTGAAAACTAGGGTATGACTCACGCTAAGATATAATGGAGGCTAGCCGGGGACTGAGGCTAAGGTGTGGCTGACTTTAGAACATGGTTGAGGCAAAGAGAGACTAAGGCTACGTTATGGTTGGAACTGTGACATGGCTGAAGCTAAGGTTAGGGTAGGATTGCTAAAATAATGAAAGTTTCAAAGAGTTACTGTTTCCAGACCGATCCAGCAATTTTTGAAGGTGGAGAGAGTATTTACTTTGCTGGCAGATGCTTGGCCGCAATCATTCCTCGCCAAGACAGCTTTAACAAATATACCGGTAGAATTGTCTTGACCGACGAAATTGCTAATGAACACAATGTTATTGATGCTGATGGAAGTAAGTGTCATATTTTGTAAAAATTTTACGAAAAGATAAATTTTATTAAAAAATGATTTAAAAACGATTTTTTAAACTTTTTTTTTGAATTTTTAAAATTTTTTGTTTTTTGAAATTTTTAAAATTTGGTTTAAAATGCTAGTGCTAAGAATGTTTAATGTGCCTATTTATGTTTATGTTCAGCTCGACCTCGAAACCAATATTACACTCGTCAAAAGCAGTTTGCTGATATGATAAACGCCGTGCGGACTGCCGATATTAAAAAAGCCTCAATCTAAATACGTATTTAATACAGATTAATAAATGTCATGTAAATTAGTACCATTTTACTCAGTTTTTATAAAATATGACTTTTGATATTATATGTTAAAAACTAACAACTTTAAAAATTGGATTTTTAAAGATAACAAGCGCAATATGACCTATCAGAACTAAAAAGTAACTAAAACTATGAAGAACTAAAGCTCTTTATCAAAGAATTAAAAGTTTATTTACTAAAGGTATTGTCCTTGATCAAATTTTCAGTGTTACTAAAATGTTGATCTTCTTGGTTTTTAACTTTATTACCTTCTGTTATACTCTCCCAGTCAAAGATGAGGCTACCATCCCTGTGGCTTTGAAGCAGAGTACGTTATTATATAATTAGCCGTAGCTTAAGTTCTAGTATTCTTATCTTTAGCCATTTTTATTTAGAACCGTACTACACAATAAAAGTTGGCGTAGGAACTCCTCCGCAATACTTGAATCTAGTGTTGGATACCAGTTCAGCTCATTTCTTAATACTTGATGGGATTCTAAGTACGCAGGTTGGTAAGGATGTCAATACTTTTAAACCATTGTAAGTCTTTTTTATGTGGCGTGGGTTTTTATAGCTTTAGCTTTAACTGTAGCTTCGGCTTTAACTCTAGTTCTAGCTCTAACTCTAGCTCTAGATCTAGGTCTAGCTTTTGTATTAGGTTTAGGTCTAGCTCTACATCTGGTTCTAGGTTTAGATCTAGCTGTATTTTTAACCTTATAGCCGAACTTTTCAATATAAAAAACAATTTTAATGGCAAAACTATCATCATCTAACATGAATTGATCTAAAAACTAAATTTTTAGGCAATCCTCAACCTTCCATCTAGACCACGATTTATCCTCTTTCTTCCTTGACACCTACCGCAACCTATACCTAACAGCAGTACGTGCTACAGAAACAGTGACAATCAACGGCTTTAAAGTCAAAAATCAAAAGATAGAGCTAGTCAAAAGCCTAAAAGTCATTGATAACTCTACCTTCCCCAAGATCGATGGTGTTCTAGGTATTGGCTTCAAGCTAAGTGAAAGTCCTTACAAATATTTTGACTTTACTTCGCCATTCCATGACTATGTCAAATCAGTAGATTCTGTTTTTACTGTCTATAACAGGCCTGATGTCAAGGATAATACTAAGTCGGCTGGAGTTATTACATTGGGCAGGGACACTGAAAATTGTGGCGAAAAATGGGTTCGCCCGAGAATTTCATGGCTACCTCAACAGGCTTGGGTCTTTACTGTTAATGGGTAAGTCACATTTTGAAATGGCAGTTTTATGCTTGTTTAGGTTGAACAATCAATTTTAATTTTAAAAAATAAAAAATTTTTTTTGAATATTAATTTTTTTTAAATTTTGAAATTTGAACTTTTTTACATTTCCAGATACATGGTAGGCAACGTCGGCTACCGTCTAGACCCAAAAACTGGTGTAACCTTAGACTCAGGCCTAGAAGCTAGTATAATACCAAAAGAAGCAGTTGAGAACATGGCCAAACACTGGAATTTAAAAAAAGAAGGAGACAACTATTACATAGAATGTGACAAAGTCAATGATCTAGCCTACTTCACATTGATTGTCAGCTACCCGAATGAATTAATTGAAATTTTGCCGAAACGAATGTTTAAAAAAGTAAGTTTCGAAGCCTTATCTCAAGTCCCTAGCTCATATTAGAGCCCTAGTTTAGAGCCCTAGCTCAAAGACCTATCTAGAGCCCTAGCTCAGAGACCTATCTCGAGCCTTAGTTCAGAGCCCAGAGCCCAGAGTCCTAGCTCAGAACCCTAGCACAGAGTCCTGGCCCAGAGCCCTAGCCCAGAGTCCTAGCCCAGAGCCCCAGCCTAGAGCTCTAGCCCAGAGCCCTAGCCCATACCCCTATTCTAGAGCCCTAGCCCAGAGCCCTAGCCCAAAGCCCTAATCCAGAGCCCTAGCTCAGAGTTCTAGCCCAGAGATTTAGCCCAGAGCCCTAGCCCATAGCCCTAGCACAAAGCCCTAACCCGAGAAATCTAGCCCAAGAGCTCTAGCCCAGAGCCTTATTCCGAGAGCCCTAGCGCAAAAGCTCTAGCTAAAAACCCTGCTTCTATACTTAACCATTTCCGTAGCCTTTTCCTAGCCTTGCCCTAGCTCTAGCAAAAACCTTAACCTGCCTTATGTTTTTCGCGAGCCGTGGCTCTATAATAGCTCTAGCTTTGACTCTACCTAACTCTAGCCCTGTCACTAGCTATTTTTCCTGACCACACTAGCTTTTATCTTCAAATTCATAGCAAATATGTGATTTCAGACGAGTGACAACAAGTGCCAGCTAAATGTAAATCCAGGAGTTGGTGTTTTTACGATCAACAATGATTTATTGATCGATCATTGTCAGTACTATGATGTAGACACGAAAGTGCTTCAATTTGCTCCAGTCAAAACTTAAAAATCTTATTTTTTAAACTGGATTTAGGGTTTTACATTTTTTAGACTTATAAATTGACTTTTACAAAATTTTAAAATTTCAAAATAAAAAAATCTGTCGAAACTGATAAATATTAATATTTATTGACCCATTTTGTGTTGCAAACGTTGCTGTAAAAGTGATTATTGTACAAATGTAGTTGTTATTGGCTGAGACCTGATTCGAAGCGGAAAGCTCATTCGATATAAATGTCTTCGGTGGGATGGGCGAATGCCATGTACTCGTCGTAGGAACGTTTGAAGGCACGTCTGAAAACGTTTTCGTATAGATTTTCAAATATTAAAGGCCGGTAAGACAGGGTTAGTTAGAGCAAGGTAGAGTAGAGTAGAATATGTTAGAGTAGGATAGAACAAGGTAAGATAAAATCAGGTAAGGTAGGCTAAAGTGAGTGTAAGATAGAGGAAAGAAGGGCAGGGCAGGGCAGGGCAAAGGCAGGGCAAAGGCAGAGCAAAGGCAGGGTAAGGCAAGGCGAGGCAAGGCAAGGCAATGCAAGGCAAGGCAAGGCAAGGCAAGGCAAGGCAAGGCAAGGCAAGGCAAGGCAAGGCAAGGCAAGGCAAGGCAAGGCAAGGCAAGGCAAGGCAAGGCAAGGCAGGGCAAGGCAAGGCAAGGCAAGGCAGGATAGGGCAGAGTAGAGTAGGGTAAGTTAAGGTATCGTAAAGTAGGATACGATAGAGCAGGGTAAGGTAAAATTATGAACGTTTTTCAAAAATTGTCGTGCATGGTGTTCAATAAACCTACCCAATGGACTCAACGATAGGTTGAGTTGAAGATTGTGACAAAAACACATGACATGCGAAGCGAGGCAGTAGCGGATGTTTGGTCAGGAACCCAAAGTACCGTAGTTGCGTGGGATGAGCACCACAAAACGATATGTTTTGCAGCGAATAAAAGTAGTCAAAGGTTGGGCAGCGGAAGATCTGAAAATTTTGAAATAAGTTTTTTTTATTTTTAAAAACAAAAATTTAAAAAAATTATAATGTTTTAAAAAGTATCAGACTAGCACACCCTAAAATTAAATAAATAAGGGGGGGAGGGAAAATATAAAAATTTTTTTTCATTTTTTGTTTTGTAAAGAAAGTTCTTGCCATTTATCAAAAAACAACTGTTTTAAAAATCAGGTAAAGGCCAAAAACATTAGTATGGTACGGTTTAGTATGGTATGATAATCTTAAATTAAAATTGTTTTAAAAACTTAAACCCACATCTTTTTTCCTTTTGTCGATAATATGAATTCCACGGAATGACACTTCCATTAGCACGGTTTGAGGCACCAGTATTTCTTCTTTTCTCTGATACATTTCACAGACTTTGTTGATGGCCTGGACCAACACATCATTACCTTTATGATGTGCTACTTCTACTGAAGCCAACATAGTAAGGTAAAATGTGTCTCGCTCTGATGAGCAGGGGGTTTTTTCTGAAATTGGAAGATTAAAAAATATTTTTTTTTATTTTCTTTAATTTTTTGTCATTTTTTTGTGTGGTAAAACACTAGAAAAGTCTTGTCGTCAAGTTACAAGTCTTTTAAAAGAAAAAAACGACAAAACTTTCTTTTCCGCTGTATTATATTTTCTAACGTGCCATTTTTAAAAGCATGCAAAATATTTTTAAAAAAATTTTTTTTGAAGTTTTGTTACCTAAAATTCAAATTACCCTACCCTACTCTACCCTACCCTACCCTACCTTATCCTACAATACCATACCCTTGCCCTATCCTTGCTCTACCCTTGCCCCACTTTTGCCTTACTCTTGCCCTACCATACCCTATCTGTGCTCAATCCTAGTTCTACCCTTGCCCTATCCTTGCCCTATCTTTGCCCTACCCGTGCCGTACTCTTGCCTTACCATTTCTTTTTTTTGCCTACCCTTGGCTTACTTTCTCTCTACAACCACTTGGCTTTATTATACCACAATATAAGATTGACTCACCTGGACCACCAGTATTAAGAACACTATTACTGATCTCTTCAATCAGATCAATCTCGCAAACATGAGCAGCCGGGAACAGTCCAGTCTGGCCTGTTCTCAAATTCGTACCATAGCACCAATGGTCCTCGTATTCCCGATCCACCCTTAACGCATCCCCCACCTCCATCAATACTTCATCGTCGTGCCGTGGGACGAACGTGAATTGAGCACGGTGAGTAGGACCGCCCGAGGGGTTGGGGTCGGATGTGAAGGATGAGATACCCGATGAGTCTTCGGCGTTGTAGCCATGTTTCTGATCGAATATTGTGGTATTACCGTTAATACCGTCTTCATAATAGCTGTCTTCTAAGCCATAGTTGGTCGTGGATCGGACTAACGACTGGTCGATACCGTAGCTAAGTTGATACTCATGTCGGTGACCGGCTTGGGAAGCCATGGTGCCTCGAGGCACGACTTGATTTGTTAGGTGGGGACGGGGAATGTACTTGGGAACTGAAAAGGAAAATTAAACATAAATGTGATATGTTTATGTTAACGTAGGCTAGCAAAGGAGTAGGGGAGTGGATTAGGGCTCTGGGTTAAAACTAGCACTAGGACTAGTTCTAAGTCTCTATGCTAGCGCTAAAACTAGGACTGTGGGCTAAGGCTCTGGGCTAGGGCTCTGGGCTAGGCTTCTGAGCTACGCTAGGCTTCTGAGCTAGGGCCCTGGGTTAGGGCTCTGGGCTACGGCTCTGGGCTAGGGCGAACTCTAACCTAGCGCTCTGGACTACGGATCTAGACTAAATCTAGACTAGGATCAGGAATAGGACTAGTGCTTAAGCTTCAGCACTTACCAGTCGGAACGTTGCTAGACGAGCCCGGCTGTGGATTCCCATACATATTATAGTTGTCTACGGGCAAAGTCGGCAACCTTCGCGGCACATGCACCGAAGGTTGGGGCGAGCACTGGACAACTGTTGTCGAGTGAATCCGCTTAGCGTTTTCGACTGAATTCGGCGTGGCTAGGACAATATTATCGTTAGGGTTGTCTTGTTGAATAACTTGACGAAGTTGCTGATGTTGCTCGTGAGTAAAGGCACGGACCAGCGGCTGAGAGGGGGTGGGATGGACTGAAAATGATATAACTTTTAGAAAAGTGATCAATAGATTTATAAAAGGATTAAAAATTGATATTTAAATATAAAAAAAAGTGAATAAAATATTAAAATGTCCAAAAAGTCGTGTGCCCCCTAGCACCAAGACCTTGTTTTGAGAGAGAAGGCAGAATTTGCTAAACAATCCAATAGAAAAGCCATTAGCCGGCTGTCGTTGAACATAACAACAGTTTGACGTCAAGGCTAGTGAAATTTAGATCGTCATTTCAAAAATTGCCTTCAAAAACTACAATAATAACAAAATTGAAGTAAAGAATACAAATTTCGCTTTAATTTTCTATAAAAACAAGAAGAATGTATATAGAAAGACCAATCTTCAAAAAAAAAGTATGCAAATACGATGAAATATGTCAAAGATATTTTTTTTGGTAGAAGATGCCTTCAAAAGATAAAGTGTTAGCTATATGCATAAAAGGTCTGCTACATAATATAAAATCGTATGATGTTTAAAAATGCTTAGACACAGGGCATTGGCAAATTTTCATGCCATTCCCTGTGCCCTGCCCCGTACAGGGCATTTGACTTTCATGCCTTGCCCTACAATGCCCTTGTCCTGCAGGGCATCAGGGCCAGAGTTCTTCTCGTACCGGACCGGACCCAATGCGGGAGTCCGGAATTTGAATTTTGTTTTCCCGCGCTTTTTTTCTACCGGTCGGATCGGTCTGAAACTTTTTCTACCCCCTATTTGGAATGGTGCTTACCCTTCTAGATGCTGTTAGTTTTTTGATATCTATAATATTTTTCGAGATATGAGTTTGGCGGGAAAAATAAATTCAAAAATCCAGACCGCACGGACCGGACCCAAAAGGCAAAACTCTGGTCATTTACAGAGTATTTACAAAGCATTTGGGTATATATTGGCGTACACAGTGTAAAGCATAAAAAAGTCTTGTCGTTAAATGGCGAATGTTTGCACAGTAAAAAACGGCAAGACTTTTTGCTTACGCAACTCAAAAAAAGTTTTTTAATAATTAAAAAAAATTCGCTAAACCTCAAAAAACATTTTTTACATGTTTTTAACTTATCACACCCTTCCCCACCCAAAAAAAATCCTCCCCCCCCTCCCTACCCTTAAAAATTTTTTTCATTTGACCCCAAAATTAATTTTTCAGCCTTACTCTGCCCAGCCCTATTATGTCGTATTTTACCCTAACCTATCCTAGGCTGCCCTGCCTTATACTACCCTACTTTTCGCTGCTCTTCGCTACCCTATTCAGCCTTGCTTTATCCAGACGTACCCTACGCTATTCTACCTTACACTACCCTACCCTTCGCTACTCTTCGCTACCCTACGCTATTCTACCTTACACTACCCTACCCTTCGCTACCCTATCCTACCCTTCCCTAATCAACCCTACGCTACACTACCTTACACTACCCTAACCTTCGCTACCCTATTCAGCCTTGCTTTAACCAACCCCCTCCCCAATTTATATTTTCAACATTTAATTAAACACCCATACCCCATCTTCCAAAAAAATGTACAAAACCAATAAATTTGCAAACCTCGTGCCCAAGCTCGGCTTTTTACATTACATTTTTTAGAAGATTAAAATTGCCGGAAGGGAGAGATGAAAAACGACTCCACAGAGCGCTTCTCAAATAAACAAAACCCATTCCAGAAGGCTTTGAAGGAAAACTTTTTTGGCTAAAATGTTGTCATCCTATGACAATTTAGAGACAATTTCGTCATAGAATGATGCTTTTGGCATTGAATAATGCATGAGGTTATCATAGAGAAGGTATAGGAAAATGGAAAAAATATTAACAAATTTTCCCTACCCTACCCTATCTTGCTCTATATTGCCCTAAACCATTTTATCCTGCTTTACGCTACCCTATCTCACTCTATTCTGCAGAAAACTACAATATTCTGCTTTACTCTACTCCTCTCTGCCTTATTGTAGCCTTAACCTTGCCTTATCGCATCATATTTTACCCTACCTTACCCTGTCCACCCTAATTTTTTTCAATTTTAAAAAAGCTTTAAAAAAATGTTTTTTGGTATTAATATATAAGACAAGTACAATTCATGTTAGATCAACATAAACTATACTATCCCCATTCTTATATTACTATTAGACCACTTGTAAGGCCGCCATCTCAGAAACGACATAACAGAAGACTGGAAAGAGAATAGATTGGACTGTTCAACGCAGAATTGGCCTAATTTGGCCACAAATATTGCGTTTTTTGTATGTTGTGGCAACGCATGATCATATAGTATATAAAACGTCATTACTTACCAAAATATTTTATTAAAAATTTTAAAAAATCTGATTTAAAGTTAGGGTACTGCTTGACATTGCTCTAGACTAGCATGCTCCAAGTCTACCCTACCCTAATAGAACACCACCCTTAACTGCACCAAAAAAGTCTTGCCTTACTCTACTCTGCTCTAGCCTAGCATGTTCTAATTCCATAGTATACTATACAATTCTACCCTACACTATTCTAGGCATATCCTTTTTTCATTTACTCTACGTTACCTTTATAAGCCAATAGAAAAAACCCTATAATATTTTTAAAAATCTTAAAACAACCCCTCCTCCCTTACCAATATAAAAAATTGCAACTACCTTGCCAAAGACCCCTACTTTGATTTAAAAGAGCCTTCTCGAAAAAACATTGATCAATATAAAAATACCGTACACTACCCTAACCTACTCTTACGCAATCACGCGGTACCTTATCATGCTCTTCTTGAATTTACTATACCCTGCACTATCTCAATCTAAAAAGTAATACACTAAAAATTCTTTGTTAATATAAAACTACCCTACACCAAAAAAACCTTCCTTCATACATATAAAAGAGAATACTCTACCCAGAAACGCTGCCATCTTCCCCTCCAATACCAAGTACAAACCCTGTCAACGCTGCATAGTACAATCGTATGACCTTGGAAGTACATTATCCCCCCTCCCCTGCCTCGGGATGGCTTTTTGTGGCCTTTCCCTCGCCAATAATGTCACTAAAGGCAAATGAAGAAACCGGAAAACTGGCTTCTTCGGCCGTCTGAAAGCACACATTGCCTTAGGGGCTTCTCGGCAAAAACACTGCGCAATCGGCCCCCAGAATTTATTCTCCAACAGCATGATGAAGACGGAAAAGGGCATGTTCGGGGAAGAATTTGAGAAAAAAAAGGGGGGGGGGAGGAGAGAGGAATAGAGATAACGTTCCCCCATCAATAGCCAAAAAATAGACTAGCTTTAACTTTATCCCAGAGCCCAAGCCCAGATCTCTAGCCGAAAGCCCTAACCCTAGCCCAAAGCAATAGCCCGGAACTTTAAGCCTGCCGTAAAGCTCCATCCCTCACCTCATCACTCTAGCTATAAGCCTAGCCATACTTCTGCAAACTTAAAAAAATCACCCCTTTTCCCTACTAGGCCAAAAGAAGAGGAACCTTCTAATAAAAAAGTATTGATTCCAAACTTTAAAACAGAAAGACAGAATAAAGTTACATTTTTTTACACCAACGTTTTTTAAAATTTATGTTATTTTGAAAGAAAAAGAAAACACAAACAGGAAATGTAAAAGAAACAGCCAAACAGAGAGTGCAAGTTTGCCCAATAATAAAAGAAAACTTTATACCCTACGTATAAATTGAGTTATTGAAACAAAAAAATCAAGCCAGACTAGGGCGGGTTTTTAAACAAAAAAAATAAAAAAAAGTAATCCTCAACGCAAAAATTTTTTAAAACGTTCTAGACTAGGCCTAAAATTAAGAATTTTTTGATCGGACCGGGACTGAGCAAACTGAAAAACAAGTCGGGTGTAAATTTTAGCTTGAAAAGTAAATATATGGTACCATACGTTACCCTTCCCTACCTTACCCTATTCTACCATGTCCTACTCTACCCTAAGCTTTTCTACCTTATCCTATTTTACCCTACCATGTCCTACTCTACCCTAACATTTTTTAAAACAAAAAAAATTAAAATCAATAAAATTTTTTTTTACTTTCCCATTCACAACTCTTAAAAAAAGAATAGCCCCAACTCTAACTTCGCCATGCAAAAACTGCCAAAAAAACCTTGCCAAGAACAATTTTTACGCCATTATCAACATATTTCTTTTATAAAAATGAAAAAATGGCTAATAATTCAATTGTGAGTAATATAATACCGTCAGCTATACGAAGCCGTCGTTTATAAATATGGCTTCGCTCAAAAACTCGCCCTGCGGCATTTTATTGTTTTTGGACTGAAAAATATTTTCCCCCAATACCAAGCTAAATACAACTTTCATCTTGATACAGAAGTTTTAAGTTTTATTTCAGACAAACAAATGCATGATGTCATGTCATTAGAGAAAACTGTGCTATTTAGTACGAGAACTAAAGTACTGTGCTATATAGTACGAGTTCTGTAGTAATTGCGCTTTGGATTACAAAAACTGGAGTAACCGTGCTACATACACGAGGTCTAGAGTTACCGTGCTATATAGTACGAGAGCTATAGTAATCTTACTACAGTGGAACTCCTGTATAACGAACTCCTCTATAACAAAACTCCCGTATAACAAACAACTTTTAAATCCCCGGCCAACACTACACAGTGCATTTAAAACTCCTGTATAACGAAACTCCTTTATAACGAACAAATTTCAAGTCCCCGAGCGATTCGTTATAGAGGAGTTCCACTGTATATAAGAATAATATTTTTTTTGAAAAAGTACAATTTAATGTAAAATACGAGTTTGATTCAAAAACCCTTTTAGTATAAACCAAAATTTGAAATAGTTCTTACCTTGAGCTGCTGGGATATCATCAGGCCTCATGGGTAATATCCGCCTTCTTGAGCCAAAGTTTAAATTCAACCCGGAGGGTGGCTGAAAGTTTTTATTATATTACACTAAACAAAACTGGCTTTCCATATATATTTCCATAAAATACTTTTTCAGATATCAAGCTTATTTCAAAAAAAAATTTTAAAACATGAAAACAAAAGTAAGTTATTTAACTCGTATTTTACTAAAATAACACCCGCTATGCCCAGGCTTAGACGCAGGGCAGGGTGCCCTGTACCATGCCCTGTTACAGGGCATGGTAGGGCATGGTATAGGGCATGTTTTAAAATTTTTTACAGGGCATGGTATAGCTTGGAACATAGCAGGGCATAGCATATGCCCTGCATTACCCTGCAAATGCCCTGTTTGTGCCATGGTAAGTTTTAGCGGACGCCTCCGCCGAGCGGTCGATAATCAGCGGACGCCATAACTTATTTAGTTTCGTAGCTATAAATATGTAGTTAAATTCAGAAGTTATAATATGTCATAGGCTACAGATAAGAGCATAGTTTTAAGATTTTAAAAGTAGTATTGTTATCGACCGGTTGATAATTTTTAGTATATTTTAATTGCAAATTTTATATATATTCTTATCGCTCTTTTGTTCTAAATCGTACAGAAATTACGTTAGGTACAATTCTTAGTAAAAAACGTTGTTTTTTGTACAAATTAAATAATTGTTAATTATCGACCGGTCGATAAAAATATTGCTTTCAAACACATAAATTACTGCCTTAACGTGTAGATTATAACAGATAACAACTTCTACACTTAACTACATGTTTCTAGCTGCTAAACTAACCAAGTTATGGCGTCCGCCGATTATCAACTACTCGGCGGAGGCGTCCTCCGAAATATAACCAAATGCCCTGTAAATACCCTGTAAATGCCCTGATGCCCTGCAGGGCAAGGGCATGGTAGAGCATGAAAGTCGAATGCCCTGTACAGGGCAGGGCATTGCAGGGCACAGGGCATGGCATGGAAATTTGCCAATGCCCTGCCCTGTGTCCAAGCCTGGCTATGCCTCAAAACAACCACAATGTCATGTCCGTACAAAACACACGCCCAAAGGCCAGAAAGAAGCCGAGTAATATCCCGAAACCACTTAAAACAAGCCTTCGGAACAGTCGTAATACCCGTCTTCGGCCGGCCCTTACTTCAATTTTCTCCCTTTTCGACTTTCCCCTCCTCTAATGGGCAAAGGGATTAATTTTGCAGAATAAATTAAAAGTTTTTTTAAAGTTATGAAAAAGTATTAGAAATAATCAAAAAAATAAGATTTTTGGTCTGAAATAGGGCTATTTCAGTGAAAAGAGGGACAATTATCGATAAATCAAGCAAAAAACGAATTTTTTCCAATTTTTTGATAAGGAAATATCAAAAGCTGTACTCAAAAATAAAAAATAAATTTTTTTAAAATGACTTTTTATGGCAAGAATCCCGAAAAACAGAAAAAACGACCAAAAAAGCTGACCTCCCCGGCCGGAATCGAACCCGGGTCTAGTACGTGACAGGCGCGGACACTTACCACTATACTACCGAGGAACATGGCTTAAAAGCGCTTATTTTTACTTTTTACTCAGAATATGATAATACAACAGTAAGAAATGGAAATAACCATTTTAAAATTTTTTTAAAACTTAAATAAAAATACCCTCCCTTACCTGATCATTCTCGAAACATTGTGTTTTGCTCTTCCGTAGCCACTGTGCAGTTTCCTCTAGTTGGTCACGTTGATCCTTAACCATCTCCTCGGCCAATGTCTCAAATACGTCAGCAGTGAAGGCGAATGACGGTAGGGATGAAGAACCGGCCATTGCGTACAAGTGATGAGCGCTCAGCTCGGACTGACATGCCGTCGACGGCATGTTGTCCTCGTCTTCGCTGTCTGAAACATTAAGAAGGTTAATATTAGGTAATATATTGGTGTTGAAACGTTAAATTTGAGTCAAATGTTATAGTAATATAAGAGGTAGATACTGTACAGTAGCTCTACTGCCTTGCCTTGCCTTGCCTTGCCCTACCTTAACCTACTCTATCTTACCGTACTGTACGCTGAACGACTTTACGTAACCCTGCCCTGCCCTAACATACCCTACCCTGCTCTCTTCTAGTCTTTTCCTACCTTACCTTGCCCTCTCCTGAACCTGTCCTACCCTGCCCTGCCTTGCCTCGCCATGTTTATCTTTTCTATCCTTTATTCCATGCCTTATCTGAAACTTCAAAAACAGTTCTACCCAGCCCTGCCCTGTCACTACCTTTAAAACAATTTAGTACCTCTGATACACCAAAATAAACTAAAGTATATCGCTTGAAATACACGCTTCTTAAAGAGTAATAACGGTGTCGAAAAGACATAAGAATGGCGGTGTTCAAAAACAAAAATCTCACACCAATATCCCCTAATTTCGGGGCGTTTTTCCACTTCGGTTACCTGACCGTAAAAGCCACAATAAACATTTTTCCACCGCCCAAAACAAATAATAAATCCGTTGGGCTATTGTTAAGAAAATAGGTAGTTGTAGGGCTTTAAAATAGCTTTTTCAAAGCTTTTTTTAAAGAGAAATTCCATGCTGAGTCAAAATTTAGCAAATATTAGTCTTTAGAGCTTAATTTTCAAAAATTTACAAAATCTACCCCGCCCAACTTAAAATTTTTTGTTCAAAAAGTTAAACTTGGTCCCCCCCGTAGATTTAAAAAAAAATAAGAGGATGATTAGTAAAATTTGCCCTACCCTATTTTGGTATACCCTACCCTAACCTATCCTGTTATACCTTACCCTAACTTGCCCTACCCGTTAAAAAAAATTAATAACAAATTCTAAAAAAAACTAAAAAAACTACCCCACCAGTTTTACCCTTCCCTCCATATGCACCATCAAAAAAAAATTTTGTAAAAAAATTGAACGTGATTAGCTACCGTGCCCCTTTATTCATTATTTTTTCAAAAAAACTTCCCCTCTCCTTACCTCTAAACTAAAATAACCTGCCCGGTCTCATTTTTTGAGGCCCACCCTTCTTACATTTTTTTCGACTCGGCTAGCCCTCGGCCTAGTAAGCCAAATTTCATCTACCCGTAACTCATCGTATCATTGTATGACAACCCTCTTTGACCTCTCTTGACCCGCCTCTTCCTCTCAATACAGAAAAAATTTCCTCTCGCGCAATACAAAACCCGATCGAAAACCGCAGAGCTTTGCAGAGTAATTTCATTGCCACCCGCAGTGTATGATCTTTTGATTGAAACTTGTTGCAAAGGGAGAGAGAGATCAATCACCACAAAGAATTGTTTTTCAAACGAAAAGGTAGAGAAGAATTTAAATACAAAAAAAATTTTTTTTGAAAAAAGTTGATCGTACCTTCACCATTTTGACTTACGAAAGCTTTTTTGATCCCCCCCCCTTGCTCTTAGAAAACAATCTCTTGCCCCAGACTAAACTAGTCGGACTTGCACTGAAGAGCTTGTACTTTTCAAAAAAAAAATTTTTGTCTGTATCTCCCCCTCTAGACCAAAATCACCCACCCAGCAGTTCCTATACTTTATTCTTGATCCTACCTATTACTTTCAAGAAAAAACCTTAAAAAGTTAGTCTATTTGAATGACCACCCGCAGCCCTGACCACACACCGTGGGAACTCGATCAGGGATTGGAGGAGCGGACAGGTAAGTAAACAAACGGCGAAGACAGATATATATGAAGGTCGTTTTTAATTTGTATGTTATAAATTCAAGAGTAAGAAACTAATTCTTACACAAAACTAGTTTAAAAAGTGTTTTCTTTTGTAAGACAACATCCAAAATAGCCATTAAAAAATTTTGAGTCATGAGCGGGTTAAGGCAAAATCTAAAGCTAGGGCTAGGGTTTAGGCCAGAGCTAGAGCCAGGGGAGGTGATGAACAGAGTGAAAGATCAAAGCTGATACTAGGGCTATGAGGAAAAAATGAAGTGGTGGGGGGGGAGATTAAGAAAAAATTGCGGGCGGAGTAATTTTTAGAAAAATGGGAAAATGGTAAAAAAAAATTTTTTTTTTAATTTTTTGCTGTCTAAAAAACATTGAAACATAGAAAACCATCCCCTTTCCCAAAAAAAACACCCTCCCAACCCTACCCTACTCTACCCTACACCCTCCTACCTTACCCTACCCTACCCTACTCTACCCTACACCCTCCTACCTTACCCTACCCTACCCTCACCCCATCCTCCTCCTCTTTTAAACCCAATACACTGTAAATTAAACCCTTTCAAACCCAACCTTCCTACCGATAACTCAACAACTTAACCCGCCAGCCAGTATTAACATAATCCGTTTGTTTTGGCAGAGTAAAAGCATGCTACACAACCCTTTACATTACATATGCATCGTGAGAAAATAAGAGAAGAGCTTAATTATTTATCCACATTTACTCAGAAAAAACATTGGGAGAGAGAGGTTACTACGTCAATATGACGTACATTTCGGTTATGATACTATTACTACTAGGGCTAATATAGCAGTCGGCTAGGGCATAGTATGATACTAAGGAAAATAATGAAAATAGTATCATAATATGCCATAGCCAAGAGGTTGGAAGAGCGTGAGAAATTCTTTTGCAAAATTATGTTTTGAGAAGCAAAAACTTTGTTTCCAAGACCTTTTTCAACACAAAAAAAATTTTTTTTAGCTAAAACTTCAAAATTTCAAAAAAAATTTTTTTTGTTACAGTAAGCCTCTTATCCCAAAAAACCACCAAGACCTGAAATATCGCTAACTACCCTACCCTAATTTACCTTACCCCTAAAAACGCTAGGCAATTTAAAAAACGTTAAAAACCCTTAGGCAATTTAAAAAACGTCAAAAAACTTGAAAATTCCGCAAAAAACTAAAATCCTTTTTGAATTTTGCGGCCCTGCATGCTTGTCATATTCAAGTTTAAAGCCGAACAAAAGACCAAGACAACTTTTAAACCACCCCGGCCTTTTATCCCCTTCCTCACTTAACTCCGACGTCCACTTTTGGCTAAATGAAAGAATGCCAAAAGGAATGCGAAGCTCGGAAAAGTTTTGAAAAGAAAAAACTTTTTTTTTGGAAATTAGGGCAGGGTAAATGCAAAAAGTGGTTTATAGAAATAAAGGTACGGCAAATCAAAGACGAGCTGGTGCTAAGGAAATACATGCATCAGGACTAACGCAAGGTGAAGGCAAGGCTATTGCTTAGACTAAAAAAAACAGAAAAAAGTAGGGCTGGGCTAGGACAATGCTAGGCTAGAATAAAGTCAGGGCAAGCGTAAGTCAAGTCTAAGGCAAAGCTACAGAAAGGCTAGAACAAGGCATAGATAATGCTAGGACAAGCACAAAACAAGGCTAAAGCAAGGCTAAGGCTAAGGTTAGTGCAAGGGTAGGACTAGGCAGGGGTAGAGCCAAACGTCACTCTAACCTCTCCTCTAACCTTTAACCAAAACTTTTTTGTATCAAAAAGCACGCAAACCCCCCAAAAGCAATAGAAATGTTTCCAAATCTTTTAGAGATGAAGTTGTAGACAACTTCAGATTCCCCCCAAGGCAATTCGCACTCAATCCTCGGCGGGGTAATACATAGTTGGCCCGAAAAACCATTCCCGTTTTGGCTCGTTTAGAAAAAATGTTTGAGCAAACTGCTTTTTAAAGGCCCACAAATTGAAATAAATTTGATTTTGAATTCCATAAAAACAGTTTTAGTCGAGTTACGCGATGTTAACAACGTTTTTACGAATTTTAAGCGGAAATTTGGAAACATCAAAAAGAAAAAATAAAAATTTTGGCTTTGGATTGGACGTGAGACATAAATAATTTAATAAAAATGGCACATAAAATCTGGTTTTTAATACAATGTCATGTTTTTTAGAAAAAAAATGTTAAATATTTCATTTTTGTTCCTCTAATTATCCAAAAAAACTAAATATTTTTAAAAAAGTTCATTTTCAGCCTTTTACATACATGAAAGATCAAAAAATAGTTGATAAACTTAATTTTAAGTAAGCTAAATACATAAAAAAAACTAAACTTTTTTATATTTTAGGTAACAAAAACCGTCATTTTGAAATTTATTTTACGTTTTTTGTCTTTTAATTGACGTTTTAATGCCCAAAAAACTAAAAAAGTTTTTGATCTCGGGCGGGCTCGAACCGCCGGCCTTCTGTGTGTTAGACAGATGTGATAACCACTACACCACGAGATCACGGCTATGCTTTGCCTTGTTTTAGCCTTTCAAACTACCTACCCTACCCAACCCTACCCTACCCTACCCTACCCTACCCTACCCTACCCTACCCTACCCTACCCTACCCTACCCTACCCTACCCTATCCTACCCTACCCTACCCTACCCTATTCTAGTCCTGCCATACCATATCCTATTATACCCTACTCTAATTTACATTACACTACCCTGCGCTTTCCTTGGCCTGTCTTACCATTTTTTACCCTACCCTACTCAACTATACACTAAATTAATCTACCCTTCCTTAAAAATTATACTTTTAAAGTTTCTTTGTGAAGGCCAGCGTTGTGATTTCACCCTTCCCTACCGTACTGCACAGTACCATACTCTACTTTACCATACTTCAATTACCAATTTTGGAATTTCTTTGTTAATTAAAACCTTAAAACAATGATCAACCACCCCCAAACCTACCCGTCCCAAAGTCGTGTACCAAATCCCTCTGTCGTGAAGAGAACGGCACGTCCACCGCTCCACCAGTCGCCAATTGCCTCTCCAATTCGCTAATCTCACTATCACTCAACTCGTCTTCGGAGGCGATGGGCGGCGAACGGCGGCGTAGTGCAGGCTTCGGCACCTTCGCGGCTGGAATGTTGACTATGGCCGTCTCATCGTCGGCCATCGGAAAGTCGGTGCAATCGCCAGAGAAGGCCGACATCTGCAACGAATTTTAGTGTAATTTGAGACTGAAAACCAAGACTTTGGGCAATATTAAGATGAAGACAGTGGAATGAAAGTTTGTGAAGAGAAAAGGAGAATAAAAGTTTATGAAAATTGATAGCTATTAGAAATTCATGAGCTTTCTTTAATTTTTTTGCAATTTTTTGTTACCTAAAATATAAAAAACAAATTTATATTTAAAGTATTTTTTTATTTTAAGCAACAAAAATCTTATTTTGTAAATTTACTCCCCGTATTTTATCTTTTACTTTACGTTTTAAAGTCCAAAAAGACCAAAAAAAGACTTTGATCTCGGGCGGGCTCGAACCGCCGGCCTTCTGTGTGTTAGACAGATGTGATAACCACTACATTACGAGATCACGTTTTGTAAAGATATTTTTTAGACCTTCAAAATCTTTATAACTATTCTAAAAAGCATTTTGAAGTTAAAAAAAAAGTATAAAAATTTTAAAAAATTTTTTGAAAAGACACAATATATTATAGTAGACATCAGTTAACTAGTAAAAGTAAAAATTTAAAATTTCAATCTAAGATTAGAAAAATAGATAGCAATGTTCAGCCAACCTTACCCACAGCCTCCATGTTCATGTATTTTCAACTCTACAGCCTTTTAATTAATATCAAATATAGCAACCTCCAAAAAACAAGGTTAGAAATGCGTGTTTTGTCCCTCCCAACAAAAACAATTTGGACCACCGAATTTTAGTGGACAAAACTATTTCGAAAAAACGACGGAATTCATTCATTTCAAATCCAATTACGCTTCCTGCTCTCCCAATTTCATTTTTCCCCCGAGGCCGCGGCCCAAGTTCAAGCTTAACACCAAAATTCAAAGTTTCACATTTGGGACCAGACATTGGCCTATGGTAAGATGGGCAAGGTTTACAAGGGAGGTGCCCGACATGCCTTGTTATGATTGACTTCAAGCTTTATAAGTCGAATGAGCATGTAAATATAAGATCAACAGCTAAGTACTAAATCTCGCTTTCTATAAAATCTTGAAAAAGTCAAGACCAAAAAATTATGTTTTGAATTCCCCGCTAAATTGGCATTGTGTTTCAAGCTAATAACTTTGCCATTTTTGACTTTTAAGCATTTTCCTTTGATATACTGGTAGAATACCTTTAAATGGACTTTCATTTTTCAATTTGTAAGCGTAGCTTAACTGAAAAGCCAAAAAAATGCTTGAAACACAATGCCAAACTTGCGCAATTGACGGAAACTTAAAATATTTTAGTTTTAAAACGTATAAACGCGAGATAAAACTTTTTATAGGTACTATTGGTGGTACAAACGATTCAGATAAAAATTTTGAGCTGATTCTGAGTAGGGCAGGCTGAGTACATTTCCTTGTTAAAAATTAAAACAAGCCCAAAAACTTCTAAAAATAAGTTTTAAAAACGAAAAATATGGCTATTCGATGAGATATTAAAAATTCGTACCAAAAGAGTGAACATCAAAGACTGGTCGTGTAACATAATGAAATTTGGTCATATTTTGAAGAAAATTAAATTTGAATAATATTTAAAAAAAGGCGTAAATGGTAGCATTTAGCTTTTAGGATTCATAAAGATATAAAAAAATTACCCTACCCTACCTAGATATAAGGAACGAGCCGGCCTTGACCCAAATTTAGGTCGGATCGGGCCTGAAAATCAAAATCCGGCCCGTTTGCACGTAAAAAATTGGGCTCGGTCCGTTCCTCATTCTACAACTCTACCTTACCATAGCCTACCATACTCTCTAAACCATCACTTTTTCGAATTTTACCCGCTAAACCAACTTTTAGCAATATAAAGTTAGTTTGAACAGTTCTAAACTAATCTTAAGTTAAACCCTCATTAATTCTCCATTTTACTTTACTGCCAATCCTTAACATTTAACAAAACTAGCACAATGAAACCCGCCTAAACCGCTTACAACAAAAAATAAAAAATAACAAATTTTTTAAAAATTTAACTAATAAAACACCGCTTTTCACGTTAAAATAATGTCGTAAACAGAAGTAAAATTTGTATGCAAATAATTTTGTTCCCCGACATTGTTGGCTTAATTAGACCTCTCTGTGGTCACTATGCCAACGGCTAGGATGAGGTACAGAAGTTATTAAAATTGAAATTTTCTGAAATGAGAGAGCAAAGATTAAGTTATTTGTAATAGTATTTGAGGCTATTTGGACATAAAAATGGTTTTATTATGTTAAAATAAAAAAAACTACCCTGCCCTACTCTTCGTCATTCTAGCTTACTTATTTAGTGCCGAAATAAAGAACCCGCCATTTTTTACACAAATTACAGAAAAAGTGTGTCGGTTTCTTTATGTTGACACCTAATACCTGTCTTACCCCTACAAGCTACAAAACTATGATATTCTCTCCCTTTGCCTTCCCCACTGCCTGCGACAAAAAGCATCACCCTTTTTTCCCAAAGTACTGTCTTAGTATTGTACATTACTATAAGAAAACCAAAGCACTAACCATTCAGTTGCACTTAAAAACCAAAAAGAAAGTTAAGAATAACCTGAAAAACCGCCTTCACAAACAACTTGAAGAGCTTGTCAATCCAAGTTATGGCATTTTCAAACGTTTGAAAATAGGCGTATCATACTTCAAACAAAAAATAAGTAGCTGTTCATGAGTAATATGACATTTTTTGAAGAGTTGGAGATAAGGAAAGGCTAATCCATGGCAAGAACTAAAGTTAAGACTATGCTTAAGGCTAGGGTTATTGCTAGAAGTAGAGGTAGAGCTAAAGCTAGAGATAGAGTTAGAGTTAGAGCTAGAGCTAGAACTAGAACTAGAACTAGAACTAGAACTAGAGCTAGATCTAGAACTAGAGCTAGAGCTAGAGCTAGAGCTGTAGCTAAAGCTAGAGCTAGAGCTAAGGCGAAAGCTTTAACCAAAGCTAAGGATAAGGACAAATCTAGACTAAAATACAGTAATTAGTAATACCTAAAGACCAAAAAATCACAAACGTATTTTACTTACGTCTTCTTTGGAAGTCCCAAACAATAGTTTAGCCACCAATGGAGCCGGATTCTTGATGCTGCTCAAACTGTCATCGTCTTCTGGAGTCACATACTTATTAATCCTTCCATTCTCTGTCGTCTCCTGTCTTTCAATGCTCTCTAACGCATTTGCCATAGCTGTCAAAGCAACAGATTCAAGTCTTTTCCTTAGGTCACCAGTCTTTTCCGTTTCATCACTCAAGGTTTTGTCTGGAATCCAGCTTCTTGGCAGACTTTCAGCACGGTCTGGAATAGCGTTAGATAGGAGAAGATCTCTTTTTCGTTGCCGGTTAACAACCCTAGGGTTTACAGTAGTTAAATTCACATTTTCTTCTGAATCCGTTTCCCCAGAAGTCTTCAAATTTTTAAAATTCTGTTTCCGTAGCCGAGTAGAGCCTTGATCAATAACCCCAAGTTCTTCCAAAGATCCAGTAACTTCATCCATAACATCCAACGGTAAGTCTTCGTCAGTGTCGTCTACATTATCGTATGTTGTTGGGTGTTCGGTTACTGTATGCATGGTAACATCTTCATCTTGATATTGTAGTGGAAAGTGTTGAGGATGTAGAGAATGAACTGGGGGATGATTTTCCTTGGTTTCTTCTTGATTCGAGGCTTCTGGAGGATCGTTCAAGCCACTGTTGAAGGCTGTGAAGGCCTCTGCGTCTCGAATATGATCTTCTTTTTTTGACTCTTGGTATATTTTATGTCCTACTTTATTTTCTTTATGTTCTTTATGTTCTCTTTCATTTTCTTTTTGTTCTTCATGTTTTACTTCATCTTCTTTATTTTCATTCTGTTCTTCTGTATCTTCTGTATCATTTTGATCTCTTTCTTCCATATCTTCAAAATCCAAGCTCATCCTCCCTTCACCAACATCTTTAGTCTTATCTTCTCCTTCCAGCTTGTTAGTAGACCCACTTTCTTCCGTGAAATGACTGTCACGTGACGTTGACGGACGACAGGACCCTTTTGAAGGTGATGGACAACATGAATTCAAACTTAAATTGTAGTCCGTTTTACTGCGTGTCACATTGGCCACATGTTCTTGAATGTCGTAGAAGCTGTGAGTTCCACGAAGACCTTTTGACAGTAGTTGAGAAGATGACACTGCTGGCTCTTCTTCAGATTCTGAATCATCAAAAGTTGAAGATTTTGTGATTTTTGGTTGACAATGGTTTTGGACTTCTGAATCTTTGTTTAATGGTAGTAGAGGCTTTGATTGAACGTCAGAATCTTTGTCAGAAGCTAATAAACTAACTTTGACCGGATGGATTACTTCAGAATCTCTGTTTTCTTCTAAATCCTCATTAACTTCTGAATCCTTGCCTTTCGGCAAATCATCGTAAGCTTCAGAATCCCTTTTATCTTCTACATCACCGTCAGATTCAGAATCCTTGCATTCCCTTTCCAAACTACATCTCAAGCAATCATTCAAGCCAAAACCATGATCGTTAGTTCCATTATCAGCATGTTGATCAAGTCCAACATGATACGACTCGACCAGTTCATCATTATCTTCAACTTCTTCTTCTGATTCTTCTAAGCTACATCGTTGTTCATTCTCTAAGGCAAAGCTTTCGACTAAGTCTTCAGGTAATGTTACCTGACGCTCTCGATCGTTGTAGTCTTGAGAATCTCCTGAAGGGTGTTGCTTGGCTTTTAAGTGACATTGACTAGCTTCAGAAAGCCCTGGATAGTCATCAGAATATTCTTCATGACCAGAATACCCTCGATCATCTCCATCGTCCCCACCATAGTACTCAACAGTACCTTCATGATAAGTATGGCTATGTTTAAGCACCTTAGGGTTTGAAGTCTGATTAAAACTCCACGATCGTCCACGTAACTTCCGATTCTTCAACTGTGAATCGCTCTTACTCTGCGGTAAAACCCCCTGTTTAGCAATAAAGAACTGTGACCTTCTTCTAGCCGAAAACTCAGCCAATCCAGCATCCAACGGCTCTACAACATCATCTTCTTCTTCGTCTTCTAAATCCTCGTCCATATCTTCTACGTCATATTCTTCACCTTCATTTGCTTCAAAGTCATCTTCTTCTAATGACATTCGATCTTCATCCAGATTGAACTGCTGATGAATTGAGGAGGACATTGAAGGGTTGTCGTGGTCTGTGTCGTTTCCTGCTTGGAGCTCTAAAATTTAAATTTGAAACAAACAAAACAATAAAAAAATTATAAAACTTTACCCTACCCTATCCTACCCTACCCTACTCTACCCTACCCTGCTATGCTGCCCCACTCCACTATGTTCTACCTCACCTTACCCTAATATGTCTTACCATACCCCAACCTTCTCTAAATTGCATCATACATATCTTACCCTGAACTACTTCTTGCATTTACTCTACCTTATTCTACCTTCCCTTTTCGCTCCTTAAAAGATTTAAAATTCTAGCAAAAAATGCCTGAGCATCTTATATCTTATAAAGCTGTAACAACTATCATCTACTAAACTTTATCTAGAAAAATGTATTCTTTTGACGTTGTCATGGCAATTAAAATATGTAATTTTTTATAACATTACACTCTAAACAGATTACTCTTGCGTTCTTTTGTTCAGAAACAAACCAGAAGTCTGATATTTTAAGTGTTTTTTTAGAAAGATTACCAATTTTTATTATCATAGTATTAAATATATTGACGTAGGTCATTGTTTGTCTATTTTTCAATTTTTTTGAGTTTTTTATTACCTTACTTAAAAATCAGTGCTAATTTATAGGTAAAGCCTAAATTTTTTAAAATTTCAAAATTTTTGATTTTTTTAAATATTTTTTTTAAATCAAGTTTTTTAAGATTTGTTTTATTTTTAAATTTTAAAAAAAAAATTTTTTTTCAATTCAATATATATAGCCTTACCCAACAACTTATCAGCCTCCATAGTCTCTTCATCTTCATAATATTTCCCTTCATTTTCGCTTTCATCTCCTTCTCTGTATTCTTTTCTTCTATATCCTGGGCTGGCAGTACTATTAGTATTATATTCACCATGTGTTTTTGTACCATTTAGATCACTTTCTTCCTTCGTACTGAGAAGTTCATATTCATCTTCATTTTGTGTACCAGTAGGACCACATTGAGCTTCTAGTCTAGTGCCATTAGGACTATATTCATCTTCTTGCCTAGTACCATTAGGACTAAATTCGCCTTCTTGCCTAGTACCATTAGGGCTATATTCACCTTCTATCCTTGTGCCATTAAGACCATATTCACCTTCTCTTTGTGTACCATTAGGACCAAATTCCCCTTCCATTCTACTACCAACACCACTATATTCACCTTCCACTTCCAAGCTCTCTTCAATCGGATCAAAGTCGTGATGACTGAACCCAATAGTACTAGTCCTTCGCCGTTTGCTCCAAGAATTTCGTCGTTTCGAAGCCTTCAAAAAATCCGAATCAAAGCTCTGACTTCTTTTTATCGATGAATTGGTTTGAACATCAAAATTTGAATTTAATTCGTAAATTCGAAGACTGTCATCATCAATGATTCTGGAGAAGCGACGGGCTTGTGGAGTGTTGTAGAGGTCGTCAAGGATTTCAGTTGTGTTTAATGGAGGTTGTTCAAAACAAGCTGGTGATGACCATGAACGAAAGAGTGGTCGACGTGGTGCAAATGGGGCTAGTAGGGAGGCGGCCTGAAAGAAGTAAAGTTTAAGTGGTTGAAGATTAATATTTTTTAACTTACAGCTTAAAAAAAATTTTAAAAAAAGTTAGAAACAATATTAACCCCCCTTTTAAGCCAATAATCCAGCCTTTAGTATAGAATTAAGCATTCGAAAAGTGTAATTAAAGTTTTAGCAGTTCCGAATGGACTCCCAAAAACAAATAAACCCAAATGACAGCATAGTATGTTTCATGTCACAGTTATATCAATTATTCAGAAACTAATTTTATTTTAAGCCCTAGCCCAGAGCCCTAGCCCATAGCCCTAGCCCTAGCCCAGAGACCTAGCGCAAAACCCTAGCCCAGAGCCCAAGCCCAGAGCTCTAGTCCGAATAGCCGCGAGCACTAGCTTTAGCCTCAATTCTAGGTTTATCTTAAGCTCTTGTTCATGCTGTATCCTTACCCTACCCCTCTCCTAAGCACAAAGCTTTCTTTTGCCATATCTTTATGAACAAACACAATCCTACCCTTCATAATCTACTCCATTCTGTAAATTATAGACCTTTTATTTCCCTACTCTACCCTCCGTATTATTCCACCCAAAACTTGTTAAATGAAATACGAAGAGTAATTTACCTTGATTTACCCCTAGAAGTATTATTCGTTATTATACCCCCGCCTTCTTTTGAAATATACAATTTTTTATCAAATCCACCCCAAAACAATCATATTTCCTAAGTGTTCCAACCCAATGAAATGTTTTGTTGTTTCGAAAACCCGCTGAATGCCGCTTATTTCCCCATTCCCCATGCCCAATGTTATTTCCCGTCTCTTTTCTGTTTTGTTGCGCAATACTCTTAAGGGAGAGGACGACTGGTATTGATATGTTCTTTTGCCTCCAGAAGAGACGCAAAAACAAAAAAAATTAAAATTTGTCCACAATGTCTTCTATTTAACACAATAGAGACAGTGTTATATGGGCCAAGAAACAGTTCAGAAAGTGGTAAAAACAAAAATACAGTATGAAAATAAGTAGTTTTTATATATTATGTAGACAAAAAGATTCGTTTTGTTAAAAAGCCAAGAAAAAAATTTTTTGGACAGGTACATCAGGGGCGGGCGAGGACTTTTGTTCTGGAGGCGGGGATCGAAAAAAGAAATTTTCCAAAAATCCACAGGGGGGGGATCACGTTCAACTTTTTTCGAAAATTTTTTTCTGGGGGGGGTTCACTTCTCCCCCCCCCCAGCGCCCGGCCTTGGGGTACATTTTATTTTACTTGATGTAGAATTGAATAGGTGATATGTGATATTAAGAGCCTAGGTAAAATATTTTTTGAGGTATGGGCAGGGCTGAGCGGGGACTTTTGGTCTGGGAGCAAGGGTAAAAAAATCTGATTTTTCCTTTTAGATCCTCTCCTTACGCAATTCAGACTTCTTTCTCATCCTGTTAAAAAATTACCCCTCCCAAAAATCCCTTTCCCCACACCTTTCACGTCATCCTTTCCCAAAAACAACTCCTTTCTTTTACTGCTAAAAATAATCCTCCCTTATCGCCTTCTCAAAAAATTTCCCCCACCCCCTCCCCAAAAAATCACCTCTCCCCAACCTGTGTCAATTAAAAAATCCCTTTCCTTAACTTCTATCAAAAACCCCTCTTACCTCCCGTTCAAACTCGCTCTCACCCAAATCACTGTCATAGTCATCTTCCTCTTCACTTTCGTCTTCGAAAAAGTTGCCAGGAGATGACCAACATCCATCACTAATACCCATATCCGGATTTGTTTCATCCACCTGAACTGCTACAACATCTCCACGCTTCAGATTGACTGTTGGATGTGGAGGTATCCTTAACGAAGCTTGATATTGACTCATATCCGGGTCTGGATCAGGTTCAGGCCATATTTTGTCAATTGAACTGCCAGCGGCTGTTAGCACATTGATCGAGGCTTTGCGACGATACTCGGCGAGGAAGGCCATCTTTTGAGCTTCGATTTCGGACATTATTTCGGACTGCTGAAAAAGTAGAATTCGAAAGATATAGAGTTATAAAATGGCATAAAGCTAGATTCGGATGCTAAAAATAGCAAGAACTTTCTTTACAAAACAGAAAATAGCAAGAATTTTCTTTGCAACACAAAAAATAAAAAGAACTTTCTTTAAAAAACAAAAAATGGCAAGAACTTTCTTTACAAAGAAAGCAATTGCAAGAACTTTTTTTACAAAACAAAAAATGGCAAGAACTTTCTTTACAAAGCACAAAAGTAAAAAACAAAAAAAAACACTTTTGTCTTTTGTATAAAATGGCACGCGCAAGCTGCAAAACCCAATAATTTCGTTTTGTCTATTACAAATGGCACAAAACTTTCCTTACAAAACAGAAAAATGGCAAGACATTTCTTTACAAAACAAATTTTATAAACTAAAATCTAAAATTATCTTTATTTTGTCATAACTTCCTTAAAAAAAACACGACGCTTAAAAATAATCATTGTCATTGAAGTATAACATAAGACAACATAATGTAAAGTAATTACAGCGGAATTAATCCGAAGTAAACGAAAACAAGAATGTAAAATCCAGATGTCTGAGAGAATGAGAAAATAGGATAGAAAACTTGCTTTGCCCTCAGGGAATCATAAAAAATATGGCCGCTTAGTCAGGCAAAAGTGCAAAGTTTAGGCTTAATTAAAATGTTTCGCGGAAAATGCAAAAATTATTATTAAAAACGTCATTTTAATAAATAATAGATAAGTTTTATCAATGTTCTTGTCAGTTCCTGCTTTGTAAAGAAAGTTCTTGCCATTTTTGTTTTGTAAAAAAATCTTACACATTCAAGCAAAAAGACCTTAAAACTACCCCTCCCTTTCTCACCTCTAAACATCATTGCCACCAAAATTCAAAAACAAAACCAATTTGATACTATTAGCCATAAATATTATATTATCATAGCTAAAGTATGATATACCTAAATAACAAAATAAGAGTACAAAAAACCCAATAATTTCCTCAAATTACATTACAATCCCCCATCCTATTGCTTATGTGCTGCTTATGTAATTACATTTTGACTTTTTTGGTCCGTAAATGAGTATAAAATTAGAAAGTGAACAAAAAATATAGCGTGTTATACGTAAATTGACGTATTTCACTTTTTTTATGTGGTAAAAATAAAAAAAATATTTTCCAAAAATCAAAATATTAAATTAAATTTAAAAAACTGTAAAAATTTTGCAAAAAATTCTATTTTTAATAATTTCAAAGTTTTGAAATCGAAATATTTTGTAAAATACGGAACATCGTGGGCAAATGTCTCAAACTTTAAAGATGATATGATAAAAATAGCAATTGTCTTAAAAATTATAAGCCAAAGTATCAATAATTAGAACCATAATCTAAGGCTAACCTACCTTACTCTACTAGAAGAAAATCAACCAAAAATAAGTTTTTAATTTAGGACATAGGCCCCCTATTGATAATTATTGTAGCCTTACTCCCGTTCTACCATAGTTTCAATTGTGCCCTACAGTAGCCCTAGCCCTAGTCTTTCTTAACTTATACTTAGCCTCACAATCAGACTAGCCCTTCCCTTGCAAAGAAAAAAAATTTTACCCTCCTGGCCAAAATAAGCTGACCGGTTCTGCCAAAACCTATGAATAAGCATGTTTTAAGAATTTTGCTCCCCAACCACTAAACTCATTTTTACTTCCTCTATTTTTTATGAGTACTATAATATAATACCAGACAAAAGCGCCACACTAACACTTCTGACAATTTACAATTTATATTGTTGAAAAAAATAGAAAAAAAAGATTTAATCCCCTGTTTTTTTCCTGTCTGTGCCATTATATATTCTACTTTTCTTATAATACTAAAACTATTATAAATACGTCAAAAAAAGTGTTTCTTCCACACTTGTAAAGACAAAAATCACATTTTATAGTACAGTTACCTTCGTTAAAAAGAGGTTTTAAAACACAGTGGAATACCTGTAACGAATTCCTCTATAACGAAAATCCCGTATAACAAAACAACTTCCGTCTACTACTACACAGTGCATCTAAACTCCTGTATAACGAAACTCATTTATAACGTACAAATTTCAAGTTCCCGAACGATACGTTATACAGGAGTTCCACTGTACAATTTTTCTAACTAAAATGACCTTTTTACAGTTAAAAAAATTGTTTTGTATCCCCCCACCCCCCCCCCTTAAATTCAATTTTGAAAAGATACGGCCCTTACACCTTCGTATATCACCCAAAAATCAAAAATTTTCAAATTAAAAAATTTTTTTTAAAAGTTGACCGTAGTTCCCCCTCCCCCTGTTGATTAAAAAAATGCACTTTCTTCACCATTACCTCCTCACCCAAAAGCTTTACAAAAATCACATCTCTTATTCAAAATCATATTCTTATTTTCAACCATAGACCAAAAATTTTAAAAATAAAAAAAAATTTCGAATTAAAAGAAATTTTGGACTTAAAAAATAAAACCATACCCTTTTCCGTCGCTCCTTCTCCATCTGGTTGTTGTAGGAATTGAGCTGGCGAAGAAAGCCGGCTGTCGAGGATTGGGACTTCCTCATTGGCAACAGACTTTTGTGGACGTAGAACTCTTCATCACTGTCCAATTCCTCTTCGTCTTCGTAATCGCTCTCCTCTTCGTTCTTGGGCTTGTTTTTGTTGCTCTGACAAAATGTATATTCATATTTACAATTACATGATTATGGTAATGGATAGTCAGAAATAGGGACACTTATACTTTTTGGTATGGCTTTAGGACGTCAAAATAAAATTGATATTGGTGGGGCTAAAGTAGTGGTAAGGCAATGTAAAGTAAAAGTAAGATAATGTAAGGGTAGGGTGACAAAAAATGAAAGACTTACCATTTGAGCCAAATCGGCATGAGCTGACTGGCTATTAGCCATAAATTTGCTGACCATTTGCTCCAGGTCTGAATCATCATCATACATGTTTGAATATTGAGAAGAGGTTTCTTCTGAAAATTGAAAAAAAACTTTTCCAATTCTAAAAAATTTTTAAACAGCATTTTATCAAAAAAATTTTTTAAAAAAGTTGAACGTGGTCCCCCTTTGGATTTTCGGAAAAAAAATTTTTTTGACCCCCGCCCCAGACCAAAAAGTGCCCGCCCGACCCTGTAAGTCCTAAAAAACAAGAAAGTAAAATTAAAAACCATACCTCGCAAAGGCATATTAAACTGTTGATACCCGTAATTGTTGCGGTGAGAACTGCCAGAAATGGAGCTCATATACTGAAATAAAATTATTGTAAACTTAGAAAGAGTAGCAGCTAAAACCTCCAAAAAATAGAACAAATTCCGCAAATACTTTACAATTACAGTTGAGTTACTGTATAAAAAATCGCTCAAAGATTTAAATTTCGTTATAACAGAGTTTCGGTGTAGAAAGACGACCAGAAAAAAAATTGAGAAAAGTTGATCGTGGTCCCCCCTGTGAATTTTAGAAAAATTTTTTTCCGACCCCCCGCTCCCACAACAAAAATCTCCGCCCGGCCCTGGTGCTCACATAAAGAACCCGCCATTTTTACAAGAAATTACAGGAAAATTATGGCGGATTCTTTATGTTGGCACTTAATATAATACATACAAAGAAAATCCTATATAACGAATAAAAAATCTTTGTCTATCACTACCAAATGCATTTAAAATTCTGCTATGCCAAAACTTTTTTATAACAAACAACATAACATCCCTCCCAGCAATTTTTTATACACGAGTTTTTACTGTCTAATCAATTATATTATTTGCATCTCTATGTAATCGAAAGTTGCAAAAACCTTTGCAAACTCTCATATAGTTAGGGCATTATAAATCTTCCAAAACGTAGTTAATATTATAAAAACGTACATAAATAAACAAACGTCTTACAAATTACAGCCTAGTAAATTAATAATATGTTCTTGAGCTGAAGTTTAAATGTTGCTATTACTGTACAAAACGCAGTAATAAAGTGAAACTTAAAGTTCAAAAAAACTAATTTTAACATTTCTGCCCTGCTCTACCTTGCCATAGTCCGTCCTACCCTGCCCTGCTTTACCTTTTCCTTCCCTACCTTACTCCCATTCTACCCTACCCTATCCTATAGAAAAGAACCCACTGCCAAAGTCAACACCACCGAGTCCGTCAAGTAGTCCGACCCTATCACGAACGTAATTAAAAGCCCCGTGGCATTTCAATTAGTGCCGTGTCCAAGAACAAAAGCCGGAACAAAACCCAACCAAAATGAGAGGGGAAAAGGCGTTGGGAACCGTCGTGGGTAAACACAAAATGTAAAAGAATATTAAATTTATGGCCCAAAAAACAAAAAAAATTCATGCGTTTTGCACTTGCTGCTTTCGAAAGGTTCAAATAATCTATAATTATGTTTAAATTACAATTTTTTATATTTAAATTTTTAAATTTTCTAAAACTCGTTTTTAAATAACGTATTTTACTCTCCTCCCACTAAAAAGAATTTACCCGCTCAACATTGAATATTATTAATAATAAGTTCTTGTTTCTCCCGGTCTTTCTTCTCAACCCTTCACAAACTTTGTGCCCCACATCCATTTTAAAAAAAATTTAATTTAAGCATAGTCCTTCTTGTAAATTTAAAAAAAAATTTTAATTTACTTTACCCTTCTCCCACCCGCTATTTCAAAATCAACCCTGCGACTTTGTTCATACATACCATATTAATACAATATAAAAAGAGTTTTATAGATGACATAAACAAAAACACCAAAAACAGTAATGAAAAGTCAGTCATATGTTGTTTTTCCATTCTTTTTTATACAATTTTTTTAACATCTTGGCATGTAAGAAGTGTAAAAATGAGTAAATTCAACCATAGTACAGTAAACACTTGTTGCATGCAACCTCAAAAAAAATTTTTTTTTTAATTTTTCATTTTATACCTATATTAATGTACACCCTATCCTATCCTACTTTACCATACATTACTGTATCCTATCCTACTTTACTATACATTACCGTACCCGACTGTACTCTTCCCTGCCCTATCATACAGATCAACGTCAAAAGCCAATTAAAATTATAAAACGGTCTCAAAAACTACCAAGAAACAAATTAACTTTTTATAATATTGTAGTGCCCTTTTGCTTAGAACACCACGCTATAATTACAGCCCTGTAATTAACACTTGTCCTCAAATGGTAATTGTTTATACGTCAAAATTATCGTCGCAAAAATTAAAAATCCAAACTTTAAAATTAAAAAATTAAATATATAAAAATTTTTTTGTATGCGTAAAAAACGGCAAAAACTTTCTTTACAAAACATAAAATGGCAACAACTTTCTTTACAAAACAAAAAACGACAAGAACGTTCTACAAAAGTTAAAAAATAGCAAAAACGTTCTTTACAAAACATAAAATAGCAAAAACTTTCTTTACAAAACAAAAATTTAAAAAAAAAATTTTTAATTTCTCTTTTCCAAACCTAAATTTTAAAAATATTACTATTTTATAGTCTTAGGTTATCATATTTTATATCAAAACCTGTTTCAGTTTCAAAATTTGTTCAAGTTTCAACAAAAATTTTAAAATTTAAAATATTTTTCCTAAAAATTTCTAAACAAAAACACTCGAGAAATCCCATAAAATCCGGAGGGTTTCTCCTTTTTTCGTCCGAAGCCCAATTTTTTGCCAATTTTGAAAAAGCCAAAAACGGCCGAAAGAGCCTCCAGAATAGATGATAGATACGAAACTTGACTGAGCAAAGCCAATGCCTTCTGAAGCGATAAATTCCGGATTTTAAAACAAAAAAAGAGGAATGGCTTGAGAATTTTGGAGAGTCAAATAGTAGGGGTGAGAGCATAATGACTCTACTTTACCCTACCCTACCCTACCCTACCCTACCCTGCCCTATCCTACCCTACCCTACCCTACCCTACGCTACCTTACTTTTCTCTACAATACCATATCGTACCCTATACTTATTTACCTTGCCTTATCCTATCTTGCTCTACCCTATTCTACTCTCCCCTACTTTAACCTAGACTACACTAATTATTTCGCTTTTCTCTACCTGGTTTTGCTTTACCCTGACTTACTTTATTTTACTCTATCTTACACTACTCTACTTTAACTTATCCTACCCTATCCTGCCTCAGCTAAAAATTTTTTTTCAAAATTTTTGAAAAAAATTTCTAGCGAAAAGAATATTAGAGGTGTCCATACTAAACAAAATATAAATACAATTTTAAAGTAAAATTGAAAAAACCAAATTTAAAAACTAAAAACTGCCCTATAAGTATTATGTTCCATCCAAAAATTCCACGACCTTCGAACAATAAACGCTCTTTTTGGCAAAATAAAAGGCCAAACGTTTTTTTATATATACATACATCCACAGACATAAAAAAGCCTCCAGAAATCGTGAAGAACGAGAAAAAGAACACTGGCAATTTTGAGGAAGTTTCTTTTGAAATTTCAAATTTTTTTTGGACAAATAAACAAAAATTTTAAAATTTTTGGTTTCTTTATAGCCAGAAGAATTATTAGGAAAAGTAAATGTAAAAGTGGCCACAAAATTTTTTTTCTATATAGCATTCTCCCCCTGTTAATTTTCAAACAAAAGTTTAAAAAAATTTTATTTGTACCCGCCCCCCTTTTTGCAGTTTAAAATTACCCGCCCGTAACCCTGCAAAAAAGCCAAGGCAAGCCTAATGAAAGCTGTGGTTAGGCCGGACCAAACCGGTTTCCTTTTTAGATCTAGTCCGCCCTTTTATCCGACCGACCCTTCATGCCATGATAAACTTTTGAAAAACACTAAAAATTGCATTTTTAGACCTTCCAAAAGAAAAAAAAACATTTTATGTCGTTTTTCCTGAAACATAATTAAAATAAAAGTGTTTTTCATTTAGCCAAACTCAAATTACGATGTCATAAAAGAAAGAAAATAACTAAACTACTGTACAGAGGGCCGCCCCTTTCCAATAAGTAAAACTTAAAACTTTTTTCAGAAGCCTAGTCATAGCCTTATTAATCTTCAAAAAAACTTTTAACCCACCCCCTTCCACGCTGGCTAAAGTAGGGATAAAGCAGGCTGCCCTACCACAAATTTGTAAGTTGTAAATAATGACTAACCCATAAGCTGTAGCTTATTAACCCATAATGCTATCATAATCTCTATATCAAGTTAAAGTTTAAAAAAAGTAGTGAAAAATGTAGGTCTTAGACGTCGTGACTAGTGCAGACTGTTACTGCAAATGGTGATTATATCTATATCACAGTAATTCTTGTTTCCAAAAAGTATTAGCTTATTAGTGCTAAATAAGACACTTCAACTCAATTTTTTAAATTGCACCGCGCTGCCTTAAACCTGAACTGATCTGAGACAAGCCGTTTTTAGGCTAAGGTTGGCTCTGGTTGGGCCAGACCACACCATGGTCAAGCCGGGCCTAATGGGTGCAAATGTCCTTTTTTAAAAACCAATGAACAGAACGTTTAAAAAAACAGCGTTCTGTTTACCTTTTTTAAAATGTTATTATACTATGATTATTCATAGGCTTTTTACTCGTATGAAACATAATACGCATTCTGTTTGCCTAATATCTAATGTTATCTTTTCAAGTATCACTTAGTTCAGAAATGACATTTCTGAACTAAAATTATGAATAATGTCGTCTTGTTGGCACGTTTAACCCGTCTAATCTACCTTACCCTAGTTTACCCTACCCTGCTATCCCTGTATTTTCACCCCTACCCTCTTCTACAAACGGCTTTGAAACTGCTATAACAAACGTTTACTTCAATATATATAAACTTCATATTACTTCAAAGTCGACCCCCAACCCTTCAAACACTACCACCATCTCCAGAATCCCAATCCCATAAATACACATTTAAAATCTAATTTATACCAATTTACCCCCAAAATAGCTTTTTAACAACCCTAAAATAATGAGATTCCCCACAACACTATAAATTTTGCTTTGAATATTCACGGAGAAGAGAAGAGATTATCGCTTATTGCCAAGTATATCAACAAGTCCCAAAAGTTTCGAAAGAAAACCAAAATATTACGAAAAACGGCGGCGCACGTCCGAAGCGATTACGAAAATTGTGAAAAAAAGTGGAAAAACAATTAAAATTTTGTGGGCAAATTACACAACAAACTTGTGCTCATTAGAGTAAGATTACCCTAGCCCAGAACCCTAGCCCAGAGCCCTAGCCCAAAGCCCTAGCCCTGAGCTTTAGCCCAGAGCCCTAGCCCAGAGCCCTAGACCAGAGCCCTAGCCCAGAGCCCTAGCCCAGAGCCCTAGCCCAGAGCCCTAGCCCAGAGCCCTAGCCCAGAGCCCTAGCCCAGAGCCCTAGCCCAGAGCCCTAGCCCAGAGCCCTAGCCCAGAGCCCTAGCCCAGAGCCCTAGCCCAGAGCCCTAGCCCAGAGCCCCTAGCCCAGAGCCCTAGCCCAGAGCCCTAGCCCAGAGCCCTAGCCCAGAGCCCTAGCCCAGAGCCCTAGCCCAGAGCCCTAGCCCAGAGCCCTAGCTCAGAGCCCTAGCCCAGAGCCCTAGCCCAGAGCCCTAGCCCAAAGCCCTAGCCCAGAGCCATAGCCATGAGCCTTAGTCTAGAGCCCTAGTCTAAATTCTTAGCTTTGATACTTAGCGCCCATAGCCCTAGCTAGCTTAGAGCCCTAGCTTTGGTTTTTTTTGTCTACCTGTACTCGTAGTATATCTCTATCCCTAACCCAAGCCTTCTATCCTAGCTCTTTATCCTAGCATTAGTTTAGTCCTACGCTAGCTCTACTCTACCTTTCTCTTACTTTAAGACAACTTTTAAAATTTTGCCTAAACTTGAACAATCCTTTCAAAAATTAAATCTTTATTATCTTTAGAGTTATGACTAGACTAAGCTTAGTCTACCCAAAATATTAAATAAAAATGATGAGTTTGTAAATCTAAAATTTTCAATAAATCTCCGCTACCATAATTACCAATTAGAGCTTAAAGCTCTGTTAAATCCTGTTGAAGAAGCAATAAACAAAAAATTATGCAGGAAATGACGTGATCTGGCACTGTCTATTCTGATATTCTTCATATTTTTAGCGCGAATCACGTGCATCCCAAAAAAAGTGGCCAGACTTTGGTGATAAGATTTTTCGAATTTCCGGAGCTGAGTCACTGAAATTAAAAGGAGTAGGTATAAGGATTATAAGGCTGAAACAATTAGTTGTGATTACAATTCTTGCAACATTCTTTCATTTTAATGCAACTAGCATTGTAAAAAGCGTTAAAGAAAATGTGGAACAACTTGAGTCGTACTTCTTTTTTAAACAATTAAACGTTTTTAATTTTTCAACTCAATTCAAGATTTATCCTTATGTACATAGCTCTAAAATCATATCTGTTTTACACCTAAATCTTTCGTTGCAGGACCTAAGTCGGTTCACTGGAGCTTTAAGTTAAGCCACGGCCCTCAAATCCTCATGTACAGGCTCAGCTCGACTTCTTTAAAATTTGCTTCGATTAGGCTTAAATTCATCCGAGGCTAGCAAATTCTTTTTCAGGTATAGTTACTGAGACTTTTCCTGTCTCTGAAGATACTTTTTCTAAAAATAATATCTCCAGAATGATTCAATTTTTGCATTGTCGAGGTAGTGACATCTTTGAAACAATAAGCTTAATACATTCAAAACTGTATAGTACAAGCATAAGAGACTTATCTAAACCTGTCCTTTTGATTGTCGCACTATACAGGTAATTTTTGATAGAAAAAGTTGAGTGTACATAGGTCGAGAGTTTATGTTTGCTATACAATTTTTTTGTTATAGAATAGTTTGTTGTACAAAAGTTCTACATTAACTTCTTATCCTTTTTTATAAGAATTGACTCTTCCTAAAAAGTTGTAGGTATAGTTATACTATATTCAATCAAAACCCGTGGAAACAAAGGCTTTGCGAATAAAAAACTTGTTCCGTGAAACTCACCGGAACAGTGTGATTTATATGAGTTTCCCTAAAGCAAAACAAATGACTGGAAGACGGAAAAAGCCTCCAGGTCTTTCATTAAAAAATAAATTAGGCCTTTTATTTTGAAATTGAATCGGATTTGGATAAACTTTGGGTTTGATCTTCATGTTGACATTGTTTTTGTTTTGCTTTGCACGTGGTGGGTTTCATTCGGTAGCTGGTTTTTATGTTTTGGCACAGTATGATAGTTGGCTTGGGTGATTTAAGATGGTTTAATAGTTGTTTTAGAGAGTTTATTGGGTATAGTTTTTGTTTTAAAGGTCTATATGCAGGCTTGGACGCAGGGCGTTGCCCCTGTACCCTACCCGACCCGGCTCTGGAGTCGTAGTTGTAGTTGTAACCGGGTAGGGCTTGCTCGTACAATTTAGTTACAGTGGAACTCTTGTATAACGAATTGCTTGAGGATTTAAAATTTGTTTTTTATGACAGGGTTTTGGTATAGAGGGGCTTAAATTGCACTGTGCAATTTTTGTCAGAGTTTTAAAAGTTGTTTGTTATACAAGAATTTTGTTATACGGAGCTATTTAGTATTTTTTGTAAAATACGATGATGGCAAGTGATTCTTGAAATCTACATTTACTATTTCAAACAAGATACCAAAAGAATCCTTGACGATCTTAACCTATAGTTTCAGACTTGTTCCAATAATACCAGGTTAGAATAGAATAGACGTCTTTTTTGTTGCCTAGCTATCAAAAGGAAAACCTTGTTTTTATCTTTTTATTGTACAATTTTCGTAAAGTCGTCGCTTTTTTTAATTAAAAATATATTAGCACTAACAGGAGGAGTCTACAACCTCAGAATTTGATTTCTTTTTGATATAATTATATACCGTTGTGAGTTAATCAGAAATACTTAGTTTCTTAAGCTTAACAACATATTATTAATATAAAAAAATTTTGAAGTTAGTAGGGCTACTAAAAATAGAAAATTTATTAGTACTTTGTGGTTGCTTAAACATAGTTTAAGTTAAAGTATTTCCTTATAGTAACCTTGTGTTAAGCTCTAGCATTGATCTCAGATCTATTCTAATTTGTAGCCCTAGCCCAAGCTCTAACCTTTGTCTTACAGTTGTTAGCCTTAAGTTAAGCTTTAGTCCAAGTCTTAGCCTAAGTCCTAGCATAAAACTTAACCTTAATTTCAACCCTAGTCATAGACTTCGTCTAGTTGTACTCTTAGCTCTAGCCTAAGCCTTTCTTTGCAGCATTATTATGAGTTAGCAGGCCCTTATCCTATACCTAAGCTCTAGCTTGAACCCCAGTCTAATTCAAGCCCTATTCTAATTCTTAGCCATAGCCATAATCAAAACAAACCTTACTTTCCAACATTATCTCAAAGTACTTTATGTTACGGTATCCAATCCTACCAACTACCCCCTACCTCTACCTAAACCTCAAAAGCTGTGACGTTGTTAGTGACTAGTACAATGCGTGTTTATAAAACATAAATTCATGATATGTCACAGTTGCATATTCGGTGTTCTCCCTCGAGGAATGGGGTTGGAATAGCCAGTTCCGGCATCCCATATGACTTATTTGTCTTTTTCGACGTCTTGTCTAATATATTTATTTGGTATCAAGTTCCTGGAATGTACTATTTTCTACATATATTGTTACACTAATACTTGGTCATAATTTTGTGGAATTGTAAAGCTTTGGTTTGTTTTAACACAGTTACAGTAGTCATAGTAAAGTCATTTTTGATTATTTATTTACTTCTGCAGTGAAGAAAGCTGTCAACACATTGTTACAAGCTGTCATTTTGACATAATTTTTGGAACAAATAATAAAAAAATTTAAAAATTTGATTATATTTGCTACTAACCATCTACATTACACTATACATCGTATTTGTTAAAAGAAAGCTTAGCTTTAGTTGTTCCCTAGTAAATCTTAACGCTACCTTTCCCTAACCTACCGTTTCCTACGGTACTGTAAAAAAGAAGGTACTGTAAAATATCGTACCTTATTCTAGCCTTCTGTGTCCTACCCTACCCTTCTGTGCCCTACCATACCCTACTCTACCCTATTTACGTTATATTTACTCTACACTTCTCTATCCTACCCTTTCTGTAAACTTCGTACAGTACTTTTTACTTTACTACCGTATAATTATACTATTTGACATATGGATTCAAAAGATAAAAATGTGAATATAGGTCAACGGAAAAGCATGGCGTTGACCAAAAAACCCTTCCGATTCCTACTAGTATTATGTGCAATGGTACAGTTGGTTAGCTTCCTAATGGCCATCAAGTTACTGTACAATCAAAGCAGTGACAGTTCGATTTTCAAACGATTTCAAGTTGTTACTGTAAGTTTAAAACTCATTTTTAAGCTTGGTATTAATAAATTGATATACCGATTATTTTATATTTTTTAGGTATATTATTATTTGATTTTGCTGAAAACTTTAACCCTTTTAGTTAATGTTTATGGTGGTGTTTCAAATAATTACCACAGTTGTTGCCTTTTTCTCAACGATAAACTTCTTCGAGCTAGCGTGGAAAGGATCTTATGGCAGTGGAGAAGATAGAATGACTAAAATTATGTGTTATCTCGGTATGTTTCTTATGATACACCTAATGAAAATAAAAAAACATTTTTAGGATTTGCTGCATGTTGTGTATTCCTGACAGCCGGTGGTTATTTACGTTGGAAACACGCTGACAACTTTCGTTATCATGGCATATTCTTTTGGCTCATTGGAATTACTTGTTTTCTTTACGCTGTTGTATGGTTTAGAAGGTTTAGATTGGTAAGAGCTTAGTACTTTTATTATAAATTTTTAAAAAATTTAAAAATGTCAAAAAATTTTTTTTTTAATTTTAAATTTAAAATCCAGAAAAAGAGGCTTTAAATCAATTTATCTTAATCTTTCAGACAAACCAATTCGTATCAGACGCTCTGCACGCCAATGGCCTTAATTGCATTCCCCTAACCGAGCAAAATGCTCGAGATTTGTATCAAATTCGAGATTATGAAACAGAGGTCCTTACCTACATCAACAGTCCAAGCTGGATGGGTTATAAGCGACATTATGGGTCGATTAGACACGCTGAATTCTATGCCATTCAAAAATGGATCGCTCAGTTAGAAAGATTGATGCATCTGGAGGATAACAAGGAATGCATCAGTGGGCTGATCAGGGTAGGTGGGGGGTTTTTATGGATTTTTGGCTAGGATAGGCTAAGGCAAACTTTTAAAATGTCATTTCAGGAAATGACAGAACGCTGCCGGATATTTAAAATCTCCGAAGACACGGAATTCCGCTACAAACAACTAGCTCAAATGCCTTTAATTTTCGTTCCGGTCGATGAATGTACTTGTTCTCATGATGAAGAAGATCTTGACTAATTAAAAACCTATATTTTTAAAATTTGTTGACTTTTATTTAATAAAACCCATATTTTCAAAACTTTTTGAGTTTAAGAATCTATTTTTTATTTAATTTTTCATTAACTTTGACGTTTATTCCCTCCCCAAACAAAAAAAATCGGTTCGGACTACCCAAACCTCTCAAAACTTTCAAATACCCAATCATTCAACAAAACGATTTAATTATGGTAACAACATAACAATAAAAGTATAAAAAATCTGAGTTAAAGTACCGGTATTTTGTCCTCCTCGAACTGGACGACTTCATTGTTTTTAGCTTGTTCAATTTGGTTTTCAAAAACATCGACCGCTTCGCCTTTTTTCACTTTCAAATCGAGCCAAGGGTCTTGGTCGATGAGTTGTTGTCGATAATTCGAAGACTGCTCTCGACGTTTCTTTTGCCATTCTGTTTCTTGTCGAGCAAATTTGACACGTACTGTGTTTGCTACGACTGGAGCGTTAAGTTGAGCAAGTTTGGCATCATCTGAAGATGGATAATCTCAATTTTTAATTAAAAAGAGAAAACATAGCTCCAAAAGTCTTTAAAACACATCAAGCTTTAAATAACAATAGTTAAGCCACACGTATTTTACAAAACTTACCAAGTTTAGCCTTTTCCACATCGTCCTTTGACTTTTTACTGTAAACCCGTCGTTGCATATCATATGTGTTTTGAATTGGAACCAAGTACATTTTACCTAAATTTCAAAAATTACAAAGCTAAAAAACCAACTTACCATCATGATAAAACGCACATGCATGCTTTTCTAATTGACTTGCTGATGCTGAAGATTCACCAAAATATTGACCATCAAACACGTCTCTATAACAACATAATCAGTATTTTCTATAAAATAAACAACAGGTTATACCTAAATTGTATATTAAAAGTTGCAGAAGATTATTTTTCATACCATAAAATGCGTTAAAACTACTAAAAGCTATACAAAATTGATGAAATTATCAAAGTCTTACTTATTATTCCCAAACTTTGACGTTGATGAGTTATATGCCAATTCCACATGTTTAACTTTGGCCTTATGTTTTGCCGTGCAGTTTTCTAATGTTGCTGGTTTTCTGTGATTAAATAATAACCTATCCACTGACTGATTATCCGGCGGTCGTAATAAAATTAAAGGTATCTAAAAACATAGATGATTCATACTTTTTGTTGTAACTTTTTAAAAACCAAGAAATTCGATAATGTCTTAAATTTAACAGCTAACCAAGAAAATATTAATAAACCATAAAAATTTTCGAAGCTCAATTTAGGCTTTAAAAAAAGTTATGGCTTAAACCATAGTAATGATCACTATCCTTGCTTAATATACAAAATTTTCCTTCAAGAAAAAAAGTACCCTAACCCGTTAAAAGATGTTAAACTTCTTCAAAAACCCATCTAAAGACAGAAAAACCTTATAAAAAACCTACTTCTGCCACTACAGCTTCATCGTCCTCTATGTTTTTCTTAGCATCATTCGGCTCCGAATGAACAGAACCATTTCCATTAACAACTGCCTCGTTCGTTGGCTTTTCAACAGTAGTTGAAGGCTCTGGCTTTTCATCCACTTCCATCTCCTCATCGCTTAATGCGACCACGGTCTTGGTCTTTTTCCGCCTTTGGCCAACTGCTCTCGGCATTTTGCTAAAACAACATTATTGATTGAAATTAGTTCTTTTAAAGCAAAATTATAAATAAAACAAAAAAAACGAAAAATATTGATGTTAAAAACGACGCTTTTATACTAAAAACCCGTAGAATTACGCGTAAAACATGAAAAAATATCCTCAACAAAAAATAGCAATATTAATATTTGCGCGACTCGCCGTCGAATAAATGCGAAATGCGGCGCCATTTTTATACGAAGAAAACTTTATTTCTGAAAATAATTATTTTCAAAGTAAAAATAATTGAAGTTTCACAAGTTTGATCTAAATATGCTCTTATGTAAATTGGAAAGCATGGATTTTTTGTTTACAACTCATTTCAAATTTGTTATTGTATTTGGTGCGTCTCCGACGACTGGTAGGTGTCATTTTCTAGTGGTCCAACCTTTGTTTTCAACCCGCTAGATTCGTATCAAGTATGCAAGAAGCTCAAGCTCATATTTTGGAGATCATCAAGGATCAGGTAAGGCTTTTGGCACTGTTTATCGTTTTTTGTGATTTTAGGTAACAAATGTCTAAAATTCGAGGTCTAGAAGCGTTATTGTGAGAGGGTACCGTCTTTGTGTCTTCAAAAAGAATATACAGTTAAAATTACCCATTTTCAGAAGCATTTCACAGCAAGATGGCTGAAACAAGCGCGTATCAAGTCGGGAATCGAAGAGGAACATATTGCTGTTTGCATCACGGCCTGTGTCTTTAGTTATTTGGCGATTGGAGAACATGCCCAATTCCTGGCCAATGCAATTTGTGTTGTAGTGCCTTTGATCTTGACTTTTGTCTATGTTAACGAAAAGCCATCGACACAGAACATTCAGCTTTACTGGGCCGTTTTCGGCCTTATCACCTTGTTGGACACTGGATTTAAAAATAGTATTCCACTTTACTACATTCTCAAGGTAAAGTCTGTTTATTTTATAGGTGTTTTGGCTTTAACTTTGCCTACAACAAAAGTTTAGATTACAATGGCTACTATAACATCGATGTTAATATCAAACACTCAATTAGCTTGTTTTAGTTGATCAAACACACAATTAACTTGTTTTAGTTGATCATACTAGCCCTTCTGTTCCTAAAACCTTTCATGTTGGCGGAGAAAGTGATTGAATTTGCACGACAATTCGAAGACAAAGACAAGAAACTGGAGGATACGATCAGTGAAATTGAACAAAAGTCGAAAGGAAAGAAGTCGCCACCTCCAGAAAAGCCAGAGGCAGAAGATGACAAGATTGTAAAGGAGACCAAGGATTCGCAGTCAGGAAGAGTGAGTTAAAATGAAAAAATAGAGTTGGTTTATTGAGAATGGACTTAAGCTGACAAAAATAGGGCTGTGTTATTGATAATAGCTTTTGCATAAAGAAAATCATCAGTAGATATAAGAAGAATCAATTTTTAAACAATTTTTTGTAAAAGTATTACCTAAATTTTTCTTTTTGATAATAAACCCCATTTCCAGGGAGCATCCGAGCCATCTCCAACCACTAATGAGGCAGGAGCTGGAGGAGCGGCCGCTGGTGGAGCTGGAGGCTCTGGAAATGATGGAGGTGCTGGAGCTGGCGCCGGAGGAGCTTGTGCAGGTGGAGCCGGAGGTGCGGGAAGTGATGCCGCAGGTGGTGGAACTGGCGGTGCTGTAGCTGGAGGTGCTGGAGCAGGTGGTGCAGGAGGAGCAGGCGCTGGTGGAGCTGGAGTTTCAGGAAATGATGGAGCTGCTGGAGGAGCTGGTGCAGGTGGAGCCGGAGGTGCGGGAAGTGATGGCACAGGTGGTGCTGGAGCTGGTGGGGCCGGAGGTGCGGGAAGTGATGGTGCTGGAGGAGCTGGTGCTGATGGTACTGGAGCTGCTGGATCAGGTGCAAAATCTCCAAGCAAAGCCAAGTCGCCCAATGCTAAGTCACCTAATAGTGCGACAGCCGTTCCTTCCGGTAAGAGAAAAAGGTATAGAGATGGCTCTAGTTATAGTGAACAACATGTGATTGTATGTTTGTTACCATTATTATTAAAAAAACATAATTTTAGGTACAAGCCGCGACTCTGAAGGCAACCCAAGACAGAACAGCAACTACCGCGATGAAATGGCCAAAAACACCTCTCAATATCGCTTGTCCGAGGACGGCGAAGGCATGAACTTCAAGGGCGCCGCAATGCCAACTGCTCACAATGACTTTGTCACGGAACCGGTCAATAAACTGGTCTTTAATGCTCCATTCGATGAGAACGTACTGTCATACTACTTGACTGTCCGCAACAACACTCCAAGAACCATGGCTTTTGCCATGAAGTCGAATGCCATTCCTAGAATCACCGCGAATCCACCCAGTGGAATTCTGAAGCCAAGACAGAAAATTTTGATCTGGGTTAACTTGCAGGTAAAGTCATGGTTTTTTTAAAGCTTTAAAAGAAGGTCTATAGAGTCAGCAAAACTTAATGCCTCATCTTTTTATATTACCGATAAAAAGGGCTGGTATTCCACTTCTTTACCTAAAAAACCAATTTTAGCCCTTCAAATGGGACTCTATTGACGTGAGCCGAGACCGAATCGCCTTTGACTACGTACTATGCCCGGCAGACACCAAGAAATTTGTCCACAAACTCTTGCAAGGCGACGAACCTCGACGTAGAAAGAACATCTTCATTCACTACAACCCATAAATCTAATCAGCTTGAATTATATAAAGTTGGTTTTAAAGATATTCATGGTTCTGAGTTGATTTTTGAGTGAAGTTTTTGGTATCAAGGTTGGTATTAAAGGAAGACAAGATTGAAATACTGACAAAAGTACTAATAATAGTATTGTACTGCGTTTCTGAAGCTAAACAGTTTTTCCAAGTTTTAATTTTCATCAATAAAAAACTTTCCGCAAACCATTAACATACGTAGTGATATTGTTTATCATCAAATACACAAGAATTCGCAGAACGTTACAACTTTATCAACAATAATACAATCAACAGTGACATTAAAAAAGTACAAAGTATTATAAAGTGAGTGAGTATATGTTAACTTATTCTTCAGTATCAACCTTTGATTTCTTCTCGGGAACCTCTTGGGCTTTCTCTTCTTCTTCCTCACCTTGAGCTTGACGCTTCTTGGAAGCTACATCTTCAGATTCTGGTTGATCACCAGCCTGAAACCATAAAATATTATAAAAACAATATTAACGTTGAGCATTAGGGGTGAGAAAAGGGCCCGGCGCAGGCCCGGGGCCCAACGTTTTGGCCCGGCCCGTTTTCAATTTTCTCCCAGGCCGGCCCAGTCAGAAAATTTCTAGGCCCCGCCCGTTTTAAAAAATTTTAAAACTTAAAAAATAAATGGAAACTTGGCTTTGCATTATTCTTTTAGATCATTTATGTATCATGGTACCCAATAAAATCAAAAAACATCAACGGGGATTCAAATAAAAAATTTTTAAAAATTTAAAAATTTGTTTTTGGGCCCGGGCCCAATTTTCAAGCTTGGCCCGTTTCAATTTTAGCTCAAGGCCGGCCCGATCGTAGGGCCGGGCCTAGACGGCCCGTTTCTCACCCCTATCGAGCATCTTACTTGCCCTCCAAAGAAAACCTAAAAACCACAAAAAAATATGATTATTACCTAAAATAATGACAAACCAAACAAAAACAACTTACACCAGCCAAGCTCTTTTCAGGTTCTTCCTTTGCCTCTTCCTGAGCTTCCTCCTTCTTCTCTTCCTCTGCTACTTCCTTCTTTTCTTCTTCACCTTCTCTAGCCGGCTCTTCAGTCTTTTCTTTCTCAGCTCCTTCAACCTTGGCTTCTTCGGCGGTCTCCTCAGCTTTTGGTTGCTCTGCTGAAGTGTCGCCAGCTTTTTCAGCTGCAGTGTCAGAACTACCAGATCTGTTCAAAATTTCATCCAACGATTCATTGGCACCTTCGGGCTTTGCCTTGCGGGAGATAGAAGGACGTCTTGGCATGTTGATCTGAAATAACAACAATAAAAATAGACATCAACATGAAATACACATTGGAATACAAAAAAAATGTTACCTAAAAAACTATTTTTCAAAAAAAATCATGTTTTATACCTAAAACAACACAAAAATTAGCAAAGAAAACATCAATAAGTATTTTTTAGCCTGAATTTCACTAAAATATCTCAAAAACCCAAAATACAATAAATTGTAAACCAAAACGTACTTAAAAAATCTAAAACCTTAATTTAAATAAGATAATTACAAAATAACGATAAAAAACAACTTACATCAAAAATAAGAGCAAATTTCAAGAATTTGGCGGAGCTGAGAAATTCTCGGAATTAGGAAATTTGAATCTCATTCACGACACCAATACGGTACATTTCGTGCTGGGACTTAAAAAGTTTCAAAAGTTATTTTTTAAAAACTAGCTGCGGACACCTTATACGATGAAAGCTATAAAATGTCAAAAGTTGAGGAATTTTTATTTTCTGTTAGTTTCGTTTTGACATTTTAGGCTTGACTTCAGGAGTCTTCACTTTATTGAGGTATATTGCTATGGTATCGATGTTGTTTTACATCTTCAGGTGGGTTTTTTGGGTAAAATTAGGGTATCTCTTGGGTTATTGGTAATATTACCTAATCATGTTAACCTTGACTATTTCAGAAAAATGAAATTGGTGTATTGTTCTATCAATACAGTCTAACGGGCATGGAAACAGTTTGTTTCAACGTTGGTCGAACAATATTGGTTTAGGTGGAAGCTACGGTTATGAATAGTATGTCTTTCGTGGAAGCAGTGTCCTCAACAACTTTTCGATGTATTTTGCACCCTGGCTTGAAGTAATTTCATTGATTGCTCAGCGGCAATTCATGTTTCTGTTTTGAAATGAATGAATTGTCTAAAAATGATAATTTCATGTCTAGGTAATGGTTTTTTATTTGTTTTGAATTTTTAGGTATGAAATCGTGTGTATTATTGGAAGCTGTTACTATTTCCGATTTTAACATAGCCATTTGTTGATGAGGCTTCAAATTTTTAGCGTAATGTTCAGTCTGAAGCAAGAAGATTTATAATATTTCAGACTTTCTAGAGTTAATATTCATTATTTGGACCAATAGCTTGGTTTAGTTTTAATTTTGCAGCTAAGCATTTCAAATTCTGAATTTTATTAACTCATAAAAACAACAAACAATAACAAGATACAAAACAATGATAAATTAAAGGTGTGAAAGCTTATGCTTCTGTTTTCGCGCGTTTTTCTGGTATTTCATCTTCCTTTACTTCAGTTTTTTCGTTTCTTTTCAGGTTGTAGATGTGTTTTCGGCCAAGCTGATGACGTTCCCAACATATTTCTCCATGAACGTCGCGGTTACACACCTAAAAATTTAATTTTTATTAACGAGACATTTAGATAAGATACTTATTGGTAATTTAATTGAAATTTCAAGCTTATACAGATATTATCTTATTCCCAATACCAATTGTTTTGTCCAACATTACCTACCTCGCAATGTGTCATTTGATTGGCCTTTTTTGCGTATTCAGGGTCAGTGATCGGCTTGAGATCATTTGTGTCGATTAAGCATGTACTAATAGCAGTTTTGTCAAATGTTCCATCGTTGAAGAAGCTTTGTGTTTGTTTTAGTGCAAATGGTACCGCTTTTTCGTAAAAATCGGTTGAAGTGTCCAACATTAAAAGGTTTGGTACCTGAAATGATTGCATTCATTTCAATAATCCAATATTATAAAAATAAACAAGTTTCAGTAAGATACCGTTTATCAAAATGGCACTACTATGATTTAGGCAACAATTGATATTAAAAATCATAAAATTATGTTAACATACCTCTCTCAATTCAGTTCGCCGTACAAATCTCATTGTGAACCAATTCCTCTGTCTTCTAGCGTACTTTCTAGTATTTGATTTCAAAGTTTCAGCGCAGTTCTTTAAACATTTTGCGCCTTTAGTTGTAGAACGAGCTTCTTCCGGCATCTTCAAGTAGGGGAGATACTCCTTGATACCTATGGATTGTTTTATTCCATGTGATCCCAAAGCTTCTCCGTACTAAAACATAAAAGAGTTATTTTGTGACAAAAAGTATGAATAATATTAATTTATGTAGAGAATCTTTCACATACGACGTCAAGAGAACCGTATAGGCGCCTACCTTATCGTAAAATTCTGTCAATTCCTTCATCAACCCTTTGGCTTCCATCTTATCAACTCTTTTGTCCAACCTATTATCTAAAATATCTGTTTCCGCGTCCAAAATGAACAATGCTGTGTTCTTGAAGCGCAATTTGCCTTGTTCTCCAATTAGAACAGCCTTTTTCGAGTTGCCAAGCATACATATTTCGAGAGCACGTTGAACTCGAGCTCGATTATTCGGATGAACTTGAGCAGCAGCGTCTGGATCTTTGTCCTTCAAAATATGATATAGATCAGTGTCGCTTTTGTTCTTCATTTCTTGTCGTAATTTCTCTGAAACATGGCTAACATAACATTTTTATGAATGTCTTCGAAAATCATTGTTAAATGAACGGAAAATAGACTTTAAAACCTCAATATTATCTTTGGCAAACTTATTCAGCCCTCACAATAGCCAAAAACTTACCAATTTCCTCCGCTGTACCAACTTTAACAATAGCATCGTTATAGATAACGCCCTCAATGTAATAAGCCGTGCCTCCAACAATAACTGGCAGCTTTCCTCGATTCCAAATGTCGTTTATACAGTCCAAACATTGTGTTTGAAATTTATGAACATTAAATTCGTCTGTCGGATCCAAAAAACCAATCAAATGATGCTTTATACCCTGAGCTTCTTCATCTGTTATCTTATTCGTCACAATGTCCAAACCTAAAGCCGAAATGAGACTAACGATACTTTCATACCTTTGTAAAGTTGCATAGAATCCGCATTGATAACTTCTCCATTATATTTCTTGGCTATTTCCACTCCAAGGTCTGATTTTCCGGTTCCTGTGCACCCGGCAACTACTACAAGATAATTTTTCGGATCAAAAGAAGTTGAAGCCATTAAAGGAATAGTTTTGATCAACTGGGATGCTAATTTTATCAGTCTTTGGCTGGAAAAAGCCATAGACAATATATTTTTTGTTTTTATTTATTAGGTGAAGCTTTACGCCAAAAAGGTTTGGCGTGGTTTGTTTTCGTGGTGGGACTTTGACTCATTGTTGTGTAAGTGATAAATTGACGTTTCTATATGACCTACGATGTTCACAATCACAAAGATAAGTTATACGACCATATTTTTACTATCCCTAACCATAATTTTAAAAAATATTCAACTAAACAATAATTTCATCAATATTACTTTATTGCCTTATAATAAGTACGAATATCATTAATTTGAACTTGGTACAAGTAGAACCTTGTGATTTTGTGGTCGCAAATCCATTTCTTCGTCTTGTGCTGGGTTCTTAGCCAAGTATGAGAGTACATTGGCTATGAAATTGGGGTCGACTTGTAGTTGGGTTGGGCCGGCGTGTTCGTTGGCATGGGCGTGTTGAACGTATTTCGTCTTGTCGGTTGGCTGAAAAAGGTTATTTTGAGTAAAATTGGTTTACAAAAGCATAAAGTAGGTAAAACTGGGTTGAAAATATAAAAAGAGATAACAAGAGTTAAAAAAATTTTTTAAATTCAAAAGGTACACTTACTTCAGGTTTTGCTTTTGCTTTCCCAATAATATACGACGAATTGATGCTTGCTAAAAAAGAATAGGTTAGAAAGTTTTTAAGTAATTTAAAAAGGCATTTTGTAAAAAAATGCTTAGAATTTTTGATAAAGGCTACTATTGTTGAGTACGGTAACGTTTCCGTAGCTCGCCATAGTATCGCCCTAGCTTTGTCCTGGCCAAGCCTTGCTCTAGCCTTGTCTTAGCCCTCTCTTAGATAAATCCCTGTTTTAGCATTGCCCTGCCCGAGCTTTAGTCTAGCCTGGCCCAAGCCTTGCTCTAACCTTGCTCTAGCTTTGTGATGGCCTTGACCTAGCCTTGTCCTTGCTCTGCCTTGGTTTGCCTTGCCATGCCCTGGCTTGCCCTGCTCTAGCCATGTCCTAGCCTTGCCGAAGCCTTTCCTTAGCCCTGCCCTAGCCCTATCCCTACTCTATCCTTATTCCAGCTCTGTCCTAATCTCTCTTTGGCCAAGCCTTACCCAACCTTAACATACTGTGAAATTCAGGCCCGTACACTCAAAAAAACAATCTTTTTACTAATTTATGAATATTAAGCACTCCAGTACCTCATCACTACAATATAAAGTATGCAAAACGCTCCATTTTCATGTGACTTTTCGCCACACCAAAGCGCAGTCCATTTTTGACCTCGAACCCTTCATTCTCTCCTTTCCCTGATAACAAAGTGTGTTTCCAATATATTATTTTTTTCGAAAAAACTGGACACCAAATTTAAAAAACTTCCGCAATTCCTTTTTATATAAATTTCTTTGCTCTTCAAAGTTACCATGGTAAAGGATGTTTATGTAGGGAACGTTTTAAAGAGGGGATTTTTCAAATCCTCAGGGTTTCTTTTTTCAACTTTTCTTCACGGAGCTACGCTTTAATGTGCCGTTCAAGTGAAACATTTTAAACGTTACCAACGTTTGAATTTCAAAAATTTTCCCGACGTTCGAATTTCAAACGTTTTCGAAAGCGCTGGGTGAGGGTGAAAACGGCCGGTATTGAGTGGGGCGGGGAAGGGAAGGGGGGGTTTGTTTTTTAGTAAAAGGAGGGGTTTAGGATATTTTTAAATACTGTAAAGAAAATTCTTGCATTTTTTGTTCTAAAAAAGAAAGTTATTGCTATTTTTTGTAGTGTAAAGAAAGTTCTTGCCATTTTTTGTTTTGTAAAGAAGGTTTTTCCTAACTTCAGAATCTATATCCTTTGTGATTTCAAACCAAAATCAATGCCTTTTTCCATATTCTTCCTCAATTTTCGCACGTAAAATGCGGTTTTTGCGTTTTCTGGAAGAATACCTCGGTTAAAATCGGGGCATTTGGCCATTATTTATTTATTTTTGAGGCGCAACATAAGGTTCGTATTCCAAAGGAGCAAAGTTTCATTTTTGGCAGGGCAATAATATTTTACTTTTAGGGTTAAGGTAGGGTAGGGCAAGGTGGGTAGGTTGTGGTATGGTAGGGGTAGTTGTAAGGGTAGGGACAGTTGTAAGTTTATGGCAGTAGGGAAGGGATAAAAGTAAGAGCAGACGTAATGTGGGGATAGGTGTAAGACTAGGGATATTGCTAGAAATAGGGTCTCAAAAACCTTGTATTTACTTAAAAATGACGAATAAACAAAACTTTGGCTATGTCAAACCTAAACTTCACCGTTTTTCACGTTTTTTGTAAGGTAGCTTTACTATATTTATAAAAAGTGTAAAAAATCATTTTTAAAATTTCCCTTTTACAGATCATGCCAATCAGATACGTGGCCAAACGGCCGAAAAACGTTCAAATTTTGAGCGAAAAACTGTATGCTGGCAGCACTAAAAAGACCATTGGTAACCGGTTATTAAAAGTGAGTTTTAAACTTTTTTACTAGCTAAACTGTATTTTTTTATCTTTCTCTTGCTAGCATGTTTTAAAAGTAGCATTTTAAAATTTTTCGAATTGCAAAAAAAAAAATTTTTTTTCGAAATTTTTTTGGCTAAAATTTGCTATAAAAACAAGACAAAATTTTTTCAAAAACAAATGAATAAAAATTTAAAAATCTTTAAAAATTTTAAAATTTCAGGCAGCTTTGACTGAAAGAACAGCTACATTCGACCCGAAGAACCTGGAATACTCTGGATTACCAACTCAAAAAATATTGAATTTATATGAAAAATGGTCGAAAGGAGGGTTTGGGGTTATTGCTACTGGTAATATACCAGTCGATCATGTAAGCTGTAGTCGAAAAAAGTGGAAAAAACATCCAAAAAACATATTTTAAGATTTTTTGGTCGAATGTTGAATAAAAAATTGGATTTTTTTTGATTTTCTACAAACTTTTTGACCTCTATTTAAATTTAATTTTATTTTCATTCCTTTTTCAGAAACATCTGGAATGTGGAGGTAATATGTGGTTGGAAGATGGCTACATAACTGAAGAAAGGACTAGAAAATTCAAAATGTTGGCTAGCGCCTGCAAAGCCAATGGGGACACTGTAGCTTTCGCTCAGTTGAGTCATGTAAGTTGGAATGACAATAAGTTTGTTTAGGAAACAGCAAATGGAAATAACTCTCTTTCCGAAAACAAAAAATGGCAAGAACTTTCTTTACAACACATAAAACGTCAATAACTTTGTTTACAAAAGACAAAATGGCAGAAACTTTCTTTGCAAACCACAAAATGGCAAGAACTTTCTTTACAAAACAACAAATGGCAAGAACTTTCTTTCCAGGCAGGCCACAAGACCCCAGCTGCGCTAAACCCTGCTCCGTTTGGAGCTTCAAACGTTGGAATTAAACAAGCCTTCCACGGTGTACGATTTGGTACTCCTGTAGCACTAACCGAAGAACAGGTCAAAACTGAAATTGTGGACAAATTCGCATTCGCTGCTACAGTATGCAGGAACAGTGGGTTTGATGGGGTTCAACTGAATTCTAGTCATGGTGACATTTTCGCTCAATTCTTTTCGCCACTATTTAATAATCGAAAGGATAAGTATGGCTATGTGGATGGGGATCGATTGAACATCCTGAGGGAGGTTATTGAGGGTATACGGTAAGTTTTCAAAACCTTACGTATAACAGATAAACTTGTGTGTTTAGTACAGTGCAGGGTACTTTGAGGAAAAAAGAGGGGAGAGTTGGGTCTGGAAGGCAAGTTGCGGGCAGGGTAAGGTGTGGAAGGGCAAGACGGGACAGGGCAAAGTATGGAAGGGCAAGATGGGGCAGGGTAAAATTAAAGTTTGGAGAGGGGATATAGGTAGGGTATAGGGTAAGGTAGCATAGGTGTAGGGATAGGGTAGGGCAGGGCAGGGCAAAGTAAGGCAAGGCAGGGTAGGGGATACTAAGCTCAATTATGACACTGTAGACTAGCCTATCACCTAATTTTCTCACTTTTTCTAAATTTCAAACTCAAAAATCCATTTTTTTTTTCAGAAACTCAAACCCAGAAACAAGTGGATTCCTGGTTGGAATCAAGGTGAATCTAATGGAATTCATTCAAGATGGTCTTTCAGTAGACCAAGCAATTGAAAAAGTTCAAAAAATTGGAAAAATTGGAGTGGATTTAATCGAAATCACTGGTGCTTACATTGAAATGCCTCCGGGAATCGAGAGAAATATTGCTGGAAAACAACAGTTTGACTACACTATTAATGTGGCTAAGCAGGTAAGTGGATAAGGATAAAAGAGGCAGTGGTTCTTTGTTTTGTAAAGGAAGTTCTTGCCATTTTTAAATTGTTAAAGAAAGTTATTGCCGTTTTTAGTTTGTAAAGAAAGTTCTTACTCTTTTTTATTAAACAATTCCAAAAATGGCATTTTCAGGTAAAATCAGCAATCCCAAAATCCTTGGTCTACCTGACCGGAGGCTTCAGAACTGCCGAAACTATGATTAAAGCTATCGAAGAGAAATGGACTGACGGAATTGGCCTTGGCCGTCCAGCCTGTGCTGAACCTGGTAAGTTTCTGGAATTTTTTGCTTTGTAAAGAAAGTTCTTGCCATTTGTTGTTTTGTAAAGAAAGTTCTTGCCATTTTTTGTTTTGTAAAGAAAGTTCTTGCCATTTTTTGTTTTGTAAAGAAAGTTCTTGCCATTTTTTGTTTTGTAAAGAAAGTTCTTGCTATTTTTTGATTTGTAAGGACAGTTATTGTCGTTTTTTAGCTTGTAAACAAAGTTCTTGCCATTTTCTGTTTTGTAAAGAAAGTTTTTGCTATTTTTTTAATTCGAAAAAGTTAATTAAAAAATTTTCAGACTTTGCCAACAAGATCCTATCAGGCCAAGAATCGGCCGCCTTGGCCAATTCCTTTGAATTTGACTTTGATTTGGCCCAACTTGCGGCCAATTCGCAAATGGAACAAGCCGGCCGACAGTCGCTGGAAAAGAGCGGATTCTGCGATGGAATCACCAACTTGAGTACGATTCAAGGATCGAAAAAGTTCAAACAAGAACTGGAAAAGTATTATGTTGAGATGACACAGCGTGCCGAACGGGGCGAGGTTTTGTCCGGAGTTTTTGAGTTTTACGAGTAGGGCTAGGGTTGATTTTTCTTGCCTAGGGCGGATTTTCCCATTTTTTTAGTTTTTCAAATTGTATTTTAGCTTTTATTATTCATATTGTTGTTGTAAAAATAAATTATTTTTGAACTTGTTGGTTTTAAGAGTTATTGAAAAGTAGGCTGCAAACAAGGTTATTGCCATTTTTTAACTTGTAAAGAAAGTTGTTGCGATTTTATGTTTCTTAAAGAAAATTCTTGACATTTTTGTGTTATGAAGAAATTTCTTTCCATTTCTCATCCTGTAAAGAAAATTCTTGCGATTTTATGTTTTCTAAACACCATTATTTCCATTTTAAGCCGTAATCACCGTAAATTTTGATTCTGCAACCTGCGGGTGACAAGTTATACGATAAGCAGCCTTTTATCAGCTTTAAAGAAAAACTTCTCGCCATTTTAAGATTTACGTAGGGCAAAGCAAGACAAGTTTAATATTGCCATGTATGCCTTCTTTTTCTATAAAACCATTAACCCTGCCGTTTACCTCCTCTCTTTCACCCTTCCTTCTCCTAAATAAAAACTAACAAATCCACCCACCTCTAGCCAAGTCGGGTCGGTTCTTCTCCGCCATTGCCAAGATCTTTTTCCGCCGTTTCTCAATCTTCAGTTTGGCTTCCCTCTTCACGAAATGACGAGCATAGCATATCCAACAAAGCCAAGCAAATATCAACAATAATAACATGGTAATGAAGATGTACAATGCGTTATAGGCTGTCGAACTTGCCACACAACATGCTGAAAGGTGGAAAGTTAGTAGTTTAAGCATGGTTTTTGAGTATACATTAAAAATATACACCATTTTTGAGTATATTATTTTAGGTATTCAAAGTAAAAAAGCATTTACAAGTATTTAAAAATTCAAAAAATTTTTGTCGTTTTTCCTTACCAAAATACATACAAATGAACGACAAGACTTTATTAAACCATTATATACATCTTGCATTGTTAAAAAAACGATTACATAGTAAATTCTGGTTATAGTCTCGCTACCGTATTAAGAAAGTAGTAATGGTAAAAAAATTAACAATGACTTACAAGAAACAATGACATCTGAACTAGAAGGACGAGATTGAGACGACTTGGACGGCTGACTTGAAACAAACTCTGCAAAAACAATAAAATTAGCAAAGACTATATATCATTACAAGACTAAAAATGGCAAGAACTTCCTTTACAAAACAAAAAATAGCAATAACTTTCTTTACAGGACGAGAAATGTGTCATAAAATTATTATGAATATTGTATTATTAGCTAGTTACAGTATATAAAATATTTATTTATCCAAAAATATAAAATACGACCGATCCGCGGTCTAGTTGGTTAGAGACTTTTTAGTTTTTGGCCAAATCGGCCTAACTATAAACAGTTTTTGCAAGATAAAAAAGACCTTCTTTGTTCTGGACCGGTTCTATATTTTTGTAAACATGTTTTTGTATTTCTTAACTCGCAACTTCGCGACAAATGGCAAGAACTTCCTTTACAGAACGAGAAATGGCAAGAACTTTCTTTACAAAGCAAATAAGAAGCTTACCAAAATCTTCTATATAATCCGTTAATGAAGTTGTTGTTCTACTCGGTGCCATAACGACCACCTTCTTAATATAAAAATATAAAAATGATTTTTTTTTAATTTATTGATTGTTTTTTACAAATTTGAAAAATTGTAATATTTCAATTTTTAAAAACAGAAAATTTCAAATTTCAAAATTTTTAAAATTTATAATTTTTGTACCACTGAAAATTGGTTGAAGTGTTAAAAATGACCGAAAATTATGAAATTATAAATTATGTTCAAGATATAGAGGATGTGGATACAAAATTATATGAGAGGTATCATCAAAAAGGTAGGTTTTACCGATTTTCTTGGTTTGTAAAGAAAATTCTTGCCATATTTTGATTTGTAAACAAAGCTCTTGCCATTTTTTGCTTTAAAAAAGAAAATTTTGCGAGCTAGAGTTTGGAAAGAAAGTTTTTGTCGTTTTTCATGTTGAAAAAAATGTGAAAAGTTTCAAAAAAAAATCTACAATTTTCAAAATAAAAAAAAAATCATAATTTTTCAAAATTTGACCCTTAAAAACCACCTTTTATCCTACCCTTTCCACTTCCAGGAGGCCCATTCTTCAACGCCTGGAGCCAGCTCTACATTTCAATGTTCCTCCTGGTTCTAGTCATTTCTGCCTTCTTTATCGCCGGCTTCGTACTTCGTCACATATTAAAGAATAAGTCGAGTAAAACACAGAAAATATATGAAGAAACAGTCGGTGCTCGAGCAGAAAACCGATTTTTGAGTTGGAAAAACGATCTGGACAATATTCTCAATCAGAAATAGTTGGGTGACGACAGGAAATACTCTCTTTTGAACGTTTTTACTTTGTAAAAATATATACTTTGCAAAATATTGTCTATAATAACATGATTTTATTGAGTTTGTTGAACAGAATAAAATTTTTATTGAGTTTGTTGAAAATGTTAGGTATTTTACACGTTTTCCCATTTGCACGTTCTTTTCGAAGTCTTCAACGAAGAATTCGTCTGAAAAATGTGTCAGACTGACGTTTTTAATCTGTCATTTTATATTTTTTCTGATTTTTCAACGATAATTTATTTATTTATCCAAATTAATGACGAAATCCAACTTGTCAGTTTATCGACGGTAATAGTATCTAAACCATAGACAAAGGGATTCAACAGCTAAAGCAACAAGGGTTTTATGGATAACATAAACTTGGCACAGGTAAATGTCCTCGAATCTCAAAGATTTGGCCAAAAATGGATACATTTTAATTCCAATGGTAAGTATTATCAATATATTTTTGTTGAATTTTTAGGCTAAGGTGATCATGAAGAAATAATGAACGAGAAGTGGGATAATATAGCTCAATTTGTTTTTTTGAATGTTTAGGCATAATATCGTTTACAAAATAGAAAAATAGGTAGAAGATCATAGAGAAATTAGTTTATGTTGAGGAGAAGACATGTATGCGTGTCTTATGATATTATTTTAGGCAATAAAACTTCGATTTTACAATTTTCAACTGATTTTTTAGCCAAAGGTTTTAAAAATCTTTAAATTTGGTGAAATAGTGCCATTTTTATACACTTTCTATACTTATGTTGGTTGATTTTTTGGGAAAACTATTATAAAACATATTCTTGAGTTGTCGATAACTCTAAGCAAGTCGGGAAAGATAGTGTTCTTAAGACTATTTCACTAACTTTAGCAGTTACAACAAGGCTATGGATAAGGTAACTCAATTTTTTGGGTTTTCAAGAGAATTTTTACTTTTCTTAATCCAAAATTTGATAAAATAACAATTTAAGCTTTCAATTTTCAGCCAGAAGAAGAGGCTTCACCAAAAAACTACTGTTTGACCGCGGAAATTGACTTTGTTCTGGTATACGAGGAGAACAGTGAAAAGACGAAAAAGGCGGAACGTCGAAAAGATTTTGAAGAAAATTTGACCAGAATTGGTCTGAAGTTACAAGAAGGCCCCGTTTTACAGAACAGTAAGTATTTTAGTTCTTTTAGCTTGTTTAACTTATTAAAAATTTAAAAACTTCAAAATTTTAGTAGTATTATTAGAGTATTAAAAAGTATTGTCGTGATATATTAAAAGTTAAAAATGAGTGTTTAGATTCGACCAAGTACAATACCGTATTGATTCACTGTCCATTCAAGATTTTATGTCGCCAAGCTGAACTTCATCACATTCGAAAGCCAACTTTATTCAATGATTTTAATGTAAGTCATTTTTTTTGATTTTTAGTTTTTTAAATATTCAGGGTAGGGTAGGGGAAGGTAGGGAAGGAGTGCATGGTAGGGCAGGGAAGGACAGCGCAGAAGGTAATGCAGGACATGGCAGTGTAGGGCAATGCATGAAAACGCAGTGTTGGGTCGGGTACAGTAGGGTAGGGCAGGGTACTATAGAGTAGGTCAGAACGGAATGTGGTATGAGAGTCCTTAAAAGCGGGGTAGATTATTGAATGAGAAGAGAAAACTGATAAGCATTTTAAAATGACCAATTTTAGAAAAAGTACAGGAAAAGAGAATGCCAAATCTTTCCAAATCTTCAAAAACTGCCGGACGAGGTTTTCAACCGATGGAGAATGTCAGACTTTTTTTATGAAGAATTCAATCACAAACGCATTGAAAAGTAAGGCTTTTGTAACATTATGTTGTTCAAATAATTCTGTGCTTTCTAGCCCCGAAAGTTTACTTTGTGAGGGGGCACACAATTATTTGAACAAATTAATATTGAATAAACCAACAAAAATTGACAAAATTGATGTTTAGGTACATTGGCTCATCAGACGAAGCCAATTTCTTTACATCAGCTGAACGAAGTCGAATTACGTATGATTTGTTACTACGAACACGGCACGATGCCAACAATGAAAAGAACCTTGAGTTTGGCATTGAAAGACTTATCTCGGAGAATGTTTATCACTGCTGTTTTCCACTTCATGAGGTAGGGTTTTGACAAAGCTTTTTAGATATTTTTGTATTACAATGGAAGTTCTGTATAACGAATCGCTCGAGGATTTGAAAGTTGTTCGTTATACAGGAGTTTTGGTATAAAGGAGCTTGTTTTGTTTTTTAAATGAAATTTCAGAGCTTTCATTACTCGGATCAAGATGAAATCGTCGATATGAATGATCGAGAAGTGCTTTACCGATATTGGACTAAAATTACAAACTTTATCAGTGCTCAGCCATTGGATCTCATAAAGTAAGTTTGGCGTTTTACTAGGTAGAGTAGGGTAAAGTAAGGTGAGTTAGAGTAAGGTAACGTAGGGTAGAGTAGGATATGGGAGGGTAGGATAAGGTAAGATAGGGTAATGTAGAATAGGAATTGGTAAGGTAGGGTTGAGTAGGGCAGGGTAGGGCCTTGTTTAGCTTTTTTATTAAATCAATATAGTTTTAAAAATGACTTTATATTAATAATGATTTTAGGAAGTACTTCGGATCGAAAATTTCGTTTTATTTTGCTTGGCTCGGTTTCTACACGCGATCTTTGATGTACATGGCCGCGATTGGAGTTTTGTTCTGTTTTGCTGGCATCTTCTTTTCGGTTTTTGATGTACCAAGGTAAACTTATTTTTAAAGTAATGTTATTTTTACAAAAGGATGGTGGTGTATATGGGATAGTACGTTAGAGTAACTTATGTTAGGTGTAGTGTAGGGTACGGTAGAACAGGGCAAGGAAGGGTTGTGCAGAGTAAGACAAGTCAAGGCAAGAGTGGTTAGGGCAGAGTATTTAGTGCTCAGTAATGGGATGTTGTAAGTTGATGCATGACAGGATAGCGATGAGCGGATTTTTTAAAAATTTATATTGTTTTAGTGACCAAATATGCAACAAAAGTTACGGTGGTAAGATATACTTGTGTGCGTTGCATAAACATGTCGAAGGAAACAAGCTACAGACTTTTTATCACAGCTGTCTTTATGCTAAAGTGAGTTTGTTTGTTTTTAAACTTTTTTGAAAAACTTAATTTTTTTTAATTTTGAACTTTGTAAAAATTTAAAAATTTTGATTTTTTTTTAATTTTAAAAATAAAAATTTTTGCTTTCCAGATCTCCTACGTATTCGACAACCCATGCACAATAATAATGGCTGTGATAACGGCAGTTTGGGCCACTACTTTCCTAGAGAGTTGGGGTCGTTTTGCGTGGCAGTTGAAGTACAGATGGCAGTTGTTAGGACACGAAGAAGAAGATGAACTAATCAGACCTCAATATCAATACAAGTACATGAAGAAACGTCAAAATTCAGTAAGGGAAGACTTTGAAGATACGGATTACATGGTGAAGAAGTCACTGTTCTCTCAAATCGTCGCCATCTCGGTTTCCTGGCTTACTGCACTCTTTTTTGTAAGTTTGGGCTCAAAGTAGGATAACTAAGGGGTAGTATGGTGTTATAGCTCCAGACCTGTAAATAGGCCCCAATTTAAAAATATTTGTTTAACTCTACTTTTACCCCTAATAAACAAACTTTTTTACTTTTAGATGCTTCTAATTGTTGGAGCATTAGTAGGAATGTTGGTATACCAAGTCATTCTGACTAAACTGATCCGCCCATTTGATCCTACAGTAGGCACAGTAATCGTCTCAATATCAGGAGCATCGATCAACTTTATCTTCATCTTAATCATGGGCGTGGTGTACCAAAAGATTGCTTATCGACTAACTGAATGGGAATGCCCGATGACTCAAAACCAGTTTGACAATCAGTATGCGGTCAAGGTGTTCTGTTTTCAATTTGTCAACTACTATTCAAGCATCTTCTACATTGCTTTCTTTCGTGGCAAGTTTAATGGAGCACCACCGGTGAATGATGAACATGACCTGAGTGGAGATTACTGGCCAGGAATAAGATTGTTTGGTCATAGAACGTCGGAATGTAGTCCGGCTGGATGTATGGTGGAGTTGATTATACAACTGTTCGTTACCATGTGTGGCAAACAGTTTTTGGGATTGGTTGTGGAGGTGTTGTCACCGTAAGATTACTGTTATAATGCGTTGTAGGGAGGGGTATTAAGACGAAAGTGGGGATGAGCTTTTTTGAAATTGTGTTAAAATTTTAGTTTTTAAGGTAGTGTGGCGATAAGATGGGGTAAGCTGAAGTAAGGCTAGGCAAGGTAAGGTACGGTAAGGTAAGGTAAGGAAGGTAAGGTAAGGTAAGGTAAGGTAAGGTAAGGTAAGGTAAGGTAAGGTAAGGTAAGGTAAGGTATGGTAAGGTAAGGTAAGGTAAAGTAAGTTAAGGTAGAATATGGTAGGGAAGAGTAGTATGGAAGGTAAATTTCTTATTTTCAGGACAGTAACCCACTGGTGGCGAGAAAGGCACGTGAAACAAAAAGGTGACAAAATGGCCCCAAGAGACGATGTTCAATTGATCAAAGAGAATTTTGCAATGAACGCCTTTTATTCACAACATTTGTTTCAGGAATACGTGGAAATGGGTAAAGATATTGGGTCAAGTATCGAATAATATGGGGGGGGGGGTGGATTCACTCCCCAGAGCCAATCCGGAAAAAATTCCACAGGTAGGGGTAGGTCTGTACACGAAAAATCGAAAAAAAAATTTTTTTTGAAAAATCGTGTGCAAAAAAAATTTTTGGGTCTCCCCAGAAAAAAATAAATTTTAAGGTGGAGTAACGAAGGGGGGTATAGAGTAGACTATGGTAGGTTAGGGCGTGGTAGGACGTGGCAAGGTAGGGTAAAGTAGTGTATGAGAGAGTAGAGCAGAGTATAAATTAGAATAGTGTAGGCTATGGTCATGGTAGGACGGGGATTGGTGAAGGTAAGAGCTAGGATCATGACTAGGCTAAGATTGATAAAAACTAAAGCGGGAATGTTTAAAACAATGATTTTAGTGATTCAATTTGGATTCTGTGCTATGTTCACTGCAGCCTTCCCCCTGACTCCACTATTTGCACTACTCAATAATTTGTTGGAAGTTCGAGGCGATTCCTATAAATTGGTCAGGATGTACCGACGGCCAGTCGCTTTAATTTCAAATGGCATTGGCATTTGGGCACAAATTTTGAATTTGTTGAGCAATCTGTCTGTTTTCATCAATGTAAGTGGGAGGGGTAAAAAACGGAAAAAATTTTGGGAGTGGGTTTTTAAAATTTTTTGGGACGTGGTACTAAAAAATGTTTTTGGGATGGATTTTTAAATTGTTTTTGGGCGTGGTTTTAATTTTTTTTAATTTGAAAAGCAAGGGTGAAAAAAATAAAAAAAATATGGGGGTGGATCAAAAATTATTTTTTTTGGAAAAAAGTTAAAATTTTTAAAATTGTTTATTTCCAAAATTTCAGGCTATGGTAATAGCATTTTCGTCCGATTTGATACCCAGACTGTTCCACATGATCGAGAATGACTTTTCTCTTGAGACTTATTGGAATGTGACGTTGGATTTGATGACAATGGATGAAAACAAGTTTGCAGGTGATCGACCAGTCAATGCCACAAACTGTTATTTTAGAAATGATTGGAAGAAGCTGGACAAACGATGGTACATGATCATGACATTGAGATTGGCATTTGTACTGATTTTGGAGGTAAAATGACGTTTTTGAATTTTTTCAGTTTTAAAGCGTTATGAAAAAATGGCAAGGGCTTTCTTTATAAAAAACGAAAATGAGCAAGAACTTTCTTTACAGAACAAAAAATGACAAGAACTTTCTTTATCAAACGAAAAATGCAAGAACTTTCTTTACAAAACAAAAAATGGCAAGAACTTTCTTTACAAAACAAGAAATGGCATGAACTTTGTTTACAAAACAAAATATAAATTTTTTTACATTTTAAAGAAATAAAAAAAATTCATTTTTACCTAAAATTTCTCTATTTTCAGCACCTAGTACTAGGAATAAAACGTCTTCTGGCCTGGATGATACCCGATGTTCCGAAGAAGATAGCAGCGATGATGAAGTACCACAAATACCTGAAGAAGAAGGAATTGATGAAAAGCGAGGGCGTTTCGAATGTCATGCACTTGGCTTATCAACCAGGCAAACAAAGCGCCGATCAAACGTCAAGTTGAAGTCCTACTCTTGTGGACTTTGTTTAGGATTTTGAAGATTAAATATTGCTTGATTTGTGGGCTTGGATTGTTTAAAGTATATATGTTGACATTACATGTGATATTGAAGTTTACTTTTGTGATATTTATGTGTGTGCCCAGGGACGTCGCTACGGTTTTTCTCTGGGGGGGAGGTCGAAAAATTTTTTTTTTCGTTTTTCCGCGTACAGGTCCTGTGGAATTTTTTTCGGGTAAGGTAGGGTAGAGCAGGGCATTGTAGGGGGTATTTATGGAAGCAAGAGAAGGGTGTGTTTGGAAAATAAGGGCAGGGTAGCGCAGCAAAGCTAGTAATGCTACGTATAACAGGATGGAGATAGGGTGGGAAGGGTATGGACTCCGTATCATACTATGGAAGCAAGAGAGGGTAGAGTAGGGTAGGGTTAGGTAGGATACAGTAGGTAGATTAGGTTAGAGTAGGAGGGTAGGGTATAATAGAGTAGGGAAGGGTAAGGTAAGGCAGGGTAAACCATGGCATAGAATATGGAAGCAAGCGAACGGTAGTGTAGCAAACCTAGGGCAGTTGCACTTCATAACCAGAAACTTTGACAAGCAAGAAAAATTAAAATTTTATTATATTATAAAAATTAAAATAATTTTTTTTTGAAATTTTAAGTTCATTTTTTGAATTATTTGAATTAAAAGTTTTATTTTTCCTAAAAACCGTGACTTTTATGCAAATTTTTTCAGGGTATAAAATGCAGATCTTTGCCATTTTTTGCCATTATTCAACGTCGTTCACCTCCCAGTGTGGCCGTTTCGAAGTTCGTTTTTGGATTTGTGCTGCCCATTCTTAACTGGTCGAGCAATGAAGGCAATTCTCATCGTCTTCTGCTTTATGCTTGCGGGTCTTGTGATTGGTGATGATGTTAAGTACACTCTGTATGTTGATGGGTCGGCTGTGCAATTTGGCGAGTTGATGGTGAGATTTTTTTGGAAATTTTTAGTAATTTTTGCAATTTAATTTTTTGTAAAGAAAGTTCTTGCAATTTTTTTTGTTTTGTAAAGAAAGTTCTTTCCATTTTTTGTTTTGTAAAGAAAGTTCTTTTCATTTTTTGCTTTGTAAAGAAAGTTCTTGCAATTTTTTATTTTGTAAAGAAAGTTCTTTCCATTTTTTGTTTTGTAAAGAAAGTTCTTGCTATTTCTTTGTGCTTGGAAAGAATGGTTTTGTTGAATGCAGTGAATGCAAATTTGCTTTGAAAGGACTACAGAATTATGCGAAAATCTTGATAGAACTTTTTATTAATTTGAAATTACAAATGCGCCTGGGTCGGGCGGAGCAGTCGGTCGCACCTAAGTTCGGTAGTTTATTGGTCGGCGCCACAACCGGCTGAACAACAGCCGCTTTCCTTTTCTTACAATTTTTTATCAGCACTTTTTAGACGGTCGGTACCTACGGTAGGATAATCAAGGATCACGGTCTTAACAATGACGAAAAAGCTGTCAATGAAAATGCGATGCTATATGTCATTGACAATAAACGCATGCTGACTATGTACGAAACTGTTTTTCCATTAAAAGCGCCCGCTGGCAAGAGCTTCACATTCAAACGTTTCAAAACCAGTATGTTTTTTGTTTTGAATATCTTGACTTTAGCATGCCTTGTCTTAAAATGGTTTGTGTCGTAGCCTCGTTTTGTTATTTTTTGAATTTCCTCGCTCTTTATGTTAAGTTAACGTGTATTTTTTAGGTGAAAGCAATTTGAGAAATTTCATCGTATCAGAAGTTTTAAAAGATGGACGTGTTTGTGCTCGTTTCAAGGACCTTCACAGTAAGTTTTATGTCTTTTTTACTTTGGAAAAAAAAGTTGTTGCCATTTTTCGTTTTGTTAACAAAGTTCTTGTAATTTTTTGTTTTGTAAAGAAAGTTCTTTCCATTTTTTGTTTTGTAAAGAAAGTTTTTGCGGTTTTTTTGTAAAGAAAGTCCTTGCTATTTCTTGCTTTATTCAAGTTACTCTTTTGAAATTTTAGTCTAAGAATGCTAATTTATTTTTTTAGGCGACGGTGAAGTCCTCTACCAATGTGGAATTTGAGGCTCGCGACTTGGCACCGTCAACGGATCGTTACTCTTGGACGTGCAATATTGTGCTCTAATTTATTTGGCTTTTTGTAGTAAATGTTTGTAGTATATTTGTCGTATTTGTTGGTTTCGAAGCACTGTTTTTGTTGGCTTTGTAAATAAAGTTTTTGCTATATTTTGTCTTGTAAAGAAAGTTCTTGCCATTCCTTGTTTTGGAAACAAAGTTCTTGTCATTTTTTGTTTTTTAGGGAAAGTTCTTGCCATTTTATGGTTTGTAAAAAAAGTGTTTGTCATATTTTGTCTTGTAAAGAAAGTTTTTGCCATTTTTCGTTCTGTATAGAAAGTTCTTGTAATTTTTTGTTTTGTACTGAAAGTTCTTGCCATTTCTTGTTTTGGAAAGAAAGTTCTTGCCATTTTTTGCCTTGTAAAGAAAGTTCTTGCTCTTTTATGCCTTGTAAAGAAAGTTCTTGTTATTTTCTGTTACGTAAAGAAAGTTGTTGCCATTTCTTGTCTTGTAAAGAAAGTTGTTGCCATTTTTTGTTTTGTAAAGAAAGTTCTTCCCATTTTTTCTACGCAACAGCCCCAGATTGCCAAGGTTAATATAAACCCTTTATTAAAATTCCTTATTGCCATGACTTTTGTAGCTGATTGAAGTATTGTTGTGCCACAGCTTCAGCGTTCTTGTCCACCATAAAGTGGACTGATCGTTCCGTTTGTTGCGCACTTCTGCCGAGTAATCGAAACACGTCTCGTCGTACTTGCTTCCGAAGATATTTGTTACAGTACAGAAAGCAGAACATGTGAAACAGTGAGTAGATGTCAAACAACATGTAGCCCAGCTAAAATGAGGTTGTTTTAGGTCTAACGTGAATGAAGTTAAACGTTCCAATTGTTGTATAAATAAGAATGAAGATGGTCGTAAACAAAAGTTTGAATATTTTAATTTATGAAAATGAGCATAACAATTAAGAAGAGCATGTAGATTAAGATGAACCTTATTAAAAGTAACAGAATAGCCATAGGCAAGCGCTCAAACTAGGCTAAAACAAGGCGAGACTATTTAGATTAGGGCACGGGGAAAAGATTGAGCTAGGGCCAGAGTTAGAACTAGAATTGGGCTTGGTCATAAGCTTAGACAAGGTTTAAGCATGAGCATTTGCTTAAGCTAGAGCTAAGGCTGGAGCTTTGAAAGTAAAGCTAGGTCTAGAGCTGAATCTAAGGCTGAACAGCTAAGATTAGGAAGCTGGGTTAGGTCTCTGGGCTAAAACTCTAGGCTGGAGCTCTGGACAGGGCTCTGGGCTAGGGCTCTGGGCTAGGGCTCTCGGCTAGGGCTCTGGGCTAGGACTCTGGGCTAAGGCTAGGGATCTGGGATAGGGCTCTGGGCTAGAGTTCTGGGCTAGGGGTTTGGACTAGAGCTCTGGACTAGGGATAGAACTCCGGGCTAGAGGTCGAGGCAAGGACTAAAGCTAAAGCGAGCTTGCAATAGGACTAGAGTTTGGGCTAGCCCTGGGATTAATCCTAGTGCTAAGGCAAATGCTAGGACACAAGCATGAACATAAACATGATTATTAATATATAAAAACAGACCAAAAAACAGAAAATCCTTACATCAGTAGCCAGTTTGTTCAAGATGAAGCTCTCGCCATAAGTGTCAACAAAGTATTTCCTCGTGAAACTCAGTATGAATCCACAAAACGTCATCACCATATAGCCGACCATTGATGGTGCTATGGCATCGTTCATAGCCGAGTTCTCAGTTTGTTGAAATCGAGCACTTAGGCTTTTTAACATTAGTCGATTTCTGGTCAATCGACGGTTTTTCTTTTTTAGCCATTCCATCCACTAAAAGTGCAAAAAATTTAAAAAAATTGTTTTTTAAAGAAAGTTCTTGCCATTCTTTGTTTTTAAACAAAAAAGTTTTTGCCATTTTTAGCTTTGTAAAGAAAGTTCTTGCCGTTTTTTGTTTTGTAAACAAAGTTTCTGCTAACTTACCAAAGCAGCTCCAGTACAAGTAACACTACAAGCGCTGAACCCAGCCAATGCCAGCTCCCAATGTAATTCAACAGCGATACAAGACTTGAAGGACGTGTGTAAATCAAACTCGTCTTTCATATACAACCAGTTTAGCACTATTGCTAGTGGCACGCTTTGGGCAAACTGAAAATTTAGTTTTTACATTGCCGTTTTTACTGCATAAGGAAGTCCTATATAACGAAAGTTTTTTATAACGAACAAATTTTAAATCCCGAATTTTTATACACAGGTAGCATTGCTGTACTTGCAAGGAGATTACCCGACCTGCTTCACTGAGAATCAGCTCAAAGTTTTTCTATGGATCCTTTGTATTATCAATAGTACTCATAAACAATTTTAACTCGCGGTTTTGAGTTTAAAATTTAAAATATTTGAATTTCCCGCCAATTTGACAAAATTGGCATTGTTTGCAAGCACTTTTTTTGACTTTCCAGACAAGCTACGCTTAAAAATTTAAAAATCTAGATCTATTTAAAGGTTTTCTACTAGTATATCAAAAAAACAATCGAACAGCTAAACTATAAAAATAGCAATTTGAATTGTATTTACAAGTTGACTACAACATATGACTCTAATTGTAACTAAAATAACCTTTTTGCGTTTGGAAAACCTATTTCATTTGCATTTGCAAAGTTGTGAGATAGATTTGGCCACAAACTAGCTTTATTTAATATTTAAAAAATTTCAGATTTTGAAATAATTTTTTTAAGATTTTTTTTATTTTTTAAAAAATATCATGTATATGTTAAACATGTTAAGCCTTGCTAAAATTGTAAAAAAAACACGCCTACCCCTAAATTTTTTTACCCCGCCCTATCCATTCCCTTTTTGTCCTCTCAAAACCTAAATTTCCGTCTACCCTACCCTTTGCTTTATTAATATACATAAATAAACATAAACCACCGTATTACATTAGTCCATAAATAGTTTGCCGTGAAAAACCTACCACAACAAAGATTAATATCACGCCCACCGTGCAGCTCCTCTGTTCGTAATCTTTGACCCATACCGTGGCCAAATGTTGTTCGACAGCCAACATATTCATACAAAGAACAGAGCCAAACACCGATATCATGTGGATATTGCTTAGAATTAGACATATTAGGTTTACTACGTATCTATCAGTAACATCGGCAGTCGCTTCTAACATCACTTGGACTGTCACTCTAGTACAGCCTAGGATTTCGAATGATAGGGCTGCACTGCACTGAAAAAGTAAAATGTAACACATATGTAGATGCCCTACCCTACCCTACTCTACCTTACCCAACCCTACCCTACCCTACCTTACTTTACCCTGCCCTACCCTACCCTACCCTACTCTACTATATCCTAGGATGCCCTACCTACCCAGCCCTGCCTGATCCTGCATTGCCTTACCCCACCATTCTATCGTACTTTGTCCTGCCCTACCCTGCTCTATCTTACTCAACGCTGTCCTGCCCCGCTGTACTCCTCTTTACCCTGATTTACAGTAACTATACTATTATCTTCTTACCCTGCCAAAAAATTTTTAAAAAATTAAATTTTCTCAATTTTTTAAAATGAAAATCTTACCAGCACTAATCGTATGTTCTGATGTATCCGTTGAGCTTTACATAATCTGTACAAAAAATAGACATTCAATAAGAAAGTGACAACAAAGAAGATTCTATGAAAGTAAACAAATTTGTTATAAACTGGCAACCAATCTTCAAACGGGTAGACCATCATGCAGTTCAGGCAGTTGTCTTCAGCCATACGCCTGAAAAGTTTGAAATTAATACGTAGGGTAGGGTTGGGCAACATAGAGTGGAGCAGATATTGAAAAAATATTGGGTACCTATTGAAAGTTTTACATTATTTTCAACCTTATATCAGGTTGAACCAAAAGTAGTGGGACACTTTTTAGTTTAACAATAAGTGAAAAATGTCCCGCTACTTTCGGTCCAACCTAATACTTAAAAAACAACGACTTTAATATATAAATGAGTATGTTTTACGTAGTAATAAATAATTTTTTTACAAATGCGTTAAATATAGATATTTATAGATGAATATGATGATTAAAAGTCATTAGAAGTAAAATTTATTTTTTTTAAATAACTTATGTTCTAAGAAAAGATAAGCTTTTTGCGACAGAATGCCATTGAAATTGAATGAGCGAATCGGTCCTTTAAGAAAAATTGGATAAAAACGCGTTTTCAAATGTTAGATCCCATTTTTAAAGCCTAAAGAAACTAAAACTACAATTATCTGCCCCCTCAAAAAACAAACTTTTAGCGTTAAAGAGCACGGAATTAGTTGAACAAACTGATACCACAAAACCTCGACTCAAAACATTGAGGTTCGTGTCAAACATTAGGCAATATCAATATGTAATAACTTTTTTTTGCAAAAAACCTGAGCCGGTCGGTACAAAATTGGTAAATCATTGGCCAATGCGGTGGCAAATCCAAATTGAAACCGACCCGCTTAGCCAATACTTTGCCCTAGCTTTTGCCCTAGACCTAGACATAAACCTTCTGCCCTCGACCTAGACATAAACCTAACCCTAGACCTAGCCTTAGAGTTAGCCCTAGCCCTAGCGACCCACTCTTCTTTTATAAAAATGATTTTAAATAAAATTTCCAAATATTTAAAGTTTTTTGCGACAGAACACCAACGGTTTGCGAGGACCTTTGGTGGTCCTTCAACTGCCAAACTCTAAGTTAATTGAATACTTTTTTTATGAGTTAAAAGATAATCTATAGTAAACTATAGTATCATAGTGCACTTTATACATAGTTGATATCACAGGAAAAACAAAGAGTCGGGGATAAAACTTTAAACAAGGCAAAAGCTTAATAAGTAGTCTGACAAAACAGATAACAATTATCTTATTAAAGTGTCAAAAAAAGCTTTATCGTCATTTTATATACAATATCTGCATCAAAAACGCCAAAACTTTTTTACAAGACTTTATGACAAATACTAAATGATGATATATACTAATATTCAGTACATAACATACATAATATTAACATTCTTTAATACCTAATGATGAACAAATTATCACGTTTTCATACAAATATTAGCCACCATAGTAAAATTGTATAATACCTATTAGACACAAGCTTAAAATGTTGCCAAATTCTACTTCGAAGCTATATTACATATTATAATTACGTAGGACATATTGTAGTTTAACTACACTTCAAAAACAGAAGAAGAAAAGAAAAAGTTCCTTTTTAAAGTGAAGTGTAATGAAATGGACATAAGATACGAGAGTTAACTATCATCTTAAAGTTAAAAAAATCCCTAACCCTAACCTTAGTCCTATACCATGTTCTATTCTTAGCCCAAAGTCGTATCCTTACATTATTAGCTCTAATGATATCGCTAGTCCTAGCCCTTACCTCAGCTTTAGCTCTAGCCACAGCTTTAACCCTACTCATATCTCTAGCCCTAACTTATGCTTGTGCCCAATACTTGTCTATGTCTATGCCATTGCTCATTCTAATTATAGCTCGGTTTGGTCCTAGATTAAACCACTGACAATGTCCGCTTTTAAAAAATATTGGAGAATCTAAATTCATTATTTTAATGAAAAAAAAATAAAATTCATTTTGAAACTGCCATTTTTTATACATGCCGTATACAATGTATATAAGATTTCAAAACACCTGAATTTGGAGGAACTTTGTTTGTAGCCTTTTTGGACGTCATAGTTAGTTATCATAGTGTTTGCAAAACTGTACGTATGTACTAAACTTACAAAAAAGTAGAGTAATATAAAATAGGTTATCATAGTTGAAAGACAGGTTTAGGCGTTAGAGAGGATCTCAATTCCTATGGTGAAAATGGCCATTTGACATTGGAGTAATGTTAGGGATAGAGTGGACCGTAGCGAAAATAAAAGCTAGCAAAAAAACTGTAGCTACTAGAAGGGGTGCTAAAGCTAGAAAAAAAGCAAAGATATAACCTCTAACGCTTGGACTAGGGTTAAGGCTATAACTATGGCAATTGCTCTGGGTTAAGGCATTTTCTAACTTTAGGCTAATTAAGCTAAAGCTAGTAAGCTAAGGGTAAGATAAACTAATAGACAACAAGGAAAATAGAAAAAAGTATAGTAATGTCATTACCAAAAAATAAATTTTAATATTGAAAAAAAGTATTGACGCTTCAACGTCCAAAACTGTTTATATCGATGCCAAAATTTAATTGTTTGTCCAAAATTAAAAAAATTTAAAAAACCAATATCCTAAGTTACTTGACTAAACATCTTTCTCAATTCGAATTACAAATAGTTATAATACAACTTCAAAACCGAGCACAGTGAACAGGTTGTGAAATGCTGTATCAAAACATAATAAATTGCAGCTGTACATAAAAAATGTAGAATTACATTTGTGTTTTTGGTAACCGTAACGCAGTTATTTTGGCCGCGAAACAATAAACGACCAAGCAATAATTGTCAACAATAATACTCAATTAAATGTTAATGTCCGTGTTACACTACTGTTCGTATTTAGGCTAGTGTAATAGTGGTCTACATTAATGTTCTAAAACGTGATACGGAATTGTTGTAATGATCTATGACTTAGTACTAGACAGTATTAGTGAGCTAAGGCTTAATACTAGACAGTATCAGTAATTTATAAGCTAATACTAGATATTATTTATGCTCTAAAGCCTAATATAAATAGTACTTACAGTATAAAGCGTAATACTAGATAGCACTAATGTTCCGAAGCTTAATACTATATAGTACTTATGGTCTAAAGTTTAATGTTAGATGATAATTATAATACAAAGCCTAACGCTATATAGTACTGCTGTTGTGCGGTTTAATACTAGATATCAGTTATGACATAAAGCCCAACACTAGATAGCAATTATGATATAAACCCTAATACTAAATAGTACTCGTAACACAAAGCCTAATACTAGCTAGTAATTACACAATAAGGCGTAATACTGTACAGCATTAATGTTCTAAGACCTAAAATAACTGCTATCCATAGCATAAAGCCTAATATAGCATTTATAACTCAAAACCCCATACAAGATAAGACTAAAAGCCTATAGTTCAATACTAGACGGTATTAATAATCCATACTAGACTCATTGCTGTTTTAAGAAAGCCTGAAGCCAAGACAATGACATTTTAAACCAGAATTGTGGTTATTCAAGTAACAAGAACCCTTTTTTTTGTAGCGGTGTTACGTGCAAGTCAAAGTGTAAATATGATGATGTAAAGTAATCATAAGACATTGTAGACCGCCTTGCCGTGTTCAGCAAGTGATTTTTGTCTAAGCCAAAAAAATCAAAAATTTTTGAGTTTTTAAAATTTAAAACATTTCTGAACGTATTAATCATAGTCAATTTTTGAAAAAAATCTAAAGGTACAAAGGTAGTAAACAACTTAACTAACCTAGACATGAAACGAGTTCCACTAGGCACGGCTGAAACAAATTTAGATTTAAATTTACGAGCTGGCCGTGTAAGCCCGCAAGCCGAGCACACATGAAGGTTTCAAAAGCATAACTTAGGTCCAGTTCAAAAATTTTCTTTTATAAAAGTCTTCCCCTACCCTGCTCTACCCCACACTAACATCCACTACCCTACCCTGCCCTATTCTACCCCACGCTGACATCCAATACTCTACCCCGCCCTAACTAGGTCTTAAATGTTAACAAAACAAATAAACATTATCCCTTACTCTACGTATGATACAAATTGCATTACAAAAATATTCGATTATGATTATATATTATATTATCAATGTGTGAGATACTAAAAATATCAAAACAAAACGTTTAAAGAACAAACTATATTTGCTGTTTTGCAAAGGTATTCCTAATACAGAGATGTAACGACAATTTACGATTACATAAAACAACAAAACATCTTGAAAAGATTGTAGCTCAAAGATTCGAAAAAGTCAAACAACACTAAAATTAAAGTACAAGTTATAGCATGACATGTAGTATAATATGAATGGATTAGCAAAAATCACAAAAGGCATGATTTTTACACTTTTAAACCCTTCTTAGCTTAGCCTGCTCTACAATATAATATCCTACCCTACTTACCACTACCATACTATATCCTACCTACCCTGCATTGCCTTCATTCCCATGCCGTACCCTACCTTATTCTGACCCAACCGTATCATAATTTATACTACATTGCTCTGCTTTACTCTAACTTATCTCTACAACACCCAACCCACTGTTACGCAAGCCTATCATACGCTATCCTAATCTACAGTACTCTGTCCTACATTACCTTATCCTACACTACAGTACACTGCCCTACAGTACCTTATCTTAATCTACCCTACATTAGCTTACTCTACCCTACCTTAACATACCCTAAACTGCTCTGCTGTGCCCTTTTCCGTCCTAATCTACCCCACTTTACCCTACCTTGCCCTACTTTACTCTAACTTATCCCTACCACCACTATGCATATATAGCTCTACCTGTTACCATTTTGACCTTTCATCATCCAAAAATTTTTTAAAATTAAAAATTACTGCCGAAAAAATTTAAAAAATCTTTTTTTTGATGCCCTATAAAAGTACAATTAAAGTGAGACATCTTAAATTAATGTTTAAAGTACATTTGACTTACCGCCCAAAATCCAGCCATCTTTCAAATTGCTCGGAAACAACTGTAACAAAGAAAAAGCGGTTATAACTTTAGCTACACATCATTTAAACAATAAAACTTCGAAAAAAACATTATAGCGTGTTTAACAAGCATTAGTACAATCTATAGACCGTCTATATGTTGGGAAAGTTGTATAAAACTGTGTAAAGGTAAAGTTTTATATTTTTAAATTGGAGTCATTAAAGTTTTAAAAAATCTGAAAATAAAAAAAAGTTAAAAGTGCATTTTTTAATAAAGTATCAAAAATTATGATTAATCAAGCCTAACATACCCTACCTTACTGTATTTTACTTTACCCTACCTTACACTACCACACCCTACCCTACCTTGCCCTACAATACACTACTCTAATCTACCCCACTTTTTCCTACCATACCCATACCTTTACTCTACCATTACCCCTACACCTTCCTTATCCCGCACTGGCCCTACCTTGCCCTAACCTTCTTCCCGGTTATGACCTATTCTACCCACCCTTCAAAACGATTTACCTTATCCAACCCTACCCTACACCTTGATCTATTTTATCTCATTCTACCCTAATCTATTCTATTTTACCCTTTTCTTCTGGACGTTATTGTACTCTACACTACTACAAAAAACTGTCAATATAAACCCTTTGGTCTAACAAAATATTAATTGGTCACAAAAAACAGCTGAAATTACATACAAACGAGACATGAATAGATAAAAAATTCTATGGTAAGAAAAAAAAGACTGTATTAGTAAATAGTAGGTTACAAATTGTTTTTCAGTTCCACAAAGTAAAATGATTTGATTTACTTTTTGATGATATAATTAATAATATGTATCCCACTTCTTAGTGTCAAAAATAGTGTCAAATAATAAAAACAAAAAAATTTTAAAATTTCTGTTCTCTGCCCAATTTTTCATTCAAAAAATTCAGGAGTACACCTTTCTGTTAGCTTTCAAAAGATACCCCTACCAAAATTTACCTTACCCCCGCTATGCTACCCTGTCCTTTTCTGCCCTATTCTACCCTGCCCTACTCAACGCTATCCTGCCGTACTTTACCGGATCCTACCCTGTAAAAACCAGCCCGTACCATATTCTACTCTACCCTAACTTATCCTAGCCTACCATACCATAATTCTACCCCTTTGTCTCTACCCTCCCTTCTAGTACCTTACCCTGAGCACTACCTAACTATGTCCCAATTTAAAATCTGACTTGAACGTCATAAGTTATCAACAATATGCTTTTTACAAGGTCATTTAGACCTCCCACAACTACAAACCTTTTTTTGAAATTGTGCCACCAGCTTTTAATAAAAAAGACCAGATTTCGACTTCCGAATGTCACACGCAATGTTAAACCAAGTTGATTACATTTCGAACTTTACTTTTTCGACAAGGTGTAATGGCCGAAACGTACTCCAACTCTCATATTTTTGAGATTAACCACTTTTAATTAAAATTTTTCACTATAAAAAGGTTGATCGGACCAGTTGTAATATTTACTACGTAGATTATTACGGTAAAAAGTGTTTTACCATTTTTTGACATTTTATGGTCTATATTAGGGTTCAGGCCTGTGAATTAAAATAGATATGCTCAAAAAGCACGCCATTTTTTTAAAAAATATTTGAGTCCCACCACGAAAACCTTAAATTTATAAAAAATAGATTTTTTAGACAAAAATGATATGCATTTTACGTTTTTAATCATGATATATATCCTAATTTACTTATAAACATCATAATTAGTCCTTAAAAAAATTTTGTCGCCAATTTACATTGACTTTTAGTTATAAAAACGACAAAACTTTTTTAAAACCCTAATATATAAGTAAAGTTCAACTTTTTCAATAGTAATGATAAATAATATTGTACCTATAGTTATGTATTATTAAGTTGTCCGGAAAGTTCTGCAATATTAGAGTAGGTAAACTTTGAAAAATCAGGAAAAATTTATTTCTTGACGGAAAGAAAAAATTCTTTTTTTGTTTGTTTGTTTATTACCTAAATTATTCAAAAAGGTAAGTTACATAACTTAATTTCATTTTTTTGTATTGTTTTAGGTATTAGAAAAAAATGGAGAAATCTCGCCTGCGCGTGATTATATGGAATGAATTCAAACGCGGAAATACTGCGGCAGAAACCTTCAGAATCATAAACGAAAATGAGGGTAAGAATGTTGTGAGTTATTCTACGGTGACCAGATGGTTCGCAAAGTTTCGTGTGGACGATGAGAAGCTTGAAGACAAACCACGTGCAGGAAGACCCAGCAAACTTGACAAAGATGCCCTGAGGCGCAAGATTGAAGATGACCCACATATTACAATCCGGGAGTTAGAAGAGTTACTAAACTGTGGAAAAAGTACCATTGATGATCATTTGAAGGCAATGGGTATGGTCAAAAACTTGGACAAATGGGTGCCTCACAATTTGACTGATCTGGAAAAAGCCAAGAGACGGTGTGCTTCCGAAAAGCTTCTGCAACGCTGCAAAAACGGAGAATTCTTGGATCGAATTGTAACTATTGACGAGAAGTGGATCTCGTTTAACAATACTAGAAGATCTACAAGTTGGTGTAAGCGTGGAGAAGCTCCTAAGCCCGTTCCGAAGCCAGAATTGCACGAAAAGAAGCTTATGGTGACTGTCTGGTGGTGTAGCTCTGGAGTGATCCAGTACGATTTCATGAAACCTGGCCAAAGTATTACGGCCGACACCTACTGTGCCCAGATTGACAAACTGCGACACAATCTTCCAACAATGGTCAGAAGGAGGGGTCCGATCATTCTGCAGGATAACGCACGGCCCCATGCTGCAAAGAAGACCGTGGCAAAATTCAGGGAACTGGGATACGAAGTCTTGGAGCACCCTCCTTATTCTCCAGACTTGGCTCCAACGGACTTTCACCTTTTTAAACACTTGTCTTCGTTTCTTAATGGAAGAATCTTCAAAACTCCGGACGATGCCAAGAATGCCTTCAAGAACTTCATCAACTCCAGAAACCCGGAATTCTACAATCGTGGAATAAAAAAGCTTGTAAATCGTTGGCAAGACTGTATTGATTCAGACGGTAATTACTTTGATTGATTGTAGTTGTTAATTATATTGTTATTATTGTTAGTTCAAAAGTGAATAAATATTGCAGAGCTTTCCGGACAACCTAATATGTTCCCAACGTCACACAGCTGAATTAACGTTCTAATTTTAGCTTTAAAAAATAAATTTAAACTCAAAAAATTTCAAAAAACTTTAAAAAACTTAAATTTCAGGAAGATATTTAAAAACTCTATTCCTACGCCTACACATACCAACCACAGGTGTAAAAATCATTCAAAAAACATAATATTAGATGTCATGCTACAAAATACTAAAAAAGGTTTAATGAAACCAACTTTTAAGGAACTCCAGGAAAAGCCAATATATATGGCAATGTTATTGGATATTACACATATTCACTTTGTAATGAGTTGAACGGTTAATTTAGGCTTTAATGTTCTTTGTTTTAGCAATATTTGCATGAGAGATGATTTTATGGATCGTTTTTAGGCAAGACGAAGAAGAGTTACAATAGGTAGGCTAGAGGCAGAATGATTACATTATGTTAATTTTTGTAACCCACAACATTTAGCCTTGAAATCTCTTTATCTAGGTCATATTTAAATACTTTGCGGTTTAAAAGACTTTGGATCTCTATATTTCCCGATCATTTGCCTAAAAATGACCGCCAAATCATCCGCGGCGTTTGAACGCATAGCTTTTGCAAGTATAACATGTTCTCTCTTTACTACAGTATTCCTAGCTATATCATGTTCTGTTATAACAAGAAAGGCCAACGACAATATGAATTTTATCGTGGAAAGAAGCAGTAAATTAAAGGTTAGTTTTTGTAATTTTTTTTGAAATTTAAAATTTTCTTCAAAATTTTTAAATTTCAAAAAAAATTTTAAAAAATGGGTTTTTAGTTAAAAATGTTATTTTAAAACAGTTTTTACTGATAAATTACTTAAAAAGGTAATTTAAGGCGTTATCAGACAATATCTGGGCCGATGTCATCTCAAAACGTCAACATTTTGTACCTAAAAGAAGTTCTGGCCCAAATATGGCCAACCCCATCATAATGAGTAATGTCGTCAATCAATGTGGAAGTAGGTTTTTCTAGCTTTATCTTATCATACCATAACTTGCATTACCCTACCTTATCATAAATTGCACTAGATTACTCTGTTCTACCCTGCCCTAACCTACTCTACTCCCTGCCCTAACCTACTCTGCTCTACCCTACCCTACTTCACCTAACAATAATTTTTAAATTTCAGAATGCACCCGCCTAAACTGCCCACCAGGCCCTGGTGGATTCGCCGGCCAATCCGGCGACGATGGCATTCCAGGAGCTCCAGGAAAGCCCGGAACACCCGGTCCTGATGGCTTCAGCCCACCAATGGATCCAATCCCCGACCTTCCTTGTATTGTTTGCCCAGCAGGACCACAAGGACCTCGTGGACAACAAGGAGAACGAGGATGGCATGGGCCGGCCGGACCTAAAGGACCATGCGGGCCACCCGGTGCGCCAGGACATGATGGAATTAGAGGACAATTTGGCGCCATTGGTCCTCAAGGAGTACCAGGAAGACCGGGAAGAAAGGGAGAGTGTGGTAGCGACATTATTGGTAAGGAGTGCTTTTTGAAATTTTGGAAATTTTCAAAAATTTTAATTTGGATTATCATGGATAATATTTTTTCTGTCGATTCAGCTATATTACGATATAAGTTAGCACAAAACATTACAAGTTAGTTTTGTGTCCCCCAAAAGTAAACAGAAATTGTTAACAACTCATATTGTCAATGAGATTGAGATCTGGTGTCATGGATAATATTGGATCATAGTCAAGTTCTTTTCAATTTTATATCCAGTTTTGTGTAGTTTAAAATGACGCAGTGATGTTGGTAAAGTTTTAAAGGCAAAAGTATTTTGTTAGGTACAAAAATTACAGCTTTATGGGCAAACCTATGTTATCCATAGCCATAATCTGGTGGTCGTCGATAACATGAGCTCAAACTAACTTCTTTTTAACACTAAACAGTTCTTATTAGCTTTGAAACATTAACAACATCATTACGCATCTTTTAAATATAAAAAACCGCATAAAACATTCGAAAAAATCCAGTTATGACCTCATGTTATCCATGACATCTCTTTTCACAGTCAATAATAAAATGAGCTGCCAACATTTACCACATCCTAAAAACTTAACAAAACTAAAAATAAAAGACTTACATTGAGGTATTTGAGGGGTTCCAGTTGATCCATGTGCTCTTGTCGCTGTAGCAATACCTAAAGCATACAATACATCAATATTAACATGAATATTTGGAGAAAATTAACAAAACCTTTGAAAAATCGCGCAAACGAAAGAGAAGATCAGTAAAAAATGAGTGTAAAATAAAAGAGAGTATAAAAAAGCATAAATTAACTTTTACAAGCAAAAATATGATCCATGCTGGCCAGGAAAATATTTTTTTTTCGAAAAATAAATTTATTTCGCTGCAAGAAGTTAGTTCGCCGATAAATTATGCTGAATATCGCGAGATTTATGTCGTTATCTTTAGTTAAAAAACCTTAAGAATATTTAAAAATTTAATTTTAATATTTTCAGCCGGTACCGGAGTCCCAGGCCCCAAAGGCCCGCCAGGAAAACGTGGTGCAGTTGGTCCACCAGGACTTCCTGGCCGTCCATCGAATATTATTGGTCCTCCCGGCCCTCCAGGCAAACCAGGACCTCAAGGCCCAGTTGGGAAATGTGGTGTAGCCGGTGGTAAAGGTGTTTGGGGACCTCCAGGTGAGCCAGGAAATCCATTTGGCTATTGTTGGTCGATCTGTGGCTCAAACACGGTGGTTGCTGCTCCTGGAGGCTCGAGTTCCTACGCTTTTCCTTGGAGTGATACTGGCAAAGAAGACTATCATTATGATGATAACCAGGGTGGTGGTTATGGATATGGAAAATGATGGGGAATATAATCGGTATATTATTCATTCCTAACATAAGGGTCCTAACTTGGTTTTTATGATCATATTATTATAGTTTTTGGGTAAAAGGTAATAAATTTAAGCTGTTAAGCCGTATAGTGTATAATTTTATTATTTTTTGAAAGTTTAGATAACAAATCTTAATTTTTAGGTAACAAAGGTTAAGATAGTTGAATATTTAGTTAACAGAAGCAGTATGCCTTCTTGAGGCAGCTCTGGATATCTTTCTCTCTGGCGGTTCAGCTATTTCACTGGTCAAATCAGGCAGCTCAAGACCACGGGTTTCAGGTAACAATAAGGTCAGTCCAGCCGCTACACCAGCTGTCACAGCAAAGAATACGTTCGGCAGGTTTGGGGATATTACACTCTAAATTGGGGATATTATACTCTAAAATAACATCATTTTAGGGGTTTATAGGCTATGAAAATTCTGTTTTTAACTAAAGGAATATCTAATTTTAATAAATTTTAAAAATTTTGAAAAGTAAAGTCAATACTCACCATAGATCTAACCATAGGAGCAGTAATACCTCCAATTCTTTCCAAAAAAAGGCATATTCCAATACAACCACTTCTCAAAACGGTTGGGAACACTTCGGAGCCATAAACGTACAAAGAGGTATAGGCACAAGCTATTCCAAACTTGCCTATCAGCCAGAATACCTAAAATTTTTAAAAGTTGTATACAAAATGTAGATATAGGACTTGACAGGGTTTTTTCTGCATTAATTTTGTCGTGGAAGAGTAGTACGGGGCGGGGTGATTGGAAAGGGGAAAAAAGTAGGGGGGGGGGGGGGGGAGAAATTTTTAAATTAATTATGAAATAGGCAGTTCTTGATAGTTTTTTGAAAAAAAAACAAAAATGAAAATTGTACCCCCCCCCCCTTTTTTTCTCCTCCCCCTCCAAAAAAAATAAACGTTTAACTCACCAAAGAAACAGTTTCGTCAGCAATAAACACTGTCCCAACGAAAGCCAATGAGGTTATTAGATGCACAAACGCTACGAACCCTCTTCTACCCATAACTTCAAGTAGGTATGGCGAAACAATGTAAGATGGGATTTCGACCAGCCCCGCTAGTACAAAATTGACATATCTGTTGCCAGCTAATGTTGTTGATATAAGTGAAAGGCCGTAGTAGACAAATGAGTCACAGGTCCTGAAAAGAGCTTGTTATAAATCAAAAAAACCAGCTCCAGCCCAGATGCCTAATCCAGAGCCCTGCCCAGATGCCTAGACCAGAGCCCTAGCCCAAATCTTTGGCCCAGAGTCCTAGCCCAGACCCTGGCTCACCGCCCAGGTCCCTAGCCCAGAGCCCTACCCCATAGCATAGTCTCAGCTTGAGTTCTAGTCCAAGCCTAGCCTTACTTTAGGCCTACCGTAAAGCACTTTCCCCACTATACCCTAGCCATACAGCACTTTTGACTGCCGTTAGTCTTACACTATCCGACCCCCCCCCCCCTTTTTATCTTTAACCCACGATTTTAAAACATTTAAAGTTTTGTTAAATTCCAAAATCTTACCACAAGTACCCCAATACCGCAGTATACATCAACAGTACTTTCTGCTTCATTAAAGAGCACAAAAATCCGTCATCTTTCTTGTCATCACCTTCACTTTTACCACCGTAATGTCTCTTCACCAACAACTCAACTTCACTTTCATCTCTTGCCACTTTCGCATACCTATTAGCATTCCGGTACCACTGCTTCAACTGTACCACCCTACCATTCGACACCATAAAATGAAAACTTTCCGGCACGAAGAAATAGTACAGTATGCCAATGACTAACGCTGGTAACGAAGAGCCAATAATCTGATGTCGCCATGATACCAAATAGTAACATAACGGTGCCAGCACAAAGTAGCCCACCACCCAGAACAGTCCGAACACCAACGCCGAGTAGGAGCGGAGCTTCATCGAGGTGGACTCGTAGGCTAAAACCCAATTGGTCATACCACAGCCCTTGAAAATTGGTAAAGAGAAAGGGAAACGCTTACGGGCAGGAAAATGCCTTGAACAAATCGAAACATGGTGAACACTACAATACTCGGGCTAAACGCTGATAATACACCAAAGAAACCGAGGCCAGTCAAGGAGATTAGGAGGGCTGGACGGCGGCCTTTTCTGAAATTTTAAATCTGAATTTAAAGATAGGGTAGGGTAGAATAGGGTAGGGTAAGGTAGAGTAGGGTAGGGTAGAGTAGAGTAGGGTAGGGTAAGGTGGGGTAGTGTAGGGTAGGGTAGAGCAGGATAAGATAGGGTAGGGTATAGTAGGATAGGGTACGGTAGGCTAGGATAAGGTAGGGTACGGTAGGATAAGGTAGGGTAGGTTAGGGTAGGGCAGAGTAGGGTAGGGTAGAGCAGAGTAGGGTAGGGCAAAGTAAGGTAAGGTAGGGTAAATTCTTAATCGTTAAAACAACTTACAAATCCGAAAATCGAGATATAGTACTAGCACCAACCATATTACCCAAAACAAATATCATACTGGAATAATCAGCATGTTGTGCTTTAGCTCCTACCAAACCAAACTAAAACCATATTAATAAAAATACTTTTTTAGGCTAAAATTACAAAATTTCATGAAAAAATTTTAACACTTTTCTGAATTAAAAATTTAAAAAATAAAAAAAATTTTAAAAATTTTAATTTTTTTTTAATTTTAAAAAATTTAAAAAAATATTCTAGTTTACCTCTTCAATCAAGCTCCCTGGAGTGAGTGTGCAATTTCTTTCATCTAAACAAATGTTACCAATAAAAAAGGCACTGACAAGTAAAGGTAAGGCCATAATCGTCCAAATTAGAGCCATTGTGCAGAAGATCAAAATTTGGTATGGATTTGACGCTCCTAAAAGTACAGTCATCATGTTACAAGATTATAAATGTAAGAAAAAAACTTTTTACTGCCTTTTTCTTTTTATCTATAGGACCCAGACTTAGGGCTTAGATTAAAGCAAGGGCTAAGGCTATGATTAGAGCTAGAACTGAAGCTAAAACTGTTAGGGACATGGACAAGAAAAAGGTGAGAGACAAGGACATAGACAGAAGCAGAAAACAAGACAGAAACAGTAACAAGATCAAGCTCAAGTTCGCGCTTAAGTTCACGTTCAAGCAAAAGCTCACAAGGGAAGGTACTTTAATCGCAGATGGACTTTGAAATGAGACCTATATATTCTGAAAGCTGAATTCACAGGGAGTACGGATCTGAAAACCGTTTTTCTGTACGGCTCTTAGTTTTTGAGAAAATCGTCTTTAAAATATGGCAAGCATTTTGGCGAAACGGGCGCGCCGAAAAGAATCACACAATTAATTCGAAGAAAACAAGTAGCAGATTGGCCGAGTGGTGAGTCAGTTTTCTTTCGGATGTCGGTGGGGGAGTTCGACCCCGGCCTTGTGCAACACTTTTACAGCGGCTTAAAATGATACATTTTGTATGCAAATATGTAAAAAAATTAATTTTTTTTATTTTATTCTTTTGTAATTTTTTTCAATAAAGCAACTCTTTTTGCGCCTTCAAAATAAGGAAAACTGTTTTGGTTTTTATAATAACAAAGGTTTGGCTCGGGGCTCCGGCCCTCCCGTTTTAAAGCAGTTTTCGCACATCCCATACCCATGCCAAACCCTTGCCATACCCTTGCCATACCCATGTCATACTATGGGTATGGGTTTGGGTATGGTATGGGTATGACATGGGCATGGCAAGGGTATGGCATGGGTACAAGTATGACATGGCTATGGCAAGTGTTTGGCATGGGTATGGGTATTGCATGGGTATGAGCCAAACTTTTGTTATTATAAAAATCAAAACAATTTTCCTTATTTTGAAAGCGCAAAAAGAGTTGCTTTATTGAAAAAAATTACAAAAGAATAAAATAAAAAAAATTAATTTTTTTACATATTTGCATACAAAATGTATCATTTTAAGCCGCTGTAAAAGTGTTGCACAAGGCCGGGGTCGAACTCCCCCACCGACATCCGAAAGAAACTGACTCACCACTCGGCCAATCTGCTACTTGTTTTCTTTGAATTAATTGCGTGATTCTTTTCGGCGCGCTCGTTTCGCCAAAATGCTTGCCATATTTTAAAGACGATTTTCTCAAAAACTAAGAGCCGCACAGAAAAACGGTTTTCAGATCCGTACTCCCTGTGAATTCAGCTTTCAGAATATATAGGTCTCATCTCAAAGTCCATCTGCGATTAAAGTACCTTCCCTTGTCAGGCTCAGGCTCAAACTGTGGCTCTGGCTAAAACTAAGACTGAAGCTAAGGCTAAAGCTAAGGCTAAAGCTAAGAATAAGGCTAAAGCTAAAACAAAGGCGAAAGTTAAGGTTAAAGCTTAGCCTTAGACTCAAGCTAAAAACAAGTAAACCTTTTAAAAAACCTTACCATAAGAATTGAGAACTCCGTCAGCTGTAAGTTGTTTCGGATCTTCGTCGTTGTCACCTTCAAACTCAATATGACTTTTGTGTGATTTCAGTGATTCAATCGAAGTACTCGGGCGTATACCATGAACTGGCACATTGTTATGCCAATGATTGTTTCGATTTTTCAAAAGATTCTGCTTTTCGTGAGGTGGGGGCATCTAAAAGTTGGCATGACATTAAAAATATTAAATTATATCACTGTGAAAACATACTACAGTATAAATAAAGATTAAAAGATATTAGAGTAGGGCTAGGAATATGGCTATACAAATAACAAAAAATATTTTAAAATAGATAAAAGTTTGCAACTTTTAATATAATAAAGTTACAAAAGAGCAACAAAACGTTATTGTTACAATTTCAAAACTTGTCAACTCGATTAAACATCAATTTCTCAAGGGTTTAACACGCAAGCTACAATATTTATTTTTATATAACGCAATTCGAAAAAACAAACGTTCCAAGATTTCGACGTAATTTGACTAAATCTAACGCTAACAATGTAAGGCCAAGATTCCAGGCTAAGTTTCAGACTTAAACTGATGCTCAAGCTCAGATTCAACCTCAGGCTTAAGCGCAATTTCAAGCTAAAACTTGAACTACGGCTAAAGCTCAAGCCCAGACTCAAGGTTAAGATTTACTTTAACCTCAAGCTAATGATTATGCTAGAACTTAGACTAAAGCTAACGCTAAGAGTACACCAAAGGCTCAGACTGACCCTCACACTCAGACTGAAGCTCAAGCTCAAACTCAAGCGCAAGCTCAAGCTTGAGCCCGAGCTCAACTTCAAGTAAAGTCTCACGCTAGAACTTAGACTAAAGTTAACGCTAAGACTGAACGTAAGGCTCGGGCTAAAATGAATACACTGTTCAGAAAAAATTAATTGCCCTATAAGCCTACCCATCTCTTAAACTATTGTTTTAATTTGGACAAAACAATGAAACGAAAAAAAACATTTCGATAAGAAACTGAGAATGATAACAAGGTGTTTCAAGCAAAGAATGTAAAGCGAAAAAGTAATCTTTTTTGTAATCAAAAACCATAAAACGACCAGCGTTTTCACAATGCGACATTACTTTAATTGGCTTGGTTTAAGGTCAACTTGATAGAGATAGGTAGGCATAACGTAGGCGTTAGATAGAGCTATAGTAAGACTAAAACTAAAGCCAAATCTACGGCTAGAGTTAAAGCTATGGCTAGGAATAGAGCTAAGGCTAAAGCTAAGCCTAAAACTCAGGCTTTGTCTCTGACTTCTGGACGGGGGGGACCCACAAATTTTCGAAAAAAGTTGAACGTGGTTCCCCCTTTAGATTTTCGGAAAAAATTTATCGCAAAAAACGGCACAGTGCTCCTGTGCCGTTTTTTTCGACCCCCGCCTCCAGACCAAAAGTCCCCGTCGGCTCCTGAGCATGGCTATGACAAAACCGAAAACCAAGACCAAAGCTTAAGCTTACGCATAGGCTCACCCTAACGCTAAAACTAAGGCTCAAGCTAAGATTAATGTTTAGGCTACAGCTAGGACTTAAGTTATCGCATATACTAAGCTAAGGTTAAGGCAATAGCTAAAGCTTTAATTATTTTCTACAAAAGCCTAAAAGTTATACTTCAAACGTATAGTTATACAACTAACGTATAAACCACAAGAACGAGAATTACACTAAATCAAAAATAACTAAAAACCACAACAAAGTTTAACGCCGTGATTCATAAACAACTTCTTAAAGGACACATTAATCGAAGAATTCGTAACTTTAAAAGCTTAAAAGTCATTTTTTAAATGTCTTTGGTTATTTATACAGTTTACTTTTAAAATACTTTAAATTTTCAAAAATGAACAAATTTAATATTGGCAAACCATTCGTTATACAGGATTTTCACTGGAGAAAAAAATTTGAACCTCCTCCTAAGACCAACTTCATCAATTGCAAAAAAGTCATTATGTTCACCTTGAAGTAAGCTGAAACGTGCTAGACAATATTTTTTTTGTAAATATGTTCTGACACACTTATCTCACGCCGAATCTACGACTTGTCGTATTGGTTTTGTTAATGTTTGTTGAAAACTTGTCAATTTGATTAATAATCATTTACTTTTGCGCTGTTTGAAAAAGGTTAGTCTATTTTTATAGGGCATAACAATATTTGAAAATACTAAATTTTAAAATAGCTAAAAAAGCTAAAGGCTAAAGCTACTGCTAGGTCTAAACTATAACTAAGAGCTGAGGCTGGAATTAGAGTTAATGACTAAGACTAGGACTCAGGCTGAGGCCGTAGTTAGGGCTTAAGCTCTAGCTAAGGCTCTGGGCTAAGGTCTAAGCAAGGGCTAAAGCTAGGCCTAGTAGCAGTAAAAATTTGTTTTGAAACAAAAAACGGATAAAAACCAACTAACAAAATATAAAAAACAATTGAAAAAGTACATTTCTTTGTTTTTTATTCAATATTGTTTTAGCTTGATTCTGATTTACTACAAAATTGAGGTAAATTTGAGCTGACAAGCTAAAAAACGCACGTATGAGACAATTTATATTTAGCTTTTTGCAGTTTTTCTCATTTTTTCATTTTTCAATAGTTTAAAATCCTTTAATTTTTTAATTCTTTTTATTTTCAAAAACAATTTTTAAATTTTTTTGACTTTATAAAGAATCATTCTCTTTGTCGATGTAGCCTTCGTTCCCTTCTCAATCTTCGTCGATACAACGTTCGAAGCACACAGAAAGTATTGAGAGCAAATTGTATCATACTAGTGAAACTGATACCCACAAAAAGGCCAAATTGGCCACCAATTTCGGATATAAACCCTGGTACTGTTGTGGTCTTGAATTCGGCGTAATATTCGTACTGAAAAATGCAGCATGAGTGAAAGAAAAGCAGAGTAAGGTAAGATAAGGTAAGGTCAAGCAAGGTGAGGTCGTGTGCAGCAAGGAATAATTAAAGTAAGATTAAGTAGAACTTAGTGGGGTAACGTAAGAAAGTAGTACGATAAAGACAAAGACCACGTAGGGTGAACTACAGTAAGTTACGGTAAATTAGTATACAAAACAAGGTAAGATAAAGTAGGTAGGGCAGAGTAAAGGTAAGTTAAGAAAAAAGATAAAGTAAAGTAGGGTTGAGTAGTATAAGATAAGGTATAGTAAGGCAAATATTGGGAAAGATTGAGTAAGGTAGAGTAAGGTAGGGTAGAATAAAATAATGTAGGGTAAGGTATGGTAGAGCAAAGTAGAGTAAGACAAGTTGCAGCAGGGTAGTGTGGAGTAAGATAAGTTATGGTAGACACTTGCCCTTAAAAGAAGTATTCTCTTCATTCTAAAGAGAGGCGTATACGAAAGAAAGAAGCAGAGGTTTTACGAAAAGCCTTGACAAATATAGCGACCACCCGCGACGCATTCTGTCGAGACAACTGAAGTTGACTCACGTATGAATCGGTCAACTTCAATTGGCACTCAACCATTGGATGACAAATTTGATATTCAATAGAGATAAAGGAAATGATGAAGCCATAAAAATGCGACAAAAAGCCAATCCTTAACCGAGAAACGACAAGAAAGAAATCATAAAGAAGAGCAAAAAGCTATGAAAACAAGCTTAAACCTAAAGTAAAACATAAAGAAACCTGCGATACAAACATGTCATGTTGTCCAGATATATATGAATGGGTCCTAACATACCATAACAACCTTAAATTCAATCCATTTACGACCACAAAACACTTCTCTAAACCCGTATACGACAAAGAAAACCACAGAAAACGTCGTATTTCCCAATTTCGTCATAATTTTCCGACCACCCGCGAAGATTTTTGTCTAGACCGGAAGCGCATCATCCTTTGATCTTCTTTGTCGGTACTTATTAAAACTTTGACCGTTTGTCGTTTAGACTAGAATCTGAAGTGTCATCTTCAACACGACTAATATAACATGTCTTTTAATGGGCTTTCTGGAGAAATATGAATCATTATTATATGACTGAATATAGCTGACCACCCGCGTTGAAGAACATGAAAAAGAAATGCGTAGAGAAATTTAGTAGGTCAGGAATAGGAGTGGGAAACGGGAGATGTATTTAGCAAGAAACGGGCAGGGCTTTAGCAAAATGAAAACGAACCAAACCCAAAAGTTAGAACAAGTTATGGTAGGGTAGTATACTAGGTAGGGAAAAGAAGTGTTGAGTAGAGTAAAGTAAGGTAGGGTAGAGTAGGATAGGGTAAGGCAGGAGAAATTAGGGGAAGATGGGGTAAAGTAGGATAAGGTAAAGCAAGGCAGAGTAGAATAGAGTAGGGTAGGATAGGAAACAATAGGATAGGGTAAAATTGAGTACAACAGAGAAAGGTGAAGTCGAATAGATTAGTTTAAGGCAAGTATAAGTCCCTTTACTTCAGTTTTACCCTAACCACACTTAAGCTTCGGTAGCCTAATCCTAGCTGCTAGCCTTTCTTTAACCTTATCCTACCTTAACCTAACTTGCTGTACTTCAATAGTATTTCACTCTAGGTTTGTCTTACCTTAACAATTCCTTGGCTTTACTATATTATACCCTTTTATAACACTTCTTCCACTTAACCGTACCTTAGATTTCCTCTAACATTAGACACCCTATCTTTCCTAGCCATTATCCTACCCTATTTGTCCCTTCCTTTTAGCAATTAATGCCCCTGACCTAACATTAAAAAAGTTTAAACTGAACAAAGCATTACCTCCAGATCGCTGAAACCAAATTCAATTTGAAAATCCGGGAAAGACTTGCTGAATATGTACTGCCTTGTTGGCGTATCTTCGTCAAACGAGTGTGAACAGGTGATATCATTTCTAGCACAAGCTGGTAGGCACTGTAAGGTTAAGTTTAACATTTATTTTAAAGCCGTAGTCAGATGTTCGTATTTTACATTTTAAATTTTTTTTTCAAAATGAAAAATTTTTTCGTTTTTCAAAAATCCCTGCCATAGTTCACATTACCATACAAAAAAAACGAAAAACCAAAACCAAACTTACATCCGAGTCATCAATAGTCAAATTCTGAATATTTTCGTAATTCGAAGCCACCAAACCGACTGGACATAGTTGGTGCTGATCATTCTTGTCCTTCATGTAAAACACAGTACAATTTAAAGGTACAATAAGTCTATGATACAGCCATTTCCGAATGTAACAGTCGTCTCTACCACCATAATCCGCGTCTGCTATACAATATTTGTTCGAATCCAACATTTTGATTCTTCTCATTTTACATTTGATCACGTTGTATGAGCGGTAGTTGATGTAGAAGCGAGGGTAGGTTGAGATTTCACGGCCTGGCTGGGTTAGGTAAGCTATTACTTGAGGCTGGAAATAAGAGTAGGAATATCGCTAAAGACTAAAGTTTAGGCTAAGCTTGAGGCTGAAGTTAGATTTAAAGTTGAGAATAAGTCAAAAGCAAGAGCGCAGATTAGGGTTAAAACAAAGACAATAGCAAAGGCTATAGCTAGAGATAAGACTAAATCTATTGGTAAACTAGGTCTAAAGTTAAAGCTAAAGCTAGAACTAAAGCTACAGCTAAGGCTAAAACTACATCTGAAAATAGAACTATGGCTGAAGCTAGAGGTAAACCTAGATCAAAGTCTAAAGCTAGTAGTATCCTTACCTGCTTCCTATTACTAGCAGTTAGTGGTGCATCTAATTGTTTCATTCTGACATGAAAGCTTCCCCTGTCATCCGGGTCTACCTGCGTCATATTCCACTTCTTCAGCCGGAAACATCTGCCACGTAGCATCAAATAATGTTCTTCAAACACATCACAACACGGTATTTCTGTCTTGGCTACTCGGCAGTATGTGAAGAGCTGAAATGTTTAAAATTTGGCTTTCACGTATCTTAATAACTACATCAATATGTCTTGGCATATAAATGTTAACCTTCAAGTCTAGATATAATCAAAAATAGTATTTAAACTCCACTTTAAGTCCCAAAACCTACATCTTCGCACTTATATCCATACTTCTTGAAGATATAAACATGAACATCGTTGACCTTGGTCTTCTCTTTGAACTGTTTCAAGTAATAACCAAGCTTTTTGTGATGTTCGTCAGTCAAATGACCCAACTTCTTGTCCATGTTAGCAAAACCAGCATCTGCTATAGCATACGCTATTATCAATTCAGCTGATTCCTTTGATAATTTTGGAAAAACTTGGCGAAGTTCGGCTACTGCATCATCTACTCTCAGGGCATCCGGGTTCTTTGGACATACTATTAGAGATGGGTAGTCTAGGGCTAGGACCTGGAAGATGTAAATTTAGATAGTTATGTGCCGTAAATCAAGATATAGTAAAGTAGAACAAAGAAAGCGGAAGAGACAAGGTAGAAAAGTAATGTAGAGCATGATAGGTACAGATAGAAAATGCCAAAGTAATGCAAAGTAAAGTATGATACATTACCGTAGAGTCAGACACAGTAGAGTAAACTATGATGGAATATAGCACAGTAAAGTAGCTAGTAAATATAGCTTACAGGACACGTAAAGTAAGGTAAAGCTAATTAGAATAAGAAAGTATTAATAAGACAAGGTAGAACTCAGTAGTAGTAAAGTGAAGTACAATAAGGTAAGCTAGGGTAGGGCATGATAAGATAATGTGGAATAGGGTAATGTAGGGTAGAGAAAGATAGGTTAGAATAGACTACAGTAAGATAGGGTAAGACAGAGTATGGTAGAGTAAAGTAAAGTAAGACAACGTAGGTTATTGTATGATAAAGTAGGGTAATGGAAAGTATGGTAGAATAACAAATATAGTTAAATCTGAAATAGTCAGTTACCTACCTGTTTAATCGTGAAAGAAGTAGCGGTTTGATGCTCATAAAACTCATGAATAGTAGTCCTAGTAGTAATAGCTGATATGATAGTTGTGACCAATAAAAATATTATCCAAACAACCTGATATGGCCGTGTTATTTCTTTCTAAACATTCCAATTTTTAAAAATTAAAAAATTTTTTTCATTTTTTTTAATTTCAAAACTTTTTTTCTTAATTTTAAAGTGGTCAAAAATACAAAAACTTACACTAAAAGCAAGTAAAAGACCATGAACCTCACTACCGCCAAAATACCGGTCGAATAAACGAGTACGTAGCTTACATCGTAACCGTGCTTTAGGTTTTTTAAGCTTCTTCAAATAATCAGCATTGTAGTATCTGACATAATCTGTTCGCAGACCATTGTAGTTAATCATATAGGGCGTTTAGTCATCACTTTCTGAAATTTCATGCTATAACATGTTTTCGAAACTGCATATTACACTACCCAACCCTACCCTTCCTTAACCTACCCCATCCTACCTTATTTACTCTATGTTACCGTACTGAATCTACCCTACTCTTCCTGGTCCTGCCCTGGCCTGCCCCGTATTACCCTACCTATCACATCAAACCCCATAGGAAAGCAATATCATTCACGTTCTATTTTATATCTTAAAGCAAAATAAACCATACCTCGCAACACCATGGTCTAAACTAGACTCAATATTCCCACATACCAAATGGTTTCATGAAATCGCTTTGAGAGTCATATGTCAGCAAACATCGCACATCTGAAGGTATATTTAGTTGTTACATCCTTGTTCATCTTCTACAAAATGCAAAATTTAAAGCAGTAAGTCATAGTAAAAGCTGAAAAAGGCGTTAATCTACATTAGCAACAATTTTAGATAACTTACCCCGTTTAGCATAGTAACGCCTTCCAAAGTTCGTAAATCCATAAAGTAAAAATTCATTTTGGTTTCCAAATCTTCTTGGCTAGCCATTTGACCTTTTCAGTAATGAACAAGTACAAATTTAGCAAGATTTGTGTTATACTCATTACAGTGACACCAAGAAATAATCCAAGTTGTCCTCCAATTTGAGAGACAAAGCCTGGCAAAGTGACTATCCGGACTTCTTTGAAGTTTTCGTACTGAAAAAAATTAAATTTAAGTATACTTGACTTTAAAATTTAAAAAATAAAGAAAAATTAAATTTAAAATTTTCTTGCGTTTTTAAATTTTTGAAGTTAAGTTTTGGTCTTTCTTAACTCCAATCCTTTTCAGTTATTCTAGCCCTAGCTTTCTCTATTCCTAGTCCTACCTAACATGAGTCTACCCAATAGCTACAAAATTAAAATCATTCTATACAAAAGCAATGAAAAGAGCATTAAAACTACTGAAACGCTAAGGAAAAAGAGAGAAAACCTTTTATTTTTCGGTTCTTTTGATCAACAGAAAGCCCTCGCCTTCGAGCGATCGCGAATTTAAATGCCTCACGCAGTGTGCGGAGTCTGTGAAAAGTGAAAGTTTTACCGGCTGACACAAATGAACCAATCAATATCGTCACTGTGAGATGCAGGTAATCGAATTAAGCGAAATTTCATTTTTAAAGATTTTTTTTAAATTTTTTCTCATTTTTTAATGTAGGGAAAGTATAGGATTTTAGTAAGAATTTGAATTTTTGTAAACTCCTTGTACTGATAAAGTATCGAAACTAAAAAAAATTGTTAAAAAACTGGGCGGGGTAACGTTTTTGGGAGTAAACAAAAAATTTTTCAAAAATTTTCAAACATAAGATTTTGTAATTTATAGCCACATCGTACTATAATGTCAAAAATACCTAGTAAAAGCGTTGTGCGAAGTCATTTTTTTGGGGTAAGTGACAAAACTTTTAAAATTTTTTAAATTCAAAACCTACAAGAAGGACCATGCTCAATTTTTTAACTGAAATAGAGTTCAAGTAAAACGAAGAGAAGGCGAGAGAAGAGCAGAGGAAAGAAAAAGGCGCTTCGGAGTGTTACAAGCCCACCCGCATCGCCGTCTTGTGAAGCAACTCAAAATGCCCTGAGGGCATGAATTGGCGGCAGCGCTGATCAGAAGCAAACGTAGAATCGAACCAAAAAATCAATAAAATCGGCGTTTTTCATAACGTATTAGAAAGAAATGGCATGAATTAGCGGACCACCCGCAAAAAGGTGACTCGAAAAAATTGAGTCAGGGTTTGTGATTTTAAAGAAAGAAAAGTGTTTTAGTTGGTTTTGTGCTTTCAAATTTAAAAGTAGTCTAGTCTGGAAACATAAGGTTTTGACTAGAAATGATAAGGCAGTGAGGCATGGGTAAATATGCAAAGCTGATAGGAAAAGAGGAGTTTTGGAACAGCGGGATGAAGTAAAGTGGGACAAGGTAGGTTAAGGCTAAGTAGGGTAGTTAAAAGCATAGGTATTAATAATGTAAAACAAAAAAAAATATTTTTTGGCTAAAGATAAACGGTAGAGTAGGGTATGGTGAAATAGTATAAAGTGAGACTTGATAGGATATAGTAAGGTAAAGCAGCGTAAAGTAAAGTAGAATAAGGCCGGTTGAGGTATAGGATAGGGTAAACTAAGGGGTTAGGTACGATAGAGTATAAAAAAGTTAGATTAGGCAGAGTAAAATAGAGTAGGATCGGGCTTCCGTAGTCAAGCAGGGTAAGACAAAGCAGGGCAAAGCAAGTGCAGAAGAATAGGTAAAAGAGAAACCTATGATAAGCCTAGGGTAAGACTAGAACAAATCCAGGAAAAAGGGGTTTGAACAGTAGTAGAAGAGAGAAGAAAAGGAAAAAAAAATCGAAAAAAATTACCCCTCCCTTCCATTTTGCCCTTCTGATATGCAAATTTACCCGTCAGTGATAAAAAATATCACAAAAAACTTTTACTTTGTAGTAAAATATTTTTTAAAAATAAAAAAAACTTACTTCAAGGTCGTCATAATGAACAATCAGCCTATAAGCGTCCGTCTCCACGAAACCCAGCGCTTTTGGAGCTGAATTCATTCGATATGTGGTTTTATATTCTCTTTCGGATCGACTGCAAGCAACCATGCACTAAAACATAAGGAATTATTTCAGGTATCCTACCATTAGGGACGTCGCTACGGTTTTTCTCTGGGGAGAGGAGGTCGAAAAATTTTTTTTGGTCCACAGGTAGCTATCCTATCTTACCCTTCCTTTACCCTTCCCAACTTCTTTTCAAGCCTAGAATAGAAAAAAATCATCCTACCACCCCTGAAAAACCTACAATATTTTCCTCCGTAGTCAAGTTCAGAACATTTTCATACATTCTTGCTATCAGCCCAGTTTCACAAACTGGAGCGCCGTGAGCACGGTACGCCATGTAGAATGGAGTGCAATTGTGTGGATCAACAAACTTGTCATATAGCCATTGTCTAACATAACAAGCAGCTCGACCTCTTGCTTCCACATCGTTATGACACTTGGAGAACTCTGGATCCAAGTCGAACATTCGAAGTTTAATTGAGATTTGGGTCTCTGATTGGTTGTTTAGGTAATATCGCGGAAAAGTTGAGATTTCTGAGCCTGGCGTGGCCATGAAGGCTACTAGTTGGACCTGAAAAAGTCATAGTTAACAGTTCTAGCTCTTGTCGTAGCCCTAATCGATAATATTTGAAGAGACATAGCAATAGTGAGCTAACTAAAAAAATTCTAGTCCTCAATTTGCATTACTTTGCCTATTCAAAAACGACAAGACTTTTATAATAAACATGTGAATCCCTCCCCCCCCTGCGTCTCGTAGTCCAAAACTAACCTTCAAATCCTAGCTATAGGTATAGAATACTTACTTGTTTCTGACTAACCGTAGTAAGACTAGGCAACTCGTTCATTCCAATATAAAGCTGACCATAAAACCCAGGATCGTATTGATAAAACTGTTTCATTCGAAAACATCTACCACGCAGCATAACATAGTAACTTTCGAAAATGTCACAACAATTTATGGTACGGGATCCGTAGCGACATTGCTTGAATAACTAAAATAATATACATTATGATAATCACTTGACAATTTGTAGGGTAAGATGCGGTAAGGTAGTGTATGATAGAGTATGGTAGAGTATAATAGGGTAGAGCAGGACAGGGTATACTAAGATACGCCAAAGCAGGTCTGAGCAAAGCAGGGTAAAACAAAGTAATGTAGGGCAGGGTAGTGTAGGGTCGGCTAGGGTAAGCTGAAATAAGCTTTCCCACTTCCTCCCCCCCTTCCCTCCCTATAAAATGTTCACCTCTCCCCTACTCTACCTTACCTCCTGCAAACCCCAGTGCCTCAAATAGATATAACAACTAAATCTACCCACCCCACACTGCCTTACCCTACCGTACAATGCCTTATCTTACCCTACTCTACCCTACCTTCTCCAACCCCTATACTTCCTATGATTACAGTTATTATACTAATCATATCTACCCTACCTGATTGCAAGTATACCCATTCTTTTCGAACAGATCCGTGTAAAACTCTGTCTGATTCCTTCTTCCCTTCCAGATGTTAATCTTCTCGTCAAAGGCTCCAAAATGTTCTTCAGGTTGATTTAATGTAACTGATTGGCCATTGACCAAAGCACTGTCAGCAATAGCATACATGATCAAGTCCACAACATCATGGTCAGTCATGTTTGGTATGACATTGAGGATTTCGCGTTTAATCGATGTGAAATTCAAAGCATCGGGGCTTTTGGGACAGATAATCACTGATGGAAATTCTAGCCGGGATACCTAAAGATTTAAATTAAATATATTATACAAGGAGTATATTTACTTACAAAATGCCTAGAATAAGAAGTCTCAACTTGATTAGCCAAGTAATCTTGACACATTTGGATGGTGTTCCAAATCGCTAAACACATAGCAAGAAATATTAACAAGCCCCAGGTTATGTGATGCAGAGAGGCCGAGGTCTGAAACAAAAAAGTGAAATGTCAAAACAAAAAATTTTTTTACCCCCCCCCCAACAAAAAATAATATCTTTAAGACTAACGTTTACCTCGATAAGAAATTTCAAAAACAATATTAAAAAATCAAAAAAAAAATTTTTGTTTTTTTACCGCCCCCCCCTACTTTTACTCCCCCCCCCCTCCCTTCCTCTTAATATCCCTCCGCCCTCTAAGCCCTAAAAAACACTTTTTCTGCCCTGCCTATAAAGGATACCCTACCATTTATAATATAAAAATTACCCAGCAATAAAAACTTACAGAAATCGCTTCCTTCAGACCATGAAGTTCACTGCCAACAAAATAATTACAATAACATTTTCGTCGTTTTTTGATGTATTTTTTAAAAACAGTAGTAATATCCAACGGTAAGATAACGTCCATACTACTGTCGAAGATTCTAAAGCTCAATACACTTGAAATCGTATTTCTTCTCGATTTTGATAATTGGCTTGTAGCTGGGTTTGGCATCTGAAACATTAAACTTTAGTGTATGATAAGATAGGATAATGCAAAGTAGGTCAGGTAAAGCAACAAAGCAGGTCAAAGCTAAGCAGAAGAAAGTAGAGAAAAGCAAGATAGTGTAAAGCACGACAGGCCAGAGCAATGTGAGGCAAGGCAGGAAAAGGTAAGATAAGGCCTAATCGAATAAAGTACAGAAAAATATTATAATAGCCAAGAAACCCCAAACTAACTTTCATAAAACAGAAAATACAAGTGCAAATGCCCTTTACTTAAGTTTATACCCCTCATTGTTTGCCTTGAACTCAAGAAGCATAGTACGCCATGAATAAGTGATAAACATGCAGAATAAAAAAGAAATACAACACCGTGCCTCCAGGCGAATTCAATCAGACGCCTCTTAAAAATTTACAAAAAGCACACAACTTTCGTCTGATCGGGCTTGACATCACACATTACATTTTACGAAAAGTACACTACTCTACTTTGCTCTACCCTACCCGAGACCTTACCCTACTCTACACTCCTCACCTTTACCTACCCTATCCCTGTCTCAACCAAGCTCTATTAAATCCCCATCCCCCGTCCTCCTTAAAAATTTTTTCAACCCCACCACCTCCGGTGAATTAAAAACGTTCACGTGAAACCCCATTGCCAAGAATGTGACAGACTTTTACGCATAATCTGGTTATATGTGCACCAACCTATAAATAATTCAGCCTTATGCTACTGCCAATGTTTGCCATAGTTGCTTGAAATGCTGCAAACTTTGAAACCCTAGATGTATAGTACAATTGAAAGAACACTTCAAACATTTCATGAATACCTTCATACCGTAATCTTATTTCTTATCAAATTTGTACGTCTTTACGTTGAGGTATTAAGCATAACGTTACAGTAATGTTACCCTTAATTTCAACCAAAAAAAAATAATATAAATTAAAACCTTTGCATAACAAACTCTTGTATAACAAAATCCTCTATAACAAACAAATTTAAAATCCCCGAGCGATGTGTTATACAACAGTTCCACCTATTATGTAGTTTGATATCGACTTTTATCCTAAATCAAATTAAATATAAAAAAATTCGAATGATACCTCAAAAATATAAGACTAGATCAGAATTCAACAAGGAATCCAAATTTCAAAATCTCAGAAGTCAAAAATCAAAAACAAAAAATTTATACCTAAAACCTTTACGAATAACAAGACAATAATCGAAAAAGCTAAAACAATATAAAAATAGCTGAAGAATATCAATAACAATACAAAATTACTTTACAAACAGCTAAAAAGACATAAAAAGCTTTAAACTACCTAAAATTATAAATTACCTAAATAAAACAGCTTCAAAATGTCTAAAACAATGTAAAATTCCCCAAAAAACTCATAAAACAACACCAAATAGATTAAAAATAGTAAAAATAATATGATAAAGGTATGAAGTAACATCAAAATACTCAAGAATACCTATAACAATATAAAAATGACAAAAAATATATTTAAAAATTTCAAAACCGCCAGAAAATACCTCTCGCGAGTTTCAACTAATGATCCTGGTTCTGCGACGAAGTGTCAAAGAGCTCTTGTTCGTTCTCAACTCAATGTCCTTCTGTTCTTGCCATGCATGGTCATGTTCTTCAAAGCTACGTTGTTAAATTTGATTGAAATTTATGAGGTTATTGAATATATTTGACATTTTACACGCTTTTACAGTTTTCAAACGTTATTTTTGAGATTTAGCGGAAAGTTCGTTGGAAAAATGTAAAATCTTTGTTTTTAGCTATTGAACTTGATTTATGAACAATATTTAATTTAATTTACTAATTTATGAAAGATATACTATTTGTTTTTTTATATTATCACTGATGTTATACCTATTTAGCTAGTTTATTAATGATGTCATATCTATTTATCTAGTTTATCAACGTTTATACCTATTATTCAAGCAAATACTGATCTTGTGTCTAAAACATCGAGAAAATGATTCAATTTCAAGCTTCAACATGGTTTTATGGATGTATAACGCCAATTATGGCATGGGTAAATGGTTAAAAGGAGGAGTAACGGATTGAAGATGGTTTGGTTCCAATTTCAAAGGATGCTTGGTAAGATTTTTTTTGAATGTTTAGGTTAATATAGACTGAAATAATTGGAAGAAACTGGACTAAAAAGGAATAATATAGCTCCGAGATATTAGTAATGTTCTCTTGAAATGCTTCGTTTGATTTCAGCGACGTTTGTTAAGCTTATTGTTAAAGGTAAAGGCATGTTTTGTAATTTTTCTTGTCGTTTTGGGTAACATTTGTGATTTTAGGCAACATTAGCGGTTTAACATTTGTTAAGCCATCAAAAACATGTACCTAAACCTTTACCCCGACCCCTATTGCCCTACCCATACTTTTGTGTTAAATACACAAGTCCTTTTATATTATCCATGTGCCATAATTTCCACTGTTTTTCCCAAAAACAAAAAAAATAACCGAACAATTCCGTAATTTTTTGTCCACTTACCACATAAAATATGTTAATTTGTTTCTTTTATCATATTTTGTCGCTTTTGTTGGGTGGCAAAAGTCTTTTTTCGAGTTTTTGGAAAAAGGCCGTTTTCGGCGCTAAAATTGAAACAATTGGCTAGCCAAATTCGTTAATGGGAATGCATGTTCCTCTGTTGGGTAAAAATCGCATTTTTGAAGGCTTTGGTATGGTAGGATTCTGTAAGGAAGGGTAAGGGGGAGGGGGGGGTAGGGTAAGGTATGGTATGATAAGGCAGGGTGTAATATTAGGAAGGGTAGAGAGGGCAAGACGACATACAATAGAGAATGGTAGGGTAAAGTAGTTTAACTTAGGGTAAGGTAAGGCAGGTTATCATGATTTGGTTGAGGTTGTGAAATTTCGAAAAATTTTAAAATTTCAAAAAATTTTTTAATTTTTAAAATTTTATGTAAGATTCAAAAACTATACTTCAAACAACAATTACAATAAAATTATAACGACCATCCCAATTCCGAACATAATATATGAAACGCTTGAATAACATTTCGAATGGAATAAATCATGTTTCCCTCTGACCTTTGTTATTTACAAAGCCACAAAACAGGGTAAAAGGTTATTTGAATAACAAAACCTTTTTCAAACCTGACTTTGGGTTTTGGGCTTGGCAGTACTGTTATTTTAAGATGTATATATAATTTTTGCTTTGGTGTAATTTATCTTATGTTAGTAGGGTAGGGCAGGGCAAGAAAAGGCAGGGGAAGGCAAGGCAGAGCGGCCTATGGTGGACAAATGTAGGATTGAGCAGGATAGAGTAAGACAGAGTAGTGCAGGACAGTTTGGGGTGGGATGGAAAAAGTCAAGGCTATGGCTGAGCAGCGTAAGGCAGGAAAAGGCAAGGCCGGGCACGGTAAAGCACTGTAAGGTAAGACGCAGGTTATGGTAGAGCAAGGTAGAATTGACAAGGTAGAGTAAGGTAGGGTAGAGTACGGCAGTTTGAGGTTGTGTTGAAAAAGGTAAGGTTTAGCCTATGGCTGAGCAGGGTAAGGCAGGAAAAGACAAGGCCGGGCACGGTAATGCACTGTAAGGTCGGATTAGAAAAGGTAAGATGTAGACTTTGATACAGTAAAGTCTTAGGGTAAAGTAGAGTGGCTTACGATAGTTGAGTGGGGTAGGGTAAGGAGGGGTATGCTATTTTTTAAAGGGTTCAATTTTCTTCTTTATATATTAATTTTATAGCTAACGATAAGCAGTTTAGTATATTTCTAACCCAACTTTTGGCGTGTGTTCTGTTTGACCATCAACAACATTCGATTTCATTACAAATCCTCTTGAGGATTTGCGCACTCTGAAGGCATTATAAAGACGAATGTTCTGTTGTCACTTTTTGAGGTCTTAAATTTGGCTTTGCAAAAATGGACGTTTTAACAAAAAAATGTCATTATGGGTGACAATTTTTTTGATGGCTTAAAAATTTTAGCATAAGGGTAAAAAGGGGCTGGGTAGCAATTGGATAGGGGTATGTAGGCAGTAATAAGAAAAGTCAGAGGGTAATAGGCCTGATGGAACGTTAGGAATGGGTTTATTTAAGGGTAGTGTAAGGCAAACCAAGACAAAACAAGGCAGGAAGGGCAAGGCAGAGTAGGGTAGGTAAAGATTTTTTTCAAGTTTCAAAGGGTTTAAAAATTAAATTAAGATTTACTAAACCACCCCCATCTTGCGCATTTTCTCAGGTCAAGCCCGATGTGTGTGGGTATTGTTTATCCGTTCGCATTGTTTAGCTAAGCCGGTCGTTCGCTGAAATTTGTTCAACGCGTTATAACGAGATCTCGAGGAACGTAAGCGCTAATCCAAGTTTATTTGCACTTGCAACTTGTGCGGTAAATCTTGACCATTTGAGGGGGGGGGGGTAGAGTTATAAAAATTTTAGGTACAAGTTTGCTTTGGCATATAATTTTTGCTTATGTACGGGTAGGGGCTGGGGTCCTTGAGAGGGGCAGAGGTATGTGTAGGACTAGGCCTAGGACTACGTTTAGGGCTATTTCTACTGCTAAGGCTAGGGAAATTTGTAGTGGTAGATGGATTTGTTGTAGGGGTAAAAAATTTAATTTACAATTAAAATCCGCCTAAATTAACACCAATTTTTTCACCACGCCGAAGTGTTACCACGCTTTGTTATTTATAAAATGGCAGTTTGTTTCGCGCGTTTTCGCACACGCAATTTGTTTAATTGCTGCTACTCTTCCACCGGCTGCAATACGCGAACATTGGTTTAGGCAATTTTAATACTGCTAAACTGGGGAGAACTTCAGGATTGTTAATATTTAGTATTTAGGGGGTTGTAGGCTTGGTTAGTCATGGGGATAAGAGCTGCTATTTGGGAATAGGGCATGGGTATGCCATGTATACTTAAAATTTTTTATTTTGTTTGGGCATGGATTTGGCAAAAAAAATTTTTTTTGTTTTGAGCATGACTAAAAAATTTTTTTGATTTTAAAATTAAATTTAAAAAAAAATTTTAAATTAGCCATTTTCAAGTTTGAAAAAAATTTTTTTTGAGTTAGTATTTTTATTTTTATTTTTTTTGAATTTCCTGCTTAAAAATAAATTTTTTAAAATTTCGAATCAAAAGTTTTGTTGAGTTTTGCATTACGTGCGAGCAAAATCTGAGCGCAACTGAATGAATGCAAATGAAGCTGTCTAATGTATTTATTTCACTCTTGCTCGTGCAGATTACTTAAGTGGGCGACTTGGGAGCCGGGCAGCTCCAAATTTTGAATTTTTTTAAAATTTACATAATAATGTTTACAAATAAGTTATAAGTGTATTTTACTAATTTACCTATAGTAAATAGTTATTTCTTTATTACCGTCTTGGCCTGTTTTCAGAAGACGATGCTGAAACCCTTTATAAAGATGCAATTTAAATCTGAGGGCAGGGTAGAGTAGGGTAAAATAGGGTAGGATAGAATAGGGTAAATTCTGTCTTTTTTAACTAAATTTGTTATATGAGAATAAAGTTGCTAGAGTAATAAAAATCTCTTGGGATTTGTTGATTTTTTACGACCCAAAATATGTTCATGACCTTGAGCGGCCGAAAACTCGGTTATTACCATCATGAAAGTTTATTGCACGTCCAGAAACAGAACTTCTTATTCCTTATTTTTTAGTTATTATACGCTGTGTTCCTTTTTATTCTATGGTAGGCTTTGGCTAGATTCAGAGCTAGGAATAGGGTGAGGGCTAGGGTTCTGGCTGTTACTTTAGACTAAAAGCTAAGGCTAAAGCAAAGGGTAAGGTTTACAGTAAAACTATGATGAATACTGTACTATAACACTCAAAACTATCATCTAATAGCACTGTTACTCTTCTTTCTCTCAATGTTTCGAGTGTCAGATATTTTTTGCGATGTAAAAAATTCTCAAATTTCAAAGCAAAAGTATTCAGAAGGCATTCGGAATCTCTTCCCTCTGTCTTGACAAACATTTCAATGCCAAAAAATGAAGATGCTCGTCTTTAGGAGGTTTTTCGCGGCCCAAACTTATGGTCAGTTAGTTTATTCAAGTTTTTTTATAAGCATCCAAAACAATTTATTTTTGGACGGAAAAACTGCTTAGGGGCTTTTTAAAGATCCGTTTGATGAAAAGTTTATTAAACTGGTCAAGAGATTTTTTATTTTTAGGAAGAGGAGTAAGGGGCCGAAGAGGGTTTTTTGGCGAAATAAATACAGGGTGCGCCAAAAGTTCTGTTACAAAACTTTACCTGTAATAGGGTAGGGTAAAACAGAAAATGGTAGGGCTAGAGTAAGAATTGTTTAGGGTACGGTAGGGTAGATAAATTAGTGTAGGGTGGATAAAATAGGGTAGGGTTGCAAAGCAGAGCAAGGTAGAGCTAGAGTAAAAAATGGGTAGGGTAGAAGGATAGGTAGAGTAAGGTAAGTTAGGATAGGGTAGTTTAGGGTAATGCAGAAAATGATAAGGCTAGAGTAGGACATGGGTAGGGTAGAGAGTATAGGTTCAGGCATGGCGAATGGGTTGGGGTGTGGAACGATATGTTAGAGTAAGGTAAAGCGCGATAGAGTGGAGTAGGGTAAGGCGAGGCGAGGCAAGTCAAGGCAAGGGAAGGCAAGCCAAGACAAGGCAATGCATGTAGAGTAGGGTAGGGTGGATAAAACTCTTTTTTACTTTTAGGAAAAGTTTGAAATTTTCATTTTTTTTCAAATTTAAAATTTTTTCAATTTGAAAAAATCTTCAAATTATCCAAAAATAGCTTTATAGTGTCAGCAGGGGCGTCGCTAGGGTGGAGGGTGGTGGCCCCCCTCAGAGCCGATCCGGAAAAAATTCCACAGGTAGGTGGACGAAAAATTCCCCCCCCCCAGAAAAAATCCGTAGCGACGCCCCTGAGTGTCAAAATTAATTTAAAAAACACTGTGCAAAAGTACATATGTTATTTTTATACTACTATGTATAAAAAGCATGTACTTCATTCCATTTCCAATTTAATTTCCCACTGTGTCATGCTTGACATTTTTAACAAAAAATGTGTTTACAACGTTTATGTATTCCTTAGAAGCTGTAAAAATTTTCATTTTTATTCTAAGGTTGTAAAAATTAAAGAAAAAATTTTGGCGGGGTAAAAAATTTTGGGGGTAGTAAAAAAACTTGGGCGTGGATACGGGTGTTTACATTTGTGCACTTGTTTAAAGAACTAGTTCTAGTTATGTGAAGCTTCTCGAAATCGAGAACAAAGTTAGGCATGGTAGAAAACTGGGGGGGGTGATAAGTTTTTGGTTTTATTTTGATTTTTTTGTAAACTCTTTAAATTTTAAGTTTTTGTGATAAATTTATTCATGAATAAATTAGCACAAACTTTATTGATCGATATGATTAGCCAATACAAACATTTAAAGTTTTTCCTTTATTTGACCATTAGTCTCTTATCAGTGAGAAGTTACGACTTGATTAATGACGCTTGTTATTCCTACGAAAATGTTTATTTTTGGGTTTTTTGAGGGGTTGATTTGTACTTTTCTAGGGTAAGTTAAGGCTTTGGTTAGCTGTAGGGTTAGGACTTACGGCTAAGGTTGTAGCTAAGGTAAGGGCTTGTTTTTAGGTTTTTTTGAGAGGCTTGTTAAACGTTTTTGTACTTTTATTTTTAAAACACTTTTTTGAAAACTAGAGCACGGTTGGAAGAGTAACGCTTAAAGCTAGCGTAGGGTGAGGGAGGGATTTAAAAAAAAATAAAGGAAAGCTGGTTGTGCTAGGGCTAATTTAGGCTACTGCTAGGGCTATGGTTGAAGCGATTAGGAAAGTTCAATATTGAGGAACACTTAATTTTTTAAAACCAAAATTTAAATTTACAGTAACCATTGCTTTTTATATCTTTTTAAAATCACACAAAAAACACCATTGTCCTTCAAACCCTCTCCTCTTTTTTATTACATTACCCATCAAAACATCAAAACCTCTTGATGAACTTGTTTTTCGAAAAAAAAATCACAAAACACAATTGACCTCGATTTTGCCCTGATTTTTTGGCAGTTTTCAAATTTAAATTTTACGATTTTTTTTTAATTTTACGATTTTTTCTTGCAATTTTTTATGTCGCATCAATTTCACGCGAAATTTGTCGTAAACTTGGGTACTTGACTTAATGGATTAAGCGGCGCGTTTAGAAACGGATACCCAAAGGGAGAGTTGAGGTGGTGAACTTGCGATCTTGTAGTCGGTTTTAAGGTTATTGAGGTTAAATACGATAGTTTAAAATATTTTATTTTGTTTTCATATAGAAGTTATCACTGTCTGGAGAACTACAGTGGAGCTCAGTTGCGAATCTCTCTGGGATTAAAAATATGTTTGTTCTAAACGATCTTTGTTGCATAGGGGTTTTTTATACAGGAGTTTTACTGTATTTTAATAATTAGAGAGGATACGACATCGGGGTAACTTAAATGTTCCCCCTATTTAGGTCCTAAAGGCAGATAAGTCAAGCTTGCAGCATGATAGTATAAAGATGCGTATTGAAGAGGGCATTTAGGGCAGAATTTTAAGAGTAGGGAAAAGCGAGGTAGGGCTTGGGCTAGAATTTGGATTAGGGATGGACTATAGCTAGTGCTAGGGTTTGGACTATGGCTAGGTTTAGAGCTAGGGCTAATGCTAGGGCTAGAGCTAGAGTTAAAGCTAGATCTAGAGCTAGTGCTAGAGCTAGGGCCAGAACTAAGGCTACAGATAGAGCTAGAGCTAAAACTACACCTACAGCTAGAACTATTGCTAAAACTTGAGCTATGGCTAGGGCTAATCAGAGCGGGTCCAATATTGAAAAATACAATAAAAATTCTAGGAAAGTTCAAAAACTATTCTAAAATTGGTTTTTTGTTCGAGTTTGCGTGATGTTTCCAACGGCAAATTTTGCGGATTTCCGCGAGTTGCTTAAGGACATTCTATTCACAAACTGAATTATTTAAATACTGCTTCAAGAATTAAAGGCATTTTGAGGTCTTGTTTTTGAGTTGAAACTTTTTGAAATTTTAAAATTGAAAAAAATTACGTTTTTTGGGATTTTTTGGCTAAAAAAGATGATTTAGGGAGCATGAAGGCTGGTTTTTGGCTAAAATTTTATGATTTTCTATGTTTTAATGCCATTTTTAACCTAATGCTTGGTTTATTGTGATAGTACTTTTGCTTCTTTTAAAGTAGAAGGGGATTTTATATAGTATTTACTATTACTATAAGTAAATAATATACGTTTTACTATAACTGTAAGCAAATATATGTGAAATCTTACTGTACAACCCTTAAAATTAGTTTCCGACCAATGTTTGGCGCACCGAAACAGCCAAACTATAATATAAAGGTAGAGAATTATATTAAAGGACAGGTGCTTTCTCAATAAGGTCCCTCAAGATGTATATTTAGAACCGTAATTACGGGTTTAATCTGCATAAGATATTTTGTAGTCGGCCCAATTATTTCAAAGGTAGATTTCACCTGTACTCTTGAGGGCAGGGGATTTGTATTTTGGGCTTGATGGGGTGTTTAATCGTATTTTGGGCATGAAGGGATGGTTAATAGTATTTTTGGGCTTGAGAGGTGTTGAAGGATTAGATCTTCTAAAATATCCTTTGTTTGGGTAAGGGCTGTTAGAAGAGGGTATTTTTAAAAGTCTAGTAAATTTTTTAAAAAATTGAGGTAGTTGCTTAATGCAGCTATTAAAAAACAGGGCAGGGTAAGTTTAACTAAATCATGTTAGAGCAAGGTAGAGTAGGGGTAGGGTAAGAGAAAGTAGGGTTAAGGTAGAGTAGGGTAGGGCAGGGTCGGGTAGGGTAAGATACGTTTGACCAGAGTATGCTAGAGTACGGTAGTGCAGGATATGGTGGGGCTCTATTTAACTTAATTTCGATGACTTTTTTTTTCTTTTACAAATTGTAAGCAAGAACGCGTTTTATTAGTGCAAAAACTAAGAAAAAGCCTCAACGTCATAGACTTTTGATGTTTGACAAGTTTTATCTTGTTTTATGCCATTTTTTGTACGTTCTTTTGCTTTTTAATGGGCAAACACTAACGATTTGTAAATTGTTATTTATGACTTTTTGTATATTTTTTTATTTTCTGGGTGTTTAGGTATTAAAATTTATAATTTTATATGTTAGACTTCTGGTAATCAGCGTATTTTACATAAAAATTCTTACTATTAGCATTTTTGTGAAGCAAAGAGTCAAATAAAGACATTTTTTACCCTATACCTATATCAAAAAACTTGCTTTTTGTTAATAAATCAAGGACATCATGTTGCTTGAGGATTTATAGCCGAAAAGACAGGAAAGAAGAGGGGTTTGAGTAGAAGATGAACACATAAAAGACAAAATGACCTCAACTCCCCCTTACTAAGCGGCTTACTTTAAAAGGCTCTGTAAAACGTTCAGCTGGCTACAGGGTTTTGTTTACTGGATTTTTGAAAGTTTGGGATTTCTGACAAGTTTCGGTTTGTTTGAGTAAATTTAGGGTTGGAGAACTAAAGGTGGGGATAGTTGACTAGTGCAAATAAATGGCATGTAAAACTAGTGTAACTATCAATAATAGCACGGTACAAGTAAGTAAGCGGTGACAGTAGGGTGAGACAAGCAAACGGGTAGAGTACAACAAGGAAAAAGTAGGATAGAATACGACAAAGGAAAGCATATGATTGGGTACAACAAGAAAAAAGGATGGTAGGTTGTAATAAAGGAAAGGCGGGAAGGGTAAGACAATAAAAATGTAAGACAGGGTATAATATAGAGAAGATAGATTACAATAAATAAAAGGTAGGGCGGAGTACGAAAAGAAAAAAAGTAAGATAGGACATGATAAAGAAAAAGATAGGGCAGGGTAAGACAAGGAGCGGTTAGGCTAAAGAACGACACGAAAAGGGTAATGTATAATAAAGAAAAGGCAGGGTAGGGAAAAGATGAAGTTAACATAGGATGTGATAGAATAAAGATACGGTAGGAGTAAGAGCTTAAGGCTAATGTATGGCAAAGTAGCGTAAGATAGAGCTAGGGCTTCGACTAGGGCGTGGATTTTAGAGCATGGCCTATGGCTAGAGCAGGGGCTAGGGTCTAGCGTTGTGGCTAGGACTAAGGCTAGGGCTAAAGTTAGAGTTATCCGGCTAGTTTTAAAAAATTTTGTAATTAAAAGAATTTGCAAAAACTCTTCAGGATTCAGTAAGAACGCTTTAGTTTATTTACAAGTGAATCCATTCCCAAAAAACATTATTTTCTCTTTGTCACCTGATACTTTTTTGACCTTGTTCTTTTTGCATACCTTCTCAAACAACATGATCGTCGTATGATCCGAAGACATTTGAGATATGTATATTTCGCGGCCACATGTGTCGCAAATCCAAGATTGTTTATTTTTTAGTGCTTTTTGAGGTTTTATGCGTTTTAATGGTGCTTGTAATGATGGAAGAGGGGGGGGGGGGGGTATGACAAAAAGAATTAGAAAGCGTGGGAGGGGGGGGAAGATAAGAGAGAGAACGGTTGGACAGGAAAGGAGGGAGAACTTTAAATACGGTAGGAGTAGCTGAGGGAAGGGGTAGGTAAAAAATGGTGTATAGTATTTTACTCTGCCTTACCCTACTATAGTTTTTTGCCGTACTCGACCCTGTACTATCCAAACTTACATTAAACTTTAATTCCTCCCCTACAACACCCTGCCATTCCTCACAGTTTCTTTCGCGCGCCTTATTCCTTTATTAATCCGTGATGCCCGCAGATCCCGTTATTTTCTCGATTTCTTTCGGCTTGACCACCGCCCAAACCTTTTGTCTTTATTTGACCCTCCTTTCATGAGGATTCCTTTTTGTTTCTTTTTTTTTATTTCTTGGCACTTTCATTTACCGCTTTTTTGTATCGCCGCGAATTTCATGGAATATTATTCATTTTGACCGGTTTTACATTGATCAGATGGCAATGGATGTTGTTATATTAACTGGTCTGGGCATGATATGGTATGGTCTAGACCTGAAAGGGGATCACTAGGCATCTCTGAATGCTAGTCCGTTTTGGAGTTGGGTCTTGTCAAAGCAAATTTTAAAGCGGACAGGCTAAAAAGTTAGGTCTGGATTGGCTTGGATCTTCTACAGGTTTAGGCTAGTCAGATAGCGGTGAATTTTTTAAGGTTGAGAGAGTAGAAGGGGTGTCTTTCAAATTTTTTAAAATTTTTGTTTTGGTTAGTGACTTTTAGGACATGGACAAACTATTTTTTATGGTTGGGTCAGATGAGGCTGGATTTTTTAAGTTCGAGGTAGTGAAAGGAGCGTTTTTTAAAAATTTTTTGTAATTTTTTTTTGGTTGGTTTGACTTTGCATAGGGCATAAGCAGGTTAGTTTTTATAACAAGGAGAAAGATGGGGGAGGTAAGAAATAGGTAAAAAATTTTTTAAATTTTTTTTTAATTTTAAAAAATTCAAATAAAAAGTCTTCAAAAACAAAAAATTTTTGCAGTTTGGCCGAACCTTACAAATTATTTATATATAGAAATTGATTTTTATTTCACTGTTCAAGCCGTTGTAATATTAAAGTTGGATCACCATATCACAAGATTAATCGGAATTTTGTTGTTTTTTGCTTTTAAAGCCTGTTCAAAGTTTAAAAAATTAGGTTTTTTTGCAAAAATAGCTAAAAACCAAAATTTTAAACTTTTTTTTGATTTTCTGACTAAAATACAACAGTTTTTTTAAATCATAATTTTGTCGTTTATGGACATTTGACCGCATTAACGCGCCATATTGTTGCTTTGTCCGCTTTCTATTGTATTCGACGAACAGAAGGCAATCCGAGAAGCGGTAAAGCCACAAAATTGACTGCATTAAGTGGTTTTAGGTCCGGGGCAAGCTAAATTTAATTTTTTTTGTTTTGTTTTAATTCTAGCTTTAGTCCTAGCTTTAGCTCTAGCCATTGCCCAACCTCTAGTTCAGCTCTAGCCCAAAGCCCTAGCTTAGAGCCCTAGCCCAAAGCCCTAGCCCAGAGCCCTAGCCCAGAGCCTTAGCCCAGAACCCTAGCCCTAGCCCAGAGCTCTAGCCCAGAGCCCTAGCCCAGAGCCGTAGCCCAGAGCCCTAGCCCAGAGCCCTAGTTCAGAGCCCTAACCCTAGTTATAGCCTTTTCATTAGTTTTAGCCTTAGCCTCAGCTCTTACCCTAGCTTTAGCCCTAGCCCGAGCTATACCCTCCCCTTATCTTACCCTTACCCCAAATTACCATACACTTTACTGTAAAATCAGTGTAAACCGCCATTTCATTTTGTATGTCTTTACTGTGATTAAGGTGTGTCCCTCTTCTGATTTAATCTCTTTCCAAATACCTTCAAAATTACCTTTGAATTGGCGGCGCACTCACTTTAAAAGGCCATGTCAGTTCGAGATATCGCCTGATCTGACTTGTGCCGACTGATTTATCGTCAGTGGATTGAGTTGGTTTTTTGGGGTTTTAGGCTGAGTTGTTATTTTGGGGGTGTTTTTTAGTTTTTTTTCTGGTTGTTGGGATTTGACCTGCTTTTTAATTTCTTGGTAGTGTTTTTTTGATTTTTTTTTAATTTTAAAATTTATTTTAAATCGCACTTTTTATTAGCCCAAAATGTCATTTTAAGCCCCTTTCTCTAATCCAAACGCCGTTTTTTTTAAATCGTTCAGCTGCATTTGTCCTCATATGGATTTCACGGTATCTTGACTTCTTAATGGACATCTTATAAGCCTTTTTTATACCCAAAGCGCCATTTTTTGTATTCAAAGACTAAGGCAGGATAGAAGACAAGGCAAGGTACGGCAGTTTCATAAACAAAGTTTTTATTCATTTTCTGGGCAGATTTCTAACTTTCAAAATTAAAAAAATTTTTTTTTTAAATTTATTAAATTTCGTAAAAACTAACATTTTTTCACATTTCCTCGAATGTCGTAAAACTTTTGTCGTAATGCCAAAATGCCAAACTTGATTGGGCATAAAGTTATAGCCAACTGAACCATGAAAATTCGTTTTTGTTTGCAATTCTTTCGGACAAAAAAAGTTTACTGCTTTAGGTTTGGGTTTGTTAAAGAGTAAAATGGACATTCAAAATGAAATTTTGGGGGAGTGGTCATTTTAGTTAGTGTAGTTTAGGTAAAGGTTTTTGAGTTAAGTAATGTTTATACTAAAAAAATTATGAAAAATCGTATTTTTGAAGAAAAAATATTGCGTATTTTAGTATTTTTGACTAAAAAAGATTGGTTTTGGGGACTTTTTGATGCAATAAGCAAATTTTTGGATGACAAAAGTATAGTTGTACTTTTAATATAACTTGGCGTGACCATAGGAATAATTTGGCAAAATTTCAGCTTTTTTCATAAACTAGTTTTAAAGTTATGATTTTTTGAATTTTTTTAAATTTTTGAAAAAATGTTGGTTTAATGTCAACTTATTAATATACATTTTTGAAAATTTGCTCAAATTGTTTCAAATTGTGCGTTTTAGCAGTTAAAAAACGTAAAGTTCAAACTTTTGTCATTTTCCTTTTCCCCCCCCCCCCTCCAAAAAAAATACCCCTCATTTTGTTTTTTTCAAAAAAAGAACCATCCCAATATTTTTTAAACAAAATATATGTACACCTCTTTATATTTTTCGTTAAAAAATTACCCCACCCTATATTTAAAAACAAATTTACCCTTTCCATACTTTTCTCAAAAAAATATTTTTTTCACCCTCCCCCCCCTCCCATATTTCCTCAAAAAAATATCCGGCTTTACAACACATTAACCAAATTGTAAGGGCAATCTTGACTTTGGCACGGGAGAAAAATAATTTTTTAAATGCAGTTTTTGGCTGATTTGGCCTCGGGTTACTTATCGAAATTGGAATTGGAAATGGTCAGTGGGTCATTCCAATGAATAAAAAACGCGGAAAATTGGGCTTTAGCACTTTGTTGTAAATAACTGTGTTTGGGTTCTGGAAAACAAGTTTTCAAACTTGGTTTTGAAGGGGCTAAGAGGGGGGTTTAAGCCGATTTGAACGTTTTTACAATTTTTTAGGTGGGGGTGGGTTTAAAGGGTAAAATTTGGTTTTTTTTGGTTTGTAAAGAAAGTTCTTGCAATTTTTTGTTTTTTAAAGAAAGTTCTTGCATTTCTCATTATGTAAAGAAAGTTCTTGCTATTTTAAATTGGAAAAAAATTAACAATTAAAAATTTTTAAATTTAAACACAAGTTTTCTCACAACCAAACGAAATTTGTTGGGCCAATTAATGCGGCTCTAATTTTGTCAAAATTTATAGCCCTAGGGACATACGTTTTAAGCGTCGTGATCGCTGCGAAATCAATCATTCCTTGAGGTTTTTTCTCCCAGAGGTCATTCCACAAGCTTTGGGATTCGAAGGCTAAAACTAAGGCTAAGGCTAAGGCTAAGGCTAAGGCTAAGGCTAAGGCTAAGGCTAGGGCTAAGGCTAAGGCTAAGGCTAAAGCTAAAGCTAAAGCTAAAGCTAAGGCTAAGGCTAAGGCCAAGGCTAATGCTAATGCTAAGGCTAATGCTAAGGCTAAGACTAATGCTAAGGCTAAAGCTCAGACTTAGCCTTCTGCTTTGACTGAAGCTGATGCTCAATCTGAGGCCGAGGCCTAGGTTCAAGCTCAAAGTTAAGATGAGACTAAGACTCAAATTAACGTTATAGCTAGAGCCAGATCCAAGGTAGCGGTTTTTTGTTTTTTTTTTGAATTTTAAGCAAATCTCTAAGACTTTCCTTTTCCAATAACATTACTTTTTACTGGCTGAATAACCTTTTTCTCAACCTTCGAGTTTCGACCGCATATTACCTCGTTCAAGAAACTTAATCGAAATGGATATTTGGCGCGTTCCGACCGCCTTTATGTGTTTACAGCTGGAGGTGCTTTTCGAATTTTGCCATAGCGCGCGAAATTTCATTGGGTTTATGGCGATTGCAGGGATTTGCGGGGATTAAACAGTTAATTCAAGGGTGAATAAGGTCAGGATAAGACTGTAGAAGATCAGTTTTGGGAGGGGATGGGGAGGAAAAATTGATTTTTATTGTTAGGAGGGGGTTAGGAAGGACAAATTGAGCTTTATTTCGGAGGGGTGGGGAGGATAAACTGGGTTTTTCTTGACATCTTTTGTATTGTAAAGAAAGTTTTTGCCATTTTTTGTTTTGTAAAGAAAGTTCTTGCCATTTTTTGTTTTGTAAAGAAAATTATTGCTATTTTTAATTTGTAAACAAAGTTTTTGCTATTTTTTGCTTTGTAAAGAAAGTTCTTGCCATTTTTTGTTTTGTAAAGAAAATTCTTGCCATTTTATGTTTTGTAAAGAAAGTTTTTGCATTTTTTAGTCATAAAACAGTTTTTCAAACCCAAACCAAACTTTTCCATACCAATTTGTCATCTCTTTGTTTTGAGTCTATACCTATTTTAATTAACTCTTTCACCGTTCGATTGCTTTTCTCATCTTCTTTTGTGTTCGCGGTTTAAAATTGGCCCAAATCTTGCTGTTTGTCGCTGTCACTCCGGCGATCACTTCGACTACACGATTTGATGACATCTTTTTGAAATGTTTTTGGATTGGGATTTCGAATTTGGCGGGCAGTGTAATTTTAAGAGGTTTCGAGTTTTTGAAATAGTTTAATGGAAGTAATGAGGAGGGGGGGGGGGGACGAAAATGGTGGGTATTTTGGTTTGGGGAGGAATGTAGGGGATATGAAAGGGATGTTCAGGTCTGGCTTTGAGGGAAAAAGAAAACAGTACCAGCCCGAAAGTCGGACTTAGAGGTTCGGGTTTATGAAGTGGGCCCAGCCCAGTCTGTTTCTTTTTCTTATTGGCATACAGTACATGAGATTTATAGTGCAGGGTAAATTTTAAAGTTGAGTAACTTTTAGATATCAGCTGTACAGTGAAACGTAGGCCTTGGTTGAAGTAAGATTGAGGTAAAGCAGAGCGTAGGGCCTAATAAACCAGGCAAGGTAGGGTAGGGTAGGATAGGGTAGAGTAGGGTAGGGTAGGGTAGGGTAGGGTAGGGTAGGGTAGGGTAGGGTAGGGTAGGGTAGGGTAGGGTAGGGTAGGGTAGGGTAGGGTAGGGTAGGGTAGGGTAGGGTAGGGTAGGGTAGGGTAGGGTAGAGTAGGGTAGGGTAGGGTAGGGTAGGGTAGAGTAGGGTAGGGTAGGGTAGGGTAGGGTAGGGTAGGGTAGGGTAGGGTAGGGTAGGGTAGGGTAGGGTAGGGTATACAATCATGATTCTTCTAATAATTCTTGAGGATTAGCAAATGCATTTCCTAGCAGTGCATTAAGCCTAACAAAGCGCTCAATCAACTGTTCGATCATAATAAAAGTGTGCCAATCGTCTTTAGCTCATCTCAATCCATCTTGTTAACCTCAATTTACGCATACACTCAACAATTCATAAGTGGAATGTCTTTTTGCAATAATTGTTGTCGATTTTTAAAATTGACTAGTTGTTAAGCCTGTACTATTTTTTTCACAACTTAAGTAATTTTTTTTTGTAACAACTTGATCTATATATTGATCGACCCCACTCCTCTTTTCTATAAATATTGATTTTGTTTTTTATTACGTAACTGTTATCGTAAGCGAAAATGTCGTAAATTTAGGTGTGATCTTGATCTGAACTTTCTTGTTGATTTGTTTTGCATAACTCATCTCTAATTAAGACTGTGGGAGAGAGGGTTATAAACAGGTAAACGTTGACGAATGAGGTATATCTGACTAAAAGATAAGTCTTAATTAAGGGGGTTATGGTAGTGATTTATAAAATAAATTAATTTTCGGTTTGTGGTTTTTTTTTGTTTTGCCGTAATTTGCCCTGGCCTAAGTCTTGCTTTAGTCTTTACTCTACCTAGAATTGGTTTTGATTTTGTCTTATCCTAACTTTTCTTTTAGCCTTACTGTAGCTCTATCATAGCCTTACTCTTAGCCTTATCTTATACTAGTTTAGCCCTATTTTAGCGCTACTTTCAATATTCTTTTAGGTTTACTGTTAGCCTCAACCTAGTTCTAACTTTTCTTAGTTTTACTGCTAGTTTTACCATAATCTTGCGCTTAGCCTTGCCTTACCCTTACTTTAGCCTTACTACCAGCCCTACTCTAGCCCGTCTTTGGCCCTACTGCTAGCCCTAACCTAGCCTTACTATTAGCTTTAGTTTACTATTACTTTACTCCTACTTTAGCCTTAACCTAGCTGTTCTATTAGCTTGGCTGCTAGCCCTACACAGGCTAACTTAAGGTTAAAACTGAAGCTAAGGTACATTGTACCACAGTGTTACATTAGCTCTATTTTCTGCGCTACTTCTAAGCTTTTTATTGGTCTTTTCTTTAGTTATACCCGGTTGTTTGCTTGATATTTGTTCTTTACTATTCGCCGTCGGCATCTTTTGCTCTACCTTGACAGTAAACATTTTGTCGTCTTACACCTTTCACTAAAAACTACATTTTCTTTCCAACCTTTGCTACTTTTGTCAACAATCCCAAGACGTTTCGGAAACCTTCGTCTTCCTCCCCCATCCGTAATGCCTTAACGTAATCTTGTCGTTGGATCTTGTCGAACGGTCTTAAAGAGCCCAGACTGTTGTTCTTTTCTTTTCCGTTTTTCGTGTTACGCAATGGTAATGCATTGTTTCACCATCTTGTCGATTGTTTTATGGCACACTTTAAGCCGATTCGAACAGACGTTTGTTCGTGTTGTTATAATAAAACAACGAACATGTTGAAGGGATAATTATTTTTTTATGTTGATTTTCGGGTTTGTTTTGGTTTCGGCGGGTTCCTTGAAGAAATGTAGTAAGAGGAGGGGGTGGAAATAGGGGTGGGGGTGGTGCATTTTTTGGCATGGGAAGTGGAGGATGTGGATTTTTTCGGGATGGGAAAGGGAGGAGTTGGATTTTTTTTTTGGGAGGGGGATGGTGGGGATGAATGTTTTTAGAATGGGGATTGAGGAGGTGGATTTTTTGAAGAGGGAAAGGGAGGGGCAGTGTTTTGCCGGACCGTTTGGACCGAAACAGAAATTTTGGCGGACCGGACCGGACCCAAAAACCTGCGGACCCGGGCCGAAGAAAAAGCTCCGGACCGGTCCGGAAGAAAATTTTTTTTTACTTTAAGAAAACTGTTTTAAAAATGGCAAATAAAACATATTTTTAGGAGTTTTTAAGCAAAAAGAAAGCGGTTTTAACGCTTCTTGCTTTTTCTAAAAATAAAAAAAAAATTTTTGCGGACCGGACCGGACTCAAAAAATCGCCGGACCGGACCGGTGAAAAACGCTCCGTACCGGTCCGGGCAAAACACTGGGGAGGAGCCGATTTTTTTTGGAATGTGGCGTTTTAAGAAAAAAAATATTTTTTAATAATATGGTAATGTAAGGCATGTTAAAGTAAAATAGATTCAATTACAAAGCGTTTTTTTTTCATTTTTTTAGTAAGGTCATTAGCATTTCAAAAATTTTTGAAGTATGGTGGGGTAGGGTTGGGTATGGTAATTTTTATATTTGTTTTGTTATAACATAGCGCTGTATTTCGTATTTTACAAACTTATAAATTTTCAAATTGAAATTTTTTTAAAGTTATTCAGCAGCTTAACGGGTATCAGCGTGAAACTTCTTTTTTTATTGTATTTATTTCTTTTTGCAACTCGAAGAAACTCCGATTTGTAATGATAAATGTGAGATACGAGTTTCATTGCGTGACGATTTCTTGAAGCAAAATAATTTGTCTACTTTTACAAATTTATTTTTTTAAGTTTACTTTTGGGTTTTGGAGTTTGGTTTTTCTGAAACTTCTGAGGTTCTTGTTATGATCAAGTAGGCAGTAGCAGAATTGGGTAAGGATAAAGTAAGAGATGTGTAGCTAGGGCAAAAGCAAGAGCTAGGGTTAAAGCAGGGACAAGAGCTAGTGCTAGAACTATGGCTCGGGATAGAGCGAGAGCTAAAGGAAGGGCTAGAGCTAGGGCTCTGAAGTAGGGCTCTAGGCTCTGGGCTAGGACTCTGGGTTTGGGCTCTGGGCTAGGGCTCTTGGCTAGAGCTCTGGACTAGGACTCTGGGCTAGGGCTCTGGGCTAGGGCTTTGAAATAGGGTTCTGGGGTAGGGTTCTGGTCAAGGGCTCTGGGCTAGGACTCTGGGCTAGGACTCTAGGAAAGGGCTCCGGGCTAGGGCTCTTGGCTAGAGCTCTAGACTAGGACTCTGGGCTAGGGCTGTGAACTAAGGCTCTGGGCAAGACTAAGGCTATCGAAAAATTTTGATTAAGGCTGGAGTAGGTAGACTAGAGTGAAAATTTTTCGATTTTAGTGTGATACATAGCCGCGTGCTTAAAATTTTTAATTATTTATTCCTACTCCAAATTCTTACTTTACATTCTAAGAATTACAGTGTACCCGTTCTTCAACATTGGCAAATACGAAGGAAATATCTGAAGACCGATTACCCGTCATTACACCAGCCATTATATTGCGCAAAAGGAAGAGTTTTGTGCCATTTTTGGGCGATTGTTTGTTGAGTGAATCGTCGCTTTGACTCAGCCCGATCATTGTGGCACCATTTTTTTGACATCCGAATCGTGGTCAATACCTGGAAGATTGAAAAGGTTATGGATTTTTAAGATTTTGGTAAGTCGGGGCGGGGTTTTTTAAAGTTTTTTGTATTTTTTGGGAAGAGGGGTTCAGAGACAGGCGGAAGAGTGGGGTTGAGGGTGTGAGGGTGGTGGATCCAAGCGTTTTTCGATAAAATTTCAAAAAAAGGTAAAATATGAAGCCATTTAAAGCAGCGTTATTAAAAAAAAAAAGCAAAAAATTTTGGGCGGGGTAAAATTTTTTGAGGGTGGATCAAAAAAAAAGTTTTCAACAATCAAAAATTTATGTCAACTATTATCTTTACAAAGCCTTTTATAGATCAAGACGGCATGAAAAATTGTCGGGCAGGGTAAAAAATTTTTTGGGAATGGGTAGCGAAAAAATGATTTTTTTTATTTGAATTTAATCAAGGCTAGTTAGGGCTAAGGAATGTGTTTCAGCCTTTAAAACTCCAAAAAAAATTAGGGAGTGGTAAATTTTTTAGGGGGTGGATAATCAAAATAAAATATTTTTTAATTTAGTTTTTTTAACTTTTTTAAAAATAAAATTTTCTCACCAGTCCAGTTTCAGACGGGAGTTCCCGTTCCGTTATTCACAAGTAATTTACATTTGTTGTTTCGTTTGGGATGATCCGTCAAGAGGAAGATGCGCGCTTTTTCACCGAACGAATCGATTATCGTATCTCTGATTTCACTGAAATTTTTTGAGTTATTCGGGGTTATCTGGGTCTTTTTTACTGTATCGTAATTCAGTAGTACGAGCAGGGCCGGACGGGGACTTTTGGTCTAGAGGCGGGGGTCGAAAAAATTTATTCAAAAAATCCACAGGGGGGGGACCACTTCAAACTTTTTTCGAAAATTTTTTTTTGGGGTCCCCCCCCCCTCCCCCCCCGTCCACCCCCAGCGCGCGGCCCTAAGTACGAGGGCTTTAGCACTATTAGGTGCCGACATAAATAACCCGCCATTTGTTACAGGAAATTACAGGAAAAGTATGGCGGGTTCTTTCTGTCGTCACCTAATAGATAGTGAAACTTCTCTATATCGAAGTCTTCGGTAACGACCTCCTCAATGAAGAACTCCTCTATACCGACCTCCCCTATCCCAAACTTTAAGCAATTTGGTGTATAGGAGTTCTACTGTACTATTTTTTAAATTTTAAATTAACCTACGTATTAAAAATCAATGTTAAAAACGGTGGCAAAGCGCAGATTAATATCCATTCCAAATTGACCAGAACATTGATTATGATAACACTATCAAACAGGCGATTCAGTGGAAACCATAAGAAGATATTGGCGGCCGTTAGAAAGAAGGCTATACTCGAATGAAAAAAGATCCGAACTTCGGTAGAACCGATGATATTTGAGTGGTTTTGGAAACGGCGGCGCTAAAAATTTTAATTTTACTTAAAAATTTTTAAAAAATTTTGGTTTGAAAGCGAGTTTTTATCCTATAATAGCCCTAGCCGGTGCTTACAATGACATTTTTTTCAAAAAAAAACAATTTTATTTTAAAAAATTTGAAAATTCAAAACCAACCTTTCTCATGATAACACAAACAATCGCCAAGCAATTCACAATCCCCACCACCGGCAATAGTAGTTGTATGTAATACAAGGCAGTAACCAGCCACGACGAATCCGGATTCGAAGCCCACGCCATAATGGACAGATGAAACCTCATTTGATCCACATGACAACCGTAACCCACTACCGTACCGATAACACAACAGAAAAACGTCAAAAAGTTACTGTAACTACAGTAACCATCCGTCGAAGCGCATTTGTTTACCGTAATCACTAATACTCGGTTCATGCTGAGGTGTACGTGCAGGAATACCATACTCAGCCATAGGGGTAGCATTATGTGTGACATGGCAGCGTTCACGGTCTCGGGGATCTCGTGACGTGCTATTAGAAAGCCACCAGTCGAGGCGTGAACTAGTAGCTGGCCAGTTTCGACTACTGATAGTACGAACATTATGAAGTAGGCTGGTCGGGAACGGACCAGTTTGGATTTTATAATGCCCTGAAATAGAGTTTTTTTAGTTTTGAAGTAGTTTTTTATGTTTTTTGTTACCTAAAGTTCCTTTTCAAGCACTTTTCTCACCTAAAAGCTTCTTTAAAATACATTTTTAAACATTTTGTTACCTAAAACCGTCTTTAAAATACCTTTTTTAGCCAAAAATGAGCTTTAAAATTAATTTTGTTACCTAAAAACCCCTTTAAAATTAAAAATATTAAAAAAAATTTAAAATCCACCCCTAAACATAAAAAAATTAATTTCCAAATTCAACTTACAAACATAACCAGTAGCTGAAAAGGTATTGGGAAGAGGCTAACAAATAGGTATAGAAGGCCAACGAAGGGTGCTGAAGCCGGTGCCTCCGCCGACATTTCGCTGAGGGGTTCGGTACAGCAATGATTTTCTGAAAGTTTTTAATTAGAAATGGCAGTTGGGGAAATTTTAAGATGAAGAATATGGAATTCGCGCAAATTTCAAAAAATTTCAAAAAAATTTTTAAAAAATCAAAATTAAAAATTTTTTTTTAGTTTGTAAATTGCCATTTTTAATGAAAGGGGCTTTCAAAAAAACATTTTTTTTTTCAATTTTCACCCTGATCTACCACTCTCCCCTTTTTCCACGCTCTCTCGCCCTCTCTGTATACCCTACTCTACCCTACCCTGTCCTACCCTACCTCACCGTACATTTCAGAACGTATTTTACAAAAAAACCTCTTTCATTTTCTAAATTTAAAATTTTCAGGCATGGACTAAGACACAGTAACCATAAATGACAGTAATCTTCACGAATCTTCTTAAATTTCAACAAATTTCTATCTCAATGTTCACCTTCTTCCTAGCCACAATAATCGTTTCAATTGGGAATGCACAAGTCACTAATGGCGTAATAGAACAACCGTATGTTAGGTAGGTTCAGATTTTTTAAATTTCGATTTTTGAAGAAAATTGGTACTACTTGTACATTTTTTAGTACTAGAAATTTCAATTTTAGGATTGCTTTTGAGGTAGAATATAATGATAATAGGGTTAGTATTATGGCGCATTTTATTATTTACCTAGTTTTAAAAACAGCATGCTTATTGCTGCAGCAATTTAAAAATAAAATGAAAACTTTATGGGTATTATATTAGGCGTATTTTACACTATCATAACTTACTTTAAAATATTTACTTTAATAAAATAACCTATTTTGTCTCTTCTCTATACTTGCCCTACTCGAGTTCGGCATTGACCGTACCCTTCAAACATTAAATTCTTAAAATTTTTTCTGCCCAACCCTAACTTAGTCTGCCCTACCTTACTCCACTCTACAATTCATTATCCTGCAATTAGTTTTTATCCTGCCTAAAGAAAGTCTACTAAATTTTTACTTAAAAAAACACATTTCCATACCCAAAACTTACCCAAAAACACCCCTCCTTACCCAAAGAAAACACCTTTTCTTATCCAAATACAGCCATTTTACCTCAAAAAACACCCCTTCCAACACAAAAAGTACCCCTTTTTACCCAAATACCCCCAACCCCCTGCAATATCTTATCACTCGTTATATACCCCAACCATTCCCCCCCCTCCTTACGGTATGTTTTATACCCCCACAACCTCTTCATTTTGTCTATTTTAAGCCGCTTTCAAACCGATCGACCGATGCGGGTGGTATCGCAAAAACCAGCCACTCACCCCTAAATAGCACGGCGCACTAAGAGAGCGGCCGACACGCAGAGAACTCGTATTTGGGGCGGTTTTTGGGCGGGAAAACGCGGAAAAGTGGCGGGCGCTGCGGGTGGCGGCCGAAAATACCAGTCCGATGGTTTTTTTCGCCGCTTTCGCAAAAAATGAACGAAAACGAGCCGCAGGCAGTGTGGCGTGAGGGGAGGGCGCGAGCGAAATGGGAAGAGAATGAGGGTAGAGAGAGGTGAGAGAGTGTGAGGAAGGGGGGAGAGTGGGTAGAGAAGAGAGGGGATTTTTGGGGGAAAGGGTTTGAAAAGAAGGTAGAATTCATTGGAGGGGTAGAAATGAAAAAAAATTGACAAAAATTCAAAAAAAAATTTTAAATTTCAAAAAAAAAATTTTAATTTAAAAAAAGTTTTTTTTTCCATAAAATTGGAAAGAAAGTTCTTGTATCATAAAAAAAGTTTTTTTAACTACATTTTTTAACTTGGAAAGAAAGTTATTGCGCTATAAAAAAGATGTTTGAAATTGAATTTTTGAAGCTGTAAAGAAAGTTTTTGCGGTTTAAAAACAATTTTTTTTTTGCGGCCACCTTGCCTTGTCTTACCATATTTTAACTTACTCTTCTTATCTTTGCCTTACATTAGCTCAACCTAGTATTACCTTTGCCTTACCTTAGCCTACCCTAGACCAACCCTACCATACCTTACCATATCATACCCTACCCTATCCTATCATACCCTACCCTCCAAACCTCCACGTACTTAAACTATCCCACTGTAGCTCGGCATAAAAAGCCGTAACTTCATTTTAATATTTAGGTAACAAACAGCGAAGAAAGTAAAAAGATGTTTAAAGAACATGCAATAGAAGTTTCTCACGATTATGTTAAGATTAATCGAATAAGCAAAAACACAAGTTTATAAGCCGAAAAAGGGCTTTTTTGAACGAGGAAGTGTTTCGAACAAAAAACGGAGTTTTAGTCAACAAACTTCGTTATAACAACAATGGAACAAGTTGCAAATGGTTCTTTGACACCAGAAAAGAAGGGGAATATAAGGAAGTGTTTTGGGTGGAAAAATAAGCTTTTTTCAAAAATTTAATAAGATTGGTGTAAATTTTTCAAAAACTCTTGATAACATTAGAATAAACCTTTAATATAAGAACCGGTAGTAGGGTAAGGTTAAGGGCAAAGTGGTTTTAAGCTGGGAGGAAAGAGTTAAAAGCAAAAATGTTTGTTATTAAGCCTTGAAAATCAATAATAGAGATTAAACCCAATGTTAAAAAAATTTTGGGCAGGGCAGGGCAGGGCGAAATAACAAAGAAGTTATGTTCGTTATAGCAAAAATAGACTTCAAGGTAAAAATTTTTGATACATAACACAGAAAAGCAGCCATTTTATCCTAAAGCGTATCACAGTAAACCCGCCATTTTACTTTACAATTTTTTGCAATTTAATGTAGTTATACTTTATAATAATATAAATTGTAGGAGAAATACAAATTTATAGCCAACAAAACATAAGATTGTAAATAATAAAGCTTTGATAGTACAGTACTAAGACATAAACCAAACTACTCTTTTTCAGTCTGCCCTACCCTTTGTTGCCTGTCTTTTTTCTACTTGTTTTTTTGCTCTACCCTTTCTGCTACTTCTGTCTTACCCTACCATAGCTTAGCCATACCTTTCTCTATTCTAACCTTCGTCCTTGCCTTACTCTCGGTCTAACACCTGCCTTGCCCCACCTTGGTCATACTCTTCTCTATTCTACCCTTCTTCCGTGATCTACCCTTGCTCCAACGTCTGCCCTGCTCCACTTGACCCGAGCCTTTCTTTATTCTACCCTACAACCTTGTCTTACCCTTCCTCTCACTCCTACCCTAACCTCCTTTTTCAACCGCTTGGAATGTTTAGTAAGTTTCTTTTTTACCCCTGCTTTGACCTACTCTATCTCCTCATAACCAAAAATGCAAAAAGTTTTAAACCAAAGCCCGTTTCAAGACCTCCAGGTCGGAATAATAGTATACACGAGTTTCACGAATAATTAAAGCCAAAGAAAATTCGGAACGGGACGTAGAATAGGGAACGAGCAGTAAAATGTCTATTTTACTGGACATTAACATATGTTGGAAACGTTATGTATTTTTGGAGTGTAAGATTCTAGCGCTATCTTAAGCCTACGTTAAACCTATCATACCCTACTTTAGCCCTATCTTGGCCTTGCCTTAGGCCTACCTTTAACCTTGTTGTGACCTTACTTCAGCCTCACCTTTAGCCCTACCCTAGCCTTAACCAGTTCAAATCTAGCCTCACTCTAGCCCTACTCTAGCACATCGCTAAAGATCAGGGAAAATATTTGCGTACCCATTCCCTGCCCTAATATGTACGTATTCATATTTTTCGGGATTGAAAACAATATCTTAATATTAAAAGAACAGCGGCCGTAAACAATCGAAAATTTAGTGACTCAAATTACAACGTCAACCGTTAAGATTTCTGCTAAAAGCGCAAGTGCACGCGTGGATCAGCTGTCAATTAGAGGCGAGGGCTCAAGAAATTACTGAACTTTACATGAAAATTAAGGCAAAAGAAGGAATAAAAGGAGGACGAGCAAAATAGTATGGCACTTTTAAGTAAGAGGGTAAGGTAGGGAAAAGTAGGAAAAGGTAAAGTAGGGTAGGGTAGGGCAAATTCGAGTAGGTTCCTGTAGGGCGGTTAGAACCCGGTAAACGCGGGTAGGACCCGTAAAGGCGAGTAGGTCCATGTAGTGTCAGGAAAGATTGTATGGAGCCAAGCAGGGTCGGGTTCAGTCGGACAGGGCCATTTAGGAGCAGGTAAAGCCGTGTAAGGCCGGGTTGGGCCGTGTAGGGCCGGGTAGAACCGTGTAGGGCTGAGTAGGCTTTGTAAGGCCCGGTAAAGTTTTCTAGGGCCGTGTAGAACTGAATAAGGCTGCATAGGGCTGTGGGGGGCTGAGTAGAGCTGTGTAGGCCCGAGTAGGGCCGGGTATGTTCGCATAAGGCCGGGCGGAGCCGGCTACGGTCAAGTAAAGACAGGTAGGGCTGTTAAAACTGCATTAGGCTAAGTACAGCGAGGGTAAAAATAAAAAAAATTGTTTTGAAAATGCAAGAACTTTCTTTCCACATCAAAAACTTATAAATACCTCTTTGGACGCAAAAAGTGAACGGCCTAATAAAAGCCCACCTTAACCTTATTTATCCCTTCCCACTTAAACATCAAAAAACCCACAGCCAATCCCCCTTTTAAAAACGAAAAAGGAAAAAAGTTTTAAAATCCACCTCCAACCGCACTCACAACACTTCCGCCTTATCAGTGCACTAATATTCAAATGATCTTTGCCTTTAACGAAAACTAATCACATTAGAAAAATGTTTGGCAATGAGCTTTATATCCGCAAGAAAAAGTTTTTCCAACTTCCTTTTTGCATTACACCGCCGAGGGCTTGGGAAAGAAATGCATTATACGACCGATGGCACGTCATTTCCATGTTTCGTGAAGTTTCGCAAAAAAATCTATGAAAAAGGGTGTGGATTGTACTAAAAATGGCAGTTTTAGACTAATAATGACATTTTTTGACTAAGAATCATTTTTTTGTTTTTTAGTTTTAAACTGGTAGTATAGTGTAAAAAATGATTTTTCGGTACTAGATAGTACTAAAAAAGAGTTCTGTAGTCTTAAGTAACACCAACTATGTTTTTATACACTAACACTATAATATAAACGATTTTTAGTACAAAAAAAGAACCATAGTACTAAATAGTATCATAGTACTATGTGGTACCAAAGACATTTTTTTCACAACTATATAGTAAAACCACTATTTTTATAATACTAATAAGCTTTTGTAACTGTATCTCTCAGTTATAAAAGCCAAACGTATAAGCTATTACTAAACTCTAGAGTTACCAAATGTATCAAAAGTCATCCATAGAGAACATAACCAAAGATGGCAAACAGAAAAAAAAAACAAAAAGTTGTCAACTTTAAAACACAAATTTTTAAAATTGTCTTAATGTCCCTCTCTAATCCTCGTAATTTTGTTAGATATCAACAGGAAGAGGACGAGGTTAGTAAGAAGAACTATTTAAAATGCTGTAGAACATGGTTTTTATAAAAGGAATCAAAGTTAATTTAAAAAAGAGGTTTTGATGGTACTACTGGGACCAAAAGGTTCATTCCTACCACCAGTGCCGGGCGGGGACTTTTGGTCTGGGGGCGAAGGTCGAAAAAATTTTTTCCAAAAATCCACAGGGGAGACCACGTTTGCCAAATCGTGCGGGCTCAAGAGCAGCGCTCTAATTAAAGCTTTTGAGGCCCTCAGCTTAGATCCGGCAAAAAAAATCTACCCCCCGTTTATCCACCTCTAGCCACCCCATTCAACCCCTTTCTCGTCTCCCCCCCCCCAACAAATTTCTTGGTTGCAACCCTCCCCTTCCTCTATACCCATTTATATTACACATAAAAAGTGTTTGAACCCACGTTTTCCCTTTTATGGTAATCTAAAAGCACGGAACGGAGAGAATGTGAATGAAAATGGTTGTTTTTCGAGGAATTGCAATAAAAGAAATTGCTGACAATATGTCTGAAATTACTGTGCCAAAGTGTATTTTCAGGCTCTTTAGTGAAAAAAAAATTTTCGAAAAAAACATTTTTTTGATAATTGGTGGGACGGTAATTCATTCAGTTTCGTATTGTATATATGCTTACACATATTTATATAATTTATATATACGTTGAGATAGTTGGTTTTTTTGGTTTCTTCAAGTTTAGAGGCAGAGTAGGGGATCAAAAACAAAAAGAATAAGCTTATCAATAGTCAAAAAGTCAAAACTTTTACATTTCAAAATTTTGAAAATCTCAAAAAAAATTGAAAAATAGCAAAAATTATAAACCTGGCCTTTAGAAATGGTATCAATATGGCCAATTTTATCCCTATAGACATATTTAAATTGCTTGCAGTTCTGTACTATTAACTAATGCTACAGCCCTTAAGACATCCCTACTATAGAGTAATTCTTTTTTAGTTTTTGAGCTTTGTAGGTAATTTGATAAGCAATACTGTACGTCAAAATACTCTATCGTACCCCAAAAAAAATTTTAACTTAAATTTTTAAAGCTGGAAAGAAAGTTTTTTTATATGAAAAAAATATTTTTTACCCTACCCTACCGTACCCTACCTTACCCTACCTTACTCTACCTTACCCTACCCATACCTACTTTACTCTACGTCATCCTCAACCCTCTTAGACCCTCCCAGAACCTAAGCTCCCTCCTCCTCATCCTTAATTGTTTCTCAAGTTCAAATCGCCTGCAGCGAAGTTCACGTTTCGTTTGTTTAAAACCGAATTTCTCGAAACGAAAAGTAGCACGTCGGAACACAAATAAACCGTTAATATTGAACACGGTTTATTGAAATCCGCTCGTGTTTACATTCTATAAAAATTTCAAGTTTCTCGTGAAATCAAAATTACTTTCAATGACTAAATTAATATCAGAGATGACAATTTTTAACGAAGAGTATAAATGAAAATGTCATAGATGGATCTGTAATGCCGTAGAGTAGTACACTACATAACCTAGAATAAGGTAGCGCAGAGTAGGGGCAAATAAGATAGGAGAATGTAGGGTAGGGTAGAGTAGGATAGAACCAGGGTAAATTAAGGTAGACTAGGGTAAGGTAACTTAGAGTAGGGAACGGTAGGGTAAGGTAAGGCAGGGTAAGGTCGAGTAGAATAGAAAATTTGAAGCACCATATAACTAAAAATGGCACTTTTTGCGTCAACTTTTCTTAAGAGCCCCCTTATTAATAATTGAAAAAATTTTTTTTTCAAAATTTTGTAAAATTAAAAAATTTTCATTTTAGATACTATATAAGTATTTAATTTACAAATCACGTGTTCCAAATATTAAAAAACCGCTTTGAAAAATCCAGACAAAATGCAAAAACAAGCTTCTAAACACGAAGTTTTCCGGCCGCTTAACTTTGGCTGTATCAAATTGCACCGATTTATGGTGTCTGAGAACCCTAGCTTAAGTTAATTTAGAGTCGTAAATAAGCGGAAATTGAAAAATTTGTAACTTATATGCCAAAAAGATTGACATTTACAATTTTTTGATGGAAATTTTAAAAATATAAAAGGTAGAGTAGAGTATGGGGCAAGATAAACGTAAGGTAGGGTAAGACAGAGTAGGGTAGAGCAGAATAAAATAGGGTATAGTAAGGTAAATCACGCAAGGAAACATATTATACGGTAGAGAAGAGTAAGATAATGCAAGGCAGAGCACGGCAGGGCAAGGTAAGGTAAGCCAAGGCAAGGAAAGGCAAATCAACTCAACTCATGACAAATATTTAAAAATTTCAAAAAATTAATTTTTTTTTCAATTTTTTAAAAAATACCGCCGAAACCCTCTTTCATTACCCGAAATGCCCTTTATCCCAAATATAACCCCTTGTAATGTCATCAAACCGTTGCCTATGCTAATAAAGAACAATTTCTTAGAAATTGTCGCAAAAACAACATTTATGATTTAGTTCATCCTGTAAACACATGTACATGACGTAGTAAAGAACAAATAAACGTTTTTATTACGTTGTATTCATTAGTGCCGTTTCCGGCTGAATTGGACTTGAAGGGTGGGGGCAAATGTTTGGAAAGTTTGAGGGGGAGGGCAAAAGTGTATAAGGAAACAGATTTTAAAATGAAAAAATTGCACAAAATTAATTAATACTAAATTTGTACTAGCCCTAGTTTTAGCTCTAGCTTTAACCCTAGTTTTAGCACTAGCTTTGGCTTTAACTCTAGCTCTAGTTCTAGCTGTAGTTCTAGCTCTAGCTATAGTCTAAGTTTTAGACCAAGCTCTAGCCCTGGTTCTAGCTCTTGGGCTAACCTTAGCTCAATCAAAATCCCAAGCCCAAGTCCCAGACCAAGCTCAAACTCAAGCTCATGCCCAACCTCATGGCCAAACTCAATCCCAAGCTCAAGCCCAAGCCCAGTGCCTTTCATTTTTTTGATTCTTTAAAAGTTTGAAAAAATTATTTAAAAATTCAGAAAATTTCATTTTGTAAACGTGTAACGTATTAAATTTTAACTAGTGTACCATTCTAGGACCACAGAGATCGATCTATGTCATTTCCTTTACAGACTTATCTAAATTCTGTAATCCTTGACATTAACTCTGTACTACCCACCAACCAAAAAACCAAAGAATCATAAAACATATCAAATCCGCCCAAAAATAACTCAAAATAATAATCGAAACAATCTCGGCGAAACATGCAACCCCTGCGGCATTTAAACTTGTGTTAAAGACAGGCGGAAGTTTTTTCTTCTCCTAGCTAGACCTTCCGAGCATTACAAGTTTGGGCCCGCGTATTATATTATATGAAAAATGAAGCTCAAGGGTGTTGAAAAGGCGACGGAAAACAGAGGAACGTCACGGCGAAAAGATGTTTCTCACTTAATATTTAAATTAGATATTCTTTTTGGCGATGAATTAGTTTTGGCTCGTAATTAAATGGGAATGGCAGGAGTTCTGACACAATCTGAGATGGATGGAAAGAAAGTTCTTGCGGTTTAGAGAAAATGGTGAAAACAAAGTTTTTGCAGTTTTTAAGGGGAGGGGGGGAGGGGGTGGTTAAGCTAGGGTATAGCAAAGTAATGTATAATAAAGTAGGGTAGGACAAAATAGGGTAGGGTAGGTTACAGAAGGGTGCACTGAAAGGTCTTGCAATAAAGAGTAAGGTACGGTAAAAAAGAATGGAAGGAAAGTTCTTGCGGTGCATAGCTAAGTAGGGTAGAATAGTTAAAGGTGGAAAGAAAGTTCTTACAGCTCAAATTTTTTTTAAACTTGAAAATAAAGTTTTTGCAGTGTAACAATATTTTTTATCTTGAATTTTTATAGCTGGAAAGAAAGTTCTTACGGTTTGAAAAAACATTTTTTGTGGAAACCCTGTCCTACCCCAACTTGCCGTACGTTACCTTACCTTATCTTACCTTACCTTAATTTACCTTGCCTTACCCTACCCTACCCTACTGTACCCTGAGTTACACACAAAATTAAAATTTTCAAAAAATTCCAAAATCCCCCCCCCCCCCACTCCGTAAATACGGTATAATTAAACTTTTCTAGGCCGAAAAACCTTTTGCTATTGGACACGAAAAACAAGTTGTTTTTGAAGCCTTTAATGGCATCTTAAGTTTTCATTGTACTCTTAAGAGTTCAGACATTTGTTTATTTTTCCGGTACTCAAACAAGCGAATGAGACAATATTCAAGCGTACTATTAAAAAATAGCAAAAACTTTGTTGACACGAACGTTAAACATCAAAAGAGTAAATTTTTTGCCGACAAAATTTTATAAAAACACTAGTTTTTAGGGGTATAGGTAAAGCTTTAGGGGTAGAAGTAGAAAAGACGAAGGAAGAGTAGGGTGGGGTAAGGCAAAATAAAGCAATGTAAAGTAAATTGGGGCACGGTAGAATTCAACGTATTTAAAAAACGCGCATAGAGATAAGGTAGGGTAAAATTCATACTAAAAATCGACGTACAAGCCTTTAAAAATAAAAAAAAAACGCTAAAACCCCAAAAAATTTTTGAAAATTTGTCCAATTTTTATAAATACAGTTAAAAAATGCCATAATAAACTATTAAAACAAAAATTGTTTTTCTTTACCTTCTAGACCATAAAATTGCTTGAAAGCATTAAAAATTGGAAAAAAGAACCGCCACATTGACCATGAATCAAGAACGTCCCCGCTTAGACTTGAACAGCCCATCTGACCGAATTAAACAAAACCTAGCGCCGGTTCAAACCGAAAAAAAATTTTGAAGCCCCTGCCTGTAGTCTGCAAGCCTAAGAGCCAACCTAAATCCTCGCTCTAGGGGCCTAGCAACAAATTAAAAACGGATCAGACCCTCGAGACCAAAAGCTGGCACATTTGATCCCCAGAGCTTGGACCCAAATCAAAGCCGCAAAATTAGGCCCTACCCCTATATAAGTATACCATCTCACCTAAATCCAAGCCCTCAAAACATATTTTAAAAAATAACATATGTAACCCACTAGAAAACTGTAACCCGCGACCAGACTGAAAAATAGAAATTCTTGTTATTACAACAAAAATACCCGCCATTGTCTACAGAGTACGTTCTACAATTTAGTTTCGGCCCAAATCACGCAATAAATCCGACTTATTAAAGTTAGAATTCAGTTCCGTTTCTATGCCCAGCGGCTACAAAAACATATTTTCGTGGTGCGGACAAAACAAATATTAAGGCTGATAAGGCGAAGTTTTTGAATTAAAGCACATAAGACAATGTTTTTTTTAATATAGGACTTTTTCACAGAAATTTTTTTAAACACAGTTTACAAGTACTGTACTTTCTAGCCACTGTACACTCAAAAAATATGATTTATAAGCCTTTCTATAGCAAAACCTTACTGTCACTTTTAGTGAATCTTCTACCCCAATACTTTCACTAACAAGCTTATACGTATTCCAATAAAAATAAAGTCCAATGATCTACTACAATATATCATATCATATAAATAAAGAGAAACATTAAAAGTTATTTTTCCTCAACATACTACAATATGAGTACCAAGAAAAACCCGCCTTAATTTGGTTTTATTCAAGTCCTAATGCATTAGGCTTTGTTAGAAAATTATTTTAGAAGCATTAAAATAACAAAAAGTAAATTCCCATAGTTGCTAAACAATCAAAAGTCACACAACTATTGAAAATGTTACAGTATGGCAACCCACATAAAATGAAAAAAACGTAAGAAAAAAAATAAAAAAGTCTACAGTTAGGTCTAGGCTAGAGCTAAGACTTTAGCTTTCAAAGAAAAATTAATGGCATGGCTAAGGAAAAGCTAAAGTAAGGCTAGGGTTAGACTAAAAAAAGTTAAGGCAAGATTAACGTAATGCTAAAGCTAGGTTAAAGATTTACTGAAAGTTAAGAGGTACAGCTTAGATTAAAACATAGGCCAATGCAGAATAAAAATTAAGCTGGAGCTTAGGCTAGAACTTAAACCAGAGCATAAGCAAGGGCCTGGACTATGGCTTAGACTATGTTCCAGTTTGCGCCTAAATTGTCCGGGCTGGGATTTAGGCTACAGATTAAACTTAGGCTATGGCGGGCTCAAGCTAAATCTCAGGCTAGGGCTATGTAAAGCTAAAATACGGCTTGTGAAAAATTTCAAAGCTATATAAAAATTGAAAAACGTAATTTATCTATTAAAAATTGAAGCCCACCATAGATAATATAACAGTACTTAAACCCAAACTGAAAGGTTTCTGAAAACATTTAATCTTATTTCGATGGTTCCAGAATGAACAATCATGTGACGCTAAACGTTTTTACTGTAGCAGCGTGACACTTTTTTGCAATTCAAAGTTAAAAAATTAAAACAAAATTAGAGGAAAAAACTAGACTTTCGATACCTAACACGATACGTGATACTCAGCCACAACAGCGTAGATTACTGTTAAGCGGCTAAAAATGTTAAGAAAAACAAAAAATACTGGTAAATAAACAAGAATAACACTATTAACAAAGCAATTCTACGTCAGCCATTAACAAATCTTACAAATTTTAAGCGGTTGACCTTTAGGTAACATTTACAATTTAAGAAATGTATTACTTACTATTGATACACTATTGTCTTTGGTACTCTGCAGAGTAAAATTTCAAAATTTGGTTTTTAGGACTGTAATGGCCAAAATATTTTTATTTTTAAAACATGTCATTTAGGAGTAAAATATAAAATGACATTTTTAACCATACCTCACCCTAAAATGACTTTTTTAACTGTACCTCACCCTAAAATGACGTTTTAACCATACCTAACCCTAAAATGATACTTCAAACCCTCTAAAATGACCTTTTAAACCTAAAAGTACATTTTGAGTATTATACTACCTACCCCTAAACTGACATTTTGAGCCCTACCTTCCCCTATTTTTTCATTCGTACTAAAAAAATATGAATTGGATATCGTTTATGTTATTAAGAATGTCTGCTCAAGTGGTAAATATAATGCAAGTATCTAATATGACAATAATAAGCTCATGGTAATTAAATTGACCGTAATATAGGTTGGAGGGGAAAATGAAAGCAATTTTTGTGCAAAAAATTTAAAAATTTAATTTTTAAAAATTAAAATTTTTTTTAAATTGAAAATATTTAAAGTTCCTTAATAGTACACAAATTTGTCACAGTAAGGTCTTCCCAAACATACGAAGCCAAACTCTGAAAGATGTTCTTATTGACAAAGAAGTCATCTTGCATTAAGCTCACGCTAAATGAGCACTAGTGCAACAAAGTATAAAAAAAACTTTTTCAAGGCTTTCAAAAATCAAAAGTGACGTTTCTAGGCTTAATTTGTGACATTAAGGTTAATTTTTTAACTTGATCAAAAATCGAAATATTTTTTTAATATTGGCCCACCCTATTAAGTACGTAGATAATATAAGAACAGTTACACATATTTCTTATTCTCGTATTTTACAATACCATACTCAAATTTAAAAAATTTTTTACTTTTCACTCTCACGACATTACCACAGCCATATAAATATCTTACTGGAAGCCTACCCTACCCTACGCTAAGCTATTCATTTCATAGTATTAGGTTGGCAAGAAAAGAATGTCATATCTTGTCTACGCTACCCAACCATACTTTATTCTGTCCTACTTTACCCCACCCTATCCTACTTTATCTGTCTCTACTTTGCCGTACCTTACACTCGACCTGTCCTGCCCTAATTAACTCTATTCTACCATAATCTACTTTACAGTACACTGAAATTTCAACTTTATAAACCTTTAAGATCATACCTTGCCATACTTTATCCTAAATCAAATAGCTTATTTTTCAACCCCCAAATCCCATTAAGTTCACCCAAGAAAGCAGATTCTTCTTTTTAATTTCTAGCCTCAAAGATTCCCATGCCCATTCTCAGGCCGCCAAAGAAATTGAGAGAGATAATTGGCCTGCCAAGTTTTAATTTATGCAAACTTTAAATAAGTGGCAAGCATGCGAGCCCACATTATTCTGTTCGGTAATTGATTGTACTTGTAAACAGACGACATTAGACATTGTGTCGTATGTTCTTTGGTTTTACAGTAATTACCACAGTTTTAGGAATTGACATCGCGGTGCATGGCAGGGATAGGCGCAAGGGCAAGGCAGGGACTGAGCTTGAAAATCTTTGTAGATAGGGCATGGCTAAGAAAAAGCCAGGGCAATGCTAAAGCAAGCCTAGTGCAAACCTAGGGCTAAGCCAGGGCAATGCTAGAGCAAGCCTAGTGCAAAGCTAGGATAATTCTAGGCCAAGGCTCTAAAGCAAGGCTAGATAGATCAAAGCTAGGGCAAAGCTAAGACTAGTTTAAACCTTGGCTTGGCTAGGACTAGACTAGAGCAAACAAGCCAACAATAAAAATTTTGAAAAATTCAAAATTTCAAATTTTAAAAAATTAAAAATCAGAATTTAATCAAAATTAATTTCAGCTGTGCGTCCGACGCAATATACGCCAAATGGAAGACAGAACAGACATTTACCGGTCGAGTAAACGTCCGTTTCGCCCCAAACCGATATTGTTATCAAGTCCTCGTAACCAACAATCAAGTCGAGCTCCTCATACCTCACCTGGACTGTCGTATCAGTAGGATACGAAGCTCCAAACCCGAAGGTATCCTACTTGAAGCTACTGTGCTACTATCCTTTCATCCTGAGTTCGTAACCGAAGCCGACCGACTGTTCGTACTCCGATGTCTGCATACTCGAAATGGCTCCGAAA